>CM057473.1:36272500-36872500 GCA_030035585.1 Dugong dugon
CTTACTGGCTTGACAGATACTGCAGAAACCCCGAGAGTATGGCCCCCGGAAACGCTTTTAGCTCAGTAATGAAGTTGCTCCTGAGGTTCACCCTTCAGCCAAAGATTAGACAGCCCCACAAAAAAAAAAACAAGACTGATGGGGCACAATAGTCTAGGGACAAGGACCAGAAGGCAAGAGGGAACAGGAAAGCTGGTAATAGGGAACCTAAGGTTCAGAAAGGACAGTGTTGATACGTCGTGGAGTTGTTAACCATTGTCATAAAACAGTATGTGTACTAACTATTTAATGAGAAACTATTTGTTCAGTAAACCTTAATCTAAAGTATAATTAAAAAAAAAAAAGTTGCTCTGATCAACTCTTAAGCTCGCAAGCCCTAGAAATCTTGCATAAGAGATCCCTTTCTCATCTTGTGTTGTGAGGACTGAACTCAATATTGGCCAAGGACTAAAGAAATGAGATTTCCACCCCAATGGCATTGGACAATCTGTGGCTTCAATGGCAGTCATGGTTGTAGATTTTCAGGTATGCAGAACCTACACTTAGTAGAACCTTAGCTCAATAGAGGATGGTAATTGTTGTTCCCAAGATAGATCCAATGCTAATTTATAAGCATAGCAAAGGTACTCCTTGGAAATTTTCAAAATACTTGGTACCTTAAAGGAACTTTTTAAAATAGATTTTATTATTTAGAGAAATTTTAGGTTTGCAGAAAAATTGCGCAGAAAGTACAGAATTCCTATATCCACCACTCTTCCCTGGGCACTGATTCTTCCAATAAGACGTTTTACATTCTTCTTACAATTGATGAACCTATACGGATGCGTTATTAACTAAAATTTATCATTTACATTAGTGTTCATTCATTGTGCTGTACAGTCCAATGAGTTTTGACAAATGCATAATGTTATGTGTCAATCATCACAATATCATACAGAATAGTTTCACTGCTCTGAACCCCTAGTAACCACTGATCTGTTCACTGTCTTGATAGTGTTGTCTTTTGAACAGTAATTTACAGTTAGAATAACACAGTATATAGAATTTTTGGCCTGGTTGCCTTCACTTAGCAACAGAGAGTTAAGATTCCTCCAAGGCCTTACGTTGCTTCTTAGCTCGTTTCTCTTTATTGTTGAATGATACTCCATTGTATGGATGTACCACAGTTTGTTTATCCACTCACCTGTTGAAGGACTTATTGGCTGCTTCCAGTTGTTGGCATTTATGAACAAAGATGCTATAAACATTCCTGTGCAGGTTTTTATGTGGAGATACATACATTTTCATCTCATTCTAGGAAAAAAAAAAGCATTTTTTTAATGAGGTAAAATCCCTGAATGAGCAGATAGGGGCTTGCAGCTTGTGGCATTAGGCTTTATGGTTATGATAGCATTAATCATATGATCATTAGCTGATAAGAATTTAGGACATTTATATTTCTTGCATAATGTACCAAATGTAATGCCTGGCATAGTAAGCATTTAGTAAGTTGGTGCTTTATCTTTCTAACATAATGAAGAGGAAATCCTTTCTTCAGTTAAAAGCAATAATAATTTAGTATTAGAATTTAACAACAGCTGTGTTGTCAATACTTGATGGGCAGACTGTGATGATCATAAAAATGCTCAAATTATAACTTTTTGTTCTTGCTTTGTAGTTGATAAAGTACTTTTATGTATCGTAGCTTTTAACACTTTCCATAACTGAGTTAATTATTACTTTCTACATTTTATAGATTAGACTCAGAATTATAGATAGGGAAATGGAATAACAAATAATCTAAAAACAGTTAAAGAAAAAACAATGTATTTGGTATACGAATTATCATTTATACAACAGAAAATACATGTACTCGTATATTTTCCAAAGAAGGTAAAATGTATTACACTTACAATTTCAAAAAGATAAATGAATATGATATTTTCCTGTGGTCAATTTTTGTTTCTCAAAGAATTTTCAGGTATAAAATATGATTTAACAGAGTTTCAGACTATTTCACTGGTATTATTTCAAATAAATAGTATAAAAACCAAAACAAACCCTTTGCCCTCAAGTTGATTCCAACTCATAACGCCCCTATGAACTGCCCCATAGGGTTTCCAAGGAGCAGCTGGTGGATTTGAACTGCTGACCTTCTTTTAGCAGCAGAACTCTTAACCACTGCGCCACCAGGGCTCCACAAATTAATAGTATAGAAGCTGCTAAATAGACGAAAATTAATTACATAGTAATGATAGGTGTCTATAATGCTTATAATTATGTAGCAAATTTTCATGGGGATTAAAATTAAGTCTTACCTTTCTTAAGATCTTCGTAAGTGGGGGGGGAAAAAAAAAAAACCTTACATAATCAGTAGTTACTCCTCAGCCAGGAGATGATACTAAATCTAGTCAGCCACTAAAGAAATATAGATAGGTAGGAAATTACTGTAGAGAAGCAGTAAAATTAAATTCCACTTTAGCATGTTTGAAAAATAAACTGAACTAAAGACCAATCAAATATACAGTGGAGTAGTCTATGGAAATTTTCAAATGTAAAGCAATATAAATGCATGTTTGTAATGCATGGTAGAAACAAATGAGGGGTGGTATAACTGTGTTTCAACAAATAAGACTCATTGGGGGCATGCCCACATTCTTCATGTGAGTCAATAGACACTGACTGATTTTGATTGGTTCATTAAATTTTTATTATTTTCAGACGATACCTGAAAACGTATCTTCTTTGAATTTAGGGGGTGGGGTAGGGGGATATGAATCAAGGAGATATAAGTAAAATAATTCATTTACCTAGAGAATTAATGAGGACATTTGATTTCTTCTAAAATATGTCAATACGCGTTAAGCTAACCACACACTTATTTAGTTAGAGTAGAAAATGGTAACAGATGCTTTTGAAAACATTTGTATTAACAGAGAAGGATAATCATCATGATGCAAAATAGTAAATCAAGTGACAGATTCTATTCTCATTGTAGCTTGATTTTGATTGATGTTACACTATTTAGCTTTTACTTTCTCTTATATATAATTCAAGTATTTTGAAAATGCTATTCCAGTAAAATCTATTCACAGTCAATAATCCAATTGTTGCTTAAACGAAAGTACAATTTACAATCTAGCTACTTAATGACTTTTCCTAATGAAAACTCTCCACTCATTATTCACTTAGCTTTCTCTGTTTGTCTAAATTGATGAAAGTGCATTGGAAAGGAACTTGTACAACATTTATGTTTATTTTGTATCCTTTTCAGACAAGTTTTTCTATGAAGAGCCAGATGGTAAGTATTTTAGGCTTTGCAAGTTATACGGTTTCTGTTGCAACTATTCAATGCTATCATCATAGTGCAAGAGCAGCCGTGGAGAAAATGTAAATGAATGAGCGTGGCTGTGTTCCAACAAAACTTTTTAATGGCTGAATCTGGCCTACAGGGCATAGTTCACCAACTTCTGACCTAGACTGCTGTTAGTTCTTAAATAACAAATGAAAAAAAATTAAAAACTTAGATCCAAATAGTATTAGACAATAAGTATGATATATATTTAAATCTACAATGTAATGATAAAATACCGGGATTGTGTATAAAAATTCAGTTATTGTTTTTTTATGCTGGTTTATGTGAGAGATCCAAGTAGAAGAGGTTAAGTCAAACATCAAAATAATGTCAATTGAGCACCTATTTATTTAATTTTTTAGTACTGTTATGCTTCTGTGTGATGTGGGGGTTAAAAGGAAACATAAAACATTTTCCCTGGCCACAAGCAGATTTCAGTCTAGTCTGAAGTCAGAGTTTCAAAACTGAACGAATATACAGATAATTGCTAAAATCTTTTAACCTCAGGAATCCTTTTTTTTAAAGATACAGTTAAGAGTTTTATGTGCTTAAAAACTCTACATCATTTTTCTCATTAATTGCCATACTTTTATCCATCAAACAACCAAACCAAAGGGTGAATATAAATTTTATCCTTTAATGCACTGTTGGATAAATACATTGCAAGATTTGCATTTACCGCCAAATAATATAATGAATTTTCAAGACTTGAATTGTTTCAGAAATGCAGCAAATAGTTACGATGGCAGAGGAAATTAAAGAAATTGTAAGAGCACTCATTCAATTTATCTAAATCCTGACAATCTTACAAACAGAGTCAAATTTTACATATTCAGGAAATTATCTGCTAACCGTCCTGGATTTGATGGGTTGAATTAGAAAATAGTTGTATTACAAAATAATCTAACACATCTTTGAATAAAAAAAAGTTATGAAAATACACAGAGTGTATTGGAAGGAGAAAAGCAATCAATAGTCTTGCTGTTTCTTCCTTATTTCCCATTTCCTTTAATGAGAGTAGCACCATCAAGGCCTTTAATTAGGGTAAAGGTAGGAACCACAGAAACCAGAGAAAACAGAACAGAAATAAACTAGTTGATAGATCTGTTGCCAGTCTAAGATTTAAGCTAACAGGGTAAACATGGTGTTGAAATTCAGTCTATTTAAGCCTATTAAGAAGGTGGATCAAATCCTCTGTCACCATAATAAACCCAAAGTCCTCAACCTGAACTTCCCATCTTCTAGCCTGGAATCCCCCTAAGCCAGACAGCCCACCTCTTCCTCAACATGCCCAGCACATACGACAGAGACAGAAACTGTTGAAAATTCTTCCAGTTTGGTACAAATGAATATCTGGTGTAAAGGTACTTCTCTGTGAGGAATAGTCTTTGAAATGTAGTGTAAATAATTAAATATGTACCATACATTTGTTTTCTTTTAAAATGAGAATTATGCATAAAATCATTACCAGGATGCCTGTACTTGTAGAGTACAACCTTGCAGCAGTATGACAAATGTTGAGGATGCCTATGGGGGAAGCCTCATGTTCTATGCATCCCACCAGGTCAGTTCATGTGTGGCCATGTCTTACCAATGAGCTGGAAGCCAAAGAAATCTTTTCTAAACTACTGATTTTAAGAAAATTTGACCAAATTTGGTAGAGGAAAGGATGAACTTATTTTTTTATTCCCTTTATAGAAACAGACATTAAAAAACTTTGCCACATGAAGAGGAACCCAAGGACTATGAAGCTCAAAATTGTAAAAAAAAATAAAAAAAACTGCATAGAGAGCTGTATGAGAAGGTTAATTGTTCAAAACAATATGTTATTTTTTGAATTTATGTTGGTTGTAATATTTACCAATTTTTTACATTTTGAAGTGAATTTTTTTATTCTACTTACTTATTCTAGGTTCTATTTACTTATGAACCTAGTTAAATGAATAAAAATTTGATTTTAAACCTAACCTTTCTTGATTTTTCTTGTTACATATGGATGCATGCTTCCCTTTTTTCCTGTTACTCCACTTTTAACAGGAAGATTTAAATGTCTTTCTCTCTTTTCTTCAGTTTGATAGTGATATCTTTGATTAACCTCTAAGCAGACAGGCACACATTTTTGCCACCTCATCAGATAAAAAGTAGCCCTGTATTATCACTACAGAATAGGAATCTGACTTGTGAAATTCTGACATTGCACACTGTCACTTTTTCCTGCCAGTAAATTATGACCAACACTTTAACACAGAGTTCCTTGCATTTAATCTTCTGACCTTACAATCAGCTCATCAACCTCAGGCAGGACATGGCAGCATCATGAAAAGTACAAGCTTCCTGTAGATGAGAGATGTATAAAGGAATAGATTAAAGAAAAAAAATAATTTTAAAAAAAATAGAGCAAAACAAAAACACACTACTTGCATAGAAATTGCTTTCGGGAAATTGTATTTGGAATGCAGGCATGGTTCTCTATCTATCCAGCCTGTGTGTGCAAAAAAAAAAAAAGAGAGAGAGAGAGAAAAAAAAAAGGGGTGTGGGTGGGTTGGTGGAGTGGGGTGGGGTGAAGTCAAGATAGGGAAAGTCAAATTTCTATGTTTTTGCCTTCCATTATCGGCCACAGGCCAGCGGTCAGGTTAACAGCCTGGAGAAAAAGCTATGTTGTCAAGGTAAACGGAACCTTCGTCACAACTAGATCTCACCATCCATGAGTTGTCTAAAAAACAGAAAGAAAAGAAGAAAAAAAATCTCTAACAATCTTTCATTTTATCTTGTGGAGCACCTGCTGCCCCCAAATAATGGCAAACGGACTGACAGCAGGTAGTTTCTAAGAAAAAACAAGCACTTTTCTCCCCCAGGATCCTGTGCCTTTACTGGTCCTTGGCATGGGATTGTTCAGTGGAAAAAGTCAATAGTGTCTGCTGTCAACACAGTGTGCCTATGCGCATTTATAAAGGCTCTGCCTACTTGAAGTTTAGTTGTCAGGACCCTCGCTTTTAAGTAGATGTCAGTGTCAATATGTGCTGCTTCCTACGAATGTTAAGAAATGGCCACAAAGAGCAGGATCAGATGCTCTGTCAGGATGTTGGCAAGTGTGAATACTTATTGGCTGTCCACCCATCAGGAAACATCTTTAGAAACCGAGAAGGCTCAGATGAAAAGGACACCGTTTCAGCTTCCTTCTTGAAGTTTTCTCATTATCACCAGGATACACACTCCAAATGTATTCATTAGCCTAGATGTGGAGTGTCTATATTATTGAACAAATGTGATGGCAAACTAAGGGCTACACATAATAGCTTCAACATTATCTGACTCACGTGAATTATTACAGAGACGGGAACAGCAGGCTGTCAATTTCTGCAGATGATACGTTTTTTCTTCTTTAAAGTAGTCACCATTCAGTCTATAGTCATGCTTGCCCCAAATTCATGTATGGACAGAACTTTTTGGAAGAAAGATATAATTTTGCAGGTTTATTTCTTATTCTACACAAGGTAATCGACTTAAATTGACTTCATGTTTTTGAACAATAGCTTAAATTAATTAAACAGGATTTGAGATGATTTTAGCATCAACCTCTCTGAGCCTCAATATTATTACAGACATTTTCTGAAGGCATTAAATTAGATTCACTATTCTTTTTTTCCTACAACAATATAGTTCAAGTACCTTAAACATACAATGCATTGTGCTGGGTAGCTCGTGACACTGAAAGGTAAATGAAATCAATTTCCTTGCTAATCAATTATTTAAATTCTAGTATCTATTTAGGGACAGAAGTACAAAAGAAAAAAAACTATAGTTAGTAACAACTGTAATAGGAATATAAACAACTTGCTCTGGAGTTTGGAGAGGAAAGGATTGCTTAGTTGTGACTGGGAAAACAGGGAGAGCTTTGTGAAGGAAATGTCTTTTAACTTGAACTTTAAAGATGTATAGGATCCGATGGAGCCCTGGTGATGTAATGATTAAGAGCTACGGCTGCTAACCAAAAGTTCGGCAGTTGGAATCCACCATCTATTCACTGGAAGCCCTATGAGGCAGTTCTACTCTGTCCTATAGGGTCACTATGAGTCAGAATTGACTTGACAACAATAGGTTAGGATGTCTATAGTTGGGACTGAAGTGGGAGATGGTAGGAAAAGTATTCCATATTGGTAAATTGGTATGAATACTGTGATTATAATTACTGGGTAAATTAGAAAAAATTAGGAGCAATTGATGCTTATATATGTGTATGTAGAGAGGGAAATGGACCATGCAGTGGGGTTAGCAAATAAAATAAACCCAGTAAGTTATCCCATGAGAGGTCCTTAATAAACATGGTACGTACTATTAGTTCTTCTCAAAATTCCTCACTCATTTATCCATTCATTTCTTTAACAAAAGTCTGTTGAGGTCTCATTATTTGCCAGATTGTGTTTTAGGCCTGGGAATACAGCGGTGAAAGAAAAAAAAGAAAAAACAAATTTCCTTTTTTTTGTTTTTTGGAAGGAAGACAGAAAATGAATGAAGAAGCATATAGGTACATAAATATCAAGTGGGATTAACTTCAAGAAAGACAATACAGCAAGGTAAAAGGATAGTCAGAATTGAGGAGATGGACAGGGAGTGGTATTATTTTATACTAAAGTCAGAGAAGGTCCGTGTGATAGGTGACATCTGAGCCAAGGCCTAAAATTCCCTGCAGAGGTAAGCGGGAGAATGTGGTGGCAGAGGGAGCTGTAAATGCCAAGGTCCCAAGGCAGGAGAAACGAGTCACCCTCTCTGTTTTCTTACCAAATGAGGAGGTATTGTTACATAATCGTTGAATTTTTGTGGTGTGGTGTTTAGCTTCCATAAATTAGTTTTCGTGAGAAGCGGTGTGACATAATGGGAACAATTGAGATACCTTGGTTCTAGAAAAAAGGAAGGTTTATTTTTCATATAATGATTGTTTTGTTCTGACAGTTCTCAAGGTGGGGTGGAATTTGTGTTAGAGCACAGGAAACATACAAGTTTTGAATTTCTTAGCTGCATTTGAACATACATTATTTAGGGCTATACGACCCAAAATCATATAATTTCACATACTCAGCATTCCAAGTTCTATTTCAGTTAACTCTCCAGATGGTGTTGTTATTATACTAGATCATTTAAAAAGAAAAAAAAAATTGTAGATATGATCTCAAGGAGAATAAAAAATGAATAAATTCCAATAATTGGCAAAAATGCTACATTTTGCCAGTTTTTCCTGCCTTTTAAAGAACTGGAAAACTTTATAATCATTCCATTATTTTGAAAGCTTGTCAAAGCATGCCAAATCCTAAGTACAAGTATTGTGGAACAACGGCACCTTGGAAGGCTCAACAGCTTGCCGACATACGAAAAATGAGAAAACAAGCGGTAACTGTTCAATTAAGATTCCCAGCGCAGCTACAGCAAAGACAGCTCACGCTTTATCAAAGAAAAATTTCAACATACCCACAAATTAAGTCAAATTAACACTTTTTCTTTTACAGAATATTAAACTGGAGATTTTTTTTTTTACATATTCTTTTTAATATGTTACAGATTAGAAGTAAGATAAACAAAATGATATAGTTTGCTGTTTTTGAAAGTCACTTTTGGCCAAAACCTAATGGTTCGGGCTTTTGAGTAATCACAAATATTTAATAAGACATTTACAGATTGGCTATATTCTAGTACCTTTCATGAAGGTCACCATTATTAGTTGGCAAATTTCTCCTGTAAGTTAACTAGTAGGAAACTGATGTTCCCAGTAGAATATCAGTAAATGACAGGGCTGAATAGCAGAACACATATTGGATCCTTATAATGTTTGACGTCCTCCAGTGGAAGAAGGTTTTATGTGATTTATGTTTTCCTAAGATAACCAAAATAAATTTGGGCATTACACCATTCCAAGCCTCTCCACTAGAACGGAAGTGGTATGTTGATGGATACCGATGTTTCTGCCCAGTGAATGGAAATTCATTTGATGTTTTGATCTAAATCAGAGAGTAGCTTTTCAACCCAAGGAAGCAGAGTATCTCCACAACATGACAGAGAATGCAGCACAGCAAGGAGAGGAAAGTACACAGATGCAACTTGGAGAACTCAGGTGAGAGAGAGAAAAGCCATCTGGGCTTAATACTAGCAGCCACGTTGCAAGGTATCAGCAGAAACAAACTTCAAAAAGAAATGCTGTTAAAGACTTGATACTGCAAGCAAATTTTGACCAGTTAGGTTAGCCAAATCTCAGACTAATCTACAAGGACTGAAAAGGTTCCTGATTAAGATATTGATCAAGTTGAGCAAAAGTAAGGTGGAAAAATAGTGTGGGACAGAATGGGGTATCTGCCCAAACTGGAAGAAGAAGCCAGACTGGACCTTAATAACCAAGGGCAGTTCCTAGATCTTTAGGAGGTGTTGTACGACTAATATATCATATTGTTGTTGTTATTAGGTGTCATGAATTCCAACCCACGTGATCTGAGGTGTAACATAATGAAACATTGCCTGATTCTGTAGCATCCTCTAACATTGCTATGTTAGAACCCATTGTTGCAGTCACCATGTCAATTCATCTTATGGAAGGTTTGATTTCTTGACAGCTGCTTCCATGAGTATTGATTGTTGATCCAAGAATATACCATATTACATGACATATAATGTATATCTTTGTCCATAAGTGATTGGTTAATAATGAAAATAAGAATATATAATCTGTATTTATCAAATGAATATCTTATGGGCAATTATTTAGGTCATTATAAATTAATCATTTCACATAATGAAGCTGTCCTTCTTATGATTTCAGTTTTGAGGTGTAAAAAATTTTATAAATCAAAATGTCATGGAGAAACGGCTTTACATTATTCAACTTATTTACCATGGTTAATAATGAAGTTTACATGTCAAAAAAGTAATTGGAAGGACAAGAATACAAAATAAGCAATCAATAGTTTGAGCTCTGTAATTAAAATGCATTTCAGAATATAAATAAAATTAACTACAGCATTTAATTAAATAAGATCAATATAAAATTTAAAAAGAGACGTGGCTTTTCCTAGAACCATAACCTAAATTTAAGTGCTACTTTTTTTTCATAGCTGTGTCTATTTAGTATTATAAATATGGGGACAGAATCATAGTACGCTCCTGCAATGTCACAAATGCAATATGAAGATTATATATTAATAATTCACAAAATACTACTCAGACATTTTCAATTATCTCAATAATGGGAATATACTGAAGAGATTCAGAGAATGAGCATATTAGAGATTCTAAAACATGAAATTAAGAAGAACTGGCATAAACCAAAAAAGAGGAAACCATTTCCCAGTAGGAGAATTTGAAAAAATGATGAAACAATGTGCTGGTTATTTTTAACGTAACCTCAGCAAAAAAACATGGAATTTATGTTGTTGTTCATTAGACTAAAAACCACCTGGTAAGATTTCTGATAGGAAAAGCATTGTTTCAGAAAATCAGTGCTTCGGAAACCAGAAGTGGAGTATAGATCTAGATCTATTTACAAGGAACTTGTGATAAAGACATTTTGAAGTTGTATTTCATTCTTACATTCAAGAACCACAGAAACTACACTCTTAAGAATGACTAAACAGATTACAAATTGTAGTCCCTATCTCAAGTAAGTATAGATAGAGATGATTATAGCAACTTCTGAACATTTATTTTAATATTAGGAGATGGCTTAAACTCAATACGGAACCCTGGTGGCACAACGGTTAAGAGCTCAGCTGCTAACCAAAAGGAATATGGATATAGTACAATACAATTTGAATTATCTTTAAAAATCTGAGATAATTTTTGGTTATATACATTCTTTTTAATTTTTTTATTGTACTTTAGATGAAGGTTTACAAAACAAATAGCTTCTCATTAAACAGTTAGTACGTATATTGTTTTATGACATTGGTTAGTAACACCACAACATGTTAATACTCTCCCTTCTCGACCTTGGGCTCCCTATTACCAGCTTTCCTGTCCTTTCCTGCCTTCTAGTCCTTGTCCCTGGACTGTTGTGCCCCATTAGTCTCCAAAACCTGAGATAATTTTGAAAGGAAACAAGCTTACATTTAAAATAATGTTTTAATCTCATGAATATATAGTGTGAACTATGTGTTTTGAGCCCTTTACGTAAATTCCTTAAATCCTCGGAGTACTTCTTCAAGAGAAGTAGTGTATTATCACTATGTTTCAGAAGAGGAGCCTGAGGCACAAAGATACCACGTACCTTGTCCAAAACCACACAGCTAGTGAGTGAGGAGGTTTGACTTAGATATCACACTCACTGCCGTCTGAAGGTAACTTGCCTAGCAAGGTTAATACTCTCTTGTCATTACTTTCATAATCAATAATAGATTGCATCTGCCAAGTGCTTTAATGTTACTAAATGCTTTTGCATTGAGCTATGTGTTGGATTTTTATAGAAACTTCTCAAATGACAGGGTAAGTACAGTAAAATCTTCGAAAGCCAGAACCTGTGTAAAACTGAAACCTGTCAGAGAAGGAAACTCAAATATTTTCCACTAATAGAGAGCGGTAGAAAAGTGGTACGACTGCACCCTGTCACAGGTGAAAAAACTCGTGAGACCTGGGAAACAAGGCAGTCCTGTCGAGTTCCGGCTCTCACAGTTTTCACTGTACTATTAATCTCACATTACAGGTGATGAAACAGTGAGTATGGGCAGGTGAGTAATGTGCCGCAGAAAGGAAACAGCAGAACCAGAAGAGGTAGCGGGGGTGTTCTGATTTCGTGGACCAAGATAATTTACAGAATAAAATCCCTATACCACAAAATTAAAATTAGTTATTAAAAGATCTCATTAAATTTTACACACACACAGACACAGACACATACACACACCTATACGCATACACACCTTAAGACATGGTAAATGAAAATAGGTTAAAATAACTGATTAGTATGTGTCGTAGTTATCTAGTGCTCTTATAACCAAAATACTACATGTGGCTGGCTTTAAGAAACAGAAATTTATTTCCTCATCGTTTAGGAGGCTAGAAGCCCAAATTCAGGGCTCTGGCTCTAGGGAAAGACTTTCTCTGTCTCTGTCAGCTCTAGAGGAAGGTCCTTGTCTTTTTTCAGCCTTTGTTCCTTAGTTCTTTGGTGATTTTCATGTGGTGTGTATCTTAAGTTCTGTTTGGGCTTCCTTCTCTCTTCCTAATCTGCTTTTCATGTATCAAAGTGTTTTGGCTTAAGACATAGTCTACGCTGATATTTCACAAACATGACCAAGAAAGTTCTATTCCCAAATGGGACTACATCCACAGGTATGGGGGTTTAGGATTTACAATACATGTACTTGTGGGACACAATTCAACCCATAACATGTAATATTTACTGAGCTCACATTTAAGTACTAACGCAGTGTAGCTCCCTGGATGTTATGACTATGACAGAAATCAAGCTTCTAATCTTTTTAAGAAGTAAACTGAGAAAGTTCTGGGCTCTCAAAATAAGGATAAAATAAAACAAGAAAACTAACAAATACTCTAGTTAGGTGTTCTATTTCATTTATTACCCCTTGGATTCATCTGAGCTCAATCAGCTTCAGGCAATTATAATATTTTGATTCCAGTTGTTTAAAAGATTACATTGTTAGATTTGCTTTAAAAATACTGTATAGATAATAATAGATATTTTTGCCATTGTGTATTACCTTTCCAGGGTATTGCCATTTGATTTATATGGTAGAGAGTGATAGCTATCCACTAAGTATTTGTCTTCCCCTTACATACAGTGTCATTGGGAGGTAGCTGCCAAGCCAGGAACTGCATTTTCTAGCCCCCAGAGGCTGACTTGCCATAACACTAATGATATTTAAGCTTTAAGATTCCTCACTGACAAAGGTCACTTCCAGAGCCTTATATCTAATTTTTTAACAGTAATTTCTACTTTTTTAACCTTAAAAAGGGCCTCTAATAGTGTATAAGCTTCAGAATCCACAATATTTGGAGTTTGCAGCTCCCCTTTTGTATTGAGACATGGCTACCTGACTGTTGTTGTTTGTTGTTGTTTTAGGTGCCGTCAAGTCTGTTCTAACTCATAGCAACCCTATGTACAACAGAACAAAACAGTGCCCGGTCCTGCACCATTCTCACAACACTTGCTATGCTTGAGCCCATTGTTGCAGCCACTGTGTCAATCCATCTCATTGAGGATCTTCCTCTCCTTCACTTACCCTCTACCTTACCAAGCATGATGTTCTCCAGGGATTGATCTCTCTCTCTTTTTTTTTTTTTTTCCTTAGAATTTCTTTCCTAAATTTTATTTATTTTGTTGTTGTTGAGAATATACACAGCAAAACATCAATTACAATAATCGGCTGTGCAAGCCTACCCTTAATCAATGCGATTTTTCCATCATCATTCACTCCTTTCTCCCCCTGGTCATCATGATCTTTCTTGATAACATGTCCAAAGTACCTGAGACAAAGTCTCGCTATCCTCGCTTCCAAAGGATCACTCTGCTTGTACTTCTTTCGAGACAGATTTGTTCATTCTTTTGACAGTCCATGATATATCCAATACACTTTGCCAACACCATAATTCCAAGGCATCAATTTTTCTTTGCTCTTCCTTATTCATTGTCCAGCTTTAACACGAATATGAGGCGATTGAAAATATCATGGCTTAGGTCAGGCGCACCTTAGTCCTCAAAGTGACATCTTTGTTTTTCAACACTTTAAAGAGGTCTTTTGTAGCAGATTTGCCCAATGCAATAATTCATTTGATTTCTTAATTGCTGCTTCCGTGGGTGTTGATTGTGGATCCAAATAAAATGAAATTCTTGACAACCTCAATATTTTCTCTGTTTATCATAATGTTGCTTATTGATCCAGTTGTGAGGATTTTTGTTTTCTTTATACTGAGGTGTAACCCATACTGAAGATTGTAGTCTTTGATCTTCATCAGTAAGTGCTTCAAGTCTTCTTCACTTTCAGCAAGCAAAGTTGTGCAGTCTGCATAACGTAGGTTGTTAATGAGTCTTCCTCTAATCCTGATGCCACATTCTTCTTTATATAGTCGACCTTCTAGGATTATTTGTTCAGCCTACAGATTGAATAAGTATGATGAAAAGATACAACCCCGATGCATATCTTTCCTGATTTTAAACCAAGCAGTAACCCCTTGTTCTGTTTGAACAACTGCCTCTTGGTCTATGTACTGGTTCCGCATGAACACAGTTAAGTGTTCTGGAATTCCTGTTCTTCACAATGTTATCCATAATTTGTTATGACCCACACAGTCGAATGTCTTTGCACAGTCAATAAAATACAAGTAAACATCTTTCTGGTATTCTTTGCTTTCAGCCAAGATCCATCGGTCATTAGCAATGATATCCCTCGTTCCACATCCCCTTCTGAACATACCTTGAATTTCTGGTAGTTCCTTGTCTATGTACTGCTGCAATAGTTTTTGAATTATCTTCAGCAAAATTTTCCTTGTGTGTGATATTAATGATATTGTTCAATAATTTCCTCATTCTTTTGAATCACCTTTCTTTGGAATGTTCACAAATATGGATCTCTCTCAGTGAGTTGGCCAGGTAGCTTTCTTCCAAATTAATTGGCATAGACCTGTGAGCACCTCCAGTGCTTCAACCGTTTGCTGAAACATCTCAATTGGTATTCCGTCAATTCCTGGAGCCTTGTTTTTCACCAATGTCTTCAGTGCAGCTTGGACTCCTTCCTTCAGTACCATCGGTTCTTGATCATATGCCACATCCTGAAATGGTTGAATACGGACCAATTCTTTTTGGTACAGTGACTGTGTATTCCTTCCATCTTCTTCAGATGTTTCCTGCATCATTCAATATTTTGCTCATAGAATCCTTTAAAATTGCAGCTGGAAGCTTGAATTTTGATGAGGATTCACTAGTTCTCATAAACAGATGGTGCATAAAAATGGTATTTGCAGATCTGTTCTGTTTCTCCCTGCTTTGCTTTCTCTTTCTTCTGGATAGTTGCTGATGCCTGGGGTGCAAAGCGTCACCTCTCCCCTTGCACTAGGAACACCAAAGATACACTGCTATGTGAACAAGAAATAAATCTATATTCTGTTAAGCCCTTGAAATTTGAGGTTTACTTGTAACGAGAGCTAGTGTAACCCGAACTAATAATGGACATAATCATTTGGGTTGGGACCAAAATTGCTTTCCAAAGGAAAATTGTTGTTAGTTACTGTTGAGTCTGTTTCAATTCATGGTGACTCCATGTGTGCAGAACAGACTGCCCTATAGGCTTTCAAGGCTGTGATCTTGCAGAAGCAGATCGCCAGGCCTGTCTTCCGAGGCACCTCTGGCTGGGTTTGAACCACCAACCTTTATGTTAGCAATAGGGCAGAAACCATTTGTGCCTTCTAGGGACCTAATTTAGGTAGATTAAAATCTATCCTATACAATATTTGAAACAGGACACTTCAACCATTCAGAAATTCCACAAGAAAGAAGGCTTGATCACAAGATGATATGTTTCATTATGAAACTGAAGAACACAAAGAACAGTCTTCCCTCTCCCTTTCTACAGTATAGGAGGCATGTGTTATTGACTGAATTGTGTCCCACAAAACTGTGTGTCAACTTGGCTAGGCTACCATTCCCAGCATAGTGTGGTTGTCTCCATTTTGTGATCTGTAATTCTATGTGTTGTAAATTATAACCTCTATGATGTTAATGAGGCAGGATTAGAGACAGTTATGTTACTGAGGCAGGATATAATCTGCAGGATTAGGTTATATCTTGAGTCAATCTCTTTTGAGATATAAAAGAGGGAAGCTACCAGAGAGGGGAGGGACCTCATTACCACCAAGCAAGAAGAGCCAGAAACAGAGAGTGTCCTTTGGACTCCAGGTCCTTGGTTTGAGAAGCTCCTAGATCAGGGGAAGATTGATGACAAGGATCTTCCCCCAGAGCTGACAGAGAAAGAATGCCTTCCCCTGGAGCTGGCACCCTGAATTTGGACTTCTAGCCTTCTAAATTGTGAGAGATTAAATTTCTGTTAGTTAAAGCTGTCCACTTGTGGTATTTCTGTTATAGCAGCACTAGATAACTAAGGTAGCATTGAAGAATCACTGTCTATAGTAATGAAGATTGGATATTTTTTAATATAAGGAAAGTAATATAATAAGATTTCCAAATGCATAAAAATACAGCAGTAATTAAAAAAAAAACTTTTAATATATTATGTGCTATGAGGTAATAATAAAGATCTTTAGGAGTGAACTGATAGAGCTGGGTTTGCACATTGGTTTTGCCATTTACAAGCTGCATATCCTTAGGGGAGCATCTTAGTTTCTTAGAGCTGCCATAGAAAAATACCAAAAAATGGGTGGCTTTAAAGAACAGAAAATTAATTTTCTCACAGTTCTGGAGGCCAGATGCCCAAATCAGGAGGAACTGGCAAGGCAACGTGCTTCCTCTGTCTCTCTCTCCCTCTTTCTGTGGGCTGTCTGTGGGCTCTAGGAGAAGATCCTTATCTCCTTCATTTCTGTAGTCCTAGGTGTTTCGTGGTGTTCCTTGGCTTGTAGACAGATCCTTGCATGCTATCTTCCCCCTGTGTGACTCTTTTCACGTCTGTCCTTCTCCTGTATAAAATACCACTCAGAAGGGGATAGGATTAGGACCCATCCTAATTCAGTATGACCTTGTTAATTTAACTGATAACATCTGCAAAGAAAATCCCTATTTCCCCCAAATAAGGTCACATTCACAGATACGGGGTTAGAACTTCTACACACATAACTTCTACACATATAACAGAGAGGTTTTTAATCTCTGCATCTTTTACCTTTTGCCTTAACCATAGAATAATGCCCTCATAGTGTTTGTCTTTGTTGTGGTGTTGGTGCTGGTGGGGGTGGTAGTGGTGGGGTGTGTATATGTGTGTACCTGTGTATGAGGGAGAGAGAGAGAATTGGAGATATCATGAAAATCTACTAACAGTGCCTGGAATATAGTAGTCCTTAATAAAAATTAGGTAATTTTTCCTCCTAAACTCATAATGAGCTTAAATGTTATCTAAATATCTATTACCCCATACCATTAATAGAAAAGATAAATGTCATCAAATTGGCTTTTCTGAGCAGATTCTGCAAATGTGGGTATTAGTATTTTTGTGAGCAAGACAACACACGAAAGGGCAAGGGAAAATACACTGAAGCACTCGAAGGAGATATTCTTAGCAGCTATAAAATGTCAAGAGCTATATTAAAAGCATAAACATCTTACATAGAATCACAGAGGTGGGATCAACTAATTCTGCTTTGTGACATCCATGGAAGGAACTGCAGAGAAATAACTAGATGAAAAATCAGGGCAAGGGCATGCCGTTCAGGTCGAGTAGCATGCAATTGCCATTGGGGCATAAGTTTGTCCAGTGGGTGGAGGAGAGGTTGAAAAGATCCTTGGGACCAGAGCAGAAAGTAATTAGGTTTAATCTCTATAAAAAGCCCTCTGGTAGCAATGTGGTAACTATAATGGAATCAGGGAGGCTGTTGAAGGAGTTGAGATGAGAGACAGACAGCTTCTTAGCAAGACCAATGGTAATGGATGCAAAGAAAATCTGAGTTGAGTAGTACATGTTGTTCAACCCACCTAGAAAGCCTTTCCTCTTCCCCCCACCCCCTTACTAATACCATACTCTCCCTTTCTCCTCAAGGGCCAACTCGTTCAGGAAGCCTTCCTTGATCCTACAGGCTGAGTTAGTTGACCCTCACTTGGGCACCTATTACCCCTGTGCTGCCTCTATTATAGTGCTTCTCACGCTGTTGTTGTTACTTGGCCTTTGACTCATGCAACCTCATGTATTACAGAGTAAAACTGCTCCATGGGGCTTCCTTGGCTGTAATCTTTACAGAAGCAGTTTGCCAGGCCTTTCTTCCATGGAGCCACTGGGTGGGTTCAAACTACCAACTTTTAGGTTAGCAGTCAATAGCAGACTGCTTGTATACCAAGGTTTCTCACACTACATGATAAATATTAGATTACTTGAATTTGTTTTCTCACGTGAGAACCTTATTCTTCTTCACTTTTACATCATCAGTGTGTGATACAATGGAGGTAGAGACTTTATCCAATAGGAAACTTAGAAATAGGGGAAACTGGAGAAAAAACATTAAAAAGGAAAATAATTTGGACTGAGCAATGAGGAGAGAACCCACGCAAGTGGAAACAGAACACGGAAAACACGGAGGTTGGAAAGCACAGAGTGAGTGCAGCAAGCTTTTCAGTTTATTTCACTCATGAAGTAAGTGAGGGTTACTAACTACAGAACTCTTTGGGGAAATAGACTTAGATCCTATAGTTCAGAACCTTTAATTCTAGGATTAGGAATTTAGATATTTTAAAAGAAACAGTCAGCTAAAGAAGTTTTTCTCAGAATATAAGTGGCACAGTCAGAAATAGGCTTCCAAAAAATGACTCTGGCTGACGTGGCTAGGATGAATTGCAGAGAGGATGCCTTGCAGGCTGGGGATCTAGTTGGAAAACTTTTGCACTGGGCAAAATGGAGAGGGATACTATTAAGCTAAGACACTGAGAGTTTTTTTACTCTTGATGGGGCAGCACAGCGGAGGCTCTTATGCTTGCTGTGAGGTGCAGCGAAGCAATGTTTACTACAAATAAGTGGTATGGGTAGAAGGACAGATGAAGGATAAATGTTGCTTCTTGGAGATATGGTCTATTAAGTTGACTCAGTCTTGTTTTTGGTCAGTGAAAGGCAAAGTCTGCTTATGCTGAATATAGTGCTGATATGTGTTCACAGCCTCATGTGGATATAGTGGAAAGCGTGTACTCGGGAATGCAGATAAAATAATGAAGCTGAACTATGTTAAAAACAAACAGTGTCAAAATATCTAACTCCTTGATTCCTTGCTCCTCTCCCCATGCATGCCCCACTTACAGTGAATAATTTTAAGAAAGGGTGAATGAATCTCTTCCTCCAAGGTCAATAAAACTTTAACAGATTTTTTAAATGCTCACTTAAGTTAAATCAGAAAGATGACAATGGGTAGTGGCAAATTGGGAGGGCAATTATTCTGATCTGATGTTTTTGGATTATAATTAAGCAATAAGGCACAAGCCTAGGGTGTGTTACTTCAAGATAACACATTTCTTGTAAAGTGCTGTGAGGCATAAGAGGGGAATTGGAGGCTCCAGTGATCTGGGAAATGTGTTGTCTCTCTGAAGCACAGCCTTCAGCGTGTATTTGTGCCCTATACATAGTGTTAGATGCACTAGTTGCAAACGAATTGATTACACCATGTAAAACGTATGTTTGAAACACGTTTGCCCTTGTGGGCTGGCAATGGCTGCTGATTCGGAAACACCAGCTTTACCATTATTAGCTGACAGGTGAGTGGGCTGTGACTTCAGAACTATGAGCCTTTACTGGAGATGTGTGCCCAGGGAGCAGGAGACCAATCCCTTATAACACTCCAGTTCATTTCAGTTGAGCTATTTTAATGACTTCTTCCATTTGGCACTTCTATATTTATGTAAATGAGTGGAGTAAGGTAGTTTAAGACTGAACTTTTAATGTGGGCCTCTTTTTTTTTTCTTTCTATATCATTTTGTCTGGTTTTCATAACTAGGCTGCCAGTTACTGGGTTTGCATCTGATTGACAGAAAGTGATTTCTAGTTCAGCCAACATCAGACACCTTGGTACTTCATCCTGGAAGATGTTTCGGTAGTTAAAGAGAGCATGTTGGACAAAGAATCCTTTAAAGCTGGCTCTTTCTTTCTCTCAGTAAGCGCCACAGTGAGATGTGCCAGGCAGAAAGAACGACCATCTTTAATCTGTGCTGCTGAGGGAAATCAAAGAGAGTGAATTAAAACCAAGAGTAGCTTCTTATGCTCATTGGAGAGACTTTTTTTTTTTTGCTCCGTTTGATATAACAAATAAGATCATCAAAGTGAGCCAAGCACAGGTTCGGAACCCGCTGCTCCTTGACCTTGGCTTCCTCTCTGCTTTCACAGCCTCCCCTGGAATTTCTTGTGATGTCAAATCACAAGGCCACATAAAGTGCTCACATCCCAGATGCAGAGAGATTTTATTTTTAGATTTCTTTTCTGTGACTCTAGTAAAATAATATGGAGTTCTTTTGTTGATCTGTCTAAGACTTTCAATAAATCTGCTGCACTTCAAAGCATGAAAGAAGTGATAACAAAAAAAGTTCTTCCCCGACTGCTTCTAGCCATAGGGTCTTCTTGAGAATATCTGCAGGGTCCAGTGGCACTGGGCCAGTTGTATTCTCTCCATAAACTGTATGCAATTTCACCCCACCCAGTAGATATGTATCTCCAGATACAACATTTCACACAATAGGATTTTTTTCTTATAAAAGTATATACCTTATAATTTTGGGTTCCTATAGTATCTAAGGGAGTCCTGGTGGCACAGTGGTTAAGAGCTCAGCTGCTAACCAAAAGGTTGTCAGTTCGAATCCACCAGCTGCTCCTTGGAAACCCTATGGGGCAGTTCTACTCTGTCCTATAAGAGTCTCTATGAGTTGAAATTGACTCGACAGCAACAAGTTTATAGTATCTAAGAGGATTAAAAAAACAACAACTTTCTTGACAAGTTCCTTAAAATTAGCATTCTTTACTGAACATACTTATATACCTATTTCAATTAAGTAACTAAATTTAGGAACAATGATAATACAATCAAAATCATCATCTCTATCATTAGTGATATTCGTTAACAAATGGTCAACATAGTGATGATGGCACTTTTTCCTAAACTTTCTCAGCTCCTATTTTTCCGTACTGTCTAGAGTTTATCTATCTGTTAAAAAGCTCATCTATATGCTTAGATTTTCAATCAGACTGGCCAGGATTATATATGTTATATATTTAGAAATAAGAAGTGCCAAATGTAAAACACTAAAATCGAGAGAGAGATGTTGGAAACTAAGTGTATTTTAATCATATATTCATTCATCTATTCATTTAATAAACATTAGTAGAGCATCTAATAGATCATTTACATTTTTACATAAATTTTTCTGATAAATGATTTTCACATATTTAGACTATTTAAAACTTTTAAAGTGCACTTAAAAGACTCAACATATCTTTACTGAATGGCTACTAGTTACCAAGGTCTGTGCTAAAAACTACACAGAATATTCATACTTGAGATACATTTCTGCCTTCTATAAACATAGAATCCCAGAGGAAGGATAAAGCAGTTAACCCCAAACATGTAATACAATGGAAATTATGTCTTGAAATGAAATTAAAATTTGAGAGCTAAGAGATTCAAGAGAGGTGTCATTAGGCTCAAGAGCATGAAAAAGCTTTGGATGATGCAGGCAAAAGGAAGGACACTGGCCAAGGCTCAAAATAAGGAAAACCATGAGCACTTTTGCAGAAATAATCTACTTTGTCTGAAGTACCAGATGTGTATGGATGCTGATGGAAAATCCAGTTATAAAGGCTAGAGATGGTCCCATTATGAAATGACTCAAAAACCACGCTAATTAGTTTATATTATGCTGTTAGTAAATGGTGAGTAATGGAAAGTTTCTGAGCAAGACAATATTGATTGCAGTATCATTAAAAAAATGAATCTAGAGGAGTATTAAGGTAGAAAGAAAATGGAAGTAGAGATGACTATTTGGGAAATTCTTGTAATTATAATTCAAAACCATCCTGTTGGGGTAATTGCCAAACTGGATTGTCAGAGGAGCGAAAACAACATGTGCAACACACCTGACTTTCTCCCAGTCACAAGCAGCCGCATCATGGATGACTATTTTGAAGACTATACATTCCTATTTCAGCGAGGAAAAGTAATAAAAAGGGCAGAGGCTAAATGCAGAGAAAGAAATGAATATCTTCTTGTTGCAAGAAGGATGAGGGAGTAAAAACGGCAAAAGTTGAGAAATCGGTGAAGATGGTGAGTGAGATGTTCCTGAATTTGGCAAAACATCAGCCATCGAAACATCGAAACATCCCTTCCTGAAGCATCTTTTTTTTGAATTTTGTTCCTTTAGTCACCTATATTTTTTAGTGCCTGCCCCCTCTGCCTCCTTCAATAAGAACCAAACCAAACTTGTTGACGTCGAGTTGAGTCAATTCAAACTCATAGTGACCCTATAGGACAGAGCAGAACTGCCCCATAGCGTGGCTGGCTGATTCGAACTGCCGACCTTTTGGTTAGTAGCCGAGCTATTAACACCTGCACCACCAAGTCTCCGCCTCCTTCAATAGCTCTCTTTAATAGGTTGTTGTTGTTGTTAGTTGCCATCAGTTGGCTCCAATTCATGGTGACCCCTAGCACAACAGAATGAAACATTACCCTGTCCTGTGCCACGTTCATTATTGTTGGCATGCTCAAGTCCATTGAGGCCACTGTGTACTTTTCCATTGTTTCGGTCACTGAGCCCTCCAGCCTACATGGGATAATATTCTGTTGTGATTCACAGGGTTTTCACTGGCTAATTTTTGGAAGTAAATTGACAGGCCTTTCTTCCTAGTCTGCCTTAGTCTGAAAGTTCCACTTAAACCTGTCCGTCATGGGTGACGTTACTAGTATTTGAAATACCAGTAGCATAGCTTCCAGCATCATAGCAACACATGAGCCGCAAGAGTACAACAAACTGACAAACAGGTGGTGACTTTAGTGGATACTCTCCCTCAATATTTTATTTTGGGGCTTCTTTTGTGCTCAGAAAAGTATGTTGTGAAGTTACAATACCGTGTAGTCTAACTAAATGAAGGTTATGCTACTTTATCCCACAACCTTAAGTAGATGGCACTGAATTCCATTTCCTAGACCCACTAATCTTCAGAGCAATGAATTAACTTCTTCTTATGTCTGTATTAAACAAGAGAGTTAAAGGGATCAATAGTTTAAATGATCTTACAGTAGCAGTCCTTTTTTTTTGTTGTTCTGATCTCATAATCATGTAAAGCGATACTAACTTCTGCCGGAACACTATTTCTGTAGGTGACTCCTGTGAGTCTTTACATTGTCATCTATGTCAGAAAGGAAGAAAAATTCTTCTGTCTTGATCCAGCTTTACAAAAATAGACCCACAGAGGTTAATTAAAATAACCACACTAACAATGGATCATTAGTGCTTTCATATATGTCTGCCTTTTCCTTTTCAGAGAGGAGCCTTAAAATTCTTCTTTTAATAGTTATATTCCATTCTACTCAGTCAACCTGGATTAAGCTGTTGTCTTGACAAAATTGTATAGTTGAGACAAAACGGATTCTCCAAGTGGCATTTCAAGGAGCTGAACTCATCATTTTTAATGGAACAGGTCATTGGGGCAGTAGCTCACAAGTTTAAGAATAAAGGCTACTTGGCAGTACACAGTTCTTTACTGTAATTTGTACCTGAGATGCTTTGTGAAACACAAGTTCATTTAAAATTAGGGATAAGGCATTTTTTCCATCGTTTTCATTTCATCATATGCAATTTTCAGTCACAATGTAGCTTGCGTAAAGCTGCAAATCCTTCAAATTATGGGGTTTGTTTCCAGCCTGGTGAGAGTGAAATTAGATATAGAACTTCTGTCTCGGTTAATGTTAATGCGAGTTGCATGCCTAATTCCTTTAGAAGCCCAGAACAAATGCATGCTTATGGGTTGGCATTACTGAGTTTTCTGGCCTTTATCCTTGAAAAGTGTCATTAGTCTGAATAATAGCCAATTCTTCCGGTTACTGCAAACCAAACTCCAGCTACTGTAGTTGGAAACTCAGATTTCAGCACTCATGAATAGCCTGAACTCTCCTCGGATCAGAACTTTCCCATATTTTATCACCTTTGGTCCATTTGGGATAAAATGCAAACTCCTAAACTGTTTATTTTTATATTTTTACCTTAAATTTCTGTATTTGGGAGTAATACTCATCAGGCATTCAGATAAATTTTTAGGATTCATTAAAAAATCAGTACTAAACTTTATTTGAATCCCAGAAAAGTATTAATGTATTTTCCCTATGCATTTTCTCTATGTTTACACTATTAAAACCAAAACCAAACCCGTTGCTGGCAAATCGATTTCGACTCACAGTGATCCTATAGGACTGGGTGGAACTGCCCTATAGGTTTCCAAGGCTGTAAATCTTTATGGAAGCAGAATGCCACATCTTTCTCCCACAGAGCAACTGGGGGGTTCGATCGTCACCTTTTGGTTAGAAGCAGAGCACCCCCAGAGTTTCCATTTATACTGTTAGAGGGTATTACTCCTTCCAGGAGAATATTGCTTAAAATAATTCTGTGTTCTTTGCTTTCCTTCCTGAAATATTTATAATGATACTTATTTCAGGGAAAATAAATTATATGGCTTAAGGACTTTATTTCATAAATAGAGGTACTTTTTGTAGAAGATGATGCTGTCAGTGAGATTTTTAAAATCAAGGAGCATTTCAAAGATATCAAACCTGTATTTTTTTTCTTTTAACCAATAATTCTTTTTTAAAAAAATTTTGCCAATGAAAATAACTGAAAAAATTTTTTTTAATTAAAAAAAAGATACTCTATTTGATGTGCTCAGAGTATAATAACTGTCCTGGCTAAAGTTCGATGAGTTAGTTTATGAGATTTAAAAAAAAAAACACATTTTTTTTTAGTTGTACTTTAGATGAAGGTTTACAGAACAAATAGTTTCTCATTAAACAGTTAGTACACACACTGTTTTATGACATTGATTGACAACCCCACAGCATGTCAACACTCTCCCTTCTAGACCTTGGGTTCCCTATTACCAGCTTTCCTGTCGTCTCCTACCTTCTAGCCCTTGTCCCTCGGCTGTTGTGCCCCATTAGTCTCATTTTGTTTTATGGGGCTGTCTAATCTTTGGCTGAAGGGTGAATCTCAGGAGTGACTTCATTACTGAGCTAAAAAGGTTTCTGGGGGCCATACTCTCGGGGTTTCTCCAGTCTCTGTCAGGCCAGTAAGTCTGGTCTTTTTTTGTGAGTTAGAATTTTGTTCTACATGCAAAATATTCTTAAAAGAAAGGACTATGTTATGGAAACATTGCTGAGTATTATTTCTATAACCATGAGTTAGCTGTTCTCTATAACCTTGTTATTCAAAGTGTGGCGTCAGCTGTTAACTTGTTAGAAATGCAGAATCTCAGCCCTTTCCCAGTTCTTCTAAATCTTCATTTTACCAAGCTCCACATGAAGTTTAGGAAGCACTACTCTATAACATTTACACCCACCGGAAGCACTCAGAATTAAGCCACTTTTGATAGCTAGGATTTTTCTATAGTATTAAATCTTATAGTATAAGATTTTACATAAGCTATAGAAATCTACTTTTCCAGATAAATAAACACATTTTCTCATGCAACATTGGAAGAACTCCTATAAAGCAATTAAGGTCTTGAAGAGTTGCATGTTCTGGAAACATCAACTAGCACAGTTATCCAGCCATATAATAATTTAGTTATTAAATAGTGGTTCTCAAATTAAAGATACACAAGAATGATTGTGGAGTTAATAAAATGGTATTTGATCCCTATTACCAGAGTTTTAAAAAATCTTAGTTCAGATTAACATCCAGGGGTATGTGTTTTTTTTAATTACCCTAGATGATTCAAGTTTTCCCATGGCAACAATTTGAGGAAAATGATCTAATGACTAGTTTATATACCAACTTTGTTCCTTTTCTTCCTGAGTTGTGTGGCTTAGTCCAAAGTCACCATGATTTTGCATTTTGTGTAGTTCAGGCAGAATATGTGGGAATATAGTTAGAAATAGTACCATTAGGTCTTGGAATTTTTCATTTGCCTCTTGATAAAAATATCAAAGACTGCATTTATGTAATGGAGTTCCTATGTGGCTCAAATGGTTAATGTGCTCAACTGCCAATCAATAGGTTGGCAGTTTGAGACCACCCACAGGCACCTCAGAAAAAATGCCTAGTGGTCTACTTTCGAAAAATCAGCCAGTGAAGCACAGTTCTACTCTGACACATGTGGTGTCTCTATGAGTTGGAATTGACTCAGTGGAAACTGGTTTGGTTTGGTTTTTTAATTGTACAATACTATTTTAAAAAGTTATAGCTTAAACTGTTCTCATCAACATTTTTTATTAAATGCGGACATTAACTTTGTCAATTTATTTAGAGTGGCATGTGTAGAATATTTAAGGAAATTCTGGATTTTAAAAGTGTGGCATCAAAGTAGGGATTAAAAACAATGTTATTGTTGAATATTTGAACTTTTGAATAAATAAAAGCTCAACGACTAAAACGCTATGTGGTCAATCTGTGCTCAATCATCTAAATATTGAATGTTTTAAAGACTCATTCAGAAACTTTTCTCGGAGTCATGGAAAGGAGTAAATTGTTCAGGGTGAGTCTACAGACTGACAAGAGCATGCCTAGGAGCAAACTTCACAAAGAGAGAATGTACACAAATCAGGAAATGAAGAAGCTATGCATGTACTTGGAAAGAAGTGACAAGAGAAATAGGAAAAAAAAATTATTAAGTTAGATATCAGCCACAAAAATAAAAATAGTCACTTTTCCCATATATTTGGGAAACATAAAATCATCCTCGTAATCAACCCTTGAACTAAACAGAAAACAACACTTTGAAAATAATGAATATTTAGTATAAAATGCCAAGAAATATGTTGTTATTCTTACGTGCCCTCGAGTCAGTTGTGATTCATAGGAACCCTGTGTACAACAGAACGAAACATTGCCCGGTCCGGTGCCATCACAACAGTCATTGTTATGCTTGAGCCCATTGTTGTAGCCACTGTGCCAGTTCATCTCGTTGAGGATTTTCCTCTTCTTCATTGACCCTCTGCTTTACCATACATGATGTCTTTATCCAGGGACTGATCCCTCCTGATAACATGTTCCAAGTATGTGAGACCTTGCTTCTAAGGAGCATTCTAACTATACTTCTTCCAAGACAGATTTGTTCATTCTTCTGGCAGTCCGTGGTATATTCAATATTCTTCACCAACACCATAATTCAAAGGCATCAATTCTTCTTCAGTCTTCCTCATTCATTGCCCAGCTTTCGTGGGCATATGAGGTGATTGACAACATCATGGCTTGGATCAGGTGCACCTTAGTCCTTAAAGTGACATCTTTGCTTTTTAACACTTTAAATATACTTATAATGGAACCTTACCATATAACCTATGCGATGCCTCTGAAGGTGCTTCTCAGAGAAATTCATAGCCTTGAAGTGCAAAAGGGAAGATTGAAAATACTTAAGTGTTAAACACAAGAAATTAGAATTAAGTGCAACAAATTAAATAAAAAAAAAAGAAATGATAAAGTTAATAAAGAAATAGATATCAACTAATAATAAACAATAACATAAATAGGTAGATATTTAGCAAACAAAATTTTGACTTGACACCGTATAGTAAATAAGGGAAAAATTTTTGCAAGGTTAACTAATTACTGAAAGAAACAAGGAAGGTACTCTAGGACAGTATCTTGTCATGGTTCTCAAAGAAAATAACTGTGATAAGAAATAATAGCCAAGGGTTGTTCAGAGAAAAGTAAATTAAAGCCTAAGAAGTTTCTACTTGATTGTGGGACAAGAGAATCAGGTGAATTTGGAGATAACAATTTTTTGTTTTTTTTAAATTTTATTGATTTCGTTATTGTTGTTGAGAATATACGTAGCAAAACGTACACCAATTCAACAGCTTCTACATGTACAATTCCGTGACGCTGACTACATTCTTTGAATTTTTGGTATTGCAGGGAAGAATAAGGTTGCCATGATTTAGAAATAAATATGTCAAGAATTGAAAGTAGTAAGTGGAGGCAGAGTGAGTATTCAACACATTTTTTTTTTTTTTTTTTGCAATATAGTGTAAGGGAGAGAGAGAGTACTATGCTAGTGAGAAACGTGAGATAGAAGGAGACTTTTACATGTTTTAGTAAAGAGGGTTGAAGATACACAAGAAAGGATAGTTGTGTGGCTCAATATCATAGAGCACGTAGGAGAGGAAGGAATCCAGAGCCCAGGTAGGAGACAGCCATAGAGATTTAAGTGCCCCAGAAATAAGAGGGAAAGGTAGACGCAAATTCTGGTAAGGTTGTAGTTTTGTCTGTTCTTGTCTGATGAATTTTACTCTGCATTTGAAGAAAAAAGCAAATCACACGCTGAAATAGAGAAGCTGATGGAGTTAGCGGTTTGAGCAAAGAGGGGAATTTGGAATACTTAGACTGGAAAGTGAGGAAGTGAGCAGATCTGAGAAAGATCACGGAATAGCCAGACAGTGTTGAGTTTGGAGACTATAAATCTATAGTGACCCTAATCTCACAGGTGTAAAGATTTTCTCCATTTCTACTCAGCAAGCTGGATAAGGTTGATTTTTTCCAAGGCTAGGATTTTCCAGACAGGTTTGACAGGAAGAAAATGAGTCAAAGAAATTGTGGACATAGACAAAAGAATAGCTCACATTATGGACAGTGGGATTCCAGTTGAACGAAGAAAGACGTGGGTCTTGAAAAGGTTAATAGTTAGGAGGGAGTGGTGAAAGCCAGTTGAATTGAGAAAATCAAAAGGTTAGAAGCTAGAGTGCCAAACCTCTCAGCCACATGGATAATAATCCATGATGATTGCAGGATCTGGGGTAAGGAAATCTGGGAGCAAAGTGCCAGAGAAGCTGTTATCTGAAGGGATCTCACTAGAGATCATCAGATTTCAGCTACAAAGAGATACTGGGTTTATATTTGAGACTAGAAGAATTTAGATTTGTCCATTTTAGTACAAATCAAGGAGTGTGTTGATGCCACCGAGGGGCGAGGCACCAGAGAATGACAGTTTGTTTGGGAGGGTGAAGTTATGTTCTCTGGGGAGATCCAGATTTCATTTAAGGCCAGTGCACAGAGAGAATGTTCCGAGCGGAGGGTGAGCTGGGAGCTTGTGCGCCACTGGGTACATGCACATGTCGGTGAACGAGCACCGAGTATTGATTTCAGGGTTACCAAAAAGTCTTAGGACTAGGCAAATTCGTAAATATGGAATCCGTAAGTCATTAGGATTGATGGTATACGTGTTAGAGATTCCTTAGATGTCATGCTATCTAGAGCAAAACCAAACTGAACCCATTGCCTTTGAGTAGATTCTGACTCATAGAGACCCTATATCGAAAAACAAAAACAAAAACAAATCCCCACTGCCGTCAAGTCGATTCCGATTCAAAGCTAACCCTGTACCCAGGAGGCAGTAAAAAAGATAGCTGTGGAAGATGGATCATAGGACAAGACATATAGTTTTAGTGGGAATGATCTTACTTCGTATGTTTTTTCCTGTTGATTCATAAATTTCAACTACACAGTCCTTTCAATTTCTCAATCAAGTTCTTTTTACATCCAGGGCCTTTGCTCATGACATTCCGTTTGTTGGGAATGTTCTTGCTCCTCATTATCTTGGGATTCCTAGTCATTACTATAATCTTGGTTTAAATGTCTTTTCCCCTATTACTTATTCTAATAATACTATGTACCTTTGCTTTATAGAAAATTTAATAAAATCACATTATTTGCCTTAATCATACATTCACTATCTTTCTTACCTCCTTGTCTTTAAAGCTCGTGAGGAAGGGAACAAGAGAGTTTCTCTATGAAATTTCTAGCACCTGACACAAAGTAGGTGCTCAAAAAGTAATTTTGAATGGGTTGAATGAATCAGTACAAAAAGACTAAGTGTTTTTAAATGTGTAGTTATGAAAACTCAACCTCATATAACAATTGTTTATTATTTTACAAATATTTCAATTGGCTGAAAAGATGTTGTTGTTGTTAGGTGCTGTCAAGTTGATTTCTACTGATAGCAACCCCATGTGACAGAGTAGAACTGCTCCATAGGGTTTTCTTTACTGTAATCTTTATGGGAGCAGATCACCAGGTCTTTTCTCTCCTGGAGCCACTTCAAACTGCCAGTCTTTCGGTTAACAGCCAAGTGCTTAACCTTTGTGCCACCAGGGCCACCAGGACACTAGCTATTAATAAATGAAAAATTATTTTAAATTAAATAATGTTTTGTCTGTCATAGTAAGCTAGTTTGCTATCTGATAATCACTAAGAACACCAGAATTAATATCCTTACCATATAGACTCAAACAACCTCTTTATAAAATTAAGATCTGAGCCTGCTTATTACATGATTGGAGCTCTGGCAGCACAGTGGTTAAGAGACTGGCTGCTAACCAAAAGGTTATCAGTTCAAATAAACCACCTGCTCCTTGGAAACCGTAAGGAGGCAATTCTACTCTGTCCTATAGCTTCGCTATGAGTCAGAATGGACTTGACGGCACCGGGTTTTTTTCGGGGGGGGGGGTGGTATTATATGATTGAAGGAATGTATGTCAATATCATGGTTTTTCACTTGGTAGGAACGTTTGTTCTTTCCAAGCGGAGGAGATTGAGCACCTATTTTATAGACTACCGTAATGGAACCACAAACTATACCTAGTTTTCAACAGAATAGGTTAACATTATTGTTCAAAATGAAATAAAATATGAATCTTAAAGAGCTACTCCTTGATGGATTGGGCGAGAAACAGGTCTGATAGATAGCTAAATATGAGGAAAATGTCATATAACTAAAATTCCTAAAATATTATATTTGTATAAGTCAGAGTTATTTAAAAAGAACTCATTAACTGATGGAGTCCATAGCTATTTTTCTTGCAGCTGAAAGGCATTAAAAAAAAATGTCAGTGGGGAAATAGACTGTTTGGCTTACAAAACAGGTAAACACTACAGGAGGTTTGTATTTTACAGAATTAGCTTCAGCACAATTAGGGTTGAAGTTTTTCCAAATCAGCAATACAAACAAAGCATAAAGTCTGCCATTTCAGAACAAAAATAAGGAAGAATCCAGAATCAAGACATTTAAAGATGGATAGAACCTCAGGCTATTGAATCCATTGATTCTCAACTTTGGTCAAGGGGCCACAGAAAAAACTGAAAAGAGTCTTCAGCCCCCTTCCCAAGCATCTGTCTGAGACAAAAAAAATCCCGAAAAAACAAAAAGAAGCAAACCTGCTGCTGTCGAGTTGATTCCAATTCATAGTGACTGTATAGGACCGAATAGAACTGCCCCATAGGGTTTCCAAGGAGTGCCTGGTGGATTCGAACTGCTGGCCTGTTGGTTAGCCTCCATAGCTCTTAAGCACCAGGCCAACAGAGTTTGGAGAAGGAAAAACTCAGGGTTTGTTGTTGTTACTGTTTTTTAATGTTTTTTTAGGAGGAAGTCTTAGAGACTGTCAGTTTTAGAACCATATATATCCTAAACTCAGTAGAAGAGAATGCATGCAAACTAAGAACACTATTACTAAATGTTTCAAAATGATTTTAAAATATATACTTAAATGTGTTCTAAAATAACATTATTTTCTGGTTACAGAGACATATACAGTTGTAAAAAATTAAGAGAGTCAAGAGAATGAAGAAGGTAATTAAAACCACAGATAATAAAATAATTTAATTGTACACAAAGGAAACTATTCTGCAGTTAAGCTAGGATTGGCCATTGCAGTCCCATGGCAGTTCAGAATAGAGAGAGTAAAGCAGAAGGACCACACCTAACTTTGGAATGACACAGAAAGCATGGGGAAGATAATTATAGGACTCAGCATGGCAGTAAAAGTCCTAAAATTCTTTTCTAATTCCCACCACAATTACAGGCAACACCAGGTCTAACTGTAAACAAAACCCATAAGATCTCAACAGAAGAATCTGATGAGTAAACAGGTTAAGAGACACTGGTAATATAACAACTAAAGGATTTTGGTAACTCAGCCAGAGCTCTGTTCTTAGTGGCTAGCCATAGCATCTAATCCCATGATTAATCAGTTAAAGACCACTCCTCAAGTAAAATGGGGACTGAGAAACTAAGGATACTTCCAGCCCCTATGTCACTTGTACTGGGCCTCTGTCCGTTCTACCCTTACACACTAAAGGGAAACCCACCTGCTGTTCATTGCCACCTATTGACCACATCAGTGGTAAAATGAAACAGTAAGATTTCTCAGATTTTAATGAATTGGAAAAAGGATGTCATAATGCAAATATGAGGTAAATAAGAAACAGAGGTGAATATTGAAAACAATAAAATGAATAGTCATTGAAGCTTTTTGCAATTGTTTAGAAAAGATTCTTGTGAAAAAAAAAGTAACAAATGCAAAAATGAAACAAAACCTGGAACAAAAACTCTGATCATTTTAACAAAATCTGAAAAGTGAGGTGGGTTTTATTTTGGAAGAAATAAAGCACTCTCAAGGTTTAATATTATCAGGTAAGGAGAATGGATGCCAGAAAAGACTTCTGAAACTTGCTCTTGATCATAGAGTAGCTAAACTGAATGGAAAAAATGAAGTAAAAGAGCCTAACAGGAGATTTTAAAGGATGGCTTGAGAATAAAAAGTAAAGCATTATAATGAATGTGCAAAGTCCTGGAGTCAAAAAACCAAAAGGAAAATACACACTAGACATTTCTCAAGTTGAAAGAACTGGAGAAAAAATTCAAGCCTCAAGTTGCAATACTGAAGGATTCTATGGGCAAAACACCGAACAACAGAGGCAGTATCAAAAGAAGATGGAAGGAATACATAGAGTCACTGTACCAAAAATAATTGGCCAACGTTCAACCATTTCAGAAGGTAGCATATGATCAAGAACTGATGGTACTGAAGAAAGAAGTCTAAGCTGCACTGAAGGCATTGGTGAAAAACAAGCCTTCAAGCATTGATGGAATACCAATTGAGATGTTTTAACAGATGCAAGGCTGGAAGCACTCACTCATCTATGCCAAGAAATTTGAAAGACAGCAAACTAACTGGAAGAGATCACCAAAGAAAGGTAATCCAACAGAATGTAGAAATTATCAAACAACATCATTAATATCACACACAAGTAAAATTTGGCTGAAAATAATTCAAAAAATGATAGCAGCAGTACATGGACAAGGATGTACCAGAAATTCAAGCCAAATTCAGAAGAGAAGGTGGAATGAGGGATATCATTGCTGATGTCACATGGATTCTGGCTGAAAGCAGAGAATACCAGAAGTATGTTTACCTGTGTTTTATTGACTATGCAAAGGCATTTGACTGTGTGGATCATGACAAATTATGGACAACATTGTGAAGAATGGGAATTCCAGAACACTTAATTATGCTCATTCAGAACCTGTACATAGACCAAGAGGCAGTCATTTGAACAGAACAAAGAGATACTGCAAGTGTGTGTCAGGGTTGTATCTTTCACCATATTTATTCAGTCTTTATGCTGAGCAAATAATCCAAGAAGCTGGGCTATGTGAAGAAGATCACAGCATCAGAATTGGAGGATGACTCATTAACAACCTTTGATATGCAACCTTGCTTGCTGAAAGTAAAGAGCACTTGAAGCACTTACTGATGAAGATCAAAGACCACAGCCTTCAGTATGGATTATATCTCATCAGAAAGAAAACAAAAATCCTCACAACCGAACCAATAAACAACATCATGATAAACTGAGAAAATATTAAAGTTGTCAAAGATTTCATTTTACTTGGATCCACAATGAACGCCCATGGAAGCAGCAGTCAATAAATCAAATGACATATTTCATTGGGCAAACCTGCTGCAAAAGGTATTTTTAAAGTGTTAAAAAGCAAAGATGTCACTTTGAGGACTAAGTTGCACCTGACGCAAGCCATGGTATTTTCAATTGCCTCATATTGCATGTGAAAGCTGGACAATGAATACGGAAGACCAAAGAAGAATTGACATCTTTGAATTATGGTGTTGGAGAAGCATATTGAATATACTAAGGACTACCAGAAGAACAAACAAGCCTGTGTCTTGCAAGAAGTAGAGCCAGAATGCTCCTTAGAAGAGAGGATGGGGAGACTGTCTTATGTACTTTGGACATGTTATCAGGAGGGACCAATCCCTGGAGAAGAACATCATGCTTAGTAAAGTAGAAAGTCAGCCAAAAAGAGGAAGACTCTCAACAAGATGGATTCAACAAAGGGCTCAAACATACCAACAATTGTGAGGATGGTGCAAGACCATGCAGTGTTTCATTCTATTGTACATAGGGTTGCTGTGAGTTGGAACTGACTGAACACCACCTAACAACAGCAAAGAGGAGGTTACAGATTTAAAAAAAAATCTCTGGATCTAGAAACAATCATACAGATATATCTCTTTAAAAAGTAACATTAATTTCAAGTAATATAAAATGGTACACAGTTCCTTTTAATACCTGGCCAAAGAAAAAATAATTTACTCAGCAGGAGACAGGGAAAAGGGGAGGGGGACAAGAAATATAATCAATTAGAAACAAAATAACATAGCAGAAATAAGACCATAACTCACAGAAGTATGAGTGTTTTAGATATATCTATACAGGCATAGACGGAGACCAATGACAGTTCAGTGTTAGAATTCTTGCCTTCCATGAGTGTCGGAGTTATCTAATGCTGCTATAACAGATATACCAAAAGTGGATGGCTTTAACAAACAGAAATTTATTTTCTCACAGTTTAGGAGGCCAGAAGTCTGAATTCAGTATGCTGGCTCTCCAGGGAGGCTTTCTTGCTCTCTGCAGGCTCTGAAGGAAGGTCCTTGTCTCTTCTGAGCTTCTGCTCCTGGGCAATCTTTAAGTGACTTGGCACTCTCTTGCCTCATCTTTGCTCTGCTCGCTTGTTTAATTTCTTTTATATCTTAAAAGAGTTTGACTCAAGATACACCCTACACTAGTCCTGCCTCATTAACATAACAAAGACAACTCGTTCCCAAATGGGATTATAACCACAGGCATAGAGATTAGGATTTACAACACATATTTTGGGGGAACATAATTCAATACGTAACAACGAAGGGTTCATGGATTCTATTCCTGGCCAATGTGCCTCAGGTGCAGCCACTACCTCTCTGTCAGTGGAAGCTTGAGTGTTGTTATGATGCTGAACAGGTTTCAGTGGAGCTTCCAGACTAAGATAGACTAGGAAGTAATGCCCGGAGATCTACTTGTGAAAATCAACTAATGAAAACCCTTTGAATCACAATAGTTTGATCTGAAACCAATCATGGAGACAGCACAGGACGGGACAGCATTTCGTTACATTATGCACGGATTTGCTATGAGAAGGGGCTGACCTGAGGGCAGCTAACAACAATAACAACAACATTAAGATATAGCCTTTTAGTTTGGATGCAAGCAAATCCTGGCTCCATTTATTTAAAAAAAAACACTTAAAATGGTCGTGAGAGGAGAGAGGTAGACAACAAAATGCAGGGCAAAGAAAACAAAAACAAACCAGAAGGTGCTGATATTAATATGTCAAAGTAGGATTTAGATACAAAATTATTAAATTAAAAATATTTTTTTATATTGACAAAACTAGAGTCAAACAAGAAGATAGAAGTAACTTGAAATGTCAGATTGAACACAGTTACACATCTGTTCAAATGCAGATGAAACATTTACAAAATAATTCCTCTATTAGACCACAACAACAAAAATATTTTAAAAAAAAAACAGAAACTGCAATAGCCACATTCTTTGTTCACAATGATATAAATCTAGACTTTATCACATCAAAATATAAAGCCACTTGGAAGCTTAAATAAAATCACTCTTCTAAATAGCTCTTAGGTGAAAAATTAATCACAAGGAAAATTATGGATTAAGTAAAATTATCGTTAATCAGAATGCGAACAATTAAAATTCATTGGATATATGTAAACCAGTATCTAGACAAAATGCAAATAAAATATTAAATTATTTTGCTAATGTATAAAATGGTTATGATCAATACATTTATATAAAAATAAAATATGAAAGAAGAAATTAATAAAACAGAAGCTGAGAATATTAAAAATAAAGGAAAAAAATAAAGCAAGTAAATTAGTCTTGATTTTTTTCAAAAATGTGATACAGTATATAGACTTTAATCATTTTGGACAAGAATAAAAAGAGAAAACTCCAAATGCACAATATTGTGATTGACAAAATGAATATAACCATTGATATAAAGGACATTCAAAACTGTTAGTGAGATGGAGTAGACATTTGCTTCTTTTTCCCAGTCTTGCATCTATTCCTCCAATTTTGAAGAAATACCCATTGCTCACACTTTGTCTTTGAGGTTCTGGTGGGACTAATTCTCTCACCAGCTCCAGGTTTTCATGTATGACCTCAGTCTATAAACCATTTCACCCTATCTGCACCTCTGTCCCTAACCCCAATAATTACTACAGGAATTAGGCATGTGAACCAATTTAGGTCAGTGGGAGTCAGGCTGGGATTTTTATGGACACCCTTGGGAAATAGTGTTCTTTTCTCCTGAACTTGAATCCAAAACCATTTGCTATTGAGTTGATTCAGACTCACGGCAACCCTAAGTGTATCAGAGTAGAACTGTGCTCTATAGAGTTTTCAGTGTCTGATATTTCTGAAGTACAACACCAGACCTCTCTTTCAAGGTACCTCTGGGCGGATTCCAACTGCAAATCTTTGGTTAACAGCTAAGCACTTTAACTACTGTACATCCAGGGACTCTGAACTTGAACCAACTGGACATGCATCTAGAATTTTGAGCAGCCACCACAAAAAAAGGGTTTACCTTACTGAAAGTTAAGTCAACATAGATGATAATATGGTAAGTCCTTGGCACTTACCTTTTCTGCATCTAACACTACCTCTGTACTTTATACTTACATGAGCCAATACACATTTTTTTCTTTCCTAAGTCAGTTGGAACTGGCTGTCAGTTACTTTGAACAAAAAAAGCTCTGATAATCTTTTAGCTTAAATCCAAGTTCATGCCAATAAGTTTTAGTTATATAGACAGGAAAAAAATACATTATCAAAACATGTTGAAGAAAACCTGGATGCAAAAGATTATCATACTTCCACATCTACACATCCTTTCCCACCAAAAATTACAAGACCCAATTGGTTTATAGATGAGTTCTTCCTACCCTTTAAGGAATGGATCATTCCTATGAATTAACTTGGACTACAGCTGTGCCATCCAGTATGATAGTCACTGGCCACATGTGACTTTTGAAATGTGGCTAGTCTAAATTGAGGTGGACTGTAAGTATTAAATACACACTGGATTTCAAAGCTATAGAATGGAGATAAGAATGTAACATATCTTTTTAGTATTTTTATACAGATTATATGTTTAAATAATAACATTTTGGCATGTTAGGCTGAGAAAATGTAGCATTAAATTAATTTTATGTGTTCCTTTTTACCATTTTAAATACGGCTACTGAGAAAATTTAAAATCACTTATGTGGCTCATGTTTGTGGTTTGCATTCTATTTATACTGGACAGTGTTTATCTAGAGTATATGAAAAAGGAAAATTTTAAAACTTTAGTAAAACAAATAGGGCATTTTTTCTTTATGTTAATGTTTTGATTGTGATTTTGAAAATATAGCATCACCTTAATATATTAATCTGGATAAGAAGTTTATGTAAACCAACACACACACATTAACTTAGTAAAAAAAAAAGATCCTTATCCTGTATATATTGAACCTAGCAGAAATTTGAATATGCTGACAAAAATTGACTTGTCATCTTGGAAACAAATTTATGACTCACATGCGTAGTACTGGCTTGAGGCATTGGCTTGATTTGAGCTTCAAATCGCGTCACCATGTCCATATCTCGGCTCTTGGTTGACTCTCAGTCTCTGATTGGAGGCCTCATTGGTATCAGGTTCAGAGCATGACAACACCAAATCCAGCAGAAATGTGAGTTCTCATCAGGTATATCCCACTCAAATCCTGGGAGTCATTCTCTGACATTGGCTTCAATTGGGTAACTTGTATCCTTTGTGGAGGAAAGTAGAAGATTGATTTATGCTCAAACGTAAAGCTTATAATTGTTACCCTTGTGGTAGTGGCTGCTAGTTGTCCTCCAATATCCACAGTCTCCTTCCTAGTCATGGAACCCTGATTTTTAATGGCACATGGCTTCCTGAAATAAAAAAACTATATTTTTCAGAGCCCCTTTCAGTTAGGTGAGTACAGACGACTTAATTTTGACTCCTATTAAGTATCCTTAAGAAGAAATGAACATCCTTCTTCTTCCTCGTCTCCTTCATTAGTGTGAAATGTATATGCCATGTCTAGAGTGCATGCAGCTTCTTTTAACTCAAAGTGTAACCATGTGTATAGGATAACAGAACAATGTTATCAAAAGAATCTGAAAACCTGTTGATTATGAAACTTTCCAATTAGAATGGTTTGGAATCTATGAGAGATACAGACTTCTATCTTAAAATGCTGTCTTTTTTTTTTAACCGCTGAAAAATGAACCTAATCTTTACTGATATGATTCCAAACTGTTGATATATTTGATCTAGATCTTGATTTTGGATATCTGATAACATTGAAGAACACTATAAATCAAATTTTACTCACACTGAAGTATTTTTTATCAATAGCTGGTTTGACTATTTCCCTCCATTTTAATGTATGTATCTTTAGACATGCTTTTTTTCTTCACATTAATGTTTTGACTGTGGTTATAGCTGAACGTTTAAAAAATTTTAATGTTCAGTTGTTTATTAAGATGACTTAGATACTTTTTGTGAACTGTAATTATTCACTTTTTTCATAGTTTATTATTATTTAATTTGGGAAGTGTCAATTTGATTTTAAAACTTCACAGACATTTTTATTCTGGTATTTATTACTGACATCATTGCTGTTAATAAATAAATGCCAAGATTTCTCTATGGACATGATAATTCACCAGTTCTGTGAAGATTTAGGCAGACATAATCTTTCTCACTTTAATGCTTTGGACAATATCATCATTACCTATAAAAATATGTGCAAAATAAAGGTGTGTGTGAGTATGCGTGTGTGAGCTTATAAATAAAATTTCAAAAATACAGAAATTTAAATTCATCTGAAGGGAAAAATAGATTCAACTATTGAAGTGATCAAGCTAAAGAGAAATATTTCTTTTTCTTCCACACAGAAAATAATTCAGAAATAAGGCAGGATTAAAGCAGTTGCTTCTGTAAGCTAGTGTTAAATAGGCTTAGAGAAATAGATTTTTCAGGAGAGAAAGGATAATGAATCCTGGAGGACTAATGCAACCACATAGATGAATTAATCCAAGTAGGTGGAGAGGGAGTCACAGTCAAAGTATCTCACAAAGACAATGTTGGCATTGATACAAAAAGCCCCTGGAAGGGGAATGTGAGGCTTAAGAGGAGAGAGAATCATGTTAAAACAGAGTCAGGTCAGGGGGAGGCTGCAGCAGCCCATATATAACTGAACGGTAGGAGTAAAGAGTAGATTGGAAAGAGATTAGAAGCTATTTAACAGCAGAATTGATAACAGGAGAGATCTGTATTCATAGCCAGTGCAGGGTTAAACATTCCATCAATGGGATTTACTGAGGTGGCACAGATCACTGGAATGAGGAACTTAAAAAGAAAAGGAGTAGAATAGGAAGAAACAGTTTTGTCTTTATCAAGTGGGTAATGAGATAGTCACGAATACCCTTAACTAAATCAATAAGGGGAGTTCAGAGGTGGATAAACATTTTGGATTGAATACTTCAATTCAAAGCAGCAGTGTTTCATGAAATTGAAATGTTCTTAGAATTCCAGTAAATAAGCCAGGTCAAATGCTCTGACTCTTCTAACCTTGGAAGATAATAAAATGATTTCAGATAACTGAATGATTTCACAACGTATTTTGAGTGAGAGCATAGCTAATAATACCGAATATGGGTAGGCTTTGATACTTTTTTTTATCCTCTCGTAAATGTGTCCTAATTTTAATTTGTATTGCATTGGGGAAAGATATACTTCCTTTATCAATCAGCTACTAACTGAAAGATTGGTGATTCCAATCCACAGGCACCTCGAAAGAATGGCCTGGTGATCTGCTTCCGAAAGATCAGAGCCATTAAAAACTCTGTGAGTGTAATTTTACTGTGACATACGTGGGATCTTTGTGAGTTAGAATAGACTCAGTGGCAGTTGGTTTCATTGTATAAAAATATGACGGGAAAAAAGTCTCGAACTGTGCATTTGTGGAAGGGGTTATTTAATATGAAAAGAATGATTCTGAATTAGAAAAAGCCATAGCAGTCACACCAACCCAGGACAAGGACATAGGTTAGCATTTTGTCAGTGTTTGAGGCACAAAACAGAACAGCCACAGCCACTGTTTATAGTTTCTAACCCAGAAAACACCTTCCAGCTCTGTCAAGGAGGGACTCATGAATGCTCACTTACGAAAATATTATTTTTTTTGGTTATTCATCTGAATTTTGTTAGATTCCCTGGTATGTTGAGGTATTAGAGATATGTGCATTTTTTTTCTTTTCCAGGTGGTACCATTTTATTTCAACTCTGGCATGGCCAAGGTGTTTCTCTTGCATGCCTATGCACACATGTAAGGGGTCAATGAACCCAGGCTTATAGAGGAGTGGAAATAATTTTTGAATTATTACTTTGAACTATTTCTTCAAATGTTTTGTGTTAGGAGGAATGTAAAATATGATTTGTAATACTTTTGCATTTTTATACCCATGTGAATACATTATGGTAAATTTAATAGATTTATATTAGAATATATATGTATATATACATTAGTATGTATAAACTATGTATTACTATTTCTAACATAAATTTATTAAATTTGTTATATATATACACTAATATATTTAATTAGAGCTGTTTAGTAGTTGGAAAGCTTTTGGAACCTCTTTAAGAAAGTGAAAGAAATAAAAAGTAACGAACGTGGCTCCATTTTCTAAGTAATTCAGGTTTATGAAGTCCTGAGTTCTCATTGCATCTGTGCCATTCAGGCTGACAAAAATTAAGTTCATTCATTTTCTTATCTGCTTTGAGGAGTAGTAACCACAGAAGTCTCCATAGTATGTGGATATTGATCCTAGATGGGTTGGGGAGGAGAATGAAATAAAGGATTTATTTAAGAACTCTATACTATTTTATGAAAAACAATGCAGCAATTCTATAGTGCTGTAAGAAATGTAAAGCACTTTTATACACATTGTCTCATTTGAATTCTCATGAAAATCAATTATACTTGTCCCCAAATTTTGTCCTTGTTTTAACTAGTGTTTATAGATACTTATGATAAGCATGGAGCCCTGGTGGTACAGTGGTTAAGAGCTAAACCTGCTAACCAAAAGGTCAGCAGTTCAAACCCACCAGCCATTCCCTGGAAACCCTATGGGACAGTTCTACTCTATCCTATAGGGTTGCTATGAGTCGGAATCGACTCAACAGCAACAGGTTTGTTTTCTTTATTTTTATTTTTTTATGGTAGGCATATTGATTTGATCTTATTCCTGGCTTCCTTTTATGTATTTGTTCATACATTCTTCATTGTTTTATCCCTTTCAATTGTGTGTTATCTTCTATAATTTTGTATTCTTAAAAGTTTCCATCATAATTTCCAAGTAAATAAATAAATGTAGGAAAAAAGCAGTAATGTTATTTAAAAAAATAAAATAAAAACAAAAAACAATGAACAAACAAAGAACCCACTGCGGTTTAAGGAGATTTGGTACACTTACCTAATATCATACAACTAAGGCCCTGGTGGCACAGTAGTTAAGAGCCTGGTTGCCAATCAAAAGGTTGGCATTTTGAATCCACCAGCTGCTCCTTGGAAACCCTATAAGGCAGTTCTACTCTGTATTTTAGGGTCACCATAAGTCAGAATCGACTTAATGGCAGTGAGTTTCCCCCACACATTTGTCAGTTTGTTGTACTGTGGGGGCTTGCGTGTTGCTGTGATGCTGGAAGCGCCACTGGTATCCAAATACCAGCAGGGTCACCCATGGTGGACAGGTTTCAGCTGAGTTTCCAGACTCAGATAGACTAGGAAGAAGGGCCCAGTGGTCTACTTCTTAAAAGAATTAGCCAGTGAAAACCTTATGAATAGCAGCAGTACACTGTCTGATATAGTGCTAGAAGATGAGCCCCTCAGCTTGGAAGGCACTCAAAATGCAACTAGGGAAGAACTGCCTCCTCAAAGTAGAGTCTACCGTAACGACATGGATGAAGTCAAGCTTTTGGGACCTTCATTTGCTGATGTGGCATGACTCAGAATAAGAAGAAACATCTGCAAACATCCATTAATAATTAGAACATGGAATGTGCAAAGTATAAATCTAGGAAAATTGCAAGTTATCAAAAATGAAATGGAATACATAAATATTGATATCCTAGGCATTAGTGAGCTGAAATGGACTGGTATTGGCCATTTTAAAAATGGACAATCATGTGATCTACTATGCCCAGAATGACAACACGAAGAGGAATGGCATTGCATTCCTTGTCAAAAGAACATTTCAAGATCTATCCCAAAGTACAATGCTGTCAGTGATAGGATAATATCCATACATTTGCAAGGAAGACCAGCTAATACGACTATTATTCAAATATATGCACCAACCACTAAGGCCAAAGATGAAGAAACTGAAGATTTTTACCAACTTCTGCAGTCTGAAATTGACCTAACATGCAATTAAGATGCATTGATAATTACTAGTGATTGGAATGTGAAAGCTGGAAACAAACAAGAAAGATCGGTAGTTGGAAAATAAGGCCTTGGTGATAGAATGGATGCCGGAGATTGCATGATAGAATTTTGTAAGAGCAATGACTTCTTTGTTACAAATACCTTTGTCACTAACATAAACAGCCACTATACACGTGGACCTTGCCAAATGGAATACACAGGAACCAAATCAACTACATCTGTGGAAAGAGATGTTGGAAAGAAAAGCTTAATATTATCAGTCAGAAAAGGGCCAGGGGCCAACTGCGGAAAAGACCATCAATTGCTCGTAAGCAAGTTCAAGCTGAAACTGAAGAGAATTATAACAAGTTCACAAGAGCCAAAGTACGACCTTGAGTATATCCCACCTGAATTTAGAGACCATCTTAAGAATAGATTTGAGATGTTGAACATGAATGACCAATGATCAGACGAGTTGTGGAATGACATCAAGGGCACGATACATGAAGAAAGCAAGAGATCATTAAAAAGACAGGAAAGAAAGAAAAGACCAAAATCCATGTCAGAAGAAAATGAAACTTGCTCTTGAACGTCAAATAGCTAAAGCAAAAGGAAGACATGAGGAAGTAAAAGAGCTGAACAGAAGATTTCAAAGGGCGGCTTGAGAAGACAAAGTAAAGTATTATAACGATACATGCAAAGAGCTGAAGATAGAAAACCCAAAGGGAAGAATACACTTGGCATTTCTCAAGCTGAAAGAACTGAAAAAAAAATTCAAGCCTAGAGTTGCATTCTATGGAAAAAATATTAAATGACACAAGAAGCATCAAAAGAAGATGGAAGGAATACACAGAGTCACTATACCAAAAAGAATTGGTCAATGCTCAACCATTTCAGGAGGTAGCATATGATCAGGAACTAACGCTACTGAAGGAAGAAGTCCAAGGTGCACTGAAGGCATGGGTGAAAAACAAGCCTCCAGGAACTGACAGAAAACCAACTGAGATGTTTCAACAAACGGATGTAGCACTGGAAGTGCTCGTTTGTCTATGCCAAGAAATTTGGAAGACAGCTGCTTGGTCAACCAACTGGAGGAGATTGATATTTATGCCTATTCCCCAAAAAGGTGATCCAACTGAATGCGGAAATTATCAAAGAATATCATTAATAGCATACACAAGTAAAATTTTTCTGAAGATCATTCAAAAGCAGATGCAGCAGTATTATCAACAGGGAGCTTCCAGAAATTCAAGCCAGATTCAGAAGAGGACATGGAATCAGGGATATCATAGGTGATGTCAAATGGATCCTGTCTGAAAGTGGAGAATGCCAGAAAGATGTTTACTTGTGTTTTATTGACTATGCAAAGGCTTTCTACTGTGTGGATCAAAACAAATTATGGATAATGTTGCAAAGAATGGCAATTCTAGAATACTTAATTGTGCTTATGAGGAACCTGTACATAGATCAAGAGGAAATCCTTTGAACAGAACAAGGGGATACTACGTGGCTTGAAGTCAGGAAAGGTGTGTGTCAAGGTTTTATCCTTTCACCATGCTTATTCAATATATATGCTGAGCAAATAATCCCAGAAGCTGGATCATATGAAGAAGAAAGGGACATCAGGATTGGAGGAAGATTCATTAACAAGCTGCGCTATGCAGATGACACAACCTTGCTTGCTGAAAGTGAAGAGGACTTGAGGCACTTACTGATGAAGATCAAAGACCACAGCCTTCAGTACAGATTACACCTTAACATAAAGAAAACAAAAGTCCTCACAACTGGACCAATAAGCAACATCTTGATAAACAGAGAAAAGATCAAAATTGTCAAAGATTTCGTTTTACTTGGATCCACAATCAACGCCCATAGAAGCAGCAGTCAAGAAACCAGAGGATGCATTCCATTAGGCAAATCTGCTGCAAAAGACCTCTTTAAAGTGTTAAAAAGCAAAGATGTTACCTTGAAGACTAAGGTGTGCCTGACCCAAGCCATGGTGTTTTCAATCACCTCATATGCATGTGAAAGCTGGACCATGAATAATGAAGACCAAAGAAGAAATGACGACTTTGAATTGTGGTGTTGGTGAAGAATATTGAATATACCATGGACTGCCAAAAGAAGGAACAAATCTGTCTTGGAGGAAGTACAACCAGAATGCTCCTTAGAAACAAGAATGGCAAGACTATGTCTCACATGCTTTGGACATATTGTCAGGAGGAATCAGTCCCTGGAAAAGGACATCATGCTTGGTAAAGTAGAGGTTTAGTGAAAAAGAGGAGGACCGTCAATGAGATGGATTGACACAGTGGCTGCAACAATGGGCTCAAGCGTAACAACAATTATGAGGATGGTGCAGGTCTGGGCAGTGTTTTGTTCTTTTGTGCAATAGGGTCACTGTGAGTCGGAAGGAACCTACTGGATGGCACCTAAGAACAAGGCCTCATATCATACAATAAGTTTTCCACTATCATTTTCCACAGTTCTTTGTTCCTGTTGGTTATCTTTGCTTTGTCATCCTCTGTACAAATTAATACATTTTACAAAGCTAGTTTAGAGAAAGAAAATCGTTGCTGGAAAACTTTTAATAATTATATTACTGGGCTTTTAAGAGGCCAACACCTCATGGGATCTTACTACTACAAAGCTCCCAGGTCCTGGCCACACAGAAAAAGTCAATCCAAATACAAGGGTAACCACAACAACAAGAACAAAAATCAGCCTCTAGCCCCCTCTTTGTTTACTCTTCTGAGTTAAGGTCACCAGTTCTCCATGCTCACCTGACTGACTCAGACTGTCTTCTCCTCTGTCTATTCTCTTCCTAATGCCTCCTCCAAGAAAAGGCTATGCCATCATTCATACATCTTTTTGTTATACCTTGAGAAAAACTGCAATGAAGGCTCTTTTTAAAATTTACTTATTTAAATAATTCTAGGTAGCAGTATGTGCTTACAGTTTCGGGCAAAGGCCCTTTTCTGGTGTCTCAGAATCATGTTTTTGTTATTGCTTCTTTTGTATGGAAGCCATTAAATTAATTTTTTTCCCTCCCCCAGCTTTGTAAAATCCCAGTCCTCCACACCAAAAAGGATCATGTTAACAAAAACCCAAAAGACAGAGACAGATTTCTAGAACAAAGGCAAGCCTAGGGTCATCACTACACTTACTGCTCACATATCAACTATCTCATTATTCAATATTTCAAATTTACAACAGTAAAAAATCTACTATCTGACTATTTTGCACATTAATGACAAGGATGTACACCTGGCAGTAACAAATGCCAAGGTGTGAGGTGAGAGTAACGCTGGCTGTGATGGTTAAGGTTATGTGTCAGTTTGGCTGGGCCATGATTCTCAGGAGTTTGGCAGCTACTTAATGATGTAATTTGGCAGTTAAGTAATATTGTAATTTTGCAGTTATGTAGTGATTTTGTGATCTGATGTGGCCATCCTCCATTTTTGCTAATGCATATTTTCACATAACAACATGGTCATCAGAACCTAATCATGTCAATAATTGAGGAGTGGCTGTATTCATCAGTAGAAGTCATTGTTCCTTGAAATGCCCATTTAGGAATACAAAGAAATACTATTACCGCTAACGGTAGTAGTAATTGTGCTAATGGTAGCTAACATTCTTGAATGCTGTCAGACATTGTTTTATATGACTTTTGTTATTTAATCATTACAAAACCCCATGATTTAGAAATATTATTGTCTCAGTTTTATAGAGGAGATAGCTGATATAAACAAGTTGTTGTTAGCTGCTGTCGAGTTGATTCCAAAACATAAGAGCAAGAAAAAGTTATTTTTGAATCATTTTCTTTAGGGATATATAGAACTTTGAATTCTCTCTCAAATAGATAGAGACAGATATACAGACAGACACATAGATAGATTTTTTTTTTTCTCAGCTGAAGAAAATATCTTTATAATTTGGTTCCATCACCTGTAGCAGAGTATCTCTGAGAAAAAGAAAATACTTTTCTTGCTGTTTCTGTAGTTTAATTTAGTTAAAAAATGTAGCTCTTTTTGAGACTTTACAAGAAACTGGTAAACTAAATATTGTAAATCTTTAAATGGTTGCGTTGTGTTCAAATATTTACAAAGACGGCAGAAGACATTTCGAGAAAGCAAGAAACCAGACCTCAAGCAATGATTGGAGATTTTAGATTCTGAGGGATTCGAAAATTCTGAAAGACAGTAGCTTGGTCCTCTGTCATTTACAAATGCTCAGGAGAGCACAGAGGGGGTTTGAAAGGCCTTGGAGTTAAAAGAGAAAACAATCAAAGGGAAGAAAGCAAGAGGATTTTGAAAACGGTTCACATAAGTTTCAGGTGAGTACAGGAAGCAACAATTAGGAATTTGCATTGCATTTTATAATTTGTATTCTTCCATAATATTCTCTGAAAATGTCATTTGGTTTCATAAAAGGATGATTACTCATGGAAAGAAGGACAGAAATAGAAAAATTAAGATTGGTTCTGAATTTCTGCAGTATTTTACCCATTTTAGAATCTAGTTCAAATTCTTATATGAGTGCAACCAAAATAACTGGGTGGGGCAGAAAAACAAGGCAAGGAAACTCTACTACACTTCAGAGTCCCAATAGCCAATAAACCATAGTAATTTATATTTATCTGAAGCATTTGCATTGGTTAAAGAAGCAGTTCTTGAAGTGTGGTACCCAGAGTGGCAGCAGCAACATCTGGCTGCTGGCTAGAAATGCAAAGGCCTGGCTCCCATTCCAGGCCTCCAGAATCAGAAACTCTGGCAGTGTGTCCTTTCAGTGTGGTTTAACAAGCTCTCCAAACGACTTTGACACATGCTGAAATTTGAGAGACACTGGTTTAAGATAACACCAAGTGCTGTAGCAGACAAACTCCCAAATCTCAGTGGCTTCAATGAGAGGGTGATTTCTGTTCGAGTAAGAGCTAAAGGCTGATGCTCCGGTAAGCTCAAGGCAGGTGTTCTTCTTTGAGAGGCTGTCCTCCTAGGATGCAGTGTCACATCTTATGCCTCTGCCGTCTTTACCACATGGCTTCACATAACTTGGGGGTCATTTCCATTGCAGCAGCCTAGAATGGGAAAATAGCATTACTTCAGCTGATGTTCTTTTGGCCATATCTAACTGCAAGGGAGGTTGGGAAACATAGCCTAGCATTGTGCCTAAGAGAACGAGGAGGCCAATGAGATAAGCTAAGTGACTGCCAAACGTATGCACACACATCAATATTTTTCTCTACTTTCTCCATTGAGCTATGTATTTTCTATTCTCATAGTTCCATTTATTTATAACATATGCTCACAGCCCATTTACAATTTCAATACTGCACTTGATCTTGGATATTAAGATATCTCCTTAATAATTTCACAATTAAGATTAAGAACAGCCTTTTTTTACACATTTTTTGTCAGTTTCACCTTTAGCATAAATTCTCCTGTTCATTCATGTGTCTGGATTAGTTTTTATCATCTTTTATATGCCAAGAATATAAAACTATGGGCTAGACACTCTCATATGAGCTGGGAGAGGTACAAACATTTTAAGAAACATTGGTCTTGTTACAAATGTTAGAAAGAAACATCATCTTTACAAAACCTACCCATTGGATAGGTAAGTCTCCTGTTGTGATTCTTCAAAGCACTCTCTTTCCTTTCCCTTCATTTTTGATTTCTTCCAGAAGATGAAGAGCATAAGTTACTCACTTTGGTCTTTGGAGAGCTACAACTGAATGAGCAGATAATTGAATAACACTGCTTGACCTCTTTGTCATATTGATTTATTTATTTACTTATTGGAGAAGGGGAACATATACACTGGAATGTCCCATTAAAAGAAGTTAAGGAATCACCGTGGGAGTGTGTATATTTGTGTGGTGTGTGTGTGTGTTTGTGTGTGTGTGTGTGTATGAGCCCTGGTGGCACAGTAGTTAAGAGCTCAACTACTAACCAAAAGGTCAGCAGTTCAAATCCACCAGCCACTCCCTATGGGGTAGTTTTACTCTATTCTATAGGGTCACTATGAGTCAGAATCAACTCGATGGCAGTGGGTTTGGTTGTTGGAGTAGTAAAAGGTTATTGCCCTAATGTTGCCCATAAGTGGTTTGTGTTGGGCATGGTTTTGCTGCTCAAGGGCAAACTTATATGATATGAATTAATATATAGAATAAATAAATGATTTATGCTTACCATGTTCAGAGTAGATTTGGCACTGCTTGAGGAATTAATCTGTGGCCAACTGGCACAATATGTGTGTGACATCTACTATGGTTCTATAGGATTTTACTTTCAGGGCTAGCTCTCCAGAAGCGGTCTATTACTTCTTGAGTATTTTCCTTCCAATTTAAGTAAGTTGCCACCAGTACAGTAGTGACTATAAGCTTAGAATTTTGAGCTATAATGATCAGATTTTATATACATTTTGTCAATTATACTGAAAAATTCAAACCAAAACTGCATTTGAAGGCAACTCTGTGATTGTCCTTATGCTTTCTTCCTTATTTTCCTTCATGCAGTTAGTTACTGTGCAAAGCAAATCATAGCTTACCATTGTAACCGTGACTTCCTTTAAGTAAGAAACATCTTTTATCTGTTGTACGCTCAGATTATTTTCTCCAGTCATTGCTACTTCATTAATTAAAACTCCAAAGCATGACCTATTTGTCCCATCTAAAATGAAATTTGAAACCAGCAATTTGTACAACTTGTGAATGCTATTTCATATGTTTCTACTATGACTTTGTCTGACGCTATATAGATACTAATAACTCCTACAGGTTTTTTGTTTGTTTTGTTATCCTGCTCATCGGAAAGCATAAACACACACAAGAGAAAATATTTAAAAGGCAGTCAACAGTAATCCTTGTTGTTTCACGTATCTTGTGTTGATTATTTTTACAATGTTCTTATGAAATAATACCTTTCCCTCTTTCGACCATTTCATAGACAAGGACATTTAAGAACAGAGATATCAAGTAATATGTCCCTGGAAAGTGCAGGTGATTGGTGGCAGGGAATCAATACCCCAAATTCTCTAGCTGGAGTTTATTTTAGCTAGATAATGTGGCTTCTTTGGTAAGATTATGACTCATATTTTCTCCCCCATTATTTTTTGTATTGTGATAAATATATATGTATGTAACAAAACATTTACCATGTCAATATTTTTCACACGTCCAATTTAGTGATTTGCATTCATGTTATGCAAACAACACCATTATCTGCTTCCAAATTTTTCCATCATGCTTAACCTAAGAAACAAAAAAACAAAAAAACCATTGCCATGGATTCTGGTTCATAGTGACTACTCCATAGGGTTTCCAACGCTGTAATCTTTACTGAAGCAGACAGCTACATCTTTCTCCTGTGGAGCAACTGATGGGTTCAAACATCCAACCTTTCGGTTAGCAGCTGAACGCTTAACCAAGGCGCGCCACCAGGGCTCCTTCTACCACCCTTAAATTGTTCTAAATTTCAACTCTTAAAAATATTCCAAATATTTATAAGGTGCTAAACAAGGAATTTCAGATAAAGGGTAAAATGAGAACAATAATCCAACCTTTGACAAATAGAAGAGTCTCAGAAAAGACAGTACCATTTGTAAAGTCTGATACCCAGAAGAGAAGAATTAGACAAGAATCAGAAACAGATCTTAACCTGTGGAAAATATTAGTGGGAAGTACTGTATCTTATGACCCAATATTTCTTCAATATTGTTTAGAATACTTTAGAACTATTGGAAATTTGAAGCAAAAATCTTTAAATGCTCCTCAAAATCTATAATATTAAGGAATACTCCAATCTCTGTCGTGAACTTTTCTCCCTAACTTGTCACATTACCAGTGTAAGTAGTTAATAACTCAGCCACTGGCAATAGGTGTATTTTTAGAAACTTAAGAATTCATTCTATCTTTATTTATGACTTTTAAGTCCTGAATTTACGTATTTGAAAATTTCATATCGCTTTACACTTCATTGAATGAGCTTCAATTAATTTTACAAGACAGAAATAAAAACTATCTTACTTTTCTACTAGTTTCTACAAAACATTAAGTCTGGGATCACCATGAGTCGGAGTTGACCCAACAGCAACTGATTTTTGTTTTTGTTTTTATGTATATGAAAATTAAACGTAGGATTTTAGTAGTTTGAAATACCTGGAGGTACAAATAGAGGATAAATGTGCTCATTAAAAATACATTTAGGGTAACATTAGCTAAATATATTTACAAGGGATATATCAAATTTGGATGAGTTAAGTGGAGATGTTGGCTATGAAATAGACTTGAAAAGTAATCATTTTTTGATTATCTTATCAGAATGTTATGCATGTCACTGAAAAGCATCTAGCTCTTGCTAGGGCCAGTATGGATATCTTTACATCTCGATTGTGTTATCTGTGTTATTTTGAAAGAACATTTACCAATATTAAAAATTGAAAATTTTAGTGGTGATAACTCTTCATTCATACAAATCATTTGTCTCAATATCTTTGTTTAATGAAAAACCTTAACTAAAAAAATTCTGTTAATTTTAAAGTAGGTATGCATATCAAATCTCTTTTCCTCGATAGTCTCTTTAGAAGCATGTGTTGGAGTATAGTTGCCTCTCTGTTTTCTGATGGCAATAAACTACATTATAATTAACCAACAATAATTTTTACTTCAAAAATCCTTTTTGAGATGATCAACCCTGGATAATTTAGACATTCATTAGCATGACTTTTATTAGTTTCTATTTTTTTACTCACTGAATATCAAATCTAGAAACAAGTCTTTTAAGCTGACACTTAAAAGCTTCTGAATGACACGTTATGAGACAGAAAAGAAAAAAAAAAAAAACCCTCAGAAATAGAATTAACTTTTTGCCACTCTGAAAACTGATGCTCTCTTGTTCCCAGTATGAAGTGGCACACCTAAAATCACACATATTTCTAGCACCTAGACATATGTGCTAGGAACTTTGTAAAGTTGTACATCACTATTTGTCTGAAGAGTTTTGACTTACTAAGAATCAGTTATATCCATATGCAAATATAAATACAAAAATAATTTCAAAGCCAGATTTTTCAGGCTGATGTCATAGGAATGGCTCATTTACTTCTTTCCATCTGCAAAGTAATTGATAATTGTTGCCATGAGTTATACTCACGGTAAGACTCCAGTGTTTTATAATTACATATATCTTAGGAGACAGGATTCTCAGAGTTTAATCATTTTGTTGAATTGTTTCAAGACTTTGCTTATATCACTCAACTAGTCTATCTGTTAAGTGGGACATATATGACGTATCGTGGCTCTTTCACCCCAAAATATTACACAGTGGGTGACTGGATGATCCTCTAGTAAGTCTATTGTTGTTGGAGTAGTGACTGCTAACCTATAGGTTGGTGCTTCATACCCACCCGGTGGTGTCATGGAAGAAAGGGCCTTGCAATCTGCTTTCGTTAAGATTACAGCCAAGAAAAACCTATGGAGCACTTCTACTCTGTAACACATGGGGTCGCCATGAGTAGGAATTGACTCAATGGCAACCAACAGCAACAATGCATATACATTCACGTACACCACTAGGGTTTATGTTAATACATGAAGTTATGGACAAATCACATGAGATGATAATTTAGTGATTTGAAGAAATGGATTTTTCCCCAAGGAGAAGTTTTCTCTCTCTGGAGATAAAACTCTCTATAGCATTTCAGAATTTATAAATCTTTCTTAAGATCCATATTAAGGAATGTAAGAGAGAAGGGCAAACCAAGAAGGTTGGCAGGATACCACGAACCTACCAATGACACATAGAGATAAAGTAGAGTTTAGTCACTGCCACATGTGCTTTTAAATATACATGTACTATTCTGTCACTAACTGGACATTTATTTAAAAAAGTATTTGCCTCCTTTAACAACATAATAGAAAGAACTCTTCGACCTGAGTTAAGATATGCAAAGAGGGAACACTTGTAAGCGTACATTGAATAGTGAGTGCTGAAAAACTGATAAGCTGCCAAATGATTGGTTTTTTTGGTGGTCTCTAATTTTTATACTGCGTAATTCAAAGCTTCTTGTGGCAAAGTATGAAACTCAGGAGGAGAGACAGGACAGTTTACCAAGTGAATTTTTTTCTTTTAAATATTTTACAAGGTAATTTCCTCATCCTTTTAATATTACAATTTTGTGGACATTAGATTATATGGACAGCTCTAAATAAATTAACTTTTAAAATAAAAAAATAGAATTTGATGACATTTGAGTGGGTTTCCTTGTTGCTAAAGCAATAAGCTTCATTGACACAAATCTGAGTGTAACATATGGTCTCATCCCTAGGCCAGGGTGTTCCATTTGAATTATTCCAAGCTTTTCCTTATAGCGCTGTGCTTCCAACATGAATCCAATTACCGACTGCAGTCAGGCAATTGAAAGGCTGTAGGAGAAGTACTCTAATAGATGGGGAGCGGGGGGGTAAAGAACTATGATTTGTGTTGTAATCAGGGAAAGAAGGTCAATTGTAATAGAATAGACTGGTTTCCAAGACAGAGCTAATGTAGGATGCTTTCCACTCCATTGAGAGATGCTATCAATAGATTTGTTGTTTTCATTACCAAGAATGTCACTTACTGACAAGATGAATAATACAAGGAAGGCCTGTTGATGGATCAAGTGATTAAAACCTAGGTTGTGGTGAGCAATTAGCAAACCAATGACCTGTTTGAGGACCGGGAATTAGAGGTTAAAAGAAAGGTGCTACGCAAATGTCTGTCTGAAGAAAATAGTTCTGTACTCCTTAAGCTTTATGTTAAAACTCTGGGATTTATAACAGCAAGGCTGAATAAATACGCATTTCCTCAAGATAGAACACTTCTTTTTTTAATGCTCTAGGTTATTGAATTTCTTCTCCACGGGGAAAATAGACATGCAAAAGAATATCTATGGATCATCATACATACTATTTTTTAAACAATTTAATTCTTTAAACTTGTATAAAGACAGAGCCCTGTAAGCTCTGCATTCAGTCTGTGAGGTCTCCATTTTTCTTTAAGACTTCTATGTGGAGCCAGTCTCACAGTCAGATGATTCTTCTTATGAATTAGAATAAAAGCAAAACGAATGGCACTGTGAATCAAAGAGTCCAAGATGCTTTTAACAGAAATATCAAATATCTTTTTTATAAAGATAAATCTTACGTTCAATGAATAACTTATTCAAGGCTAACCTTATCCAAGTTCCTGCTGCTTCTCATTGGTGCTAATCCACTAGACTACAACATACACACACACACACACACAAAAAAAACAAACAAACAAACAAACCAAACCTATTGCCCTTCAGTCAGTTCTGACTCATAGCGACCCTATGGGACAGAATAGAACTGCCCCACAGGGTTTCCAAGGAGTGGCTGGTGGATTTGTACTGCTGACCTTTTGGTTAGCATAATACAGTACTTCTTTATTTTAAGTTTTCTCAAAGGCCCTACTTCTCTTGGAGTCCTGTTGGCACAGTGGTTAAGAGCTACGGCTGCTGGACGGTTCGAATCCACGGGCTGATCCTTGAAACCGTATGGGGTTTCTACTCTGTCTTACACAGTCTCTCTATGAGTCAGAATCAACTCGATGGCAACAGGTTTGGGGTTTTTGTTTGTTTGTTTTTCTACCTCCCATACCCCTCAATCAACCTAAATAGATCAGTGAACTTGGCTGCAGGTTCCAGGCAACTAGCAGATCACCTTCAATTGCAACATATAAGTTTCTGTGGAAAGTCATAAAGAAAACTTAAAGCCTTACAATTAAGGAATATAGCAGGTTAAAAAGCTTACCTGATTAAATATAATACAACAGATACTAAAAACCCCTTCTGGGACATCATGTCTTTGTGTCTTTTTTATGTCATAGGCGTATGCAGATTCTAAAGGTGTAAAATAGTTTCAAAACAATAACTTTATGGAATGTGGCTTGCTTTTCCCATATTACAAGCATTCATCTACACGTAATACTCAGCTAAAATGCAAAGTCATAACAGCACTGCATTACTGAGAAGGCAAAAGGAATTTGAGATGCAAATTATTGGGAAGACTGATTGCTAATAGGACAAAATATGCTTGTGCAAGCTCTCCAAAATTTCAGCTAAATATCAAAAGCTGTTTAACTAATAAAACATTGCGTTAATAGAGCCATCCACAGCTTTTTGGCAGATCTTAAATGATGTCTTTGGTAGTGGCCCTCACAATGTGGAGCCGCCATCTGCTTACCATATTTGATAGCTGTTAATTCTGTAGAAGCACTCCTGCTTCCAGCACTTACGAGCGATTAGCTCTTGCCCAAGGATTTTGAAGCTGCACTTTCAGCGGGCAATTAGAGGAGGAGAGAATCCAGGAGAGTTTCAAGAGGCAAAGAGATGCCTTATTACCAGCTATGTTTGAGTCAAGAGTTATAGCATAAGCCACATAAATGGATTCGTAGGAAAAAGAAAAATTTCTCAGGCTGATGTCATAGGAAGAAAAATAAAGTTGTTTTCTAGCATAGTATTCTCTACTACATTCTTTGCAAGTTAAGGAAATCAGGTTCCACTTTTTTTTTTTTTTTTAATTGTACTTCAGGTGAAGGCTTACAGAACCAACAGTTTCTCAAGAAACAGTAGTACACATATCGTTTTCTGACGTTGGTTAACCACCCCACGACATGTCAACCCTCTCCCTTCTTGTCAGGTTCCACATTTTTCTAGGACAGAACACTGCCTGGTTAGAAAAACAAGAGTTTTCAATTGCTTTTGTCACCTACTTCCATCAGTAATTTATTTTCTGAGTAGTTACGACTTCCTTTTATTGGTTATTTGATAAGCACAGCCCCTGGCTCCAGTGCAGATTTTAATACTTAAATATTGGGATGCTGACCATGCTTCTTCTGTGGCTGTGAAGGGATGGTGTCTGGAATCCTTTGACTTCCTCAAGCAATTTTATTCCCTGTTGTAAATTTAAGAATATGTTCCCATTAAACATTTTGAATAGATTATTCAATAGACTTTTATGCTCAAAGTGAATTTTTTTTTAATCAAATGGCTTGAAGAGACCAGACTTATGTGTAACTGTCATTCCTGCTCCCGTTGTTGTTGTTAGGTGCCATTGAGTCGGTTCCGACTTACAGCGACCCTCTGTTTACAACAGAATGAAACATTGCCCGGTCCTGTGCCTTCCTCACAATCTTTGTTATGCTCAAGCCCATTGTTACAGCTACTGTGCTAGTCTATCTCGTTGACGGTTTTGCTCTTTTTCACTGACCCTCTACCTTACCAAGCATGAAGTCCTTCTCCAGAGACTGATCCTTCCTGATAACATGTCCAAAGTATGTGAGACGCCCCATCCTTGCTTCCTGCTCCTAATTTTTTTTTTAAATTGCACACAGGTTTGTCAACTACGGTGAGGTGGAATTACTGAAAATGTTCTAAAACAAAATTCCACATATTTTCAATGAATTCCTGTTTTATTTTTATCGCGTTAAACATTTTGCGTAGTTGTACTCACCTAGATGTTTTCTATATGTAAATTTCAATTCAAAGAAATCATGAGCTATGTGCATGATTCTTTTCATAAGTACCTTCTAATCTGCTGTTTGCCAAGAGAAAATATAAGTAGTAATTAAAGAGATCAATTGCCTACTTAAGTAATAAGAGGTTAATAAATAAAAGATACTTTCCTTCCTGAAGACATAAAAGAGAGTTCTTACATTTCCCCTGGGCCATTAATATACAGTCTATAATCTTGATTCATTTTTTTTTTCCTCTAAGTGATCAAATTGGAAAAGGTATGTGGCATTTGGAGGGCAGTTTAACTGAAGCACAAATGTGGCCGAGAGGGATTCAACACCCAAAAATGGGGAGCTGGCAGAGGATGATCTGTTGACCTGCTGTACCCTGAAATCACCGATGACTGCACCCATTTATGAAGGTAAACCTGACTTTGTAGTGGAATCCTCAGGGAGTCAAGTCAATAATGATAGGCATCTGAACTCAACTGAGCCAACCTTATGCAAGAATCTTCTAGAACAAAGTGGGAGACCTCACACTACCTGATTTTAGAAACTATTATACTGCCAAGGTAATCAAAACAGCCTGGTACTGGTACAACAACAGATACATAGACCAATGGAACAGAATTGAGAATCCAGACATAAATTCATGCACCTATGAGCAGCTGATATTTGACAAAGGCCCAAAGTCCATTAACTGGGGAAAAAGACAGTCTCTTTAACAAATGGTTCTGGCATAACTGGACATCCATTTGCAAAAAACTGAAACAAGACCCATACCTCACACCATTCACAAAAACTAACTCAAAATGGATCAAAGACTTAAATATAAAATCAAAAACAATGAAGATCATGGAAGAAAAAATAGGGACAACCCTAGGAGGAGCCCTAATACATGCCATAGACATAATACGGACCATAAGTAACAACACACAAGTACCAGAAGAGAGTCTAGATAAATGGGAGCTCCTAAAAATCAAATACTTATGCTCATCAAAAGACTTCACCAAAAGAGTCAAAAGACAGCCTACAGACTGGGAAAAAATTTTTGACTATGATAAATCCAATCAGCATCTAATCTCTAAAATGTACAAGATACTGCAAAACCTCAACAACAAAAAGACAAATAACCCAATTAAAAAATGGGCAAAGGATATGAACAGACACTTCACCAAAGAAGGTATTCAGACGGCTAACAGATACATAAAGAAATGCTCACGATCATTCGCCATCAGAGAAATGCAGATCAAAACGACCATGAGATATCATCTCTCTCCAACAAGGCTAGCATTAATCCAAAAAACACAAAATAATAAATGCTGGAGAGATTGTGGAGAGACTGGAACACTTATACACTGTTGGTGGGAATGTAAAATGGTACAACCACTTTGGAAATTGATTTGGCACGTCCTTCGTCCTTAAAAAGCTAGAAATAGAAGTACCATAGGATCCAGCTATCCTGGTCCTTAGAGTATATCCTAGAGAAATAAGAGCCGTCACAAGAATAGATACATGTACACCCATGTTCATTGCAGCACTGTTCACAATAGCGAAAAGATAGAAGCAACCTAGGTGCCCATCAACAGATGAATGGATAAACAAATTATGGTATATCCACAATGGAATACAGCGCAACAATAAAGAACAATGAAGAAGCCTGAAACATCTTATAAAGTGGAGGAAGCTCGAGGTCATTATGCTGAGTGAATTTAGTCAGTCACAGAAGGACAAATATTGTATAAGACCACTATTATAAGAACTTAAGAAAAGGTTTAAACACAGAAGAAAACATTCTTTGATGGTTACGAGGGTGGGGAGGGAGGGTGAGGGTTATTTATTAACTAGATGGTAGATAAGAATTATCTTAGATGAATGGAAGGACAACACACACTACAGGGGAAGTCAGCACTACTGGACTAAACCAAAGCTAAGAAGTTTCCTGAATACAATCAAACACTTTGAGGGACAAAGTAGCAGGGATAGGGGTCTGGGGACCATGCTTTCAGGGGACATCTAGGTCAATTGACATAACAAAGCTTATTAAGAAAATGTTCTGCATCCTACTTTGGTGAGTGTCATCTGGGGTTTTAAAAGCTTGCAAGCTGCCATCTAAGATGCATCAATTGGTCCCACCCACCTGAAATAGAGGAGAATGAAGAACACCAAAGACACAAGGAAAGTTTTAGCCCAAGAGACAGAAAGGGCCTCGTAAACCAGAGGCTTCATCAGCCTGAGACCAGAAGAACTACAAGGTGCCCGGCTACTACCAATGACCACCCTGACAAAGAACACAAAAAAGAGTCCCAGATGGAGCAGGAGAAAGGCAGGGTGCAGAACTCAAATTCTAGTAAGAAGACCAGACTTAATGGTCTGACTGAGACTGGGGGTACCCCAGAAAGCATGGCCTCCGGATTCTCTATCAGCCCAGAACTAAAAAAATTTCCGAGGCCAACTTTTCAGACAGGGATTGGACTGGACTGTGGGACATAAAGTGATAATTGTGAGGAGTATGCCTCTTAGCTCAAGTGGATACAAGAGACTAAACAGGCAGCTTCTGTCCAGAGGTGAGAAGGGAAGGCAGAGAGGGTTAGGAGCTGGTTGAATGGACCAGGTGAATCAGGGGTGGAAAGGAGAAGTGTGCTGTCACAGTATGGGGAGAGAAATTAGCATCACATAACAATGTATGTATAAATTTTTGTATGGGAAAACATTAAAAAATTAAAAAAGAAAGAATCTTCAGGTATCACCTATTGCCTATGAGATTTTCACGAGCAAAACTGTAGAATCAGGAAATTAAAAAAAACAAAAAAGACTGATTAGCTGGAAAGAAAATGTCTTACATATAGAAATAATGCGTGTACAAACCTATCTTGGTATTAATTGTATAATATATATATTTTTAATACTACTCCAAACATATTTGCACCATTCAATTTCTCTCCAAAATTAAAATTGACGTCCTTTTACCTTATTTCTAAGTTTGGCATATTTTGTATTATTTAAAGCCAAGATTATTGATCAACTGTAATTAATCAAGGCCCAGGAGGAAATGCCAAGTAACTGGGTAGTAACCAAAGAGGTTTTTCTTATCTATTGTCCTGGAAGTAGAGTTTGTGAAGGGAGATCACAGAACTACTAAGCTTTAAAATGAAGACTCGAGAAAGACATAATAGGTTCTGAGTATTGATTATACACTGCAGGGGAAAGACTAACTGGATTAAAATTCTGAAAGAGAGGGCTTAAATTTGAAAAAGGAAGTTACCATTATGATGTTTATTCATGGAAATAAGAAGTCAGAGGCCAAATTTTCCAGGATATGAGTGCAGGCATTTGAGAAAGGAGGTGAAAACAGTTCTAATGGCCAGCTCATAATATCAGATGTGTCAATACCACCTCAGAAGATTTCTAAATCAAGAGAGATTACTTAATGCTGAAACAGCTGTCCAAATTACTGACCAGCACACAGACACTGAACAATTTACATGAGCTCCTTCATTTAATGTGGTAAACTTGAGTGTTCTCTAAATCCCAGGTATTTTGCTCAGCCCTGGGAAAATTAAATTGTATAAAGCCTAGTTCTGATTGCTAAGGTTTTCAGTCTAGCTATAGGGAAACAAAAATAAACTGAAAATAAACGTGACTTTCTGGAAAAGTTTAGAAGATATTTCAGGTTATAGCAGTTACTTCAGAAAATAAAATTTGCCAATTAAAAAAAAGCAAAAAACTTTTTTTTTTTTTTTTTAAAGAGAGCTTCCAAATACTTGGCTTTCTGTCATGCCCTATTCATTGTCCTTTTTTTTGCACAGAATGGTGTTTTCCTCTAAGGTCAAAAATAAAAATTAGTTGCAGGTAATGGTTGATATATTCTACGGTCGTGTGTAAATTAATTTATTCTAACTAGAAAGCTGTTGTTGTTAGTTACCATTGAGTTGCTCTCAACTCACGGCAACCCCAAGTGTGTACAGTAGAACTGCTCCATAGGGTTTCCAAGGCTGTGACCTTTTGGAAACAGATCTCCAGGCCTGTCTTCCGAGGTGCCTCTTGGTGGGTTTGAACCACCAAACTTCTGGTTAGTGGTCAAGTGCTAAACCTTTTGCACCATCCAGGGGCTCCTAAGTAGAAAGCAGCTTTCTATTTTTGATTCTCTGAATGAAAATGGCTCATTTCCGGTTTTGATTTTGAATATGGTTGATCATTTTCTCCATCAGAGGTCATCCGTGCTGTTCAAACAGAGATTGTGGTTATTTATTCAGTTGTTGCATATTACCTCCTGAGTAGTTAAAAAGATCTGAACAAATACAGAGTCTTACACTACATTATATTATCCTTTATTAGTGGGAAATTGAAGTCTAGAGATCAGTATTAAGCCCGCCCCTGAAATCCACTGGTTCTATGATAGGGACCCCAAACTTACCTCTGATCAAGTTGTATTAGAAAGATGTTACCCTTAGTACTAATTAAATAAATAGCTGTATTTGCATTACTTTTCTTTATAGTCAAGTTATGACATCAGCCCTCTCAATGAACTAAAGACAAAGGGAGTCAAGTTTCCATTTAAGTAGGAATAGTATATTTTGCATATTGGGGTCTTGACATTTGGCATCTAGCGTGCAGTAGCTTATTGCAGTTAATATACCAGTGTATCATATGACAAAGTGCTTTTCACTGAAGTTTGAGAAGGGCAAAATAAAAGATTTTATTACAACTCAAACTTTTCAGATGTTGTTGGTTACCTGCTTTTCCTAAGGCAGTTTACCTAAGAGCCCTGGGGAGCAAGAGCAGTGGCTCAAACCATCACATATTTTTGGTTCTTGAGCGGAGAGTCTGTTTATACACTGGCAAGTATAGTGATGGATTTTGTATGTTCAACAACCTCAGAGGAAATATGTGGGTAAATCTTTTTTGTTCATCACATATAATACATCTGCTGCTTCTGCCCTGTTCTTTTTGTATATATGTTATTAAGTGCTATCCTATGCAAATATATTCACCCATTGGATGCAAAAGGATGATTACCATAATGATTCGAAAGTGTTCTCATTTCAGAAAGGAAATTCTATTTCTGAAAGGTGCATGTTTTTGCCCTCTCATATATGTTTTTTGAATTTCCAATATAAATATATTCATCTCACTCCCCCTGAAATTCTTAATGACATTTTTGCAAAGCTAGGCTATCTCTGCTTCTTCATAAAAAGTCTTAATAATTTTCTTTGTTACATCACAGCTGCAGAGTTACCATAGCAACCAACTTAAGTAACAGAAACAGTTATTACAATGAGCCTTCCACGTCTAGAGTGTAAAAATGGTAGAAATGCTATCTAAAAGTAAAGAGGTCCTCTCAGTTTTATAAATATCCTCATTCATTTACAGTACACTTGCAATAATCTTGTTTGAGTAGATCATTATTAAAATTAAATTATAAAATATATTTCTATAGTGAATCTTTCTAAAGCAATGAAGATAGTATCAGATAGATGTGCAGATAAAGTACAACATGGTCTCATTTTGTAGCACAGTCCTCACTTTTGAAGACCTGGATGCTGTGCGTAGTCTTCTAAGGAAGGACCGCGGACGTGTTCTAGGCATTTCTGGGTCTCCTGGACCCACTGTCTTCCAGGAGTGTCAGAATATCATACTACAAGAATTCCCTAAACCAAAATCTTTCAGTATTTCCTCCCCTAGTTTTTCTCCTGTATTGCATTTTATGGTCATATTTTTTTCTTTCAATGAAATATTTGTGGAATGATTTTAGATTTACGGAAAAGTTCCAAAGATAAAACTGAGAGTTCCCATATGCTTTCACCCAGTTTCAATTTCCCTTAATGCTATTATCTTACATTACCATGGCATCTTTGTCAAAACTGAGAAAACATCATTGATGCACTGCTATTTAATGAACTGTAGTCTTATTTAGGTTTCACCAGTTATTCTAGTAATGTCCTTTTCATGTTGCAGGAACTAATCCACATTATATTTATTCACCACATCTCCTTCATCTCTTTGGATCTGTGACACCCTATCTTTCCTTGTTGCCTAATCTTAGGGAGTATTGCTTAGAATGTCCCTAAGTTTGGTATTGTCTGAAGCTTTTTCATAGTTATGGGTTATGGGTTTTGAGAAGAATATCACATAGAAGTGCCTTTGACAACACATCATGTCAGGGGCACATGGTACCAACATGACATATCAATGATGATGCCAGCCTTGATTACCTGGTTAAGGTAGTGCTTACCAGTTTTCTTTACTGTATTAATTGTAAAGTTATTATATTGCCCTTTCTACAATTTATTCTTTGGAATTGAGTCACTAAGTTCAGCCTACAACCAAAGGGATGAGATTTTTCCACCCTCTAGAAGAGGGAAGTATCTATTTACATTATTTGAAATTCCTTGTTTCCCTATTTCTTTATTTATTCAATCACTTATTCTTATCAGTATAGTTTCATGAAAACTGGATATTGTAATCCAAGGTCATCTTTGATGCCCAAGTTGTTATATCCTTGGCCATTGGGAGCTCTTTCAGGTTAGCTCTTATGTGTCTTTGATATAATCTCATCCTTTTGATTTTTAAGCATTTCCTTGCTTTCTGGCAGTATCAAATTCTCCACATTCATCTCGTATTTTCCATGCCCCTACCCTAGAAATAGCCATTTCTCCAAGGATCCCTGTTACCTTTTATTGGAGAATGGTATTTAGAAACTAAGATCCAGGTTCTGGGTGCATCTTAGTCTGGTTTCTGCTGCCTTGACACTCTCCTGTTACAAACACTATTAGTACCAACTTCATTGCTGTGGAGAAAGCAAAACCATCTATTCTAAGTTTTCCTCCTTCTATTTGCCTCATGCCACATTGACTGACTGGAAATATAGGCATATTACCTCGGGTTCACTGAAAATTGGTATTTTTATCTCTTATTAAACAGAACATTCATAAGTTTATAATAATAAAAACATTAGTGTAAAGTGATATTTTATCAGTTTGGATGCCTCCAGCTGCAGGTAACAGGTTTACTGACTAACATTAGAGTGTTTCTATCTTACACTATAAACAGTGGAGGACAAGTTAGATTTGGAAGGTGATCAGTGTGAAGGTTCTGGTTTGCTTCTTTGTAAAACTCTTGACTGCCCCTCATGATTGCAAAATGTCTTGCACAGATCCAAGAATTATATCCTCAAATAATTACCTCTAAAAACATGAAGAATATGTACTTCTCCTTGGGTATTTTTAGTCTTTTATCAGGAAAGGGAATCTTTTCCAGAAATCATCAAAGAAACCTCCTATGCTTCCTTAGATTGAACCATGTTCACCAAACCAAAATCCATCATTGGAAAGTGAGGATGGTATTGACACTACTGGTTTAGAGATCAGTTGTGATTTATTCTCTGTAGTTAGAGGGAAGGGGTCACCTTTCTTAGGCCATTGCTGCTCTACCTACATCTGAATAAAACCAAAACTACGTTAGCAAGAACAAAATGGTGAATGGTTGCTGGGCGTTATGTCATATCATAAAACTTGTTTATATACTGTAAATGCTAAATGCTGTCTTTGTGGAAAACATTGAAAGGGTGTATTTTGTGTTCTCAGAATTTTTTTTTATCATCCCCCTTATAATGAAAAAAAAATGAAAGAAAATAGTGGATCCTGCTGACCTTGTCGCTTCGTCCAAATACGCATTCATCATTCTTCCTGAGTCCGTTGGCTCAGATGATGGGGCAGGCGTGGAAACCTCTGCTGGAGATGTAGCTGCATTACTTGGGATGCAGATCCACGCAACCTTGTGATGCTGGAATGAATCATAAGTGAAAATAGGAAGAGATAGGAGGTGTAAACAAATCAGAGCGAGGATATTGAAGTAGTGTTGTATCCATAAACCCAAAAAACCCATTGCCACTGAGTCAATTCTGACTCATAGTGGCCGTATATAGGGTTTCCAAGGTTGTAAATCTTTACAGAAGCAGACTACCACATCTTTCTTCAGTGGAGCAGCTGGTGGGTTCCAACTGCCGACAATGTTGGTTAGCAGCAGAGCGCTTAACCACTGTGTCACCAGAGCTCCTTCTTACATCCAGACAGGTCTTTAAACCAATAGTAAAATGAGTGTGAAAATACTTCCTAATCTTTTCTTGAATTATGTTTGTTTGTATGTGTGTCAATTTTTAGTGTTCTGAATAATTTTTGTACTCTGAATGATTTTCCAAGATTAGAGAGCACTGCTGACTCTGTTTATCCCAGAACTTCCATGCACTGTTCTGGGGCTTCATTTTGCCCTCTAGAAAACTGCATGAATCATAGACTTTCTGGGAAAATCTATTATCTTTTTTTAAAAAATACATTAAAATGTACATTAAGAGTTAAGGAGGGGAAAAGCTCTGTCAGTGCAATTAATATTAAGCTGATTAGGGAAAAATAGTTGGTCATTTCAGTCAAATTTAGTAGGAATAGATATTCGTGATTTCATATACATTATTATAATTGTCAATTTAGTTAACATCTTAGGAGTGAGATATATGACTGAAGAGAAATCAATTCACTCTCATTGTACCTGTAGTGACTTACGGAAATGAATTCTCATTTCTGATGTCTAGGTTGTACCTTCAGAGTTTGTCTTTGTGATAAAAGTCTATCTCCTTCTTCTCCTTCTAATTCTTCTTTTTAATAATGTCCAGAACCAACACAGTATACCTGAAAAGCAGAAAATCTAGGGCTAAGCAGCCTGGGTTCATAAACCGGAGTCTACCACTTAATAATTGAGAAACGTTGAGCAAGTTAATTTAATTACTCTTGCCTTGGTTTTCTCATCAGAGAAGTGTGAATAATAATAATAACCTACTTCTAGTTTGTTATGAGGATTACATGATTTAGCATATGCTAATTGTGTACCTGACACAACTGAAGAGTTATAGTAGTTGCTGTATCTATTTGAGAAAGAAAAATACCTTTTTCTTTAGAAAAATGTCACTGTAGCAAAATATGTAGAAAATAGTAAAGTATAAACAGAAACGTGAAAGACAAGAATTCATTTCTCTAATGTGAAGTGTAAAAAAGATTCGCCTCTCTTTTGGAGTAAATTATGTTCACAAGTGAGAAAAATACTTTTGAACTTTATTTTTAATATTTTATTTAATTTTTGGTAAAAGTTTACACAGCAAATTAGTTTCCCATTTAACAATTTCTGTACATATTGTTCAGTGACAATGATGACATTTTACACATTGTGTCAACACTCTCATTTCCATTCTGGTTGTTCTGCTTCCATTAACCTAGCTTCTCTGTCCCCGTTGACCTTCTCATCTTTGTTTAGAGTAAACGTTGGCTGTTTGGTCTCACGTGGATTTTTTTTTTTTTAATTTAAAAGATCACAGTACTCATGGGTAATATTGTTTATTTTATGAGCCAATTTGTAACTTAGCTGAAAGGTGACTTCCAGGAGTAGTTTCAGTTCAAAGTTTAAAAAGTATCTCAGGGGGATAGTCTTGATGGTTCCTCTAGTTTCTATAGGTCCAGTAAGTCTGGCTTCTTCTTCTTTTTTAAAAAAATTAGAATTTTGTTGTACAATTTTCTCTCATTTTATCCGAGACTATCTAGTGTGTCCTTGGTCAGAATGGTTGGTAGTGGTAGTCGGGCACAGTCTAATTCTTCGGTCTCTGGATAGATGAGGCTGTGGTTTGTGTAGGCAGTGTGTTCTGCAGACTAGCTTCTTCTTTGAGCCTTTTATTTCCTTCTTTCTCTTTTGTTCCATATGAGTAGAGACCAATAGTTGTATCTTAGATGGCCACACACAAGTTTTTAAGGCCTCAGACACTACTTATCAAACTAAGATGTAGAACATAAACTTTATAGACTACTTTGTGTTAATTGACTGAGTTGTCTCACAAGACTATGGTCCAAAGTCTACAAACCCAGTAAACAAATCCTGATAGGTGTTTGGTTATGTCTGGGAGGTATCTGTGACTCTGTCCTCTATGTGCTTTATAATATTTATCAATATATGTACAACACACTCAAACATGTATATACATATGCCTACAGATAAACACCTATATATGCACACATATAGACACACATATATCTTCCTATACACGTATATGCACACATATCTACCTATGTAACCACTCATGTATTTTTTTGGTTGCTATAGCTGTTGTTGCCAAATTGTAGATGTTACGACATTTACCAATAGTGTCCCTTAATCTTGAGTATTTCTTAGTGTCATCATTTACCTTGGTTAAGTTGTGCACACTTCACCCATATTTCGTATTGCCTTTCCCATCATCAAAAATAACACGTCTACTGTCTAGAGAGCCTGGAGTCCTGGTAGCCCAGTAATTAAGAGCTCGGCTACTAACCAAAAGGTCAGCAGTTCAAATCCATTATGAGTCGGAATTGACTTGACAGCAATGATTATGGGTTACTGTCTAGAGAGTGATTCCCTTTCCATCCCCTTCCTATCCCTGGTAACTACCAAATAATACTGATTTCTATATGTGTAACTATTTTGTCTTTTTATAAAAGTTGTTTCATACAGTAATTGTCCTCCTGTGCTTGACTTATTTCACTCAGCATAATGTCCTTTATAGTCAGAATCAACTTGACTGCAATGAGTTTTTTGTTCTAATGAGTCCTCCAGACTCATCTATGTTATGTTTCATGGACTCCTCATTATTCTTTATCTGTGCATTATTCTATTTTATGTATATATCATATTTTGTTTATCCATTCATCCATTGCTGGGCACTTAGGTTGTTTCCGTCTTTTTGCTACTGTGAATAATGTTGCAATAAACATAGGTATGCAAACGTCTATTTGTGTCACTGCTATTAGATATCTAGGGTATATACCTATGAGTGGGATTGCTGAATCATAAGGTATTTCTATTTCTAGCTTTGAGAGGAAGTGCCATACCATTTTCCGTAGTGATTGTATCATTTTACATCCCACTGGTAGTGATAAGTGTTCCAATCTCCCCGTGACTTTGTCAGTATTTGTTTTCTGTTTTGGGGTTTTGTTTTTTGTTTCTTGTTTTCGATCAATGCCGTTTTTGGAGGGGTGAGATGGTATCTCATCATAGTTTTGATTTGCATCTCTCTGATGGCTAACGATTGTCAGCATCTTTTCATGTGTTTGTTGGCTGCCTGAACCTTCTCTTTGTTGAAGTGTCTGTTCATGACCTTTGCCCATTTTTAATTGGATTGTTTGTCTTTCTGTTGATAAGTTGTTGAAGTTTTCAATATATTTTAGAGATTATACCCTTATCAGACATAATGTTCCCAGAGATTTTTTTCCAGTATATAAGTATTTTTACTCTTTTGATAAAGTCTTTTGATGAGCATAAGCACTTAATTTTTAGGAGTTTCCAGTTATCTAACTTGTCTTCTGTTGTTCATGCATTTGTAGTTGTGTTCGGTAATATATTACTGAAAAAAATAGGTCCCATAGTTTTGTCTATATATTATCTTCTAGTAACTTTATAGCTTTAGCTTTAATTTTTAGGCCTTTGATTCATTTTGAGTTAGTTTTTGTGTATGGTGTTAAATATGGATCCTGTTTCATTTTTCTGCAAATGGAGATCCAGTTTTGTCAGCACTATTTGTTAAAGAAACTCTTCTTTTGCGTTGAACGAACTTTGACTCTTTGTCAAAAATCAGCTGCCCATAGAAGGATGGATTTACTTCTGGGTTCTCAGTTCTATTCTATTGGTCTATATGTCTTTCATTGAACCAGTATCAGGCTGTTTTGATTATTGTGGCTATATTGTGTTTGAGATCAGAAGTGTAAGGCCTCCTACTTTGTTCTTCTTCTTCAATATTGCTTTGGCTATTCAGGGCCTCTTTCCTTTCCATATAAAGTTGGTGATGTGTTTTTCCATTTCAGTAAAGAATGTGGTTGGAATTTGGATCAGAATTGTATTATATCTCTAGATCACTTTGGGTAATATTGATATTTTCACAATGCTAAGTCTTCCAATCCATGAGCATGGGATGTTTTACCATTTTTGTAGGTTTCTTTTAGTTTCTTGCAGTAGTGTTTTATAGTTTTACTGTATAGGTCTTTTGCATGTCTCGTTAGGTTTATTCCTAGGTGTTTGATCCTTTTGGGGGCTATTGTAAATGGTATTGTTTTCTTGATTTCCTTTTCAGAGTGCCCCTTGTTAGTGTACAGAAACCCAACTGATTTTCATTTGTTTAACTTGTACTCTGCCACTTTGCTGCATCCTTCTGTTAGATCCAGTAGTTTTCTTGTCTAGGGTCATGTCGTTTGCAAACAGAGATAGTTTTGCTTCTTCCTTTCCAATTTGGATAACTTTTTTTTCCCCTTTCTTGCCTTATTACTCTAGCTAGGACTTCCAGCACAGTATTTAAAGAGAGTGGTGATAGTGGGCATCATTCTCTTGTTTCTCTTCTTGAGGGGAAGGCTCTCAGTCTTTCCTCATTGAGAGTAATATTGGCTGTTGGTTTTACATACACTCCCTTCTATTCCTATTTTGCTGAGAGTTTTCATCAGGAAATGGCGTTGGATTTTATCAAATGCCTTTTCTGCATCATTTGAGATGATCTTGTGATTCTTTTCTGTTGTTTTATTTGTGTGGTGAATTACGTTAATTAATTTTCTAATGTTGAACCATCCTTGCATTCTTGGTATGAATCCCACCTGATAATGATGTATAATTTTTTTAAAATGCTGTTGAATTCCATTGGCTAGAATTTTGTTGAGAATTTCTGCATCTATATTTTGAGGAATATTGGTCTGTAATATTCTTTTTTTGTGGTGTCTTTACCTGACTTTGGTATCAGGGTGATGTTAACTTCATATACTGAGTTGGGAAGTACTCCTTTCTTTCCTATGTTTTGGAAGAGTTTGAGTAGGATTGGTATCAGCTCTTTTCAGAATGTTTGGTAAAATTCCCTAGTGAAGCCATCTGGACAGGGGCTTTTTTGGGAGGGTGGGGGGAGTTTTTTGATGACATTTTCAATCTCTTCTTTTGTTATGGGTCTGTTTAGGTTTTCTACCTTTATTTGTGTTAGTTTAGGTAGGTAGCGTTTTTTAGAAATTTGTTAATTTCTTCTAGATTTTCAAATTTGTTGGAGTAAAATTTTTCATAGTATTCTGTTATGATTCTCTTTATTTCAGTTGGATCTTTTGTAATGTCTATAATCTCAATCCTTACTTTGGTTATTTGCATCTTCTCATTTTCTCGTTTGTTGATTTGGCCAGTGGTCTGCCTATTTTAACAATCCTTTCAAAGAACTAATTCTGGTGTTGCTGACTCTTTCTATTGCTTTTCTGTTTTCTATTTCATTTATTTCTGTTCTGATCTTTATTATTTCCTTTCTTGGTAGCTTTGGTCTTCCTTTGCTCTTCCTTTTTTATTTGCTCAAGTTGTCAGGTTAAGTTATTGATTTTGGACTTTTCTTCTTTTCTAATGTATACATTTATTGCTATAAATTTCCCCGAGCACTGCTTTTGCTGTGTCCCAAAGGTTTTGGTATATTGTGCTTTTATTCTCTTTTCATTCTGAGTATTTTATAATATCCTCTATGACCCAACAGTTTTTAGTAATATGTTATTTTGTTTCCATGTATTTAACTTATTTTCCTTGTTCTTACCGATATTGATTTCAAATTTCATACCATTGTGGGCAGAGAAGACGTCTTTGTATAATTTCAGTCTTTTTAAATGTATTGAGGTTTGCTTTGTAGCCTAAAATATAGTCTATTCTGGAGAATGTTCCATGTGCATTAGAGAAGAATTTGTATTGTTCTGCTGTTGGGGTTGTGTTCTATATATGTCTGTGAGGTCCAATTGGTTGATGTTGTTATTTAGCTTTTCTATATCTTTGTTGGTTTTCTTTCTTTTTGTCCTCTCCATTGTTGAAAGTGGTGTGTTACAATCCCCTACTATTATTGTAGATCTATTTCTCTCTTCAGTTGTGTCACAGTTTGTTTTATAAATTTTGGAACTCTAGCTTTGGGTGCATAAATATTTAAAATTGTTCTGTCTTCTTGGTGAACTGACACTTTAATCATTATATAATGTCCTTCTTTGTCTCTTATAATGAATTTAGTCTTAAAATCTACTTTGTTAGATATTAATATTGCCACTCCTGTTCCCTTTTGGTTACTGTTTGCTTGGTATATTTTTTTTATATCTTTTGATTTTTAACCTCTTTATGTCTTTGAGTCTAAGGTGTGTCTCTTGTATACAACATATTGATGAATCATGTTTTTTAATCCATTCTACCACTCTCTGCCTCTTGACTGGTGTGTTTAATCCACTCACATTCAGTACAATTACCAGTAGGTAGGAATTTACTGCTGCCATTTAGTTACACTTGGTGTGTGTGTGTATGTCTGTGTGGTGATAATGGTTTCTTTGTTCTTCTCTACTTCCTGTGTTGCATTCTTTTTGTATCTGGATTTTCTTTTCCTTTCATTTGCTACTGTTGTTTTTGTGTTTTCTGACTCTTTGATTTTCTTCTTCTTTGTTTTTGTGAGTAGATTTATTACTTTCATTTGTGGTTACCCTGAAGTTCACATTTATCATCCTAAATTTAAAACAGTCTGTGTCTTAGTCATCCAGTGCTGCTCTAACAGAAGTACCACGAGTGGTTGACTTTAACAAAGAGAAGTTTATTCTCTCACAGGCTTGTAGGCTACAAGTCCAAATTCAGGGCATCAGCTTCAGGGGAACGCTTTCTCCTTTGGCTCTGGAGGAAGGCCCATGTCATCAATCTTCTCTTGGTCTGGGAGCTTCTCCACGCAGGAACCTCAGGTCCAAAGGACGTGCTCTGCTCCTGGCACTGCTTTCTTGGTGGTATGAAGTTCCCATGTGTCTCTGCTCACTTCTCTTTTTTATATCTCAAAAGAAATTGGATTAAGACACTATCTAATCTTGTAAACCTCATCAGTATACCCTCATCACAGTGATAGAATTTACAACACATAAGGAGATCACATATAACCTCATCATAGTGATAGAGTTTACAACACATAAGGAAATCACATCAGATTACACAATCATACAATACTGGGAATCATGACCCAGCCAAGTTGACAGATATTTTTGGGGACACAATTCAATCCATGACAGTCTGTTACATATGTCTTGAGATTGCCTTGACTTTCTCTCCTTATGGAAGTTCTGTAACTACACCATTCATTCCTTCTTTTGTTTTGAAGTTGTTGTCTTTTACATCTTTGTATCTCTGGTTCCCTTTAATCAGTTTTGTAGCTTTATTTTACTTTTATGAAGTGTTTACCTGGCCTGGTATCTAGGTGGTGCTATCATGTGTCTTTATCTCAGATTGTTGTCTGATGTCCTTGGTTTTCAATCCAAAGGACTTCCTTTAATGTTTCTTGTCAGACTAGTCCAGTGTTTAAAAATTCCTTTAACTTCTGCTTATCTGGCAATGTCTTAATTTTGCCCTCATTCTTGAAAGACAGTTTTGCTGTATATATGATTCTTGGTTGGCAGTTCTTTTCTTTCTAGGCTTTGTATCTGTCATCCCATTGCCTTCTTGCCTGCATGGTTTCTGATGAGAGGCCACATTATATGTGATATCTTGATTTTATTGAGCTGCTCTCAAAATTCTTTCTTTGCCTTTGATTATGATATGTCTTGACGAATTTCTCTTGTGGTATAACCTGCATGGGGTTTGTTGAGCTTCTTGGATGGAAGCTTCTCATTTTTCATGAATTTAGAAAGTTTTCTGCCATTATGTCTTTTAAAAATTCTCTCTGTACTCTTTTTTCTCTCTTCCTCTTCTGGGATCTCTAATATATGTATATTATTCCCCTTCATGTTGTCCCACATAACCCTTAGGCTTTCTTCATTTTTCTTCCATCTTTTTTCTGTCTGTTCCTCAGACAAATTAGTACCAAGGGATTTGTACTCTATTTCACTGATTCTTTCTTCCATTGATTCAAGTCTACTAGTATGTCCTTCCATTGAGTTGTTTATTTCTGATATTTTATTGTTAAGCTTGTGAATTTACAGTTGTTGCTTTTGTATTGTTTCTATTTCTTTATTGACTTTGTCATTTTATTCTTGTATTGTTTTCCTCAATTCTTCTAGGTTTTTTCCTGTGTTCCTCTTGATCTTTTTGAGAAACCTAAATATTAGTCTTTTGAATTCCTTGTCAGTTAGTTCTATTATCAGTTCATCCTCAGAAAGGTTTTCCATCCCTTTATTTTGCTCATTTGCTTGAGCTATTGTATCCTGTTTCTTCATATGATCTGTAATTGATAGCTGCCTTTGAGGCATTCAGGTTCTATTTTATTTGTTTATATATTTATTTAATAATTCTATGTTTGTTTACCTTTTATGTATTATTTTGCTTTTGTTTTGGTATATATGGAGCTTAGCTTTTTTCCTTTCTCTTTATATTGTCTACCTTACTTTGTATTGTTTTAATTGATGTTCTTTCATAGTATTGGTTTGTGTATGATTATGATGCTGACAGTTGATTGGTCTACGTATCGGTTTGGTGTATTCTGTTGTTTGGGTATGCTTTCTTCTCACTGGTGGGTATGGTGAGTTGCACACACACTGGGGTCCCATGTTGTTGGGCATGTATGACTTCTCTTAGAGGATTGCTTGATCGTGTGTGAATAGGTCTTTTCCCTGATGTGAGGTACCAGGTGTCAGGTGGTCATAATCTTCTCACAGCTCTGCAGGGATAATATGTTTCTGTGACATTGGCACAAGCTGTTAGTGCAGGATGGGATTCAGGGAGGGATGGGCAGGACAGGGTACATAGGACCATGGATCCGGGGAGGGGTTGGCAGGGTACAACATGGAGTCCCAGTCAGCTGGGGTGGGGATGTTGTCAGAGCAGGGTGCGTAGTGTCGCTTGACCTGGGGTTTGGCAGGGCAGAGGGCAGAGTGATGCTTGGCTAGGGGGCTCTGCAGGGCAGAATGCAGAGTCCTTTTCAGCTGGGAGGGGGCTGTGGGTGAGACAGTGAAGGGGACAGACGTTTCTGCATCCAGGATGGGTAAAATGAAGCCTGCCTAGATTTTCACAGATGGCCTTCTCCTCAGGGAGGGTAGGAGGGTGGGGTGAGATGTGTACACATTACCAGAAATTTCCTGTGCCTCAGGAAGGGTAGGGATGCAGGATTAAGCTTGTGCACATTAGCGCAGACTTCCTGTGTCTCAGGGAGGGGAGGAGTAGGTGAGGGGAGGGAGGGGTGAGGCTTATATGTGTTAACATAGGCAGTCTGTGCCTCAGGTGGAGGGGCAGAAGGGGGTTTATGGCCGTTAGTGCAATGGTCAGCATGTCTTGGAAGGGACGGAAGTGAAGGGAAGCCTACAGGGACAGGAAGGGATGACAGTTTGCACAGGGTCAGTTTTGGGTGGGTGTTTCTAGTCGTTGGTCTATGGGTTGAGTTTTACTGGGCTTCGCCTATCTAAATGGCCAGGCTCCACCACCAACAAGCAATCCCTGCACTAATTTTAAGCTTTTTCCCTTCTTGTACTTGCTAGAGGAACTGGAGCTCACATCCACTATTACGTTCCATACCACCCCTAAGCTCCTCAGCAAATGTGCACTCCCTATCTATTCAGTCTCCTTCCTTTAAGCTCCAACAATTCAGTCTGATTCCCTTTGCTCTAGAAGCACTTTCCTGTGGTTCCCTGGCTTCCAAACTACACCCCTTCTGCATTTCACCTTCTCAGGGGTGCCCCGTCCCAGGACACATACTTCCCACCTCATCATTTGTTTCTGGGGTTGTTTGCACAGAGTCTTTGCCACCAGCTGTGTTCTCCTTGAGGATGCTTTCCTGGGTTCCTCACTTTGGATTGTTACTTGATGCTGTCCCAAAATGGCCATGCTGTGTCATGCCAGCTGGTAGGGTGCAGTTGATCCATGAATCTTTGTTTTTCTGCTGGTATCATTCTTTCTTTCCTTCCTATCAATGCTCAGTTGGTTTCTTTAATTCTCCATTTTATGTTCTGAGTTCCAAGGTCATTATCTGAGTTTATTTTTGTTTACTTCTTGAGTCTTTGTTGTCAGGGGTCATTGTGGTATATCTGCCTAAGCCAGCATCTTAACCAGAACTCCTGTTTTTGCACTTTAGATTGACAGAAGGAGATGTAGGACTGGGAATCTAAGGGAAGAGATTCTGGAGGTATTATTGATAGTAACAGTGGTGGGACTGTGGCAATACCTGTGACAATTGTAGTAGTGAGGGCAATAAGCCCAGTCTAGAATCCTGAAAAGTGTTACTGGGGCACCCCATGAGGTTGTGCTCTCTGACTGTTCTTGGTCAGTTATCTGAATTTTTCTTTCTCAAATTTTTCAATGCCAGATAGCAATACCCTCAAATGCTGGATGTTTGGAGGCATGATGGTAGTAATTCTTAATTTTTAAGCTTCTGGTGTTATGAAAACTACTCTCATAATTAAAATTTCACAACGATAAAAAGTAAAATATTTGAAATATTTTTCTCTTTTCTTTTTTAATTTACCTTTTGAAATAAAACCCTGATTTGGGAGAAATAATATAGACAAAGCTTACCGAACTCCCCACTTCTAGGAGACTCATTCATTTACACCCTTATAAACAAAAATTAATTTATAATTTTCTATGAAATGAAAGTGGGAGGTATTCAGTTAGAAAGACTTTCAAATAAAAATTTAATATTTTATTAATTGCACGCACATATGTGTGTGTAGGTATATATATATGTACATATATATCCCTGGTGGCACAGTGGTTTGGAGTTTGGCTGCTAACCAAAAGATTAACAGTTCGAATTCACCAGCTGCTCCTCAGAAACCTAATGGGGCAGTCCTATGCGGTTGCTATCATTCAGAATCAACTTCACAGCAACAGCAAAGATTTGTTTTTTTGGAAATATATATCAGTCAGGGTGTCTCCAGAGAAACAGACTAATAGTATACATATAATGAACCCAGACTGTTTAGCCCCTGATTTTCTGCTCTTGAAGTGTATTATCTTTGTTCTGGGAATTATTTAAAAGAAGAAGGAGAAACAAACAGACATTTACCACAGATAAACTCCATAGGTACAACATACAGAGAATGAGGAGAGAAAGAAAGATTGGTCTTAAGGAATTGACTCATGACTCATGAGACTGGTTGCAGGGGGGAAGGAGGTGGCAAGCCTAAAATCCATAAGCCAAGTAGTAAATTGGAAATATAGCCAAGAGTTGATGTTGCAGTCTTGAATTTGAAATATGTAGGGCAGGCTGGCAGGCTGGAAACTCAAGTAAAATTCTACACTATGGACTTGATGCAGAATTCTTTCTTCCCCAGGATATCTCAGTTTTTACTGGTAAGAGCTTCAACTGATTGGATAAACTCAACCCACATTATTGAGCTTAATCTGTTTTACTCAAAGTTAACTGTGTGCAAATGTTAATCATATCTAAAAAATACCTTTTGTACAAAATACATCTAGACTAGTGTTTGACCAAACAACTAAGCACCGTAGCCTAGCCAAGTTAACACATAAAATTAACCATCTCAGTCCACTCCTTATCGACTTGGCATCCATATGCATGTTCTCAAACTTTACTTAATCTCCAGATAAAGACAATTCCAAATATTATTTCCACCTAACATGCTACAACTATCCTGTGTATTACTGAAAATGCACTAATCCTTTCCCCAGATAAGGACACAAAGGCCTTGAGTGATGTTTCCACTTCTCCTTGATATCCCATAACTAGTTGTTGTTGTTGTTAAGTGTCGTTGAGCCAGCTGTAGAATCGTAGTGATCCCATACACAGCAGAACAGAACACTGCCCCATCCTGTGCCATTCCATGATTGGATGCAGATAGAACTGTTGTGATCCATAGTGATTTCATTGACTGATTTTTGGAAGTTGGTTGTCAGGCCTTTTTTCCTAGTTCTAATAACTTAAATATTATGATATAAAGTTAACAATACTTAAATACTATGATGCAAATTTAATACATCCTATGTTATAGGATAAGGAAGAGAAGGAAGAAAACAAAGATATTTATTATACACACACACATATTTGTAACAAAATGAGAAAGAAATCCTCATAACAATTACAGTCCTCATTTCTGCAAGGAAGTATAATCACACCTGGTATTTATAATTATCTTCTTCCACTGTTGTTAGTTGTTGTTCAGTTGGCTCCAACTCATGATGACATTATGTATAACAGAACATAACTGCCTGATACTGTCCATTTTCATGATTGTTGGCATATTTGAGTCTGTTTTTGTGGCTGCTGTTGTAATGCCTGCCAATCTAGGGGGCTCATCTTCCAGCACTGTATTGAACAATATCTGTTGTAATCCATAAGGTTTTCATTGACTAATTCTTGGAAGTAGATCTGCCTAGTCTGTCTTACTCTGGAAGCTCCACTGAAATCCATCCACCATGACAGACCCTGCTGGTATTTGAAATACCAGTGGCATAGCTTCTAGCATCATATCTATACCATGTTCTTTTACTACACATTCCATATTTCTTTGCTGTCAGCCTTCATCTCAGCCGGCCATGGTTCATTTCCTGGAGTGACTCAAACCTTCATTCCTGAAAGATGTGGGCCATTAGTAGTCTTGCCTGAATTGGGTTGTTGTAGTTTTCTATTGACATCAATCACAGGGCATGGTATTAAGACATACACTAAGGGATCTCAAATATACACTTCCTTGCCTCCATTTTATATTAATTGTTCAATTTTCCCTCAGTAATCATGATCAATCACTTTGGCCCGTACAGTAACTCCCCTCTTTACCTGTTGATTCAGAGGCATGAGGAACCCAATGTGGCCAAATGGTAGTCTTAATTTCCAGTTCAACGAAATCATTGTTATATCTACTGGTGGAAATATCCCTCCCTTTGGAACTAAGAGCTATAGACCAGCAGGACATAAGATCATGAGGACAGAAGCAAAACTCTAGCTAGTGGATTGCTAGGAATAATAATGAGTGATGCCATTCTCGTTTCCACCTTTTGATTGCTGGACTCTTAAATTCTGACTATGGGAGAAAAAAACACCATATATGAAAACTGATGTAGAGCATATACAGCTTCCTGGAGAATGTTGTCCCAGTCCAAAACGTTATTTCCTCCTGGCTGGTACTATAACTGAGTCTTCAAGGGGCCATTACATCTTTTTATCAATCTTACCACTTCAGGATAATGGAAAAATAATAAGAACAGTGAATTCCATGAACAGGAGTTCATGGCCACACTTCATGTGATGTGACGTGAGTTCCTTGATCAGAAACAATGCTGTATGGAATATTATGATGGTAGGTAAGTCATTCTGTAAGTTCATAGATGGTAGTTTTGGAAGAAGCATTGCATGAAGGGAAGGTAAATTTGTTTTGAGAGTAAGTGGATTTCAGTAAGAACTAAATACTGCCCCTTCCATGATGGAAGCAGTCCAATACAACCTGCCAGCATGTAGCTGGCTGATCAACCCAGAAAATGGTACTATATCAGAGACTCAATGTTGCTCTCTGCTGCTGGCAGATTGGACACTCATCAGTGGCTGTAGCCACACTGGTCTTGGTGAGTTGAAATCCATTCTGTTGAGTCTATGCATAACCTCCACCCCTGTCACTATGGCTACTTTGCTCATAAGTTCATTGTGTGATTACAGGAGTGACTGGGGAAAGAAGTTGACTGATATCCACAGAATGGATCATTCTATCCACTTGATTATTAATATCATCCTCTGTTGAAGTCAACCTTGAGTGAACACTCACGTGAGACACAAGTATCTTCACATATTTTTGTCCATTCAGACTGGTTTATTCCAACATCTTTTCCCCAGACCTCCTTGTCAGCAATTTTCCAATTATCTTCCTTTCATGTCCCTGACCCTCCAGCAAAACCATTGACCACAGCCAATGAACTGATACCTACTTGTAACTCTGGCAATTTATGCTTCCAAGGAAAATGAACAACCAGGTTCATTGCTTGAAGTTCTGCTCACTAGGAGAATTTTCCTTCACGACTCTTCTTCAAAGAAGTCCCAGAAATGGGCTTCAGTGCTGCAGTTGTTCACTTTGGGATGGTGTCTGCATATTGCACATATCCATCTGGAAACTAGTCACAAGTTTTCTCTTCCTCAGTCAACTGATCACAGGTGTGGGGTGGGAGAGAGAAAGAATTGTAGCAGAAGTCAGGGCCATGGGCATTTGGGCCACTTCCTCTTGTAACTTACAAGTGCCTTCAGGGTTTGCTGAACCCTAATCTCATGTATATCACTTCCATTTGATGAAGTGCTGCTTTGCATGGCCAACTTCATGGCTTTGTACGTCAGTCAACACCCAGCTCATGATGGGCAGCTTAGGTGGCATGATAACTTGGTGGCCCATGGCTAAACAATACTGAGGCTCAGAAGTAAGCCAAAAGCTGTTTCTCAAAGGGAGAATGTTATCTGCAGATGACAGCAGAGCTTTGCTCCCAAATCCTAAGAGTCTGTGCTGTGATTATTCAACAGGGGTCTGTGAAAGGCTCTAAACAGCATCTTTATCTGCCACTGACATGTCAGGCACCATTGGATCTGCTGGATCATATGGTCCAAAGTGGCAGAGCAGCTTGCACAACAGCCTGGACTAGTTGCAAACTTTCTCTTGTTCTGGGCCTTGTTCAGAACTAACAACTTTTTCATTTACTTGGTAAATGAGCCAGAGTAGCAAACTCAAAAGAGGAATATGTTGCCTCTGAAATCCAAAGAGGCCCATTAGCTGTTGTGCTTCTTTTTTTTTTGGTTGTAGGAGGTACTCTCTGCAACAACTTATCTTCATCTTAGAAGGGATATCTCAACATGCATCACATCATTAGAGTCCTAAATATTTCATGAAGTAGAAGGTCTCTGATTTTTTTTTTCAGATTCATTTTCCACCCTCTGATGTGAAAATATCTTAACAATAAACTCTAGACTACTTGCTGCTTCTTGCTCATTGAGTTTAGTCAGCATAATGTCATCAAAGTAATGGACCAGCGTGATGTCTGTTAGAAGGGAAAAATAATCAAGGTCCCTGTGGACTAAATTTGGCATAGTGCTGAAGAGTTGATATACCCCTGAGATAGGACAGTGAAGGTGCATGGTTAACCTTGCTAGCTGAAAGCAAAAATCTGGTGATTTTTACTAAGGGGTATCAAGAAAAAAGCATTTGCTATATCAATAGCCGCATTCCAGATACCAGAGGATGAGTTAATTTGCCCAACCAATGAAACCACATCTGGAACAGCAGTTGAAAATGGAATCACTACTTGGTTAAGTTTACAATAACCCACTGTCATTTTCCACATTCTATTTGTTTTCTGCTCAGGTCTATAGGTGAGTTGAATGAGGATATGGTGGGAAACACCACTCTGCATCGTTCAAGTCCTTAATGATGGCACTAATCTTTACAATCCCTCAAGGAATTCAATAGTGATTTTGGTTTACTATTTTCCTAAGTAGAGGCAGTTCTAATGGCTTCTATTTGGCCTTTTCTACCATAATAATTTTCACTTAACAGGTCAGAGACCCACTGTGGTGATTCTGCCAGTTTCTGAGTACATCTATTCCAATTATGCACTCCAGAACTGGGGGAAAAAAAACACAAGATGGGGTTAAAGACCCACTGGGAAACTGCCAGTTGGACCTGAGGTAAAACTCCATTGATCACCTGACCCCTACCCACTCCTATGCTTACTGGTGACCCGGAGTGACATTTTGGGTGCCCTGGAATTAGTGTCACTTCAGAGCCAGCTCCAGTAATCCTTGAAAAGTCTGATTATTTCCTTTTCTTAAATGAACAGTCTCCCTCATAAAAGACTGTAGGTCCTTTTGGGGAAGGGGGCTGTTCTACTCTGTCCTATAACTTCACTATGAATTAAAATCAACTCAATGGCTCACAAAAACAACAGCAACACTAAAAAGATTAACATTATAAATGTTTGAGAATGTAGTGGGGTCCCTCATCAAGTGGACCAGCCTGTTCTTCATTCAGGAGGTTGTGGGACTTTAAATTTGCTCAAGTCTAGGAAATAATTTAGTGACTTTCTCTTTTGATGATTCAGGTTAGACTTGTGTATACTTGATCTAGAACTCATCTGCTCAAGTAAGAATTTAGTAGGCTTGCCATATACTTTAATTCTAGGGACACCATGATCAACTGGCCAATGAGAGCCACATTATTCTGATTACTGCTTTCACTATGTTGTCCCTTATGGTAATGACCTGTCTTTGGCGATTATGTGCTGCCACTTGGTCTCTAACATCCTGAAACCTAATTATCCCCACTGCATTTAAGAATGCTATCTCAGTGGCAACAGTTTGCATGTAATTCCTAGTATATGTGTGGGTGTTTATGATTTTGAATAATTTCCCAGACTGGTTTTTAAGTACAGTGAAACAGGAGGATAGTAGGGTACCATGGACCATGAAGCAGAATTTAAGAGGTCAGCCTGTGATGGGATTGCAGATAAAATACAGGACTTAGTTAAATTTGAATTTCGGATAAACAACAAACAATTTTTTAGTATTTCTAGTCCCCCCAAAATATCCATTGTTTGCATGAAATTTAAATTTACCTGAGTAAATCTAGTACCCTGGCCTGGATAAAACCTGGGGTCAAGTGATACTGTACTGGATGTGTATCACCTTCACTTCCACTGACATTATCGGACAAATTCCAGTGGATTGATTTCTCAAGAGCCATATAAAATTTTTCTTGCTAATATTATGAGGGAAGTAGGCTTTCTTTTGTGGGTTTAATTGATTAAATCTCAACTTTTCATTTTGTAGAATATAATTGGTGAGCAGCAAAACCTCAGGATAGAGAACACTTCTCTTCACAATTAAAAACTGAAATATAACACTACCCATTCAAGTAGGCACCCGAGTTGTTAGTGCCATTTCTAAGCGCTGTGAGAAGAATGGGCGATGCCAACAGATGAGCACACTCTTTTCAAGATTGATCTTGCCTTTCTGGCACCAGTCTCCTAGCTCAGGTTTGCTAAGAATGGTCAGCATGTTGTGTGTTAATTGCTGGCAGGGGCCACCTAATGACTTTATAGCCCAGCTCATAGTGGGATCTTGATGAAGGAGAGAGAGCAGCATCCAGCTCCAGCAGGACAGCCTTCAACAAAGTCATGAGACAGTACACCTTTAATATTACTTACACAGTAGGTGGGAAACAAGAGTTATTTTTGGCTCTGTGCCTGTGACTATAAAGCTTACTTTGAGTGGCTTTTAAGGGGCTGCTTCTCCAAGAAGCAGAGAAAATTAAACAGTACAGTAGATAGCTAATGGTATGTCATCATGGGCAAAGTTCAGTCATCTCTGTCAGTTTGGAAGATAAATGAGGGGAGGAAGGGATATGCACTACTGGACTACAATATAACATCATCTATTTCTCAGGAGAAATAATCTGAGATCAGTTGTTGACAGATGGCAGTCTCCCAAGGTAGCATTCGGCCTTTTTAATAAGTGGAGATTAACAGGTTGTTTAAAGAAATTCAAGTATCTAGCATTTTTTAAATGAGAATTTGTGGAAAATCTTGAAGAGAATTATTCAACATATCTTCATAAAGACTGACTGAAATTTGTGTGTATTTTTTACAGAACATTTGGAAAACATGGATAAAATATAGTAGAAATTGTATATTTCCCAAATCAAACCACCCACAAGTGACTTCTCTTTGTGATTTACCCTCAAATTTTTAATATTTTTACATTAATGAGTTTATACTGAATTTATGTGATTCTGTAACACCTCAGACACAACTCGAAGAATATAATCAATGTCGCTAAATTGCACATGTAGAAACTGTTGAATTAGTGTGTATTTTGTTATGTATATTTTTTCCCTTTTTTTATTGTTGTACTTTAAGAGAAAGTTTACAATTCAAGTTAGTCTCTCATACAAAGATGTACACATACATTGTCATGTGACCCTAATTTCTCTCCCTATACTGTGACAACACACTCCTCCCTTCCACCCCTGATTTCCCGGGTCCTTTCAACCAGCTCCTGACCCTCTCTGCTTGCTCATCTCACCTCTGGACAGAAACTATAGTCTCATGTATCTACTTAAGCTAACAAGCACACTCTTCACGAGTATCATTTTATGTCCCATAGTCCAGTTTAATCTTTGTCTAAAGAGGTGGCCTTGGGAATGGTTTTAGCTCTGGGTTAACAGAGAGTCTGGGGACCATGCTTTCTGGGGTTCCTCCAGTCTCAGTCAGACCATGCTGTGTATATTATTAACAACAACAAAATAAATAAAATTTAGAAGAAAAAGAAAAAAAAAAAAGATTTACCCAAATTTACAACTGGTTAATACTAATACTTTTAATGATTACATATGTTGTGATTTGTGGTCCAAAATCTCATTGCCACATGTTAATACAGCCTGGAAGTGGGAGATACATCCAGTGCTTCATGTATGATAAGCAAACAGTAAATGTTGGTAGTTGTTAAAAAAAAAAAAAATTTAAAATGTTCATAGCAGTGTATAGAAATTCAGTATAACATCTAAAGCTTTAATGGAAGTTTATTTTCACGTTTCTAATCTTCAACAGCCAAGAAGAAGTGCCATCCAACAACCTTAGGAAAATATTTCATACACATGAACTATCTCATATATGTACATTTTAGCATTGTCTTCTGTGAAGTGAATAATATCAGTTCTTTCAACCAAACCCATTGCCATCGAGTTGATTCTGACTCATAGTGACCCTATAGGACAGAGTAGAACTCCGCCATAGAGTTTCCAAGTTGCGGCTAGAGGATTCGAACTGCCAAACTTTTGGTTAACAGTCGAGTTCTTAACCAATGCGCCGCCAGGGTCCCATATCAGTTCTTTGGAGCTGACAAATAACATACTCAGTAAATATTGATTGAACCAAATTTTTCAGTGGTTAAGAGTTTGGCTGCTAACCAAAATGTCCGCAGTTCTAATCCACCAGCCAGCTGCTCCTTAGAAAATCCTATGGGCAGTTCTACGCTGTCCTATAGGGTCGCTATGAGCCAGAATCGACTCCTTCCTCTTCATTCACCACATTCAGTTTCTCCAAACACAGGTGTTGCTCTCTTCTAAATAGTTCTTGAATATATTTAGATCCCTTCATACTTACTGACCCACCTTTGTACAGGCCTTGATAGCACTTACCTGGAATTGCTGCTTGGCCTGAAAACTGCTTTCCCTGCCTCCAGGTTCCAATCCCTCCAGCCTCGCCATACACAGATGCGTGCACACCAACACATGCTCACTCTCCCCCCAAGTTTTCTTTTTAACATACAAATCTGAAAGTTTATGTCCCTGCTAAAAATCTTGTATAGTTTTCTGCATTGCCAATAACATGAAGTTCAGACTTCTCACCAGGACATACACAATCCTTGAGGATCTGGCACAGTCTCACTCCTTAACTTTTCTCTCTTTATTTACAGCATCCTGGAGCTGTGTGCCTTTGTGCTTCCTCTGAGGTTGTTCTTTCTGCTTGGAATGGGTCTTCACTTTTTCACTTTGAGTCTAACTTCCACTCGTTTCAGAACACAACTCAAGTGTTACCTTGGTGTAAAACTTTTTTTTTTAATTTTACAGGTTGTAATTAATCAACTGCCTCCCCTCACTTATAACCCTCATAGAGGTATAAACTCCATAGATTTTTTTTTACATCTAATAGTGATTGAAAATGATAAAATATTGGCAAATTTTTTAAAGGACTTATTATGAGGATGTGGTTTACATAGAATAGGTAGTTGGAAGTATAACAGAATTCTTCTGTTACATGATTTCTTGAATAATTTTTAGCAAGCTATCATTTATGGCTGTAAGGTAGACAGAGTACCTGGACTAATGCCACCAGTAAAAGCAACAAAACACTCTGGATAAAATATTTTTTAAAATGATCTTACATGCATCCCTAGGCCACCAAGAGAATAACGTATATTCAGGTAAAACATTATGTGAATCCTGGAACCCACAGAGGCAAGCATAGCATTACAATTGTCCTTTGCCTTGGTAGCAGGTTCCTGTTATAGTTTATCTCTGGGTTGCCTCATCCTCTGTTTGGTTACTTAGTATTAACATCACCTATGCATCCAGCTCCCTGTATTAAATTTCTTCTCTTTGGTTTATCTGCATCTAAATTACCATGTAATAGATTAAAGGAAAAAAAATTATAATTTCAATAGATGAAGTAAAATAACTATATAAAGGTTAATTATATAAAAATCAATATCATTCATCAGATTAAAAAAAAAAAACTCTTTGTAAATTGTAAATAGAAGCAAGCTTCCTTAGCTTGATAAAGGGCACCTACCAATAATCTATACCAAATGTATTATTATTATTATAGCATCAGATTTATTTCTACTGAAAATCAAAGAAACAAAGTGTAGGAGCTATCTTTACTTATATTTAACTTGGTCCTGTATATTTAACTTGGTCCAGTTAGATAAGGAAAAAAAAACACAAACATTATCAACAAAGGATGAGATTCTATCCATAGAAACCCCAAGAGATATTTAAAAAACATACATTTAATAATTATCTCTGAGTATTCTTCAATTTTTCAGGAAATAAAATCATTATATAAAAAACAATCACCTTCCTATATATTAGCAAAAAACCCCAGAAAAACATAATTTTAAAAATATACCATTTGCCATTAAAATAAATCTAACTAAAGTGAGCAAGACCACTGTGAAGAAAAGTTTAAATGTATAGAGAAATGCTTAAATGAATGGAGAGTTGTAGCATAGATAGAAGATCTCAATGTAGTAAAGACATCAATTCTTTTCAGATGAATAAGGCAATGGAATGCAATGCAATTCATTTAAAATCCCAACAGGATTTTTCATCGAACTAGATACACTGATTCTAAAGTTTAAACGGAAGCGAAATGGGTCAGGAATAACTGTGTGAAGAAGAAGCAGGTTGTGAGGACTTGCTCTCCCAGGTACTAACGCTCCTTTTCAAGCTTTAATAATCAGGACAATGCCTTATCAGTGCAGGAACAAACAAGTAGAAAATGGAATAGAAGACAGAGGACAAACACAGATTCACGTAGAACTCGACATGAGACAGACACGTCACAGCAGAGATGTGACACAGGATATAGTATTAAATATGCCAGGAAATATGTAGGTTTAAATGGAAAAAAGCGAAATTCAATTTCTACCTAATATGCACAAATCAAACTAGAATATAGATCTAAATGTGAAAACCACAACTTTAAAACTTTTAGAAGAACATATTGAAGGGTATTTTTGTGACTTGGGGTAGAAAAAATTTCTTAAATCCAAAAAGCATGGCTGAAAAGGAAAATTATGACAAATCTGACATTAAAATTAAGACATTCTCTTTCTCAAAAGAAATCTTTAAATATCCTCGGAGGAGATATTGCTATGCATATAACTCAAAATTTAATGTCTAAAGTGTATAATGGCCCTGGTGGTGCAGTTGTTAAAGCAATCGACCTCTAACCAAAAGGTCAGCAGTTCGAAACCACCAGCGTCTCCATGGGAGAAAGATGTGGCAGTCTGCTTCCGTAAAGATTTACAGCCTTGGAAACCCTGTAGGATCACTATGGGTTGGAACTGACTTGACAGTAGTGGTTTTTTTAAAGCATATAAAGAAGCCAACATATTAATAAGAAAAAGATAATACAAAAGCAAAATACATGAAAGCTATATTAACTGGAAATTTAAAGAAGAGGAAACAAAGGTCAATGACTAATAAATACCCTGCAAACACACACGACAAACACACACCCCCACGCACACACATAAAGATGCTGAATATCAGTTAGAGAATTCACACCACACAAAAACTGGAAAGAAATGAAAATCTAATAATATCACATGTTGGCAATGGTGTGGAAAAATGAGAATGCCTAAATTTTGTGAGGGGTAGTGGGGACCAAGTTAACTAGAATGACCACATGAGAGAAAATTTGAGAGACTATATCTTAGGTGAGACTCATGTAATCTTTGATTCAGAAATTTGAATCCTGTAACACACACAAGAGAAACTCTTGCACATATGCGTATGAGAGATATGTACAAGGATGTTGATAGAAGCAATTTTTATTTATACCACTATATACACTATGCAGCAGTAAAAAATAATGAACTGGAGCTATTTCTGTTAATGTCTCCAAAATATAATATTGTGTGAAAAAATAAGGTGAAGACGGAAATCAAAAAACCCAAACCCGTTGGCGTCGAGTGGATTCCGATTCATAGCGACCCTATGATATCTAAACCAAAAAAAAGAAAAAAAAGAAACCACTGCTGTTGAGTCAATTCTGACTCACAGCAACTCTATAGGACAGAGTCTATAAGACTGTCCCATAGGGTTTCCAAGGCTGTAAATCTTTATGGAAGCAGATTGCCACATCTTTCTCCTGCTATGAAATCTTAAGTAGGTCAAATGATACCATATATTATTTGGAATATAGATACATTTTTAAAAAAGTGAATACATGCTTGAGAATGAACCCAAAATAAATTTTCAGCATTTTATTTTCATCTGAGAGGAGGTAAAACTAGTTGGCATCAACTAGACTTCGACTTACGTGACCACATGTGTGTCAGAGTAGAACTGTGCTCCATAAGTTTTTGTTGTGTTTTTTTCTATTCAATGTATATTTTTCATTGTCGTAAAAATCTAGATAAAATTTATCATTTCAACATTTTTCACATGTACAGTTCAGTGAGACCAATAACATCAATCATGTTGTAAAACCATCACTAATATTCTTTGCCAATATTTTTCATCCCCATAAACAAAAACTCTATGCTACCTACAGTTCTCCTCTTTTCCTGTCCCTCCCACTCCAAGAATCCAGTATTAAACTCTGATCTCTATTCATTTGCTTATTCTAGATATTTCACATTAGTGAGATGATACAATATTTGCCTTTTTGTGCTCAACTTATTTGACTCAGTATGATTTGTTCAAGGTTCATCCATGTTGTAGCATGTATCAGGACTTCATTTCTCTTTATGACTGAACAGTAGTCCATTATACACACACACACACACACACACACACACACACACATATATATATGTATACACATATCACATTTTGTCTATTTTTTCAGCCATTGATGGTCATTTGAATTGTTTCCACCTTTTGGCTGTTGTGAATCGTGTTGCAATGAACACTAGTGTACACGTTTCTGTTTGCCCTGCTGTTTTCAAGTATCTTGGGTATATACCTAAGAATGGAATTTCTGAGTCATATGGTAGCTCTGTATGTTTCACTCTTTGAGGAATCCCAAAACCTTTTTCTGAAGTGGTTGTACCATTTTACATTCCCACCAGCAATAGATGAGAGTTTTCAATGGCTGATTTTTTGGAAGTAGATCAGCAGGGCTTTCCTCTAAGGCACGTCTGGGTTGGACTTGAACCTCCAAACTTTTAGTTAGTAATTGTGCACATTAAACTCATGCTTATCATTAACCATATTAACCATAACCCTGCGAGGTAGAAGGGGAACCATGGAGGTCTACATAGTTTCTATAATGCTTTTTGGTAAGATAGTTTACAGTGCATGGATGATTGTGATAGTGTACTTTATACCTCTTTTGCTATGTCTGAAATATTTTATAATAAAATTCAAAGCATGTGTATTATGTTGAAGTGACAGTCAGTGAAGCTGTAGTCCATTGATTCCTAACAATAGAGCATAAATTAGGAGAAATTTCACTGCATTTATGTTTACTTTCTAATGCCATTTCTATTTTTATGAGTTACTCACTTTTCAAAAGGACATTTTGCTGCTGTGCTCTTTAAAATATAATTTGCTGAAAGAGTCAATTTACCTTATTTCCGTTTGTGTTTCTTCAGTGATGACTTGGCCTCACGTGAAGGACTTGAAGAGACCCAAGGAGACTGTCAGTCATAGACTTATTAGCATGAACTTCTTCGAGTGATGCATAATCTCTGACAACTATGGTAGGAACTTATTCTTTCAAGAGTATCCAGAGGACAGGCAACTGTAGATGTCATCTGCCACATCTAATTTATTAACTCACTTATAACCTGCTTTCATAGGCATTCATTATATTCCTTAACCTTGACCTTGTGTTTTACAGCTTGATGCTGTTATTACAATAAAACGCCCTTTCCCACCCCTCTCTCCAAGCAAAGAAATCAACAAAACTTATTTTTAGTGTGGAACAGAAAACTTAAGAAATGCTGAGAGCCCTGGCACATCAGAGAACATGGGTCACAAGGGGGCCATTTGTGTAAATATTTTCAATCCTATTGCTCATGTCCATTAATGACTTCCCTACACTTGAACATCACATGATCTTTTAGCAAAATAAATGGGCATTTTAATAGTACTTAGCTCTGCCTTGATTCTCTCAAAAATCTGATTACAGTATGATAATATGGAATACCCATTTTAATTTGACAGTGATTGAAAGAGAAATGTTTTAGGACATCTATGCTCTATTTCACTAGTTGGAAAACTTTTTCTTAAAGGGCCAGGGAATAAATAGTTTAAGACTTCACAGGCCACGATGTAAAATGGAGGATAGAATGTCGGCACTGATATAATATTCTATACTACAGCTGTTTAAAATGTTCAAAACATTCTTAGCTTGTGAGCCGCTAAAAAAAACCAAAACAGGTTGTGGAGTAAATCTGGTATATTTAAGAATATATATGGTGTCTGGGTGACACTTCAACTTCATTTTCTAGTTTTCATTAAGAATGACTATGCCTGTACAATAGTCTTAGGAAGATCAATTGTACAGCCTTGTACAGTGGGGATCTGTGTCTCTTGGTGTCTTCCCCAGTCCAACTCATCGTGATACAGCTCACCATGATACGGCCCTACTTTGCCTCTACTCACCCTCAATGTTTCCATCGCAGCCTCCTTACGTTCATCCTTGCTCCTTTCTCAGCTTCAGGTAAAAAAAAAAAAAAAAATCATGAAAATAGTATGCTTTTTTTTGAAACACTGAATTAAATAACTTGTGGCTGTATTTAATATTCAGCACCCATCTGTCAGTTTGTGGTACTGTGGTAGCTTGCATGTTGCTATGATGCTGGGAGTTATGCCACTCTTATTGCAGGACCAGCAGGGTTGCTCGTGGTGGACAGGTTTCAGTGGATTTTCCACACTAAGACTAGGAAGAAAGGCCTAGCAATCTACTTCAGAAAATTAACCAATGGAAATCTTATGGATCACAACAGAACATTATCTGACTTGCTTGCTTTAGACATGTCTTCAGGAGGGATCAGTTGCTAGGGGAAGACATCCTATTTTGTGAAGTGGAGTGGCAATGAGGGTTGTATATAAGGTCATCATGAGTAGGAGTCAACACGACGGCAGCTAATAACCATAACAAATTTAATATATAAGAGTTAAAAATGTGGGATGGTGAAAGCAAAAGGTAATCAATGATGTTCAGCTGGGTGACCAACACATACTGAGTAGTTGATTTCTGAGAACTCTTGCTTACTTGAGTTACCCTGCTACTGTAAGTCCACCAAATGTGTAATTAGACTCTCTCAGACAGGTCTGTTTTAAAGGAAATAATTAACCAGAATTTATTGTTTTCAAGTTAGCAATTAAAACATGTTTTATGAGAATATGAGTACCCTGATACACTCACAAATCTTAGAAGGTTTTCAAATGACATTTTGGGCAATGATATCATAGATTATTGTATTGGTAAATATACTATTTCTCTATTCCTGTATAATATGCCCTTTGGTCATTTGTTTTTCACTAGTCTATTGGAACAGTACTTAAGAGAATCAGATCATTAAAGTGTGCAAAGAGATTGTACATTTCTCTTATTTGTATGTTGAGAGGTCATGGAATATAGGGCAAAACTCAACTAGACAGCAAATATTTTACAAATTATTGCACAAGAGAAAGAAGGAAGAAGATGAAAGTGTAGATTAGTAGGTCTGGAAGGTGAACGTAAGAGATTTCCTGAGAAAATCCTTGGTAAAGTTTTCACTGGCTGGCTTGTTTGATTGACTTAAATGTGTTTAAGGTCCCGAGTATGACAGTGGGTGATTAGAAGCAACAAACCAAAAAACCAAACCTGTTGCAGTTGAGTCAATTCCGACTCATAGCAACCCTATAGGACAAAGTAGAATTGCCCCAAACGGTTTCCAAGGAGCAGCTGATGGATTAGAACTGCGGACCTTTTGGTTAGTATCCATAGCACTTAACCATTACCTCACCATAGTTCTGAAACAATAGGAGGGGAATATTAAAATATATGAACAGATAAATCAAAGAATATGAAATTCTCATGATTAATGTATAGGGGGAAGAAAGGTTGAATTTCACTAGCAAACAAGGAAATGCAAATTAAAACAACAAGGAGGTACTATTGTCTGTCCAGAGTACTGACAAAAGACAAAAGTTGAGAACACCTTGAGCTACAAATATTTGGAGAAATGAACATTCTTACTAATTTTGAATCTATAAATGTTTGAAATTTTTAGAAAATACTTTGGTACTGTTTATTTAAAAAATAGTTATACTCTTTTTGTCATGTAGGATTCTTTTGGTAGCAAGTGAGAAAAAAAATAATTCAAATTGATTGAACACCTAAAGGAAATTTATTGGCTCATAAAACTCATATGTCAAAGGTTTCAGGTTCAGCTTGACCCAGGACCCAAACAATGCCAGTAGTGATCAATTTCTTTCTCTCTTCCTAATTTTTTAACTTCATCTTCCATGCTGATTCGATTCCCAGAAAGGTGTCCTGACAGAAGTCTTAGCAAAAGTCTCATAGGATCTCCTTATTCTGATGCATTCTGATATCTATATTTTAACTACTCTTTGTGACTAGGGTGATAATAATCTCTAGTTATAATAATAATAAGTTCTGGTTAAAAAACATAGTTCTCCAGAAAAAAAACTGAAGTGTGGTTATCAAAAGTTTGAATGAATAATTTGCTAAAAAATAAATGTCTCCTTGCCTTTCTTTTGTATACAACCCCCCTTTATTTGCCAGTTGAAAATCAGTTGTCATCTCATTGATTTCAATTCATGGCAATCTCATGCGTATCAGAGTAGAACCATACTCCATAGTGTTTTCAAATGGCTGATTTTTCAGAAGAATATCACCAGGTCTTTCTTCTGAGGCATCCCTGAGTGGACTGAAACTGTCTACCTTATTGTTAGCAGCCAAGCATGTTAACCATTTGCACTACCCCAAGACTTCACACTCTACTTGATAGTGTTTAATTAGAAATGTTTAAAAATACATGAATAAGGATGCTTATTGCTCTTTTGTTTGAAATACAAAAACAAAACAAAACAAACAAACAAAAACAGACCATAGAAAAGAACATGGTTGACTGAATTTTGTTACATAAATACTAGGGAATATGGTAATCCATTTAATAAAAGATGAAAATCTTTCCAAGGTGTGTATATATATATATATATATATATATATATATTTTAATTAATTAATTAATTTATTTATTGTACTTCCGGTAAGGGTTTACAGAACAAATAGTTTCTCATGAAACAGAAGTACACATGCTGTTTTATGACATTGGTTAACAACCCCACAACATATCAACCCTCTAACTTCTCAACCTCTTTTTTTTTTGGTGAAAATAAACATAGCCAAAGAAACGCCATTTCAAAAATGTCTACATGCACAGTTCAGTGACACTGACTATGCTCTTCCAATTATGCTGTTATTCTCACTTAAGATGAAAGCTTACAGAACAAAATAGTTTCTCATTTAACAGTTACTACAAGTGTTGCCCTATGACAATGGTTAACAATCTCACAACACATCAGCAATATCCTTACTCAACCTTGGGTTCCCTGTCACCAGCTTCCTTGTCCCTTTCTGCTTTCTGGCCCTTGTCACTGGACTCCTGTACCTTGTTAGTCTCATTTGGTTTTACGGGGCTGTCCACTCCCAGGCTGAACAGTGAACCTCGGAGGTAACTTCACCACTGTGCTAAAAGGGTGTCTGGGGCCATACTCTCGGGGTTTCTCCAGTCTCCTTTAAGCCAGTAAATCTGGTCTTTTTTTTGTGAGTTAGAATTATGCTCTACATCCTTCTCCAGCTCCGTCCAGAACCCTCTGTCGTGATCCCGGTCAGAGCAGTCAGTGGTGGTAGCCGGGCACCATCTAGCTGTACTGGACTCAGTCCGGTGGAGGCCTTGGTAGCTGTGGACAATTAATCCTTCGGACTAATCCTTTCCTTGTATCCTGCTCTCTTCATTCTCCCTTGCTACCGAAGGGATGAGACCAGTGGAGTATCTTAGATGGCTTTTAAGACCCCAGACACTACTCACCAAGGTAGAATGTAGAGCATTGTCTTTATAAGCTGTGTCATGCCAATTGAGCTAGATGTTCCCTGAGACCATGATCCCCACAGCACTCCGCCCAGCAATTCAGTCCCTCAGGGAGTTTGGATGTGTCTATGGGGCTTCCACCAAGGTATATTTTTATCTGAAAAAAAGTAACATATAAGTTAAAGTGAAGAGTTTGATCCTTTTTTTTTTTTTTTGCCTAACAAAACTGAAAATATAGAAAGCCTTTATTTAAGTATGAATCTTTGTATGTTTTCATAAACAAAAGAAATACTTTTGATTGATGCATATTATGGGGAGGAAATAAGAACAATTATATTGTAGATCCATCTTTCATTTAGGATTTATTTGGTGGTAAGTGACAATCTATTTCAAACTGGCTAAATCCCAAAGGAAACTTATGAATTAAAAATTTGAGGGTTTTAGGTACAGCTTGATCCAGACACATATGTCAACAGAGTGTATTTTATATCTCTTCCTCTCTTTGTTGTATCACTGGCTATGATAATTGCATTTCAGCCAGATTTAGCAACTGCAGCATTTACATCATGGTGGGTGTACATCTGGTAAATAAGAGTGGAAGTAGTTCACTATTTTTAATTTAGAAATCTCTGTACTTTCAAAGTTTTACATAGAGAAAATATTTTAAGTAATATGACAAATTTTAAAAAGTAGGAAATCAAAATATATCCAAATAAATTAATGGGCCAGGCTAAGAATAGATACTAAGTCCATGGGTTCTATCCAAATAGAGGTGGGTCATATCCTTAATATAAGTCTGATTAGAGTGGCATTAGTAAGATCTGGTAGCCAATATTAGAATTTTATACATAGGGGCTAAAGTCCAGAGGCAGAAAATACAATCCAGGAGGCCAAAGAAGAGCACTTTCTAATGGTTCTGAGGTAGCCAGAGATTCACCTAGAATGGATGTCTCCCCTGTGACCTCTGGTTACTTCTGCCTCCATGTGATTCCACTTTTGAATCCCTTCTGCAAAATACTTCATGACTGAAATCAATTCAGAACGTTATTTCAGAGGTGCATTGTTATTTCCCAAAGAGGTAATATATTTTATTTTAATTTTCATGTTGTGTGCCTATACATATAATTAGAAGAAATTTAATCAGCTACAAATACCACCATGAAGAAGCTCGGAAATGTGGCTACTGGTTAATTGGAATTGCTTTTCAACTGCAAATTGCTCACTTTCTGAAGATTTCATTCACAGACCTTTTTTTAATACATTTCAAAATCAACACTTGAAATTCAATTTATTTTACTGATGTATACAAATTTTTTATAGGACATTGTTGGAAATGGAGAAAAGTTATGACAACTAGGAGTCACTGAAGCATATCTCAAAACAAAAAGGAAAGACACACGAATAATCGAAATTTGTTAGGAAAAATTGAGTCCAGGAGTAGGGGTAGGGAATCTAGGATCAAGAGAGTCAAAATAAAAACTTATTTGTATAAGTTAGCTTTCCCACAGAAAATAGATGGCACACACAAAATAATACCCTATTTTCAAGGGGAGATTGTAAAGGGAAATTTACAAAGCTAAGGGCAAGATGCAAGAAAACTATAAAGGATAATGCCACACCCAGGGAATACGATCAGCAGCTCTGATACTATTCTAGGCCCGGAAGAAGGAGTGTGGGAGGTACCAGTTACAGGGACCCTGAAGGAGAGAAGAGAGTAGACGGGGCTTCCTTGGGAGTAACATTGACCTTCAGTTGAGGGGGAACACCAGTACAGGTGACCCTGCAGAGATGGAACTGAGGGAATAAATTCCTTAACATCCTTCTCTCTCCCTCTGATGACCTGTTGAGTCTCCCATTGGCCTAAATCAATAGACAGCCAGCAGAATTTGTTTGATGTAGTCCATCCAAGTCAGCCTCCTGGGACAGAGAGCAGGGTGGGGAATAGTTGGGAGTGGATTTTGAGGAACAAACAGAAGATATCCACTAAAGTATTTTAACATAAAAATGAAACTTTTAACCAAGTTGTGTGGCATCAAAAGAATCAGAAAATCAGAATATGATGGAACAAAAGGTAGATGAAAATAAGCAAAGGCTGATTTTTCATATTTTTTCGTCACTTAAATTTGATAGCTTACTTTAAAATCAAATATATAGGTGAATATATAGTGTATAAAAGAAATAAGAAAACAAAGAGAAGGTAAAATGAACGGAGGGGAAAAAAAGTAACAATTGCAAAAGAGAATTGATTGCAAACGTTTCTCTATTTGGAAAATTAAATCCTTCTACAGACTTACACACATATATATGCGCCTGATTTATGTGATAGGTATTCCTGAGCTGTATAATATGATTTATTTTTTTAAGCTCCAAAAAATTTCCACTTATAAAAAGGGATATGTTACAGAAGAAAAGTCCTCTCAATACTGAGAGAAGTCTGGAGTTAGAATCATTTTTTCAAAGAGAGATATAAGATATATTAATTTGTGTGTTTGGGATCTTTTAAAAGAGTTTTGTAATGTGGAGTGCACTTTTCATTCCATTCCTAATGCACACTTGAAGTTGAAGAAATTAGTCAGGTTGTGCAAATGGCATCAATGTTCATCACCGTGCTTGTCAAAAGAGTGCCCTGAACAATTTTACTTTAGTTAAATAAATCCTACTGTTACCAACCACATTCTCTCAGAAACAGAATGTGATCTAAAACCAGTGCTGTTGTATTTTAGGATATTCTGTGATTTGGGTTTCTTATCATGATTTGGAATGGAGCTGGTTTGCCCATCAAAAATGTTTAAATGGTACCAATATTAACACAAGGGGTCCTGGTGGTGCAGTGGTTAAAGTGCTCGGCTGCTAGCAAAGAGGACAGCGGTTCGAGCCCACCAGCGCTCCTCGGGAGAAAGATGTGACAGCCTGCTTCCATGAAGCTTTACAGTCTTGGAAAACCTCTGGGGCAGTTCTACTCTGTCCTATAGGGTCAGTATGCATCGGAATCCTGGGGTTTTGTTTTGTATGTTAACACATCTAAGTGAAAGGCAATAGCCAAAATCAGACACAGGGACATTAGAGATTAAAAAGCTTTCTGCAAAAAAAAAAAAAAAAAAAAAAAAATCATGAAATGTAAAATGAGTTTCCAGATAACTGGGAGTTAATGGTCTGTTTACTCAATGCAGGCAGGATAGAGGAAAACCAAAAGAAAGCCTCTAGAGGCACTGTTGGGTTTCGTAAAGCGATTGAAACTTACAGATTTACACAAGGGATTCTGCATGTTCAGTGTTTGGAAAGTAGATTTCTCAGCATGTTCTGGCATGATAAGTGTTTTAAGGTAGATGGAGATCATGTGAACATAATTAAACCCTTTTAAGATAAAGGTATAATAATAATAATACCATGTTCTGTAAGGATAGGCAGAACTGCGCACAGAGGACATTTCATCCATTTGTACCTATGTGTTCTATTCTATTCCAGGGTTTCATTGGGCTTTATTTTCATGCATATTGTTCCCAAGACCTCACTTCATTGTTCTAATGTCACCAGTCTTTAAATAAAGAGAAGAAAAGGATACGAGAGTCAAGGGAACGGAAGGGGCTAGAGCAAAATAAATGAAGGGAGGATTCGCAAACAATACTTTTATCTGCATATTTTGTTATAATTTTTTCAACAAAATGTGTAATGTATAAGTGCCTGTGTGTCTCTTAAGGAACACTGAGAATGGGAATTTTAATACAGATGACACCAAAATAATATTTAAAAACAACTAACTTTGCTTTGATTCAGAATGCCCCCCCCCCAGTGTCATTCATTATGTTTATTAATCCTCTTCTCATTTTCTCTCATTTAATTTGCCCTTTTTGTGCCTGAAAAAAGAGATTTTTCCAACTATTTTTCCACATATTTCAGCTTACTTAAGCCATGAATAGTTAGTTGTCTGTTTAAAATTTTTCTATAATATCTACCAAACTAATTAGTGTATGTTCTTATGTTCCTTAATTGAAAACATAAGCAATAGAGCAAGAAGGTCTTCAAATTGATTTAAAACTGAGAGATATTTGTTCTTTTCTGAAGCAAGGGGCTTTAAAAAAAAAAAAGATACAACCTGTTAGTTCTTTCACTGACCTACACAGAAAGATCAAGAATGAAGCAGAGAGAAGCCTAGTCAGGGAGAGAGAAAGATTTCATTATTTACATTATAAAATGATAAAACATAAGTTATATTTGCTTATAATCATATGGGTTCTGTGATCCTAGACAAAAATAAAAATATGAGACATCTGGGAAATGACTATGTTGTACCATCTTTGTATCTCTCTCCACAAATTTCATTCCTAAATTTGCATCAAGACAATTGACATATAACAAACCAAACCAAAACCATTGCCGTCAAGTTGATTCTAGTTCATAGCGACCCTATAGGACAGAGTAGAACTGCCCCACAGGGTTTCCAAGGCATAAATCTTTATGGAAGCAGACTGCCACATCTTTCTCCTGTGGGAAGTCTGGTAACTTTGAACCACCGACCTTTTGTTTAGTGGTTAAAGTGCTTGACTTTAATCATTGAGTCACCAGGGCTCCTTGACAAGAGTTCAATATATATTTGCTGAAAAAATAAATAAATAAAATCAGTATAAAAACAAACAAACAAAAGAGAACTAACTTAAAAATTTTTAGACCCCAAAAAAAGAGCCTAATCTAGGAATTATAGTTTAAGAAATAAGCAGAAACGCATACACTTCTGTGGATCATATAATCACTTAAGTACAAGTTTTGAGGGCCTTCATTTATGAAAAGAAAAACTGCCAACCACTAGGGGTAGGCCTGATATAACAGGAAAAAACAAACACCAGAAAGATAAGAAACCTCAGCTCTGCCTTACCCATTTAACCATAAACCACATGTGTAGGTGAAACTCAATTTCCTTATTAAAATAAAGATTAGACTATATAACTACCAACGTTTCCTTTTAGACCTAACATCCAGTGATTCTCAAAGTGAACAAACACACTGCATATTCCTCAACAGAGATATATAGTCTCAGAAAGGGCAATAGAACACTCAGCTTCACTCCAACCGACGGGTTTACAGACCCAAAGTGTAATCAAGTAGGTCTTCTGATCTACACGTCAGTATATCGAGAATCCAGTACTGCCAGCTCTTGTGCGACACACACACAGACACACACACACACAATCTCTTTGACTTCTTGCCCCTGCAATCTTCCAGCTTTCTAAGTAAAGGCCATTGAACTACCACTTGTAAATAATATATTTTTACACAAGTCAGTATCTAAGATTGGGTCAAATAAAGGATGATAGACAGATGCCTTCTATCTCTCTCTTCTGAAAGCATTTTTTGTTCGTTTCTTTTATGCTAGAGAAAAAAAAATTTAAATACTTGGCAGTATTGAGAAATTAGAAAGCGATCAATCAATGGAGTAGAAATGTTGAGAAATATTTGAAAAACTGAAAACAGATGTGATTAAATTGAAGTAGGAAGAAACAATCTAAAACACACAATATAGAGGATCTTTATGAAATGTGGGAGTGATTTTCGGAGTGCTCAATAGTCAGAGGGAATGATACAAGGTACTTAGTTGAAAAACTAAATTTAGAACAGTCAGCCTGGAGGCCTTTTACTCCCATTTTTTTGCTCTTAAGTCCTTTTCCATCCAGCGCTAGGCATTGTTTTTAGACTGAGGCTTTGAGTGGCAAGATGGGACAAAGAGGGAGGGAGAGTACCTTTCATGGTAGTGGCCTGAAAGAGGAATGAACTTCCCCATTACCCAGAGGACAGTCATTTAAGTTTCCTAGGGCTGCAGGAACAAAGTACCACAAAACGGGTGGCTTTAAACAATAGAAAGTTATTGTTTCACACTTTTGGAGGCTAGAAATCCAAATCAATATTTTGGATGGACTGAAGTCTCTAGAGTCAGATTCTTTATTGTCTCTCCCTGCGTCTGGTAGTCACAGATGGTCCTTGGCTTGTAGATGCGTTTTCATGTGGCCGTGTTTCCTCTGTCTTCCCTCTGTGTCTATACTCCTTTTATAAGAGCACCATTCATATTGGATTAGGACCCCCCCCTACTCAAATATGACCTTATGACCTTATGTTAATTTAATAACATCTTCAAGAGCCCTACTTCCAAACACGATTACATTCACAGGTAGCAGGAGGGAACAAAATTCAATCCAAAGCAACAATATATTGGCAAACTTCTTCCACGTCCATCTCACCTCCCAAATTTATGGGTATAATAAATACAAACATTATCTCAAACATTTTAAGAAAACCAAAACAATGAATGAGAGATGTAAAAATATAATTATCGGTATATTAAATATCCCAAGTAGCCTACTATAACATAAAAAGGAGAATGTTTTAAAAGAAATGTAATACATGTGCTCAAAGGAATTTGAATGGATATGTGTTAGAGGAAAAAAAAGAAAAACTTGTGATGTCATTGGAAATAAAAACATGATCAAACTAAAAACTTCAATAGAGGATTTGAATAGAATAATGACAAGAGTTGAACAATGAATTAGCCAGCTTAAGGTCTAGTCAAGGAAACTTCTCTGAAAACTGTTCAAAGAGCTAAAAATAGTTACTGTGGCAGAATATTTATTTAAATGACAGATCTATCCCATTGCAGTCCAGTCGATTCTGACTCATAGTCACTGTGTTGTTGTTGTTATGTGCCCTCCAGTCGGTTACGACTCATAACAAGAGACCCTATGTACAACAGAATGAAACACTGCCCAGTCCTGCACCATCCTCACAATTGTTGTTATGCTTGAGCGCATGCTTGCAGACATTATGTCAATCCATCTCATGGACAGTCTTCTTTTTCTCTGACCTTCTACTCTACCAAGCATGATGTCCTTTTCCAGGGACTGGTCCCTTCTGATAACATGTCCAAAGAATGTGAGACAAAGTCTCGTCATCCTCACTTCTAATGAGCATTCTGGCTGTACTTCTTCTAAGGCAGATTTGTTCGTTCTCCAGGCAGTCCATGTATATTCAATACTCTTCGCCAACACCATAATTCAAAGGCATCAATTCTTCTGTGATCTTCTTTATTGACTATCTAGCTTTCACATGCCTATGAGGAGATTAGGACAGAGTAGAATTGTCCCATAGGGTTTCCAAGGCTATTATCTTTACGGAAGCAGACTGTCACATCTTTCTCCTGCAGAGCTGCTGGTGGGTTTGAACTGTCAATATTTAACCACTGCATCACCAGAGTTCCAACATGGAAGATAAATCCTGAAGTGTTCACTTCTAATCTAACATCCAATCAGAGTTTCTGACAGAAAAAACAGGCAGACCTTGTTAGGAAAAATGCAAGAATAGCAACAATATAAGAAGCAGAGCTAAGGTAGAAACAAATGCAAACATAATGAAAGTCATAATTAATGTTAATGGCATAAATTTTTCTATTTAAAAACATACGTTCATATTGAACCAAAAAATCTAGCTATATACTGATAAACATAAAAAGCCATTGCTGGCCAATCAATTCTGACTCACAGAGACCCTATAGGACAAAGTAGAACTGCCCCAAAGGGTTTCCAAGGCTGTGATATTTAAAGAAGTAGACTGCCACATCTGTCTCTTGCAGAGCGGCTGGTGAGTTCAAACCGATGACCTTTAAATTAGCAGCCATGCACTTAGCCATTGCACCACCAAAGCTCCTTATACACTGATAGCCCTACTGAAAAGAAAATGATAAAGTAAGGTTGAAAACAGAGTTAAAATTATGTGGGGATGGGGAATTCTAACAAAATTATACAAGTATAGCAATTTATTCTCATATACTAGAGATTTTAGTCCAGAAGGCCTCAAATAGAAAAACAAGGTGTATTTCATTTTGATAAGAATAAAAGTCTACAAAAATACCTATCATTCATAAATCTAAATAGATTTATCATAATAAATTTAAATACACGCATAAAAATTAATGGAACTTAAAAGCGCAATTGGATTTTTTGTAATCACAGGACGAGAGGTGTGCATTTTTTATAAAATATAAATGTGTAATTGAAATAAACACAGTTAATATCACAATTGATACATGTGATCTTTACAGCCAACAGCTACAAAAAATACATCATTTTTTTAAAAACACATGAAACAATTGAAATCTTATACAGCAACTTTGGTTAAAATGAAAAATCAATAAATTAAAAAGTACCTATACTTTTACAGATTATATTACCTGATGAAAAGGCAATACGTTTATGAAAATTAACATCAGAAGCAGAGTCATTGGACTTCTCAGTGTTAAAACTTCATGCAAGAAAATAATGGAGTAATATTTTAAAAATTATAAGGGGGAACAAAACCTTCACACCTCAGTATTTATATTCTTCATTCAAATGTGAAGGTAAAGTAAGTAAAATCCTCAAGCATGCAAGGTCTCAGAAGTTTTAGCATATAAATATCTTCTTGCAAATCACTATTACAGGAAATATGTGTTAAAAATTTTAAAAAATACTAAAACATATATAAAGTAAGAGTGAGTAAATTATATTTATTTAATAAAGCAATTGTAGCTATATACCCACAGACATCCACTGACAATATTTTTTGTCTATGAATAATATGAGAAACCTGACATAACAAATATTAGTATTTAAAAGAATCATTTGATTTAGGATTTCTGGTCCAGACAAGGTGGTATAGATCCATTTTTCCAGCTTCTCCCTGCTAAGCACATCTATTAATCCTGGAAATTGAACAGGAGACCATCAAAGGAGAGCTCTGAAGAATGATAAGAAGAAGGTGAGTGGGTTTGGGACACCAAGACTGGAGGCTCAGCATAGAGAACTGGTTGGTGTCTTGCTTCTCCTACCCCGCAGAAGAAGGGGAGCCAGATCCTAGCAAAGGAGCCCTGGTGGCACAGTGGTTAAGAGCTATGGCTGCTAATCAAAAAAGATAGGCAGTTCAAATCCACCAGCTGCTCCTTGGAACCCCTATGGGGCAGTTCTAGTCTGTCCTATATGGTCACTATGAGTCAGAATCAACTCCACAGCAAATGAGTTTGGCTTTTTTTTTTTTTTTTTTTAACATAGCAAAAGAAGGCAGCCCAAGTAGGCTCTTTCCTCCACAGAGAGAACAGGAGTCCCACTAGTAACATCAGATGAGCCCTACTCCGCTGGCAAGGAAGAGGAAATACTTAGAAATTTAAACTGCTGTGGAGAACACAGAAGACCAAGATCTACATGTTAATACTAAACACGGTGACTGTCTCCTAAAAGAAAAGATTTAAACAGAACCTAGAGTCTCTTAACAGAATCAAGAATATCACAATATAATTGAAAAAGACAGTAATCAACTGAAGTCAACAATGAGATGAATCTGAAGTTAGAATTATCTGACAAAGAGGTTAAACACTCTTCACAAACAATGCTTCAGTAACAGCTACAAATTTTCTTGACACAAATGAAAAAAATATCAGAAAGAAGTATGTTATATAAAAAGAAGCAAACGGATTCCTGATAAGAACTCTCAATAAAATAGGTATAGAAGGGAAATTTCTCAACACAATAAAGGGCGTCTATGCAAAACCAATGGCCAACATCATTCTTAATGGAGAGAGGATGAAAACATTCCCCTTGAAAACAGGAACAAGACAAGGATGCACTTTATCACCACTCCTATTTAACATTGTGCTGGAAGTTCTGGCTAGAGCAATAAGGTAAGAAAAAGAAATAAAGGGCATCCAAATTGGTAATGAAGAAGTTAAACTGTCCCTCTTTGCAGATGATATGATACTATACACAGAAAACCCTAAACACTCCACAACAAATCTACTGGAAGTAATCAGAAGATTCAGCAGAGTAGCAGGATACAAGATAAACATTCAAAAATCAGTTCGATTCCTATACACCAGTAAGGAGAACGATGAAAAGGAAATCAGGAAAACAATACCATTTTCAATAGCCCCTAAAAAGATAAAATACTTAGGAATAAATCTGACCAGGGAGGTGAAAGACCTATACAAAGAAAACTACAAAACACTACTGCAAGAAATCCAACAGGATCTACATAAATGGAAAAACATACCATGCTCATGGATAGGCATACTCAATATTCTGAAAATGACAATTCTACCCAAAGCAATGAACAAATACAACTCAATCCCAATCCAAATACCAAGAACATTCTTCAAAGAGATGGAAAAACTAATCATTCACTTTATATGGAAAGGGAAGAAGCCCCAAATAAGTAAAGCACTACTGAAGAAGAAGAATAAAGTTGGAGGACTCACGCTACCTGACTTCAGAACCTACTATACAGCTACAGTAGTCAAAACAGCCTGGTACTGGTACAATGACAGGTACACTGACCAATGGAACAGAATTGAGAACCCAGATGTAAATGCATCCACCTACGGTCACCTGATCTTCGACAAGGGCCCAAAGTCCATCAAATGGGGAAAAGACAGTCTTTTTAACAAATGGTGCTGGCAAAAAAATGAAACAGCACCCATACCTCACACCGTATACAAAAACTACTTCAAAATGGATCAAAGACCTGAATATAAAGCCGAAAACTATGAAGTTCATAGAGGAAAACATAGGGCCAACACTTCCGACCTTAATACATGGCATTAACAGGATACAAACCATAACCATCAACGCACAAAATCCAACAGATAAGCTAGATAACTGGGATCTTCTAAAAATCAAACACCTATGCTCTTCAAAAGACTTCACCAAAAGAGTCAAAAGAGAACCTACAGACTGGGAAAAAATTTTTGGACAGTACAAGTCAGACAAAGGTCTAATCTCCATAATCTACAAGAAAATCCAACACCTCTACAACAAAAAGACAAATAATCCTATTAAGAAATGGGCAAAGGAAATGAATAGACACTTCACCAAAGAAGGCATTCAAGCAGCCAACAGATACATGAGGAAATGCTCTCAATCACTAGCTATTAGAGAAATGCAAACCAAAACCACAATGAGATACCATCTCACCCTGGCATTACTGGCACAAATCAAAAACACTGGAAATAGAGGGATTCCAGCAAGATGGAGCTCTAGGCAGAAGCACCATGCCGTCCCTCCACAGCAAAGATCCGAAAAACTAAGCCAAACAGAGAATGCAACAATCCTGAAACCCTAGAACATCAAATGAAGAGATAAAGAACTCAGCTGAGCACCAAATGGAGTGAGAATACTGAAAGAGAACAGAGAGCGAGGAGAGATTCATGCAGAGGTCCCCTACCAGCTAACACAGCACAGATCCACCATCTTGGACTCCTATCGGAGACCAGCAAACGGGGTTACGAGAAAGCAGCCTCACAGAGCGTCCAGTGGGAGACAAAACAGCCGGTAATTTGCAGTGTGCACTTTCCCACCCCCCACCCCTCTTTGCCCCGGCTTGGGCTCCTCTGCTTCCTGTGGCCACAGTCTCTTGACTGGGAAGCACCAGCTGCTTGGATTCCACACGCCCAGACGGGTGGCTCTCTGGGTGCCATTTGTTGGCTGCTAGTGTTGCTTTTTTTTTTTCTGCTTCTTTTGATTTCTCACTTGCCTCTCGCCACCTTCCCCTCCTTTGCTCGAGTGCCTGGCTCTGAGTGCCATCTCTGCCTCTTCCTGCGGGGCTGCGGGACTCCATTTGAGTGTGCAGCTGCTTCCCGGTCTGGGCTGCTGCGCTGGTGGGATCCCAGGGCTTTTGTTTGTTTGTTCCTCTGCTTCCCGCGGCCACAGTCTCTTGACCAGGAGGCAAGGGCTGCTTGGAGTCCACACACCCAAGCGGGCGGGTCTCTGGATGCCATTTGTTGGCTGCTAGTGTTGCTTTTTTTTTCTGCTTCTTTTGATTTCTCACTTGCCTCTCACCACCTCCCCCTCCTTTCACTCAAATGCCTGGCTCCATGCACCATCTTTGCTTCTTCCTGAGGGGCTCCAGACCACTGGCAATTTGTAATATACGCTTTCCCACTCTCCACCCTCCTTCACCCACACTTAGCCTCCTCTGCTTTCCGTGGACAGAGTCTCTTGTCCAGAAACACCAGCCCACACTGGTTGGCTCTCTGAGTCCCACTTGTTGGCTGCTGGTGCTGCCACTTTTTTTTTTTTTTTCCTGCTTCTTTTGATTTCTTGCTTGCCTCTGGCCGCCCCCCACCTCCTTTTGCTCGAGTGCCTGGCTCCGAGGGCCATCTTTGCCTCTTCCTGCAGGGCTGCGGGGCTCCATTTGAGTGTGCAGCTGCTTCCCGGTCTCGGCTGCCATGCCGGTGGGATCCAGGGGCTTTTATTCATTTTGAATTGTTTGTCTGTTTCCTTTTCCTTTTCTTGAGTTGGGAGGCTTTTCTGGCCAGGTGGAGCAGTGTGCCAGGGAGACTCCCCTTCAGCTTCCACAGACGTGCAGAGGGATCCCTGAGAACATTTATTTTCTTGTTGGTTTTTTTTTTTCCTGTTTTTTTGGGGGTCCTTTCTTGTTTTTTTTTTTTTTTTTATTTTTTTTGTTTACTTTTCCCTCTTTTTCCCTTTTGTCTTTCTTCATTGCTCAGTTTCTTGTCTCTCTATATCTTCCTTCTCTTTCTGATCCATGAATAACAGGCGTTGTTTGCCTTTACGCCTTCTGGTCAGGCTGTGCTGCGACACCTGAGAGTGACTTCCCCAGACCTCATAGCTGCATCGGTGGGATCCTTGGGAACTTTGCAGTTCTTTAACCTTTCTGATTTTTATTTGTTCATTCTTTTCTTTTCTTCCTCTTCTCCCTTCTGGTTTTCTCCACTTCATAGTCTCTCATCTCTCCATTCAAACTGCAAGCTCCCCTAGCATTCTTTTTTGTTTGTTTGTATGTTTTTTGGCTCCTGTTTCTCTCTCCTCTCTCCCATATCCAGCTTAGCTCCACACATAACCATCTCCCCACTGCATCCTGCCTACCTGCACTGGGTGCTTGACATCACACCACCAAGCAGTGCAGGAACGGCCTACTGGAACTTGCCCAGCACTGATTACTGACCCACCCTGGTGGCTGTAGTGAGTGCCACAAACAACCCATCCCAGTGGCTCCTCTTCAGCTAGACCTTCCCTGCTGTACCATATCTGAGTGACTGAACCTGCCAGTTGGAGAAGGAGGGGAAAAGTACTGAGCGCACAGACAAGCAAACAACAAAGAGCACGCAGTCTGCCTGCTCAGACATACTCAAATTTTTTTTCTTTAAAAAAAGGGACGAAACAAACAAATCTACAATCAATAAACGAGAGAAATATCTACTGAATGCCTTGAAAACAGCAAACAATATCAAAACGTTTACAAAAACAGGATAGGATGGTTCCAGTAGGCTTCCAGATTAAAACACCAGATGACTCTCCTGTGGAAGAAAATGCACTAGAAGTACCTGATAGGGAATTCAAATCTCTAATACTCAGAATTTTCCAAGAACTGAGGCAAAAAGCTTACAAACATGAGGAAAAAAAAGACAAACTTATGGAAAATACAGACAAAAAATTGGAAGAATTCAGGAAGATGATGCAGGAACAAAATGCCAAAATAAATTCACAACTAGAAATTATACAAAAACAACAATTAGAAATCCAAAAGATAAACAACAAGATTTCAGAAATGGATGATACCACAGAAGGCCTGAGAAGCAGATTTGAAACCATGGAAGACAGCATCAGTGGAACGGAAGACAAACACTTGGATACAACTCTGTTTGAGGAAAACTCAGAAAAAAGAACAAAGAAAAATGAAGAGAACCTGAGAGTTATGTGGGACACAATTAAAAGCAAAAATTTATGAGTGATTGGCATTCCAGAACAGGGGGAGAAAACAGAAAACACAGAGAGGATCACTGAGGAACTGCTGACAGAAAACTTCCCCAATATCATGAAAGATGAAAAGCTGGCCATCCAAGAAGCTCAACAAACCCCATGTAGAAGAGACCCCAAAAGAAAATCACCAAGGCATATCATATTCACACTCGCCAAAACCAAAGACAAACAAAGAATCCTGAGAGCAGCTCGTGAAAAACAAGAAGTCACATACAGAAGAGAAACAATAAGACTAAGCTCAGATTATTCGGCAGACACCATGCAGGCAAGAAGGCAGTGGGATGACATATATAAAATCTTGAAAGAAAAAAATTGTCAGCCAAGAATAATATATCCTGCAAAACTCTCGTTCAAATTTGATGGCAAAATTAGGTCACTTCCAGATAAACAGAAACTAAGGGAATATGTAAAAGTCAAACCAAACTTACAAGAATTATTAAAGGGAGTTGTTTGATCTGAGGACAAACAGCTTCAGCCCTCAGGGGGGACCTAGGACACAGGATCGTACGAACCAGATACCAATGTAGGAAATGAACTCTCAAGGACTATCCAAAACCAAAAGAAATACAACAGGGAATCAGAGCAGTCAATCGATGGATGACAACAATATCAAAACAATGAAAGAGGGAATAAACATCATAGGTATAGAACCTTCTAATGGAGAGGAAGGCAAGGTGATACCAAGTAAGGGTAGACTGCTTCAAACTTATAAAGATAAGGGTAAAATTCATGGTAACCATGAAGAAAGTTAACAAACCAACTCATAAAAATAAAGATGAAAAACATAAAGTCTCAGCAAAAACAAAACCTACAAAAACAAAAGAAATGAAAAAAAAATCCACAAACAAAGTAACTAAGCACAAAAGAGTAAGAAGAACAAAGAAAACTTCAGCACCACAGAAAGAAGGACTACAAAATGACAGCAACAAACTCACATTTATCAATAATTACACTAAATTTAAATGGACTCAATGCACCCATAAAGAGACGGAGAGTGACAGAATGGATAAGAAAACAGGATCCATCAATATGCTTTCTATAAGAGACACACCTTAGAAACAAAGATGTGAATTTATTAAAAGTCAAATATTGGAAAAAAAATATATCAAGCTAACAACTTCCGAAAAAGAGCAGGAGTGGCAAAATCTAATCTCAGATAAAATAGACTTTAAAACAAAATCGACCATAAAAGACAAAGAAGGACACTATATAATGATTAAGGGGATGATCCATCATGAAGACATAACCATAATAAACATCTACGCACCCAATGACAGGGCTCCAAAATACATAAAACAAACTCTAACAACACTGAAAAGAGAAATTGATAGTTCCACAATAATAGTAGGAGACTTCAACACACCACTCTCAGTAAAGGAAAGAACAACTAAGAAGAAACTCAGAAAATATACAGAAGACCTAAAGGGCACAATCAGCCAACTTGACCTCATAGACATATATAGAACACTCCATCCAACCGCTGCAAAGTACACATTCTTTTCCAATGCACATGGAACGTTCTCCAGAATAGACCACATCTTAGGCCACAGAGCAATCCTCAACAAGATTGAAAACGTTGAGATAATTCAAAGTATCTTCTCTGACCACAATGCCATCAAGGTAGAAATTAACACTAGAAAGAGCAAGGAAAAAAAATCAACTACAGGAAACTGAATAATAACCTGCTTACACATCAGTGGGTAATAGAAGAAATCAGAGTTAGAATCAAAAAATTCCTAGAATCACATGAGAATGAAAACACATCATACCAAAACCTTTGGGACACCGCAAAGGCAGTCCTCAGAGGACAATTTATAGCAATAGATGCACATATCAAAAAAGAAGAAAGGGACAAAATAAAAACATTAACTACAGAACTCAAACAAATATAAAGAGAACAGCAAAAAAAACCCACAACCACAGGAAGAAAGGAACTAGTAAAGATCAGAGGAGAAATCAATGATAGAGAATAAAAAAACAATAGAAAGAATCAACAAAACCAAAAGTTGGTTCTTTGAAGGAATCAACAAAATCGACAAACCACTGGCCAGACTGACAAAAGAAAAACAGGAGAGGACACAAATAACCCAAATAAGAAATGAAATGGGGGACATTACAACAGACCCAACTGAAATAAAAAGGATTATAACAGAATATTATGAAAAACTACTCCAACAAATTTGAAAACCTAGAGGAAATGGATAAATTTCTAGAAAGACACGGTGTACCCAAACTACAACAAAGTGATGTTGAAAATGTGAACAGACCCATAACAAGAGAAGAGATTGAAAAGGTAATAAAACTCCCAACAAAAAAAAGCCCTGGCCCAGATGGCTTCACTGGAGAATTCTACAAAACACTTACAGAAGAGCTTGAACCAGTTCCACTCAAGCTATTTCAGAGCATAGAAGGGGAAGCAACACTTCCAAATTCATTCTATGAAGCCAGCATAACACTGATACCAAAACCAGGCAAAGACATCACAAAAAAAGAAAACTACAGACCAATATCTCTCGTGAATATAGACGCAAATATTCTCAACAAAATTCTAGCCAATAGAATTCAGCATCATATCAAAAAAATAATACACCATGATAAGTAGGATTCATACTAGGTATGCAAGGATGGTTCAACATTAGAAAATCAATAAACGTAATCCACCATATAATTAAAAGGAAAGAAAAGAATCACATGATCATCTCAATTGATGCAGAAAAGGCATTTGACAAAGTGCAACACCCATTCCTGATAAAAGCTCTCAATCAAATAGGTATAGAAGGGAAATTTCTCAGCATACTAAAGGGAATCTATGCAAAACCAATGGCCAATATCATTCTTAATGGAGAGAGGCTGAAAACATTCCCCTTGAAAACAGGAACAAGACAAGGATGCACTTTATCACCATTCCTATTTAACATTGTGCTGGAAGTTCTAGCTAGAGCAATAAGGCAAGAAAAAGAAATAAAGGGCATCCAAATTGGTAATGAAAAAGTTAAACTGTCCCTCTTTGCAGATGATATGATACTATACATAGCAAACCCTAAAGACTCCACGAGAAATCTACTGGAACTAATATAAAGATTCAGCAGAGTAGCAGGATACAAGATAAACATTCAAAAATTAGTTGGATTCCTATGCACCAGTAAGGAGAATGATGAAAATGAAATCAGGAAATCAATACAATTTTCAATAGCCCCTAAAAAGATAAAATACTTAGGAATAAATCTGACCAGGGAGGTGAAAGACCTATACAAAGAAAACTACAAAACACTACTGCAAGAAACCCAACAGGATCTACATAAATGGAAAAACATACCATGCTCATGGATAGGCACACTCAATATTCTGAAAATGACAATTCTACCCAAAGCAATGAACAAATACAACTCAATCCCAATCCAAATACCAAGAACATTCTTCAAAGAGATGGAAAAACTAATCATTCACTTTATATGGAAAGGGAAGAAGCCCCGAATAAGTAAAGCACTACTGAAGAAGAAGAATAAAGTTGGAGGACTCATGCTACCTGACTTCAGAACCTACTATACAGCTACAGTAGTCAAAACAGCCTGGTACTGGTACAATGACAGATACATTGACCAATGGAGCAGAATTGAGAACCCAGATGTAAATGCATCCACCTACGGTCACCTGATCTTCGACAAGGGCCCAAAGTCCATCAAATGGGGAAGAGACAGTCTTTTTAACAAATGGTGCTGGCAAAAAAATGAAACAGCACCCATACCTCACACCGTATACAAAAACTACTTCAAAATGGATCAAAGACCTGAATATAAAGCCGAAAACTATGAAGTTCATAGAAGAAAACATAGGGCCAACACTTCCGACCTTAATACATGGCATTAACAGGATACAAACCATAACCATCAACGCACAAAACCCAACAGATAAGCTAGATAACTGGGATCTTCTAAAAATCAAACACCTATGCTCTTCAAAAGACTTCACCAAAAGAGTCAAAAGAGAACCTACAGACTGGGAAAAAATTTTTGGACAGTACAAGTCAGACAAAGGTCTAACCTCCATAATCTACAAGAAAATCCAACACCTCTACAACAAAAAGACAAATAATCCTATTAAGAAATGGGCAAAGGAAATGAATAGACACTTCACCAAAGAAGGCATTCAAGCAGCCAACAGATACATGAGGAAATGCTCTCAATCACTAGCTATTAGAGAAATGCAAACCAAAACCACAATGAGATACCATCTCACCCTGGCATTACTGGCACGAATCAAAAACACTGGAAATAACAAATGTTAGAGGGGCTGTGGGGAGATGGGAACTCTTATGCACTGCTGGTGGGAATGCAAAATGATACAACCATTTTGGAAATTGATATGGTGTTTCCTCAGAAAGCTAGAAATAGACATACCATTCGATCCAGCAATCCCACTCCTAGGAATATATCCTAGAGAAATAAGAGTCACCACTCGAATAGACATATGCACACCTATGTACATGGCAGCATTGTTCACAATAGCAAAACGATGGAAACAACGTAGGTGCCCATCAACAGATGAATGGATAAACAGACTATGATACATACACACAATGGAGTACTATGCAACGAGAAAGAACAACAATGAATCTGTGAACCATCTCATAACATGGAGGACATTATGCTGAGTGAAATAAGTCAATCACAAAAGGACAAATATTGTATGAGACCTCTATTGTAAAAACCCACGAAAAAGTTCACATGCAAAATGTAACAATCTTTGTTCTTTACCAGGGATGGGAGGGGTGGGGGGGAACTACTAAAGAGGCAATAGATAAGTGGTATCTTGGGTGAAGGGCGAGACAGTACACAATATAGGGGAAACTAGCACAACCTGTACAAGGAAAGATCATGGAAGCCCCATAGACACATCCGAACTCCCTGAGGGACTGAGGTGCTGGGCGGAGGGCTGAGGGGATCATGGTCTCAGGGAACATCTAGCTCAGTTGGCATGACACAGCTTATAAAGACAATGCTCTACATTCTACCTTGGTGAGTAGTGTCTGGGTCTTAAAAGCCATCGAAGATAGTCCACTGGTCTCATCCCTTTGGTAACAAGGGAGAATGAAGAGAACAGGATACAAGGAAAAGATTAGTCTGAAGGACTAATTGTCCACAGCTACCAAGGCCTCCACCGGCCTGAGTCCAGTACAGCTAGATGGTGCCCTGCTACCACCACTGACTGCTCTGACTAGGATCACAACAGAGGGTTCTGGACAGGGCTGGAGAAGGATGTAGAACATAATTCTAAGTCACAAAAAAAAAGACCAGATTTACTGGCCTAAAGGAGACTGGAGAAACCTCGAGAGTATGGCCCCCAGACACCCTTTTAGCTCAGTGGTGAAGTTACCTCTGAGGTTCACTGTTCAGCCTGGGAGTGGACAACCCCGTAAAACCAAATAAGACTAACGAGGTACAGGAGTCCAGTGACAAGGGCCAGAAAGCAGAAGGGGACAAGGAAGCTGGTGATATGGAACCCTAGGTTGAGTAAGGTTATTGTTGATGTGCTATGAGATTGTTAACTATATTCATAGGGCAACATTTGTAGTAACTGTTAAATGTGAAACTATTGTGTTCTGTAAGCCCTCATCTTAAGTGAGAATAACAGCACAATTGGAAGAGCGTAGTCAATGTCACTGAACTGTGCATGTAGAAATTTTTGAAATGGTGTATCTTTGGCTATGTGTATTTTCACCAAAAAAAAAAAAAAAAAAGAGGTTGAGAAGTTAGAGGGTTGATATGTTGTGGGGTTGTTAACCAATGCCATAAAACAATACGTGTACTTCTATTTCATGAGAAACTATTTGTCTGTAAGCCTTCACCTGATGTACAACAAAAAAAAAAAAAAGAAGAAGCAAACGGAAATTATAGAACAAAAAATGTAATATCAAATATAAAAAAATATCACCAGTTGGGCTTAGTAGTAGAGTGGAGATGAGAAAGGATAGAGCAGTGAACTTGAGGATGGAATAATATAACTCACCCAATCTGAAAAATAGAAAATAAGCTGGGGGAAAAAGAATAAAAAGAGTCTCAGTCACCTGTGAGACAATTACAAAATATCCTACATTTGTGATATCAGGGTTCCAAATGGAAAGAAGAAAGACAATGGGACTGAAAGCATTTAAAGAAATAATACTTAAAACTTTCCAAATTTGGTGAAAGATACAAATCTGCAGAAGTGGAAGAAGCAGAGTGAGTCTCAAACAGAATAAATCCTATGAAATTCACACCAAGACACATGATAATCAAACTTCTGAAAACTAAACAACTTTAAAAATCTTGAAAGCAGCACAAGAGAAACAATGCATTATCTATTGAAGAACACCAGTCTGAATGACAGTGGGTTTTTCATCTGAAACCATGAAGGCCAGAGGGAATTGGCACAATATTTTTTACGTGGTGAAAGAACAAAACTGTCAAATTCTATGAGATGAAACTATTCTTCAGGAATAAAAGAGAAATACAAATATTCTCAGACAAAGAAAAACTAAAAAAAAAGCATTGCTAGCTGAAGTGTCCTTAAATAATGACTTAAAAATTCTTCACACAGAAATGAAATGATAAAAGAAGAAATCTTAGAGCATCAGGAAGGAAGGAGAAACAAAATAAACAGCAGAAATATGGGTACATACAGTAGACTATCCTTTTCCTTATGAGTTTCACAATTCATATATGATGGTTGAAATAAAAAATTTAACACCATTTGGTACTAAGACAAAGATATTTACAAGTGGGAAGAGTAAAGGAACCTAAATTGAAGTAGGTTTTCTATATTTAATTTGAAATATTAAAATGTTGATACCAATAGACTATGAGTCACATATGTATGCTATGACAGCCAGAACAACCACTAAGAAAACTATTCAAAGAGACGTACACAATACACTATAAATAAATCAAGATAGAATTAAAAAAAAAAATCAAGTAACCCAGAGGAAGGCAAAACATGAAAAACATGAATTAAAACAAAGGAAATTAATAGAAATAAATCGGCAGATTAACCCCAAGCATATCAATAATTGTCTTAAATATAAAAGGTTTCAATTCACTAATTAAGAAGCAGATATTGGCAGCGTGAATAAAATAACTTGACCCAACTATATGTCATTCACAGAAGGTTCACTTCTAATTCAATGACATAAGTAGGTTGAAAATAAAAAGATGGAAAAAATATATACCATGCAAAATAGTTATAAAAAAGGCAAGAGTGGCTATGTTAATACCAGAGTAAGTAGACATCAGAGCAAATAAAATCATTAGGGATAAAAAGGACATTCCATAATGATAAAAGATTAATCTGTGTGGAACATATGACAATCCTAAATGTGTACACAACAAACGATATAGTTTCAAAATACTTGAAGAAACAAAACAAACAAACAAAAAACTGACAAATCCAAAATAACACATTGGAACTTCAACACCCCCTTCTCATGACAGAACTGTTGTTGTTGTTAGCTGCCATTAAGTCAGCCCCCAGCTCACGGTGGCCCCATGTGTTACAGAGTAGAACTGCTTCATAGTGTTTTCTTGGCTGTAATGTTTATGGAACAAAAGCAGTTCTCCAAGCGTTTCTTCCGTGGAGCTGCTATGGGGGTTCGAACTGCCAACCTATAGGTTAGCAGCAGATAGCAAACTGCTTGTGCCACCCAGCCTCCAATGATAGAACTACTAAGCAGAAAATTGGCAATGATATAAAAGATCTGAACAGTACAATCAACCAGCAGGATCTAAGTGGCATATATTGAACATTCTACCCAACAATGGCAGAATGTACATTTTTTCCAAGTGCTCACGGAACAATCACCAAAACAGACCATATCTTGAACTATCAAATGAAGCTCAATTTAAAAGAATTGAAACGATACAGAGTATGTTCTCTAAAAATAATGACGTCAAACCATAACACCTTCAACTGATTTTTGGTGAAACTGCAAAAGCAATTCAGTATAAGGAGGATGTCCTTTTAAACAAATGGTACTGGATTAATTGGACATCAGGGGTACCTCAACCTAAACTTCAAATCTTGTACAAAAATGAACTCAAAATTGACCGTTGACTTAATGTAAATATAAAACTATAAAACTTCTCAAAAAAAATGGAAGAAAATCTTCAGTATCTATGATTAGACAATGAGTTCTTAGACATGACAACAAAAGCCAATCCCAAAACAGGAAATGTAGATAAATTGGACCTCATCAAAACTGAAAACTTTGTTCTACAAAAGACAATGAAAAGACAAGCTACAGACTGGGAGAAAATATTGCAAACCACATATCCACCAAAGGGCTAAAACCTAATATATATATAAAAAAAAAAAAAACTCTCAAAATTCAACAAAAACATGAAACAATCCAGTTGGAAAATGAGCAAAAGATATGAACAGATATTTCACCAAAGATTATATGATGCGAAATAAACACATGAAAAGATGTTCAACATAATTAGCCATCATGAACATACAACTTAAAACCCCAATGAGATAGATATCACTATGTACCAGCAGAATGGTTAAAAGTTTAAACACTGACAATATCAAATGCTAGTGAGGATGTGGAGAAACCAGATTTGGAGAAACTAGATCATTTATACACGGCTGGTGGGAAAATGGTATAGCCACTATGAAAACAATTTGGCAGTTTGTTATGAAACTAAGCATGTAATAACCATATGATGTAAGGTTGCAGCCTTGGTCATTTATCCCAGAGAAATCAAAACTTACGTTCACACGAAAACCTGTTCATAACAGGTTTATTTGTAATAGCCAAAAAGTGAAATCATCCCAAATGGCCTTCAACATGAAGATTGGTTAAACAAGCTTTGGTACCTCCATACCACGAAATACTGCTCAGCAATAAAAAGGAATGAACTATTGATACACACAAGAACTTGGAGAAATGTGGAAAAATAAATTAATGAGGAATTCTATTAACAAAACACATTTGAATGTGAGCCTAACTGAATTAAGTTTGACATATGTACACCATGATGTCCTAGACGAAATTGTGGGGAAAATCATCAGATCCCACTTCTATTCCTAGACAATCACTTCTTTCTGGTGACTGCCATAACCTTTTTAGCCTGTTTGCCTTGGACCTCCACATCAACTACACACATTTTATCAACCATTCCTGGTTCCCTCAAGTATGGAATTATGCTCTTATTCTAATATCTTTACTCTTAGGAAACTCTGTATCTATTCCACATAGACCTCATTTCAGCTTGCTGCAAAAGGTTTGGCTGCACTTTTCTCTACCTCCTTTATACAAGCAACTTTGCCACCATCTTAAGCATCACAAAAGCTATATGCCCAAAGTAGGGGATATAATCAATGCTAGTTGGGTATGATGTCACCTCAAAATAAAGTGCTAGTACACACTTTGTACTCCATCAGGTTTGTTTTTCCCTGAAGTAGACAGACTCCTTCTTGCCTTCCACTTAGATGGAATACTATTTCTACTCTGGAGGGAGCCAAATGATCCTTCATGATGACCCTAGAGCCTGGGGGGAAGATCAAAGATCATGTTATCCACATAGGTTTCTTGCACTATCAGAGACATTGTTAGAGTAAAAAAGGAGATGAGCTTTCACCTAATGGAGTTAAAAGCAAAACAAAACACATAGCGTTAAGTCATCCTTCAGTCTGAGCCCTGGAGATTTTTCTTGTTTTCTTATCCTGGACTTCATAGCCAAGTGGTTAGGTGATCTCCACAAATCCTTCTGATGAGAAGATTACTAATTCTGCAGCCCCTATACTTGTACAGCATCTTCTCTGGCATTTTCATGAGAAGCTAGAAACTTCACTGAAGTTTCAGTTAACTTCTACACCTTCTGGGAAGGCTTCCATTTAATAAGTTCTCCCAGAGACCAGTGACTGATGGATAAGATACTGAGCCATTTTTCAATGGATGGCGGGGCAGCTCCCCAATCAGATAGCCTCGCAATGGACTGGCCCAGTACGAGGGTCTTCAAGGTCTCCATCTGATACTGGCCCTGGGAAGCAAAGTCCTGTAGATGACTCAGGAAATCAGGTTGTTCCTCCCATTAGCAAGGACATCCTCAAGAGTGGGAAGCTCAAGATCTTCCAATTCTCAGTGTTACATGATTAATCAAGTGCTTCCTGTTTCCTTCCAATTTCCCAATAAATATGTAAAGAAAATTAGTGAAGCACCTTCATGGGAGCACACACTACAATGTTTCCAGCTGTACCAAGCCCAGCTGGATAAGGCCAAGGGGATAGTGAGAACTCGGGGATTGCGTATAATCAGGTGAGCATCTGCCTATAAATTTCCCCCAAAACCTGCTGTATACTTACATTGTGTTTACATTTTCCCCGCTATGGTGCTTATTTATTAATAAATCTAGCAAGAGATGTTCAAGTTTACTATTTATCAGGAAAAAAAAAGCAAATTGAATCAACAATGACAAAATTGGAAAACAGTAAGACCTGGCCAGTATGTGAGAAAAGATGAATATTCAGGTATTTCATGAGAAGTGTAAATTGTTAACACTCAATCTTATAGTATGGTTTGGACTTAGTTGGTATGTAGCCCATAACTCAGTTCTTACTCTCTTTGGTATATAACCCAAAGGAATACACATACTGTTCAAAAGAAAACATAAATTATGTTTTTCTCAGCATCCTCATGGTATTGAAAAATTGGAGGTTACACTGATGTCCATCTCTAGGGTAATGGATAAATCCTATGTGGCATAAGCATAACACAAATAGATAAAATGAATTAATTAAGGCTATGTGAAAAACATAGATTTCAAAAACATCAAACATGTTGAAGAAAAAAGAAACAAATTAAATTTATAGAGTACTGCTGTTTAGTTAAATAAAAATAATACATGTTATGAAAAGGCATCTAACATTAAAGAATATGCAACTGGCGAATAGATACACAATGTCATTACTAATTAGGGTAAAGAAAATTATAACCGCACATGTAATAACACATTAAGCAGAATGGCTAAAACCAGACAAGACAGAAAATGCCAATTACTGCCAAGGATGTGGAATAGCTGCAATTCTCACAAACTTCTCCTGAGAGTGAAAATTGGTATAATGATTTTACAGAAATGTTTGATGGTATCTAATAAGCTGAACATATGTGTACTCCATGACTCAATAATTCCAGTTCTAGGTATATGCCCAATATAAACATATACATGTGTTCACCAAAAGACATATATAACAATGTTCCTAGAAGTACTAACGATAAAAGCCAAAACCTGGAAACTACCCAGATGTTCATGAACAGTAGAATGATATGCTAGACACTATCAGTGCCCTGACCATGTACCTTGGGCCTTTCCATTGTAGCACACACAAGACTGACTTCCAGTTGCTGGAGCCTGTATCTCATTGCCTGAGGCCTTTTTCTGGGGCTGAATCCCACTCTATTACCGGCAAGGCAGGCAGTAAGTGCCTGGAATTAACGCTCTCTGGATCAGCCCTGAATCAGTGACTATTGGAAGTGTATTTATAAACTTCCCAGCTTCCTTGCACCTCTGCTGAGTTAACACTGAGGTATGAGTTCTACATTAGCTTCCAGAGTTCCGTGGGATTAAGTTCCAGTTACCTGCATTGCTAACTTGCTTGGTGACACTTCTCTCTCTACTTCACTTCCTCACTTCCCTACTAGAGTTTCCTGGCATCATTCCAGTCCTTATAATCTCAGTGATCCTTAATAAGTTATTTCTCATGGGAGCAATGGTAATTGTAGGGACTGTGGAGGAGATTGGTTTTTTTGAGTGGGTTTGATACACTTTAGGAAGGAAATGGTAGTCCCAAATCAGCCAACCATCACGTAGGACGTGGTGAGAAAGCCAGAGGCCTTGGTGGTAGTATGTAAAGAACTCACATCTCCTGCAGCCAGAGATCAGGTTGAAAATGAGGCCCAGATCCCAATTTTAAAAATAACAGTTGCAACGAAGGCTAAATTTATAGTCTTGGCAAATCTCCTATGTTAAATTCAGGCTCCTGAGAAAGAAGCAGTGGGGCACAGAGATCTGGTTTGGTAACTTCTAATTGGATGTGTTTGAAAATTTAGAATCCCCAAATCTCTCTAAACCCTCTGTGCCAGCAAAAATAAGCCACTCTTCTTAGCTAGAAGATAGCAACCTCTGCTTGCCTGGATACCATGCCGGAACTTCAACCGAGGTGATGCCTAGCAAGATGATCTTTCCCTCCTCAGATTAAATCTGCTTCCACATATTCTCATTGTTTTTGGACCAATAACAAGGGTCATGTGTCAGCATGGCCAGTGGGGTAGTAGTGTCTTTGCTTTGGAAGGAAGGTGATCAATTATTCAGCAAGAGTTGATGCAACACCTGGCTAATATATTCTAGCAGGAATCAGGAGAATGTATCTGGGAATGAATTTTAAGTGTTTGGTGGTGAGGGTTCATAGAATATAAAGCTTGATAAAAAAAAGTTAAGTGATTTGGGGACACTCTCCTATATGTCAGGGTTTAATACCCTAACAAGGATTCCTCAAGCTGTCTCAAGGAGCTTAAAAACAATAATAGCCTATAGGAGTATTGAGGAAGGGGTTAGAAAGTTCAGAGCAGTGGGCTTGTTAGAATGGATTTATTATGTGAGACCAGAGAACTCACCAGCTGATTGCTCCCTGGGTGGCTCAAGGGAAACTTCCTTCACTAAAGTGATAAGATTTTAGTAATGAGAGGGACATTTTCAGAGAGATGAGAGTCTCGGTGAGGGTTGTCCTCTACAGGCTTGGACTGATACTATGGAATGTTGCTATGAAACTAGGTTCCCTGGGGATGATTGAATGCTGGAATAGCAGAGCCCAGGTGGCAACATGTAAATTTCTGCAGTGAGGTAGACGTAATAACTGTCATGGACAGTGAGTTCAGAAGGAGAACCTGGAGGCCCTGACCTGAAGGGATCTAAAGCAATGGCTAATAGATAAAGTTGTTTCTAGGGGTGAGATCAATGGGCCACCAATGAGGGTATTGCTTCACTTTTATATCCAAAAAAAGATCAAGAGGGGACAAGTAGAAGGCTGATAGCACCTACAAAAATGGAAAAAAGAAAAACCATTACTCTTTGTCAAGTTTCTAGATTTGAGCCAGTTCTCAGACCCAGAGACTATTGATTGGGGGGAAAAAAAAATCCCCTCGATAAAGGGATCTGCTCCATCACAGCAAGTGCATGCAGTAGTGATTCTCCTACTCCTTCCCCAAAGGACCTATGGACATGCACCAGAAGATTTGTACACTGGAGGAATGGAAAAATTTTGATTTTTTAAGAATCATGTCCATTATGACTTGACCCTGATATTAGGGTTCCTTTGTTTGAGGTGGTTCTAATATGGAAGTAAAACTCAACGAAAAGTAATCTGTATTTATTGTTCCTAATTGCTCTTCTCCCATTCTACAGTAAATATACACAATCAAGCTTTCTATACCACTTCATTAAAATTATTCTCGTCAAAGTTACCACTGAATTCCACATGTTTTAATCCAATATCAATTCTCAAACTTTATCTGAATTCAATCTATTTGACACATTTGGGAAGTACTCCCTCCTTGAAACACATGTGTTCCTTGGTTTCCAGGACTGAATAATTTTCAGGCTTTTTTTTTTTTTTTTCTTTTTGTCTTGTCTTAAAGATAATTTTTCTTACTGTAAACTGCTGATCTCTCTTCATTCTCCTAACTGGAGAGCTCAGTCCTTGGGCTTCTACTTTGTCTAGAACTACTTTCCTTAGTGATCTCATAGCATATTTAAACAACATCTATATGACAACAACTCCCATATTTACATCTTTAGGCAGATCTCTCACCCTGAACTCCAGATTCATATACCAGTTATCTACTTGATCATGTAGTGATGTCAACGTTTCCACTTGGACATCTATTACTTTCTCAACCCAAGCATGTCTAAAAGCAAACTACTGGTCTTGCATCGCCAATCTGCTTTCCCCTGAGTTTTACTTAACAGGAATTCAATCCCTTTTGTTGCAAAGGGAAACACATTTTAGAATGATCCTTCACTTCTTTCTTTCACGTGCAATATATCAGCAACTCCTGTGACTTTACCTTCAAATATATCTGAATCAGGTTGTTTGTCCTCACCTTCACCATAGCCACGTACTCCAGCCCAAGACATTGTTATTTCTCACCAGGGTTATTGCAAAGGCCTCCTAACCGGCTTCTTACCATCATCATTCTCTCTCTACAATCTCCGTTTAGCCCAGCAACCAGCACTGTCAGTCAGATCTTGGCACTGCTCTTCTCAAAATATTTAAGTGCTACCTACACTTACTCAGAATAAAACTCAAAAAGCTTATAATGGACTCCAGAAAATGCCCTTCATTTTGTGACCCACCCCCACCATTGCTTTTCTGATCTAAGTCTTATTACTCTCCTCCTTTCTTAGTCTACTTCATCCACAGAGGCTTTTTTGATGTTCCTCAAACACGTCTACCATGATTCTACCCTGGTTCTCTTACTAGTTGTTTCCTTAGCCTGAAATGCCGTTCTTCAAGATATACACATGGTCTCCTGCGATAATAGCTTCCTGGATGAGAATCAGAATAAAGAAGATTCCCAGAAGGCAGAGATTAATCATATCCTTGCTTTCCCACTTCACCATCATTTCTGACACCAGCTGCCCACACAACACTTTCTCTTACCCTGGGCTAGGTCAGACATTACAGGTTAAGAGGACATAATCCTAGGGTTCATTCATGCACTGGAACAACTCACAGAATTCATGAAATATACTTATGACTAGGATCATTATACTTGGAGCCTGGTGGCACAGTGGTTAAGAGCTAGGCTGCTAACCAAAAGGTCAGCAGTTTGAATCCACCAGCCACTCCTTGAAAACCCTATGGGGCAATTCTACTCTGTCCTGTAAGGTTGCTATGAGTCAGTATCGACACAGAAGGCACCTAATAACAACAACATTATGCGTATGACCAGGATCTTCATAAGGAAGAGATGCACAGGTGAGGTCTGGCAAGGTTCCCGATGCTGAGCTACCATGTCTCAGAGAGGGAACATCACTCTTCCTTCACTGACCAGGATGCTTTCAGAGCCTTCATGTTCCATCCAGGCTTTTATTGGCCAGTCCTACATGATAGGCTAAATTATGCCTCATGAGGATAGTGAATACTGGTCTCCCAGTTGAATCTCTTCTGGTCTGGCCAGCCCCTGTTCACCAGCACAAATCCTCAGGTGTGGCCTGAAATTCCAGACCAAGATACCCCCAATTACTCTAAGGGTTATTTCTCTGGCGTCAAGGACAAAGGTTACCTTACCCAGGGTAAAAATGATCCTTCACCCCATATCCTTAACTCTTTCAAGTGTTCTTTGAAGGTCACCTTCTTAGTAAGGTCTTCTCTGATAATCCTATTAAAATTGCAGACTCTGCCTATACCCTTGGGCACTATATACAACTTGTCTACCTTCTTTCTCTTCACATTACCTACCGTCTTCTAATACATAATTTACATATTTAATCTATATATTTTCTTTTTTTTTCTACTAGAAGATAAACTTTATGTGTACAACTACATTTGTCTATTTTTTGTCTATTTCATTCCCTTTTGCATCCTTAGCACTTAAAGTGGTACCTGACATATAATAGGCACTCAGTGGACACATGTTTAATGAATTAATTAATGCATCAAAGAATGAAAGAAAAGAAGAAATAAAGGAAATAAAAAAAATGATAATTATAATAGTAAAAAAAACAGCAGCTATCAATTACTGAATGACTACTTTGTTGTTGAGTGCTGTCAAGTCAATTTCAACTCATACTGACTCATATAATAGAGTAGAACTGCCCTATAGGGTTTTTTTGGCCGTGATCTTTATGGAAGCAGATTGCCAGGCCTTTCTCCTGTGGAGCCTCTGGGTGGGTTCAAACTACCAACTTTCTGGTTAACAATGGAGTACCTGGAGGGCTCCTTCAGGACTACTAGGTACTTTATAATATTTTCAGTATTTTAACAGTCATACTAATCCTATAGGTAAATACTACATTCATTTTACAGAGGAAAAAAATAAGTTTCAGGTAGATCCAATGAGATATTAAAGATAACATAGAAAGGGAATACTAAAATGAGGACCTAAACCCATGTCTGTATGACTCATGGTCCAGTGGCCTTTCTACATCTCAACACTGCCTTCATCATCCACACTGTACTAGTAACTCCACTCTTTTTTAGTTATTTGATATTTCCATAGAGAGATCTAGAAGCATACTTATAAGAAATATATTAATCAACCTGATTGCAATAAAAGGTATTGGTTAAGAATACAGATTCTCGTATTGGACTGCATGGATTCAAATCCTGGCTCCAACAATTACTGGTCAACTTCCTCTGGACATTTCTGTTCGCCTCTCTGTGGCTCAGTTTCACGTCTTTAAAAAGGGATAATGATATTAATAATAGCCTCCTTATCAGTTTTTTATAATAATAAAGTAAGCTAACGCAAATAAGTAACAGAATAGTGATATTATAAACATGAGTTTTTATATTCATTTACCTTATTTAGAATTTTGAAGTCTTCACTGTTTTCATAATGTTTTAATTTAATATTTATATCAATTACATGAGGCAGATGAGGAGAACATTTTTATCCTCATGTTGTTCTTTGATATGACAGTTATTTATCATTTAATATTTGATATGACATAATGTAAGCTTTAGGCTTTTACAGATAAATAAAACAAATCCTTCGAGAACTTCCAGATAAGAAAGAAAATATAGTGAAATAAATGCTTTGCTAGAGGTAGTCCTCAATGTTGGAAAACTGAAACCCCCAGAGGTAAAAAACCTATGCAAGATTGCTCAAATAATGACCCTACATCCAGTGCTTTCCCCCAAAACACCAAGAGAAAAATGTGGATAAAGTAGCTTTGTGAGGTAGGAGGCGTGAGGTCTGAGGCTTTGTCTTGTTTTTGGCATAAGGCCCAACTTCTCTCTGTATTTCAGGAAAGGAATAAACTTATCCTCTCTCCCTCACCTGGACTCCAGGTTGGAGAGTGTCATGGATTGAATTGTGTCCCCCCAAAATATCTGTCAACTTGGCTAGGCCATGATTCCCAGTATGTGTGATTGTCAACCATTTTGTCATCTGATGTGATTTTCCTATGTGTTGTAAATTCTACCCCTATAATGTTAATGAGGTGGGATTAGTTTCAGTTCTGTTAATGACGTGGGACTCAGTCTACAAGATTAGGTTGTGTTTTAAGCTAATCTCTTTTGAGATATAAAAGAGAGAAGTAAACAGAGAGACAAGGAGCCCTCATACCGGCAAGAAACTAATGCCAGGAGCAGAGTATGTACTTTGGACCCCGGTCCCTGTGCTGAGAAACTCCTCGACCTGGAAAGATTGATGACAAGGACCTTCCCCCAGAGCCAACAGAGACAGAAAGACTTCCCCTGGAGCTGGCATCCTGAATTTGGACTTCTAGCCTCCTAGATTGTGAGAGAATAAATTTCTCTTTGTTAAGACCATCCAATTGTAGTATTTCTCTTATAGCAGCACTAGATGACTAAGAGAGTAGGATTCCATTATCCCTAAATCATAAATAATAAATCTTATGAAAACACCAAAGTGGTGTAAGTGGACACTCAGATCATGAACTCTTATCTGACAGGTTCACTGAAGAGTATGGTTAAGTTCACGTTACACTGAACTGTGAATCAGGAAACCTGGATACGACCTTGGCTAAAGGAGTCCACCTCTTCGCGCCTTGGTAAATGTTAACGCCTTTATGATCTCTACAATGAGTTTGATGAAAGTTGGGTTCTGAAATGGAAAACCAAAACAAGGCACTGTATTACCTCAGAGAGTAAGTTCATTTCTATCTTGATTCTTGATCATCTTTTCCATCAAGTAGACTTCTGTTTGCTTTTTAAACTATAGGCAGTGCCTAGCACACTGCTTTGTACAGAATACAAAGTCAAAAATATTTGCCCAATCAATGAACTGTCATCCACACAAAAAGACCCTATTAGTAACTCAGTGTTTAGAAAAACACATCTATACATCTTTAGCTCTCTCTAATCAGATACAGTCTCATCTTTTAGACTCAATTCATGGCACCTGCAAGTCCTTTAGCTTGTTCTATTTCTTTGCAAGGCAGTTTTCCCCACAGAAAGACTGTGTTCTGCCACAGCTGCACCAATTAGTCTCCCTGCCTGAGAAGAGTGGCAATAGTGATGTTTTTCTGGATGAATGATAGACCTACTAGAGAGTCCACAAATCAAAGTGTCAATTTTCTTTTTTCTTTCAGTTTCTTTTGTGTTGTGTGTTTGTATGTAATTTCTTCACAAAAATGACTTTGGATAGAATGTAAAAAAATATTTCCCCCCCCAAGTTTAACTAAATAATGAAGCAGATCTGTGACAAATTTTGGCACATTATGGAATTGTAGTTGTGGCCCACAAAGTGTGGCAACAGCATGAGGAGTTCTTTGAAAAGAATGATTTAAAAGTGCCAGTGGTACCCAGGAAGAAGGCAGGCTAGTAAAAGGTTAAAGCTAAAGCATGCCAGCAATAATTACATAAAACATAATAATATGAATTCCAAGTCAAACACAAAGGGCCTACTAGGTTCTCCAGCTCAGGTTTTTTTTTTTTTTTTTTTTTTTCTAATTATAATATAATCACTCTTTACAGACTTGTCACAGCTTAAAGATTTTATATTTCAAAATTCCATGCAACTTTTATAGAAATACATGTTACACTAATATATAATAGTTGAAAACCAGTATTAAGGACAAGATGATTACATCCATTTCTTTATTTGCTATAAAATACATCTCAAGTGATTTACTAATTCTTCAGAAAGTTTATGTTTTATTTTTGTTTGTTTTTAATTGAGACATTCAAATAGAGTGTTGGATTAATATGCAGAATTTAAGGTGAAAATATATTAAAAAATACTTTCCTAACAGAAACTGAATATATATATATATATATGTGTGTGTGTGTGTGTGTGTGTGTGTGTGTGTGTGTGTGTGTGTGTATGACAAGTGCTGAGAGAATGAATAAGCAGGGAAAAAATATTAAAACATGAATTCACAATTATAAATTATGCGATCCATAAATATTTTAGGGAAAGTGAATAAACTATGTTTGAAGGCAGAGTTGACTACTTTTAGAATATGATGATAATTCAAGCAGCTTTTAGGGATCCTCCAACATCATCTTCTTTGGAAAATACAGTGGGTTGCGATTTAGGATTCCTGGATTGAAGTCTGACACTAGCCACTCAAGTAGCCCATTCTCTTCTGAAAGCTTATTCATTCTTTCCATGCAAAACATATGGAGTTTCTACAGCATGTATGGCATTAGGCTAAATGCTGGGAAAAAAAGGAACAGAAAAAAGAAATGTATGCTAATTATAAGTAAGATACAAGGGAACACTTTATAAGAGATAATAATGTGCTCTAAGAACCCAAAAGAGAGAAACGTCACTACCAGAAGGAGGAAATATGCAAATTCTTATAATAGAAGAGAGATTTCAGCTGGGTCTTAAATGGCAGAAAATATTTGTTATGTGAAGGTAAACAACATAGGCATAAGTAAATGGCATAAAGTAAAAGCAAGTGTGTAGCCTTATAAAAAGAATGTTTCATAAGACAATTTAACCAGAGTTAAATGGTTCAAACCCATTCAGTGTTGCCACAAAAGAAAAGCCTGGCAATCTGCTTCCCTTAAGATTACAGCCAAGACTTCTGGGCAACATGGTGCTATAGACAGAAGCACCACGCCATCCCTCCACAGCAACGATCTGAAAAACTAAGTCAAACAGAGACACATCAATCCTTAAACCCTAAGCATCAAATGAAGAGATAAAGAACTCAGCCAAGCACCAAATAGAATAAGAAACTGACTGAGGACAGAGAGCAAGGAGAGATACATGCAGAGGTCTGCTATCAGCTATCACAGCAAGGATCCACCATCTTGGACTCTTATCAGAGATCAACAAACAGGTGGTATGAGAAAGCAGCTTCATGGAGTTTCCAGCAGGAGACAGAACAATCAGTAACCAGTGATACACGCTTTCCCACCCCTCACACTTCTTCACCCTGTCTTTACCTCTTCTGCTTCCTGTGGCCACAGGCTATTAGATGGGAAGCTCTGGCTTCACCCTTTTGTCTCTTGGATTCCACCCACCTGCACTGGCCAGCTCCCTGATTGCCATTTGTTGGCTGCTGGTGTTGCTTTTTTTCAGCTTCTTTAGATTTCTTCCTTACCTCTCACCACCCCCCACCCATTTCTCTCAAATACCTGGCTCCATGTGCTGTCTTTGCTTCTTCCTGAAAGGCTATGAAACACCACTCGACTGTGAAACTTCTTCCCAGTACATGCTGCCACGCTGATGGGACCCCCGGGGATTTTTCTGTTTCTTTGTTCTGATTTGTTCTCTTATGATTTGTTTGTTTTCTTTTTCTTTTCTCAGCTTGGGAGACCCTTCTAGCTGGATAGTACTGCGTGGCTCGGGATCTACTCTCTTACTTTGTGCACACACAGTGACATCCCTGGTGGCATTTCCTTTTTCTTTTTGTTTGTTTCTTTCTTTTGTTTTCTTCTCTCTATTTTTCCCTTTTTGTCTTTCTTCATTTCCAGTTTCTTTCTCTATGCTTATCTTCTCTTTCTGTCTTCTGAATACCTGGCACTTTGTGACACCTCTACCCCTTCTACCCAGGCACTACTTCATGGCCTGGGAGCAACTTCCTCAGTCCTACCAGCTGCCCCAGTGAGATCCCTGGGGGCTTTTTTTCCCTTCTTTTTTTTCTCTAATCTTTACTTACTAATTTTTTTGTTTTATCCTTTTTCTTTCCTTTCTCTCCTCTTTCCCATACCTATCTTAGCTCCACATATCACAGTTTCCCCCTCCTTCCTGCTACCTTCACTGTGTGCTGAACATCACAACCCCAAGCAGCACAGACATGGCCTAAAACAACCTGTCTTGCGCTAATTGCTGGCTCACCCTGATGGCCAAAATACATGCCACAAACAACCCATTCCAGCAACTCCCCTTCCGCTGAACTTACCATGCTGCACCATACATGAGTGACTGACCCTGCCCATTGGAGAAGGAGGTGAAAACTATCGTGCCCACAGACGAGCAAAAAACAAAGAACGCACAGCCTGTCTGCTCAAACATAACGAAATGAAACAAGAAAGCAGGGTGAAACAAACAAATCTATAATTAATAAAGAAGGATGATAACTACTGAAAGCCCTGAAGACAGCAGAAAGTATAAAAACTTATACAAAAACAGGACAGGATGGTTCCAGTAGGCAACCAAAATAAAAGAGCAGATGGATTTCCAGGAGAAGAAAAGGCACTAGAACTACCTGATAGGGAATTCAAATATCTAATATTCAGAATTATCCAAGAGTTGAAGCAAAAAGTAGATACAAATGAGGAAAAAATAGACGATTCATGGAAAAAGTGAAAAATACATGGAAAATACAGACAAAAAATGGTAAAATGCAAGAAAATAATACAGGAACAAATGCTAAAAAAAAATCACAACTAGAAATCATACAAAAACAACAATTAGAAATCCAAAAGATAGACAACAAGATTTCAGAAATGGACAGTGTCATAGAAGGGCTGAGAAGCAGATTTGAAACGGTGGAAGACAGGATCAGTGGAATTGAAGACAAAGACTTGGATACAACTCTTTCAGGAAAACTCAGAAAAAAGAACAAATAAAAATGAAGACACTCTGAGAGTTATATGGGATACAATCAAAAGCAAAATTTGCAAGTGATTGGAATTCCAGAACAGGGGGAGAAAACAGAAAACACAGAGAGGATCATTGAAGAACTGCTGACAGAAAACTTCCCCAATATCATGAAAGATGAAAAGCTGGCCATCCAAGAGCCTCAACAAACCCAATATAGGATAGATCTCAAATGAAAATGACCAAGGCATATCATAATCATGCTCGCTAAAAACAAAGACAGACTCCAGAGAGCAGCTCGAGAAAAACAAAAAGTCACACACAGAGGAGAAACTATCAGACTAAGCTCAGATTATTCGGCAGAAATCATGCAGGCAAGGAGGCAATGGGATGACATATATAAAACCTTGAAAAAAGGAAAAAAGCCAGCCAAGAAAAATATATCCTGTAAAACTCTCGTTCAAATATGATGGTGAAATTAAGTGATTTCCAGATAAACAGAAATTAAGGGACTATATAAAAACCAAACCAAACTTATGAGAATTATTAAAGGGAGTCCTTCAATCGGAGAACAAACAATATCATACCACAGGCTGAATATAGGACACAGGATTGTACTAGCCAGATATCAGCCTAGGCAATGAACTCTCAAAGACTATCCAAAACCAAAAGAATTACAACAGGGAACCAGAGAGGTTAATTTGTAAATGAAAATAGCATCAGAACAATAAGAGAGGGAATAAACGGTGTCGCTGTAGAACCTTCTAATGGAGAGGAAGGCAAGACAATACCAAGTAATAATAGTCTGGTTCCAACCTAGGAAGATAAGGGTAAATTTCAAGGGAGCCACAAAGACAATTAACAAACCTACTGATCAAAATAAAGAAGAAAAACATAAAGTCTCAGTAAAAACAAAAGAAATGAAAAAAAAATCCACAAACAAAAGGAATTCAGCTTAGAAGAATAACAGGAACAAAGAAAACGTCATCACCACAAAAAAAGCACTACAAAATGACAGCAATAAACTCACACCTATCAATAACTACACTGCATGCAGTTGGCTTAAATGCACCCATAAAGAGACAGAGAGTGAAAGAATGGATTAAAAAAACAGGATCCATCAGTATGCTGTATAAAAGAGAAACACCTAAGAAACAAAGAAGTAAATTTTTTAAAAATAAAAGGATGGAAAAAATATATCAAGCAAACAACTACCAAAAAAGAGCAGGAGTGGCAATACTGATCTCAGATAAAATAGGCTTTAAAACAAAATCCACCATAAAAGACAGAGGACACTATACAAAGATTAAGGGGACAAACCATCATGAAAACATAACCATAATAAACTTCAATGCACCCAATAACAGGGCTCCAAAATGCATAAAACAAACTCTAACAGCACTAAAAAGAAAAACTGACAGTGCAACAATAATAGGAGGAGACTTCAACACACCACTCTCAGTAAAGGACAGAACATCTAGAAAGAAACTCAGGAAAGATACAGAAGACCTAATGGGCAAAATCAGCCAACATGGCCTCATAGAAATATATAGAACACTCCACACAACAGCTGCAATGTACACATTATTTTCCAATGCACATAGAACATTCTCCAGAAAGGATCACATCGTAGTCCACAGATTAATCCTAACAAGACCCAAAACATTGAGATAATACAAAGTGTCATCTCTGACTACAAAGACATCAAGGTAGAAATTAACAACAGGAAAAGCAAGAAAAAAAAATCAATTACAGGGAAACTGAATAACAGCCTGCTTACCCATTACTGGATAACAGAAGAAATCAGAGATGGAATCAAAAAATTCCTAGATCAAATGACAATGAAAACACATCATACCAAAACTTTTGGGACACAGCAAAGGCAGTCCTCAGAGGACAATTTATAGCAATAGATGCACACATCAAGAGAGAAGAAAGGGACAAAATAAACACATTAACTACACAACTGAAACAAATAGAAAGAGAACAGCAAAAAAAAAGCCCACAGCCACCAGAAGAAAAGAAATAATAATGATCAGAGTAGAAATAAATGAAATAGAGAACAGAAAAACAATACAAAGAATCAACAAAACCAAAGTTGGTTCTTTGAAACAATCAACAAAATCGACAAACCACTGGCCAGACTGACAAAAGAAAAACAGGAGAAGAGGCAAATAACCCAAATAAGAAATGAAATGAGGGACATTACAACAGACCCAACTGAAATAAAAAGGATCATAACAGAGTATTATGAAAAACTATACTCCAACAAATTTGAAAACCTAGAGGAAGTGAATAAATTTCTAGAAACATACCACCTACCCAAACTACAACAAAGTGATGTTGAAAATCTGAACAGACCCATAACAAGAGAATAGACTGATAAGGTAATAAAAAAAAAACTCCCAACAAAAAAACGCCCTGACACAGATGGTTTCATTGGAGAATTCTACAAAACATTTACAGAAGAGTTTGTACCAGTACTGCTCAAGCTATTTCAGAGTATAGAAAAGGAAGCAACACTTCCAAATTCTTTCTATGAAGCCAGCATAACACTGATACCAAAATCAGGCAAAGACGTCATAATAAAAAGAAAATTACAGACCAATATCTCTCATGAATATAGATGCAAAAACTCTCAACAAAATTCTAGCCAATAAAATTCAGCATCATATCAAAAACATAATACACCACGATCAAGTAAGTTTCATACCAGGTGTGCAAGGATGGTTCAATATTAGAAAATCAATCAACGTAATCAACCCCATAAATAAAAGGAAAGAATAGAATCACATGATCATCTCAATTAACACAGAAAAGTCATTTGACAAAGTCTGACACCGATTCCTGATAAAAACTCTCAATAACATAGGTATATAAGGGAAATTTTTCAACATAATCTATGCAAAACCAAAGGCCAACATCATTCTTAATGGAGAGAGTTTGAAAACATTCCTTTGAGAATAGGAACAAGACAAGAATGCCCTTTATCTCCACTCCCATTTAACATTGTGCTGTAAGTTCTAGCTAGAGAAGTAAGGCAAGAAAAAGAAATAAAGGACATCCAAATTGGTAATGAAGAAGATAAACTCTTCCTGCTTGCAGATGACATGATAGTATACATAGAAAACCCTAAAGACTCCATGAGAAATCTACTGGAACTAATAGAAAGATTCAGCAGAGTAGAAGGATACAAGATAAACATACAAAAATCAACTGGATTCCTATACACCAATAAGGAGAATGGTGAAAAGGAAATCAGGAAAACAATACCATTTATAATATCCCCTAAAAAAATAAAATACTTAGGAATAAATCTAACCAGGAATGTAAAAGACCTATACAAAGAAAACTACAAAACACTACTGCAAGAAAACCAAAGGGATCTACACAAATGGAAAAACATAACATGTTCATGGATAGGTAGACTCAACATTGTGAAAATGACAATTCTGTCCAAAGCTATTTACAAATACAATGCAACCCCAATCAAAATACCAACAACATTCTTCAAAGAGATGGAAAAACTAATCATTCACTTTATATGGAAAGGGAAGAAGCCCCGAATAAGTAAAGCACCACTGAAGAAGAAGAATAAAGTTGGAGGACTCACACGACCTGACTTCAGAACCTACTATACAGCTACAGTAGTCAAAACAGCCTGGTACTAGTACAATGACAGATACATTGACCAATGGAAGAGCATTGAGAACCCAGATGTAAATCCATCCACCTGTGGTCACCTGATCTTCAACAGGGGCCCAAAGTCCATCAAATGGGGAAAAGACAGTCTTTTTAACAAATGGTGCTGGCAAAACTGGATCTCCATCTGCACAAAAATGAAGCAGGACCCATACCTCACACCATATACAAAAACTAATTCAAAACGGATCAAACACCTAAATATAAAGCCAAAAACTATAAAGTTCATAGAAGAAAAAGTAAGACCAACGCTACGGGCCCTAATACATGGCATTAACAGGATACAAAGCATAACCATCAACACACGAATCCCAGAATATAAGCTAGATAACAGGGATCTTCTAAAAATCAAGCACCTCTGCTCTTCAAAAGACTTCACCAAAAGAGTAAAAAGAGAACCTACAAACTGGGAAAAAAATTTTGGACATTACAAGTCAGACAAAGGTCTAATCTCCATAATCTACAGGAAAATCCAACACCTCTACAACAAAAAGACAAATAATCCTATTAAAAGATGGGCAAAGGAAATGAACAGACACTTCACTAAAGAAGACATTCAAACGGCCAACAGACATATGAAGAAATGCTCATGATCACTAGCCATTAGAGAAATGCAAATTAAAACCACAGTGGGATACCATCTCAACCCGACATTACTGGCACAAATCAAAAACACTGGAAATAACAAATGTTGGAGAGGCTGTGGGGAGATCGAACTCTTATGCACTGTTGGTGAGAATGTAAAATGATACAACCATTTTGGAAAATGATATGGCGCTTCCTCTGAAAGATAGAAATAGACATACCATTTGATCCAGCAATCCAACTCCTAGGAATACATCCTAGAGAAATAAGAGTTATCACTCGAACAGACATATGCACAGCTATGTTCATGGCAGCATCATTCACAATAGCAAAACTTTGGAAACAACCTAGATGCCCATCAACAGATGAATGGATAAACAAACTATGGTACATACACACAATGGAGTACTATGGAATGAGAAAGAACAATGATGAATCTGTGAAGCATCTCATAACATGGATGAAACTGGAGGACGTTATGCTGAGTGAAATAAGTCAATCACAAAAGGACAAATATTGTATACTGTATGAGACCTCTATTGTAAAAAGCCATTAAAAATTCACACGCAAAATGTAACGATCATTGTTGGTTACCAGGGATTGGAAGGGTGGGGGGAAATAGTAAATAGGCAATAGATAAGTGGTATCTTGGGTGAAGAGTGAGACAGTACACAGTTCAGGGGAAACCAGCACAACCTGTGCAAGGAAAGGTCATGGAAGCTCCATACGCACATCTAAACTCCCTGAGGGACTGAACTGCTGTGGGGACCATGGTCTTGGGGAACATCTAGCTCAACTGGCATAACACAGTTTATAAAGACAATGTTCTACATTTTACCTTGGTGAGTAGTGTCTGGGGTCTTAAAAGCTGTGAGCAGCCATCTAAGATACTCCACTGGTCTCATCCCTTCAGGAGCAAGGGAGAATGAAGAGAACAGGATACAAGGAAAAGATTACTCCAAAGGACTAATGGACCACAGCTACCCAGGCCTCCACCAGACTGAGTCCAATACAGCTAGATGGTGCCCAGCTCCCACCACTGACTTCTCTGACCAGGATCACAACAGAGGGTTCTGGACAGAGCTGGAGAAGGATGTAGAACAAAATTCTAACACACAGAAAAAAGACCAGATTTACTGGCCTAAAGTAGACTGGAGAAACCCGAGAGTATGGCTCCCAGACAACCTTTTAGCTCAGTGGTGAATTCTTTTCTGAGGTTTACCATTCAACCAGGGATTTAACAGCCCCATAAAACAAAAAGGGACTAATGAGGCACAGCAGTCCAGGGACAAGGGCTAGAAGGCAGAATGGGAGAAGAAAGCTGGTGATAGGGAACCCAAGGTTGAGTAAGGACAGTGTTGACATGTACTGAGGTTGTTAACCCTTGTCATAGGGCAACATGTGTACTAACTACTTAATGAGAAACTATTTTGTTCCGTAAACCTTCATCTAAAGTGAGAATAGCAGCACAATTGGAAGAGTGTAGTTGATGTCACTGAACTGTGCATGTAGAAATTTTTGAAATGGTGTATTTTTGGCTATGTATATTTTCATCAAAAAAGGTCAAGAAAGGAGAGGGTTGACATGTCGTGTGGTTGTTAACCAGTGTCATAAAACAATATGTGTACTACTGTTTAATGAGAAACTATTTGTTCTGTAAACCTTCTCCTGCAGTACAATTAAAAAAAAAAAAAAAACCTGACAGTTCCACAATAGTAAGAGGAGACTTCAACACACAACCCTCAGTAAAGGACAGAACATCTAGAAAGAAACTCAGGAAAGATATAGGAGACCTAACAGGCACAGTTAGCCAACTTGGCCTCATAGACATATATAGAACACTCCACCCAACAGCTGAAAAGTACACATTCTTTTCCAATGCACATAGAACATTCTCCAGAAAGAATCACATCATAGTCCACAGATCAATCCTCAACAAGATCCAAAACGATGAGATAATACAAAGTATCTTCTCTGACCACAATGTCATCAAGGTAGAAGTTAACACTAGAAAGAGCAAGGGAAAAAAATCAACTACTTGGAAACTGAATGATGCTCTGCTTACACATCACTGGGTAACAGAAGAAATCAGAGATGAAATAAAACAATTCCTAGAATCAAATGAGAATGAAAACACATCATAACAAAACCTTTGGGACACAGCAAAGGCAGTCCTCACAGGACAATTTATAGCAATAACTGTGCACATCAGAAAGAAGAAATGAACAAAATCAAAATATTACCTACACAATTCAAACAAATAGAAAGAGAACAGGAGAAAAGTCCATAGCCACCTGAAGAAAGGAAATAATAAAGAACAGAGCAGAAATAAATGAAATAGAGAACAGAAAAACAATAGAAAGAATCAACAAAACCAAAAGTTGGTTCTTGGAAAGAATCAACAAAATTGACAAACCACTGGCCAGACTGACAAAAGAAAAACAGGAGAGGATTCAAATAACCCAAATAAGAAATGAAATGGGGGACATTACAACAGACCCAACTGAAATAAAAAGGATCATAACAGAGTATTATGAAAAAATATACTCCAACAAATTTGAAAACCTAGAGGAAATGGATAAATTTCTAGAAACACAGTACCTACCCAAACTACTACAAAGTGGTGTTGAAAATCTGAACAGACCCATAGCAAGAGAAGAGATTGAAAATGTAATAAAAAAAACTCCCAACCAAAAAAAAGCCCTGGCCCAGATGGCTTCACTGGAGAATTCTACAAAACATTTACAGAAGAGCTTGTACAAGTACTACTGAAGCTATTTCAGACCATCAAAAAGGAAGCAACACTTCCAAATTCATTCTGTGAAGCCAGCATAATGCTGATACCAAAATCAGGCAAAGACACCACAAAAAAAGAAAATTACGGACCAGTATCTCTCACGAATATAGATGCAAAAATTCTCAATAAAATTCTAGCCAATAGAATTCAGCATCGTATCAAAAAAATAATACTCAACAACCAGGTAGGATTCATACCAGATATGCAAAGACAGTTCAACATTAGAAAATCAATCAAAATAATCCACCACATAAATAAAAGGAAAGAAAACAATCACGCGATCATCTCAATTGACGCCAAAAAAGCATTCGACAAAGTCCAACACCCATTCCTGATAAAACCTCTCAATAAAACAGGTATAGAAGGGAAATTTCTGAACATAATAAAGGACATCTATGCAAAACTAACAGCCAACATTATTCTTTATGGAGACAGGCTGAAAACATTCCCCTTGAAAACAGGAACAAGACAAGGATGCCCTTTATCACCACTCCTATTTAACATTGTGCTGGAAGTTCTGGCTAGAGCAATAAGGCAAGAAAAAGAAATAAAGGGCATCCAAATCGGTAATGAAGAAGTTAAACTGTCCCTCTTTGCAGATGATATGATACTATACACAGAAAACCCTAAAGACTCCAGAGAAAACTACTGGAACTAATAGAAAGATTCAGCAGAGTAGCAGGATACGAGATAAGCATACAAAAATCAGTTGGATTCCTATACACCAGTAAAGAGAATGATGAAAAGGAAATCAGGAAAACAATACCATTTGTAATAGTCACTAAAAAAATAAAATACTTAGGAATAAATCTAACCAGAGATGTAAAAGACCTAAACAAAGAAAACTACAAAACACTTCTGCAAGAAACCCACAGGGATCTACATAAATGGAAAAATATACCATGTTCATGGATAGGTAGACTCAATATTGGGAAAATGACAATTCTGTCCAAAGTAATTTACAAATACAGTGCAATCCTGATACAAATACCAACAGCATTCTTTAAAGAGATGGAAAAACTAATCAGTAACTTTATATGGAAATGGAAGAAACACCGGATAAGTAAATCTCTATTGAAGAAGAAAAATAAAGTAGGAGGACTCGCACTGCCTGACCTCAGAACCTATTAGACAGCTACAGTAGTCAAAACAGCCTGGTACTGGTACAACAACAGACATATCGAGTAATGGAGCAGAATTGAGAACCCAGATGTAAATCCATCTACCTACAGTCACCTGATCTTTCACAAGGGCCCAATCCACCAAATGGGGAACTGTCTTTTTAACAAATGGTTCTGGCAAAACTGGATGTCCATCTGCAAAAAAATGAACCAGGACCCATACCTCACACGATATACAAAAACTAATTCAAAATGGATCAAAGACCTAAATATAAAGCCAAAAACTATAAAGTTCATAGAAGAAAAAATGGGATCAATGTTAGAGATCCTAATACACAGCATTAACAGCATACAAACCATAACCAACAACCCACAAACTCTAGAAGATAAGCTAGATAACTGGGATCTTCTTAAAATTAAACACTTATGCTCATCAAAAGACTTCACCAAAAGAGTAAAAAGAGAACCTACAAACTGGGAAAAAATGTTGGACATTACAAGTCAGACAGAGGTCTAATCTCTAAAATCTACAAGAAAATCCAACACCTCTACAACAAAAAGACAGATAATCGAATTAAAAAATAGGCAAAGGAAATGAACAGATACTTCACCAAAGAAGACATTCAAGCGGCCAACAGACACATGTGGAAATGCTCGTGATCACTAGCTGTTAGAGAAATGCAAATTAAAACCGCAATGAGATACCATCTCACCCTGGCATTATTGGCATGAACAAAAAACACTGGAAATAACAAATGGTGGAGAGGTTGCAGGGAGATGGGAACTCTTATGCACTGCTGGTGGGAATGCATAATGATATAACCATTCTGGAAAATGATATGGTGTTTCCTTAAAAAGCTAGAAAAAGAAATACCATACGATACAGCAATCCCATTCCTAGGAATATATCTTAGAGAAATAAGAGCTGTCACATGCATAGACATATGCACACCCATGTTCATTGCAGCATTGTTCACAGTAGCAAAAAGATGGAAACAACCTAGATGTCCATCAACAGATGAATGGATAAACAAACTATGCTAGATACACACTATGGAGTACTATGCAATGAGAAAGAACAATGATGAATCTGTGAAGTATCTCATAACATGGATGAAACTGGAGGACATTATGCTGAGTGAAATAAGTCAATCACAAAATGACAAATATTGTATGAGGCCTCTGCTGTAAAAACTCATGAAAAAGTTTACACACAAAAAGAAACAATCCTTGTTGGTTATAAGGGATGGAAGGGGTGCGGGGTGGAACTAAATAGACAATAGGTAAGTGGTAACTTTGATGAAGGGTAAGACAGTACACAATACTGGGGAAGTCAATACAACTTGTACAAGGAAAGGTCATGGAAGCTCACTGAGGGACTGAAGTGCTGGAAAGAGGGAAGTGGGGACCATGGTCTTGGGGAACATCTAGCTCAACTGGCATAACACAGTTTATTAAGACAGCGTTCTACTTTCTATCTTGGTGAGTAGCGTATGTGGTCTTAAAAGCCTGTGAGAAGCCATCTAAGATACTTCCACTGGTCTTACTCCTTCGGGAGCATGAATGAGGAGAACAGGGTACAAGGAAAAGATTAGTTCGAGGGTCTAATGAACCACAGCTACCAAGGCTTCCATCAGACAGAGTCCAGTACAGCTAGATGGTTCCCAGCTACCACCACTGATTGCTCTGACTGGGATCACAACAGAGGGTCCTGGACAGAGCTGGAGAAGGATGTAGAACAAAATTCTAACACACAAAAAAAGACCAGATTTACTGGCCTGACAGAGACTGGAGAAACCCCACGAGTATGGTCCTGGACACCCTTTTAGCTCAGTGGTGAAGTCACTCCAGAGTTTCACCATTCCACTGGGGATTGGACAGCCTCATAAAAAAAAATGAGGCACAGCAGTCCAGGGACAAGGACTAGAAGACTGGAGCGGACAGGAAAACTGGTGATAGGGTACCCAAGGTTGAGAAAGGACAGTGTTGCATGTTGTGGGGTTGTTAACCATTGTCATAGGGAAATATGTGTACTAACTGTTTAATGAGAAACTATTTGTTCTGCAAACCCTCATCTAAGGCACACACACACACAAAAAGAATTATCTCTGTGAGAGCAAATTGATAACAGCAACTCAAAAGTTTTGATGGGAAGCCTGGGGCAGTGAGTTGAAGACAATGGTGATGGAATAATTTGGAAAAGGATAGTAAGAATAGCAGCACAACTGGAAGAATGTAATCAATGTCACTGAATTGTACATGTAGAAACTTTTTTTTTTTAATTGTACTTCAGGTGAAGGCTTACAGAACAAATAGTTTCTCATTAAACAATAGTACACATGTTGTTTTATGACATTGGTTAACAACCCCACAACATATTAACCCTCTAAATTCTCAACCTTTTTTTTTTGGTGAAAATACACACAGGCAAAAATACACCATTTCAAAAATTTACATGTAGAAACTTTTGAAATGGTGTAACTTTGGCTATGTATATTTTCACCAAAAAAATGGTACTCCAAGGTTGAGAAGGGAGAGTGTTGACATGTCATAGGCTTGTTAACCAATGTCATAAAACAATACGTGTATTGACTGTTTAATGAGAAACTACTTGTTCTGTAAACCTTCATCTAAAGTACAATAAAAAAAAAAAGAAGATTACAGCCAAGAAAACCCTATGGAGCAGTTCTACTCTGTAACACCTGGGGTCACCATGAATCTGGATCCACTCAACAGCAACTAACAATAGCAAGAATAAAGGAAGGCCAGTTTGAGAATGTAAAAAAACGATGTGATTGTTGGAGGTCTGAAATTAATATCTGATCTACCTAGAAGGGTTGTTGTCAACAGACTGTAAAAATATTTTGTAAATGTAAAATGCTATTCAAATTTATGTCATTCTTATCAGGACTCCTAAGTGGAGAAATTGTATCAAATGTGATAATATTGATAATTTCCATCCATCAGACTGAACGATTATTAGTGAAAATTTTTTTTCAATGTCATAATTTGATGTATTTTGAAAAAGAACGATATAATAACATAGTTAAAATACGAGAGCCTGTAAAATCTCTGAGTCCTGGACAGCAAGGTTTTTATTGTTTTTTAGATTTTTCTTTTGATTAGGGGAAAAATGGATATGTAAAGAACCAATATCTTAATTTTTTTTCTTTTATAATAAAAATCAGTAATTAGTTTAATATAGTATTTCTGATAAACAGTATTTTTATTTATTTGCATATCAAGAGTAATTTTTCATTATGATAAGCAACAAAAAAGAACTTTGTATAATATGCAATCACTTTTCTTTTTATATCATGAATGAAAGAAATATTAACAAAAACTACAGATGAAACAAATAAACATTTGTGTGTGTGTGTATCAGAGTCTCAGCAATGTCTATTTTATGTTTTAAATAGTGTTGAGCAATACATTCTTCACTGTATGAAAATGCTATATACATTTATAGGTTTACATAATGCACTACTGATAATTCTGTGGTAAATAGTTGAGGATTTACTATGTAAAAATGGAATAATTGTATAATTCTGCAATTTTTATAGGTTGAGTTATAATTAGTGGTATTCTGAACACTGGAACCTTGGACACTTCAGGGCTATGACTCGTAATGGGAGATGACACATCACGTGTTGTTTAAACACGTAGTTAAACGTGTTGCCCTCTGAAAAGAGGGATTCTCACTCAGATATTTTATAAGAACAATTTAATCAGCCTGGGGCTCTCTATGGGGACCAGAAAGACTGCTTGGATACAACTCTAGATAAATCTCTGCAAAAAGCTGAAGAATTGTTTTACTTGTAACTCATACATAAACTTTTGAAACCAAGGGAAAAAAATGTACGGATTTAATTACAAGGAGTTTACTGAGCAAAAACTTAAATACTTTGATATTTAGATGTAAGTAGTTAACAGTATAACATAGTTGTAAAAAACGTGGGTAAAAAGACCATGTTACCTTAGTTTGGAACCTGTTGCTTCTGTCTACTAATTGTGTGATTTTTAACATTTGTGATTCTTAACCTGTGTTTCTTAACCTTTCTCTGTCTCAATTCCATCATTTGAGATTCCGAACACAGGATTATTTTGAGAATTAAATGGAACACTACAAGCAAAGTGTTCAGGACTGGCTGCCTGGGATGAAGTGATTGCTCAATAGCTATTCTCAGTGGTTGTTGTAAAGTAACTATTATCTTTATTATTACTACATTCTATCTATTCGTTTCTCCCTAGAGAATTGGTGAAGCCTTTCATCAAGTATAAGTATCGTGTGTTTTCTCTCTTGATCCTATGGGAATCCTCTTCCTTTTATGCCACATGCTGCACCATCCTTGGTGCTCTGAGATCTCCCACACTGCTCCCTGTATTTTACCTAGTTTGCTCCATCTCTTTGTGTATAAAGTTCACACAGATTCCTCTTAAAATCTATTTGTAGTTGTAGTTATTAATTTTCAAAATTTCCTGTGCACAGATCCATACAAACACCAGAATATAAAAAAAAATATTTTTTTGCAAAGCTTGTTTGTGGATAGTACAGGATCCTTTGTTCATCTTTCTAGGGCAAAGATATTAATGTTTTAGGGAAGGGAGAGAAGCGACATGACAGAATGCCATCATTTTTAGGAAGAAGTTAAAATGTCCAAGTTGAAAGCTATTCTTAAGGCCTCCTCCAATTATACATATGTCATTACTACATGGTTACTTTTTGTATAGCACTAAGGCTATTTCAGCCATTTCATAATTAACTTTGTGGCTATAATGTCACCATAAATCTAGAAGGAAGGTAATTTTTTTCCTGAGAAAATCTGGTTACTCTTTAGGCCACTGAGTAAGTACATGAAAGACTTCTGAGATTTCTTGGGTTAGACAAGCTGAAAATAAAATGATTAGCTTTCTTTGATATGCTGCATTTTGTTTTCCAAACATAGATGATTGTTGTTGTTGGTAGGTACTGTGGAGTCAATTCCGACTCATAGCAATCACAAGTAAAACAGAACAAAACACTGCCCAGTGCTGCGCCATCTTTGCAATCTTTGCTATATTTGAGACCATTTTTGCAGACACTGTGTCAGTCCATCTCACTGAGGGTCTTCCTCTTTTTCACTGAACCTCTACTTTACCAAGCATGATGTTCTTCTCCAAGGACTGCTCCCCCCTGATAACATGTCCAAAATACTTGAGATGAAGTCTTGGCATCCTCACTTCCAAGGAGCACTCTGGCTGTACTTCTTTTAAGATAGATTTTTCGTTCTTCTAGCAGTCTGTATTACATTCAATATTCTTCAGCAACACCATAATTCAAAGGCTTCAATTCTTCTTCAGTCCTTCTTATTAATATGCAGTTTTTGCATGCATGATGTAATAGAAAATATCATAGCTTGGGTCAGGAGCACCTCAGTCCTCAAAGTGACATCTTCACTTTTCAACACTTTAAAGAGGTCTTTTGCAGAATATTTGCCCAATGCAATCCATGGTTTGATTTGTTGACTGCTGCTTTCGTGGGTGTTCGTTTTGAATCCAAGTAAAATGAAATCATTGACAACGTCAATATTTTCTCTGTTTATCATGATGTTGCTTATTGGTCCAGTTGTGAAGATTTTTGTTTTCTTTATGTTGAGGTGTAATCCATACTGAAGGCTGTGTAGTCTTTGATCTTCATCAGGAAGTGCTTCATGTCCTCTTTGCTTTCAGCAAACAAGGTTGTGTCATCTGTATGTCACAGGTTAATGAGTCTTCCGCCAATCTTAATGCTACAGTCTTCTTCACATAGTCTAGCTTCTCTGATTGTTTGCTCAGCATACTGATTGAACAAGGATAGTGAAAGGATACAACCCTGATGTACACCTTTCCTGACTTTAAACCACACAGTATCCCCTTATTCTGTTCAAACTACTGCCTCTTGGTCTATTTATAGGTTCCACATGGGCACAATTAAGTGTTCTGAAATTCCCATTTTTTGCAATGTTATCCATAATTTGTTATGATCCACATAGTCGAATGCCCATGCGTAGTCAATAAAGCAGACGTAAACATCTTTCTGGTATTCTCTGCTTTCAACCAAGATCCATATGACATCAGGAATGATGTCCCTCATTGCACATCCTCTTCTGAGTCAGGCTTGAATTTCTGGCATTTCCCTGTGGATGTACCGCTTTTTAAATTGTTTTCAGCAAAATTTTACTTGCATGTGATATTAATGATATTATTCAATAATTTCTGCATTTTGTTGGATCACCTTTCTTTGGAATGGGCACAAATATGGATCTCTCCTAATCAGTTGGCCAGGTAGATGTCTTCCAAACTTCTTGGCATAGATGAGTGAGCACCTCCAGTGCTGCATCAGTTTGTTGAAACATCTCAATTGATATTCCTTTGATTCCTGGATTCTTGTTTTTCACCAATGCCTTTAGTGCAGCTTGGACTTCTTCCTTCAATACCATCAGTTCTTGATCATATGCTGCTTCCTGAAATGGTTGAACATCGACTAATTCTTTTTGGTACAGTGACTCTGTATATTCCTTTCATCTTCTTTCGATGCTTCCTGCATCATTCAATATTTTGCCCATACCAAACCAAACCAAACCCATTGTCATAAAGTTGATTTCTACTTATAGTGACCCTATAGGACGGAGTAGAACTGCCCCATATGGTTTCCAAGGAGCGGCTGGAGGATTTGAACGGACGACCTTTTGTTTAGCAGCAAAGCTGTTAACCACTGCCTCACCAGGGCTCCTTCAAAATTGCAACTGAAGACTTCAATTTTTTCTTCAGTGCTTTCAGCTTGGGAAAGGCCAAGAGTGTCATTCACTTTTGGTTTTCTAATTCCAGGTATTTGCACATGTCATTATAATACTTTACTTTGTCTTCTAGAGCTGTCCTTTGAAATCTATTCGGCTCTTTTGATTCATTATTTCCTCTATTCCCTTTAGCTCCTCTATGTCCAAATGGAAGTTTCAGAGCTTCTTCTGACATCCATTTTGGTCTTTTCTGTCTTTTTAATGATCTTTTGCTTTCTTCATGTATGATGTCTTTGATGTCATTCCACAACTCATTTTGCCTTCTGTCATTAGTGTTCAGTGTGTTAAATCTATTCTTGAGATAGTCTCTAAATTCAGGTGGGATATACTCAAGGTCGTATTTTGGTTCTCGTAGACTTGTCTTAGCTTTCTTCAGCTTCAACTTAAACTTGTATTTGAGCAATTGATGCTCTGTTCTGCAGTCAGTTCTTAGCTTTGTTCTGACTGATAAGATTAAGCTTCTCCATTGTGTCTTTCCACAGATGTAGCCAATTTGATTCCTGTGTTTTCCATCCAGTGAGGTCAACATGTATAGTGACGCTTTATGTTGTTAAAAAACAGTATTAGCAATGAATAAGTCTTTGGTTTTGCAAAATTCTATCAGGTAATCTCCTGCATTGTTTCTATTACCCACGCCATATTTTCCAACTTCAGATCCTCTTTCTTTGTTTCCAGCTTTCCCATTCCAATCACCAGTGATTGTCAATGCATTTGATTACATGATTGATGAATTTCATACTGCAGAAGCTGGTAAAAACCTTTAATTTCTTCATCTTTGGCCTCAGTAGTTAGTGAGTAAATTTGAATAATAGCCGTATTATTTTGTCTTCCTTGTAGCTGTATGGATATTATCCCACCACTGACAGCATTGTATTTCAGGATAGACCTTGAAATGTTCTTTTTGAAGCTGAATGCAACGCCATTCTTTTTCAAGTTGTCCTTCCCAGCATAGTAGACTGTATGATTGTCTGATTCAAAATGACCAATACCACTCCATTTCAGTTCACTAATGCCTAGGATATTGATCTTTATGCGTTCTATTCCATTTTTGATGACTTCCAATTTTCCCAGATTCACACTTTGTATATTCCATGTTCTGATTATTAGTGGATGTTTGCAGCTGTTTCTTTTCATTTTGAGTGGTGCCACATCAGCAAATGAAGTTTCCAACAGCTTTACTCCATCTATGTCATTAATTTCGACTCTACTTTGAGGAGGCAGCTCTTCCCCAGTCATATTTTGAGTGATAGATAGATGACACTTTATATTTTCTACCAAAGCACATTTCATTATACTTAAAAGCATAATTTTTAAAATAAAATGTGCTTCTCATAATTATGCCTTAATTTTGAGAAAAGGCAATGAGGTGGATATATAATATACCTATATATCTATTTCAAAATGTTTCATCCACATTCTCAAGTATATCATTTAGTATGAAAACAACTTATATGTCATAAGATTTATAAGTGAATGGAATTTAAGTAGCTAAAACCATGAGTGCCACAGCAATTTTATATATTCTGTGTTTGGAAGACTAAAGGGTAAGACATGATTCTCTTTACAAAAGGGAAAACTGAAGAGTGTAAAGTATCGTAAGAATTCTTTCTATTTTACCAGCCGTATTATTACAAAGGACTAGCAAACCTTATCTTCTGTGCTTAAAGCAAAGGTCATTGAGCATCTTTTCATTTTCTTTTTTGCATTTCTCCTGTAGTAATGATTGTCAGTTCCAGGCAAGAACCTACCACTTGTTCTTTCATTAGTATTTTTTCTGTTTCAAGATATTTAAAAATACAGTTTTTTTTCCACTGGGTTATTTCTCCAAAAAGCTGCTTTTCTACCCTTTTACCCTTCTACCTTTCTTTATATCCTGTGGACATATTTTTGCTATGTGATTTTTTAGTGGTAGCTGTTCATTTGGAAGAGGGTTAATATCAATTCCTGACCCTGTGAAATAGGGGTGAGATAAAAAGCTATGTGCAGTGATATGAGGTACAGTACAGTCAACCAAGGGAAGCTAAGGAAATTCAATCATGGGCACTTGCAGACTTATCAGCTTGCAAACAACTAATCACATTATAAATTATTTACATGTTTAGATTTCCACAGTCATTTATTTACATGAGAAAAATATTGCTATAAGCTGCACAGAGTCTTTTCCAATCCTCAGTAAAATTTCAGGGCACACAAAGGTAACATGATATAAGGACAATAGTGCTTTATTTTCTTTAAATAAAACACAATGTATGTTTTAAATAACGACAAAAGAAGTTAAGCTAAATCAATCATCAGTGGGGAAGATAAAATTATCAATATCTGTAATCTCTTGCTGCTTTTATTAATTATATTATGAAACTGAAAAAGTGAATTGGAAAGTATACAAAGAACAAAAATTATTAGCCACATCTTTCTCAAGCATTTCTGAATTTAAAGTAAAATACATTGCCAAAATGACACAGTCATAGCCCTCAAGCTACAATTTAAGGCAATTTTTTTCTAATGTAGTCTACATGTTTATTCTTGATAATTAAATATTAATTGCTAAATTCTCCAATGCTATCCTGATATATTATTTTCCTTATAAACATGATTATAAAATTAATAACATTTGTACACATAAAACCAAATACAAATATACATCAATTTCTGTAACACCATAAACTAGAGACAAAGTTAAGAGTTTAAATATGTAAATTCGTAGTACTCGTTAGTATTTTTGAGGAGTCTTTTAGTGGAAGTTACCACATAACTTTACTCACTTATGGACAATTCTTGAAATAGAGTCAAGAACGTGTCTGGTAGAGGAAATAAAGTATTTAAGAATGCATAACGAAGATCCAGTTCATCGTATAAAATCTTGAATCTCAAATGACAAAATCAGAGGAAATGGATTTTAAGAGAGTAAATAAAATGGTGGCAAACTATAAAAGTTCTGTATGAGAAAGTAGTAAGCCTCTGGTCTATTCTTTTAGTTTTACAGGGAGAAAAAAAAATGAAATCCAGGAGTCTTCTTACATATAAAAATAGTTTTGTTTTAACTTACAAGGTGTTTTTAGAAGAGAGTGATATACCTGCCTGGAACATACAGCTTGAAAGGTACCTAAATTGTTACCAGTTTTTTTTTTTTTTCCTCAGTGGTTAAGATAGTGTCCCATGTAAAGATACAATTATAATTAAAGAGTGTCGTCCAGTCAATTTTGGTTCATACTGACCCCATGTTACAGAGTAAAACTGCCACATAGGGTTTTGTAGACTGCAACCTTTATGGGAGCAGATCATCAGATCTTCCTCCCGTGGAGCAGCTGGTGGGTTCAAACCAGTGACCTTTCTGTTAGCAGCCAAGTACTTAACCATTGCATCACTAGGGCATCTTTAGTAAATATTTTGTTTTTGTCTATGAATAATATGGAAAACTGCTGGAAAGTTTTGAGTAGATAAAGGATGGTAGGAAGTTCACCTCTCTCCTCAGCCCTGCTGATACCTTCTGATGAAAATGGGATAATAACTTTAACCACCTCATTGCCTCTCAGTAGATGTGTAAACTCAGCTTTCTACCGGATCCAACTAACACCATGGAGTGGGGAGAGGGCACAGCTGATTCATACTGCCTAAGTCTACAGGGGGTGGGCAGATGCTCAGCTCCCCACTAGGCCTTGCTGATACCAGGATAGATAAAAGAAGTGGAGTGCTGATGAGCCCCTACTCCCATCATCCTGTTCAGGCTTGTTGCTACTGAGGGGGAATGGAGGCTCAGCTTACTGTTGGACCCCTATAACACTAAACTGGTAGGGGAATTGGAGTACTGCCTATTTTGCTGGGTGGGGGAAGAAAATCAGCTCCCCGTTTGTTCCCACCAACACCACTGAACTGGAGAATCAGAGCGCCAACCATATGCACTGGCAGAGAAGGGAAGATCAACTGCATACTCAGTCTCATTGAAATACAGGACAGGGGGATTCCATTGGTGTTTCTTTGGAGAAGGGTTAGTATTGCCAAAATGTTTTCTGTTTGTTTAGCCACTTGTGAGAGAAAAGCCTTTTCCAGAAACTTTTTTGTCTTTGCCCGTTTGTGATTCTGGGTTGGAATCTTCTACCATGCCCTGTCTGGAATATACAGGAGGCAACCAGTAAACCTACGGGACCCACCGCTGGTACATTCTTCAAATTCCAAGGCTCCTGGGCAGTCCATCTTTTAGTTTCCAACTTTCAGAGTCTTCCTATGATTGTTTATTGTGTTACGTCCAGTGCTGTTTTTAGCTGTAGGAGGGAAAACCTGGAAATGATGAGGCTACTCCATCTGGGCTGGAAGGAAAGGTATACACTGCAGATACTTTCCATTCTTCTCACAATCTCCTTTGGAAATGCAGATTTTTCAGCTACTTTTCCTTTTTGTGGAAATGTCTTTTGGGTATATGTTTACGAATTATATATAATGGATGGAATACTACCTATATCCTAGGATCTGTACTCTCTTTTCTCTGAGAAGAATTATTTAAAGAATTATACTATAATGACTTACAGAGAATAAGTAATTGAATGAAGTATATACCTTGAACGTGATTGAACCTGGATGTGAAACAAGTTTATGAGATTTCAAAGCCAGTGTTTTCTCCACTCTATGCTGCTGGCTTTCTTAAATAAAATTAGACTTTCGTTTTATTGCTACTAGATTACGAGTTTTCTATGTCAGGATCAGTCTCAATCATCTTTTTATGCCTAGTGATTAGCACATATTAAGCATTTAAATAGAGATTGTCTCTTAAATAGGTGCTATGTGGAACCACCTTTAAAAAAAAAAGAAAGAAAACTAAAGCATTTGAAGAGATTGAAGAATAGACTGGAAAGTGTAAATAAAAAGAAAATAATTCTATGTAAAAAAGAATTTTTCCCATATGAAAAGGAAAGAAAACTTAAAGGTTTTTACTAAAAAAATGGGGGGATTGAGGAGGGATTGAAATAAATGTAAAACAAGGACAACTTAACCTGAGACTAGGACATGAAGGGAATTATTAAATCATCTTCTTTCAACTTCATCTGCCAAGAGTCGTCAGTTAAATATGCCAGATGAAGATTCTGTGATGAAGAACACGTGCTGGATCAAAACCAAGAAAAGAAAGGTAAGCTTAAGACTTTTGACAAATGTTTATCACGTGTTTTTCAACTTAAAGGAAAAGAAAAAAATATACTAAATATGTCCAGATTGCCAAAAGTTTTGTTTTTCACATAAACAAATATATTTAGAGACAAAGAAAGTTTTGAAATCCATGAAAGATTTTTTTGTTACCTTGGTTCAATGTGAGGAAGATAAATATACTTGATCCTCTCTATATGTCTGTTTGCAACAAATTAAGAGTATAAGTTTAATATTCGGTGACTTTCCCCCAAATGATGTATGAAAGAAAATATTGAAAACTTCCTCAAGCATAGTTTCACCAAAAAATTATTTCATGGGACAAATGGACAAAAGTATATATAAGAACTAGCTCTTAAAATAATAGTGAACATTTGATGTATCTAGACAGTTATTTTCTTCTAGAAAATTCAGTCATGAGCAGCTGGGAGAAAGTATTGCATAAATGAGATAACTGAGGCTTATGAATTAGTATGCCTTGGTCTTCAGGATATCTAATTTGGTGAAAATGAAATTTCCCTAATATTATTTTATAAATTTTACATGTATTTGTAAAATAAATATTTTCAAACCACATGTTTGTATTTTGTGTTTTCCATTTATACACAAATGTGTGTGTGTTTGAATATTGAAAGTGGTATAATACAGCAGGAATCTAAAAAATCTAAAAAAACAATTGCCAAATTGACTCATAGTGATCTCAAGTGTGTTAAAGTAGAAATGTGCCTCATAGAGTTTTAAATGGTTGGTCTTTTTGGAAGCAGACCACTAGGCCTTTCTTCTGAGGTGCTTCAGGGTGGACTCCAACTTCCAACCTTTGCTTAGCAGTTGAGCGTGTTAACTGTTTTGCACCACACAGAAGGGATCCTAACTAGGCTAGCTATAATCTGTATTTACGCTAGCAGAGAAAATTGCTAACACCTCTTTTTCCAAGTAACTAGTAGAAAGTAATGATTTAGGTGGGGCTGAGACGCTGGGGAAATGGTGAGTTAAAACTGTGGCCACAGTACTTGTTCAGGTATAAAGAATCATACCTGAGGTCTGGTAGAAGAGGAAAATCAGGGGAGGACAAGTTACTTCAAATAAAATTGCAACACAACCTGATTAAAGGGAGAGATACCTCTTCAGCCATACAGGGAGGAAAAAATGAGCTGGTAATCAAACTTTGTAAACATTGTCTGACAGTCATAATGCAGTGGGGTTTCAGCTATCACACGACAAATAGGTACCTGAACCCTGAAACTCAGCTCCTCTGGTACTATGCTTTTCAATTAAAAGTAGAGTCAACATTAGATTCCATTTACTTGAGGTTTACTGCTTTTTTTTTTGTTTGTTTTTGCCTTTTCTTCTATCCTTTTAAGGGAAGGGGTGGAGAGAGTGTAGTGGTAGAGACTGTATAGAAACAGTATTCATATTCTTTGCTCACAATGTATTAATTTATTCATTTCACCAGAACAAAGAAAATTCAAGTTATTTTACATGTGAAAGTACTATTTTTTTTTTTTAAAGAACCACTAAATATTAAATCGTGGAAATTTTTGGAGTTGAAAATGAATATAGAAGCTTATTGTCTTGATTTAAGATTTGATTTCTGTCAAACAAGTGATCTATAAAGAATCAAGTTTTTCTGGCAAGGTAGTTACATTTGCCATCATCCACAATATGTCATAATAATATATTGAACATTCTATTTAAATGTATACATTTTTAAATTTTATCTATCATAACAAAGTATTTCTATAGTAACGTAAGTTTCAATCATTAAATTTATCCTTTGGCAACAAATTTATCAATTTTAAAAGCAAAACATATATTTTACTAAAAGGATTGTAGAGACACTTTTTATATATTTTTTTCTTGAGAATAAAATATCAGTGAAATATCAATGTTAAACACAAAATATTTCCTGATCCTAGAAACATTTCTCATTTAAAATGTCTCTAGTCATTCAGTGAAAGTGTCAGTCTCCATGAAAAAGTCATGTGCTTAACTCTGCTGAAGGTGGTAATTTTGAAGCTACACTCTTTTTAAACAGAAGGGTTGCTTTGCTCCCTAAACATTTAGTTAACCTAAGAAATAAATAAATAAATAAATATTGCCATTGAGTTTATTCCAACTCATAGCAACCCTATAGGACAGAGTAGACCTGCCCCCATAGGGTTTCCAAGTAGTGGCTGGTGGATTCAAACTGCCAATCTTTTGGTTAGCAGCCGAGCTCTTAAACACTATGTCACCAGGGCTCCAGAGTTAACCTAATAGGTATGCCTATGACACCTTGCAGTTAGTTCAAGTTGGCAGAAAATGTTTGGGTAACACCAAAGCTGTGTGATCTGATGGAGGCTGTTTATAAAGTTGATGAAGGATATCCCACAAAATAATTTTCATTAAAATTATGTGGAAATAGGCAATAAGTTCAAAAAGTCTAATCAGCACATAGCAGTGTTCCTTCCAACATGCATACTTATTAATAAAAATGGAAGAGAGTGAAGAAATAAAAACATGGTGGTGTTAATTGAGTGGAAATCTACTGATGCAAAGGAAGTCTAAAGCGGAACAATTGAATAACCTATTACTCTGTTGTTGTTCAGGACCAGAAGTCTGATTGCTTGATGAACAGTTGATGTTTGAACCCCTTACTTAAACCTAAACTGTAAATTTTGTTTTGTTTTCACGCTTCGTAGAATTAGAGTATTTAGGACGAATCTGAAATTTGAAATTACGTTAAGTGACAGAAGGGCCTTGTTTCCTACCAATTATTAAACTCTAGCATAAACATAGCATGTGCTAGCAGCAGAGTCAAACCTGAAGAATTTGACATTTACATCTACAGAATGTGTAGAGTTTACTTTAGACATTTTAGCCATCCTCCTGAAATAACTAACAACTAGCAATTTTTCACCTTAAATAAATGACACTTTATATAGTCTGTACAGGAGAGGTATTTCAGTTGATTGGGGGGGCATAAATAAATGCAGGTAAAATATTGAAAAGTGAACAGTTACACTGACACTGTAGTTCTTTGAAGCACTAAATTCTGCAGTTTTACGATAATCTACCTGCTGTATGTGATCCAGGTTTCGGGCGTTGTAGTTATTCTCGTCATTATTCATGTCATGTCATAATCTTAAAACTCAGATAATCCAACGTATATCAGTGCTGGCAAAAAAGAGAAAGAGTGCATCTTTTCAGTCCTTTATTAACTGAGATCATTCTAGAATATACAGTTGTTTGGCAATACAAGTGATAAAAACCAGACATGTTGAGAGATCTATTGGTATGGATAAATCTTATCTTGTTTTCCTCCCTAAACTTGGCAGCTACTTTTGACATCTCCCAAGTTAATCTAACAGGGTTATGGAAGAAATCGCAGCATATTCAGCACTAAATTTTGATTGGCTGGGAATAGCATATGGTTCCCATATCTTTCCTGGAATAAACCACAACATATAGTGAGAGGTTTCTGTGGTAGTGTTTTGTTATATTTCACATAGCAGTCCAGAAGAGCTGTTATCCTGTTCCAAATTAGAAATCACATACCCTTTTTTTTTTCTTTCTTTTTAATCATAGAGAGATTTAGTATTTTCAAAAGTAAATAAATGAACAAGGAGCTAAGTTTGATTCAACAAAATAAACTAATCTAATAATATAATTAAGTGAGCCAATAATATATAGTGACACACTAATAAGGGATTTAATATGAGGAAGTGGTTTAGTAATTACAGATGCTCCCAGGTAAGTTACTCTCCAAAAAACTAAAAAAGTGAGGAAATAAGTAGAGAAACAACATAGAAAATTCCAGAAAAATTAAGTGTCTCTCCTTCTTGGTGTAAAAGAGAGTGCTTGGTAATGTGCATGCCTCAGGAAGAGATCAGCGCTGATGGTAGTCAGACATGGAGATTTGACCAAGTTAGAGCTAGTAGAAAATTCTGAGCCATTTCCAGCAATCAGTGCATGTAGGAAATATGGAATTCTTCATATGCACACCAGTATCTCCTAGGTCCATCTAGAAAAGGGAATAAAATCCAACCTGAAGTTGCCTGAGATTTAACAGTATCTTTGATTTAATCTAGGCACAATTTTGGCAGTATGATATGTGATGTAGACATAGACATAGATACAGTATAACTGTGATAAGTGTGCCTGCTCTATTTCAGAAATCTCCAGGAGTACTTTGAAAATGAACATTGTTCAATTATACATTATGTGATGAATGAATATTTGCATAAATAAGTATGCCACAAATACTACTTTGAAATTCAGAGACTGATTGGGAGAAACACAGCTATTCTCTGTCTTCTCGTGGTTTAATGTCATGAGCCCTGAGAATTGAGAAGTCTTAATTTAGCCAACTTTTCAACACTAAACATCTGTGAAGCTACTAAAATTGTATATTCCCAGAATAATTTTTGCGTCCAGCTCTCTGAACATTAAGAGAAAGTTTTTAAATGCCATTAATATAGATTTACCACGTCCTAAAGTTCAAACTCTAACCTAACCTACAGGTTAGCTCTCTGTACCACCACTCTTAGTGAAGCTTGGAACAAGTCTTTGCTTTCAAGGGCATTCTATATTCATGGTAAGATTTCCCCGCAAAGGTTAGCAAACCTAAGACTTAACTCAGGCAAGCTCTGGTTGAACTTATTCTGAGTATTCAGTAATTTCATCGCTATAATCACTTGGAAACTGGGAACATAGATTATGTGGTTATCTCTATTAAAATTCCAGTTAGTGATTGGTTTAAAACCTGGAAGACTTCAGTGGAAGATTTACTCTATGTGTTTGAACAAATCTCCTGTAGGAAAGATATAATTTAAATCAAATCATTTCAAATTCTGATTGAAACCACTAGTCAGGAAGACTCGTAATCAATGCTTACGTGAAAAAATGAGTATGTGTAATTCAATACAACTTCAATGTATTTTTCTCATAGGTCAGATGTAGATGTTTTATATTAGAAGGTACACACATTGCGAAGCAGTGATTGTGTTATGTTTTACATTATATCTGTCATTGCATTAGAAAACCTTTTGGCAGGTTTAGACATGCCCATTAAACACCATTCATCACTTAGTACTCACGTGGTAGCAACATAGCACCTTGCTTAGTGATGATACATTTACTCTTTATTTCAGCTCATAGATTCTGAGGTAACAGAGGTCAGAGTGTTTTACCACTATCATCATTTCTTTCATATGATGCATATTTGTTATGGAGAAAAATCTTTATTCTCTGTATTACCAGGTACTTGCCATTCAAACCATTATCACATCATTAATTTTTAGATTTTTATTTGTGATTTTTGATAAAGTTCTGTTTCCCTAAAAAATATAACCCTGAGATCAGGAGTTAGTGTCTTTGCTCAGCATTGGGTCTCTAGTGCCATCCATAGTGCTCAAAACATGGTAGTTGTTAGATAAATATTTATTGAATAAATAAATTGAATGAATAAAGACATTGCAATATCCCTTTTTTCATAACCCTCTGTCTATAAAAAATTCCATTAAAATGTCTCCATGTATTTGAGAGACATTTTAACATTTAATAGGGGTTCTGGCATTAGTTAACCTGCATGGCAAGCTGCTATGAGAAAAAGACCTGGAAACACAGTGACTTAATAAGATAAATGTTTATTTTTGTTTCACTCATCAATATGGATATGAGTGTTCTAGGCTTACAGGGCTTGCTCTTCTCTACAGTTATACTGGGACAGGATCTTAGCAATAACTCCAGCGAATGAACTTTTAAAAATACGGAACACTGGACACTACATCAAAAGGTCCTTTAAATGTTCCAGTGCCCCATAAAAGTAAGAGCTTTGCAGGTATTGGCCTCTCAAATTTTTTTATTTAACTTTTTTTTGTTAATTTATCAACTGTCATAACTTGGATTTTTTTTTTTTTTAGAAAACTTCAGCATAAGACAATTTTTTTCTTGGTTTTAAATAACTATGAATATTATAACTGCATTTAAGCTGTATAAAGACACATATGTATGTCTTGGTATACAAAGACTTTTTTTTTTTTTTATTGTATTTCAGGTGAAGCCTTACAGAACAAATAGTTTCTCATGAAACAGCAGTACACATGCTGTTTTATGACATTGGATAACAACCCCACAACATATTAACCCTCCAAATTCTCAACCTTATTTATTTTTTTTTTTTGGTGAAAATACACATAGCCAAAGATACACCGTTTCAAAAATTTCTACATACACAGTTCAGTGACATTGACTACGCTCTCCCAATTGTGCTGTTATTCTCACTTAAGATGAAGGCTTACAGAACAAAATAGTTTCTCACTTAACAGTTACTACAAATGTTGCCCTATCACAATGGTTAACAATCTCACAACACATCAACAATATCCTTACTCAATCTTGTATTCCCTATCACCAGCTTCCTTGTCCCCTTCTGCCTTCTGGCCCTTGTCACTGGACTCCTGTACCTCGTTAGTCTCATTTGGTTTTACGGGGTTGTCCACTCCCAGGCTGAACAGTGAACCTCGGAGGTAACTTCACCACTGAGCTAAAAGGGTGTCTGGGGGCCATACTCTCGAGGTTTCTCCAGTCTCCTTTAGGCCAATAAATCTGGTCTTTTTTTGTGTGTGTGAGTTAGAATTATGTTCTACATCCTTCTCCAGCTCTGTCCAGAACCCTCTGTTGTGATCCTGGTCAGAGCAGTCAGTGGTGGTAGCCGGGCACCGTCTAGCTGTACTGGACTCAGTCCGGTGGAGGCCTTGGTAGCTGTGGACAATTAGTCCTTCAGACTAATCTTTTCCTTGTATCCTGTTCTCTTCATTCTCCCTTGCTCCCGAAGGGATGAGACCAGTGGAGTCTCTTAGATGGCCACTCACAGGCTTTTAAGACCCCAGATGCTACTCACCAAGGTAGAATGTAGAGCATTGTCAAAGACATTTTTGACCAATATGTTGACAGTGATTATCTCTGGGGGTTAGATTTACAGGAGGATATCTCTTTGATCATAATAAATTTCTGTAATGTAAACATTTTAAAAACTTTATAACTCTTATGTAATCAGGAAAAAGATATTTTAAAGAGAATAACATTTTGAAACGTACTTCATTATGGTGATGACTATTTTAGCAATTTGTGACAGAACAAAGGAATTATGCCAAAACCTCCTCCCAAAACAATCCCCTAAATTTTTGACATTAAAAGTCTACCTTTAAAAAAAAATAAGAAATATAAAAATAGTGCCAAAGCCCTTACTTTTAGAAAACCAGGATGTAATTAGTATTTCCAACGATAGTAAAGTAAAAGATACTAACTTTAAACTTTTGAATGTCAAAAAATCATTATGATAAATATGAAACCCAGTTGGGAACTGCTATTTGAAGAGAATGAACCATTAATTGAAACTATATCCAACATGTGCCAAATTTTTACAAAACTTATACAAAAATAATCCCCAAAGTCAATGTAAAAAGAGCTATACAAAATTCAGTTTCATCCATAAGAGAATAAATTTAATCAAGCTTCATTCTTTATTTATTCAATATACCTTCACAATACTATTCCATGCAGTTCTGAAATATTGCATATTTATTTTACACAATTAATCATACCCGTCAGCACAAAAGTCCGCATTTCTTAAAAAATGCTGCCTGAAGTCTTTTCAAATAAGTGCCAAATGGAGAGAGCGAGAAAGCGATAAAGAAGGCTGGCGATAAGGCTGTTGAATAAAAGTAGGTAACAAAACTGATTGAACCTAAAGGAGCCAATAGTATTAGAGAAACATTTGCCCCTTCATTTGGGAGACTCGTCATGTTTTAAAAATTTAGTTGAATCAGTGAGTTGAGTTTTATATTTTGCATTTCAAATTTTAACTCATAAGACTTAAATCTTACTTTTGGACTTAGACAAGATACTGAAATTCTTGACTATATACATATATATAATTATATATTATATGCTATATTAAATAATGTATATTACACTTCTGAATAATACAGCAGAGATCTATAAATATCTCATTTACAAAATACAAAACTAAGTTTTTTTGTAATGTTCTTACTTGATAAATTTCACCTATAGAGAAAATTCACTCCATTATCATGATGCTAATAAATCTTCATATAGCACCTACTACCTATGTTAAGTCATTTAATCCTCATGACAAACCTATGAAAAAGTTATTTCCATTTTATGGATGAAGAAACTTGTCCAAAGTCCTGCTGCTAGGACCGGGCTGGGACTTGGACCCAGACAATCTGGTTCCACAGTTCAATCACTAAACTACCATATAATAAAACTGCTATGCACTTGAGTTATTCGTCATATTCTGGAAACCCTTCTTTTGGCCCCCAAGATTATTTTAGTAAATGGAAAATCTGTAATTTGGTAATTTCAGTAGTATAAGATGCTAAAGAGTCTTCCATGTGACCCTACCCAATTACAGTTGTCCCTCTCCCCTCCAAATTATCTGCTCTCCTGAAATTTATGGTAATCATTTCTTGTGTTTCTTCATGGTTTTATGACCAACTGTAGATTCCTAGACACTATCCTTTAGTCCAGCCCATTTTATTATTCATTTTGGGTGAACTTTTATTAATCTGCAAATTTTCCTCTATCTCTTTTCCTTACACTTCATATGTTGAACCCAGAGTGTTTGACTTGTTGTTAGTTGCCTTCGAGTCAATTCTGACTTATGACAACTCCATGTGTGCAGAGCAAAACTACCCCATAGGGTTTTCAAGGCTGTGGCTTTCTGGAAGCAGATCACCAGGTGTTTCTTCCAAGGGGCCTCTGGATGGGTTTGCACTGCCAACCTTTTGACTGGCAGTCAAGTGCTTAACCATTTGCGCCAACCAGGGATAGCATTTGACTTGTAGAATACTCAAAAGTCTAGATTTTACTAATTGCATGTTTTTCTCTCCTCTGTATTTCCTGAAAATCGGAAAATGGATCCAGAGTTAGTCACTTGGGTCTGATCTCTTCGGCAAGACTTTAAATGGTGCTGTATTCTTTCATTAGGAAGCTTATCATATCTAGTTGTCTCACTTTTTTTTTTTTTTTTAACAGCATTAGCATCTGTTGCTTCTCAATGCCTAGATCCATTCATTCAGTGTGAGCTGGAAAAGGATGATATCCTAAGTTTATCATTTCTTTTTCATTTATTAGCTCAAAACTTCTACAAAAAGACACTTGTATCCTTTGAATATTTGGTTACCCAGTGGTACAGCTCACCTAGTAAAAAAAATATGTTTTCCCCTTACATATGAGTTCCCAACGTACTATAAAAGTGAATAATTAGGCTATCTTTTTCTAACAGCACCATGATGAAACTATAGATTTAAACATATTTAATGAATTTTGTCCTTATTTAAGTTCAAATTGCCGGTCATTGACCAGTGGGATCTTCTCAGGTACTTTTGATTTATTCTAGTATTGATTATTTTCTTGCTACCTGGAGTAAACAACTGTTTTAAGCTCATTTTGTGTGTATATATTATATATAACTCCCAAACGCGGAATCAGCCATTTCTATAAAAATCCCTGACTTTATATTAGTGTGAATGGTATTTGAAAACAAAAATATAGGTGCTCAAATGCTCCTGGCTATGATGTTGTTCATTCTTTCTAGAACTTTATAGTGTACAGACAGAACTATGAAGTATGCATATTTCCTAGTCACACATATAATTGTATATTTAAAAGCATACTAATATATGTGTATATATATATATATATATATATATAAAACCATTTATATATTGCTGTGTTCATATGTATGTGTCAGTGTGTGTGGTGTGTATTTAAATACCTCCTGAATTCTTACTAATATTTCTGAATCAAATTCAGTAAAAGAGTGTTCTTTTCTTTTTTTTAATTGTACTTTAGATGAACATTTACAAAACAAACTAGCTTCTCATTAAAAAGTTAGTACACATATTGTTTTATGACATTGGTTAACAACTCCATGACATGTCTGTCTTAGTCATCTAGTGCTGCTGTAACAGAAATACCACAAGTGGATGGTTTTAACAAAGAGAAGTTTATTCTCTCACAATCCAGTATGCTAGAAGTCTGAATTCAGTGCTCCAGCTCCTGGGGATGTCTTCTCTCTGCGTTGGCTCTGGAGGAATGTCCTTGTCATCAGTCTTCCCTTGGTCTGAGAGAATCTCAGTGCAGGAATCTCAGGTCCAAAGGATACTCTGCTCCCAGCACTGCTTCCTTGGTGGTATGAGGTCCCCTTGTCTCTCTGTTATAGTCTTATATTGCTTCTCTGTTTTATATCTCAAAAGAGATTGGCTTCAGATGCTATCTAATCTTGTAGATCTCATCAATATAACTGCCACTAATCCATTTTATTACATCATGGTGATAAGATTTACAACACATAGGGAAATCACATCAGATGGCAAAATAGTAGACAGTCACACAATACTGGAAATCATGACCTAGCCAAGTTGACAGATATTTTTTGGGGACACATTTCAATCCATGACAATGTCATTACTCTCCTTTCTTGACCTTGGGTTCCCTATTACCATCTTTCCCGTCCTCTCCTGCCTTCTAGTTCTTGCCCCTGGGCTGGTGTGCCCCTTTAGTCTCATTTTGTCCTATGGGCCTGTCTAATCTTTGGCTCAAACGTGTGACTTCATTACTGAGTTAAAGGGTGTAGGGGGACCATACTCTTGGTGTTTCTCCATTCTCTGTCAGGCTAGTAAGTCTGCTCTTTTTTTGAATTAGAATTTTGTTCTACATTTTTCTTCAGCTCTGTCCAGGACCCCCATTGCAATTCCTGTCAGAGCAGTCAGTGGTGGTAGCCAGGCAACACCATCTAGTTGTACTGGACTCAGACTGGTGGAGGCCGTGGTAGTTGTGGTCCATTAGTCATTTGGACTAATCTTTCCTTTGTGTCTTTAGTTTTCTTCATTTTCCTTTGCTCCTGAAGGGGTGAGGCCAGTGTAATATCATTGGCCACTCACAGGCTTTTAAGATCACAGATACTACTCACCAAAGTAAAATGTAGAGTATTTTCCTTATAAACTATGTTATGCCAATTGAGCTAGATGTTTTCTGAGACCATGGTCCTCACAGCCCTCAGCCTGGTAATTTGTTCCCTCAGGGAGTTTGGATTTTTCCACGGAACTTTCATGACCTTACCCTGAACAAGTTGTACTGGCTTCCCCAGTATTGTGTACTGTCTTCTCCTTCACCAAAGTTACCACTTATCTGATGTCTATTTAGTGTTTTTCCACCCCCACCCCTCCCCTCCCTCGTAACCGTCAAAGATTGTTTCTTTTCGTGTGTAAACCTTTACATGAGTTTTTATAGTAGTGATCTCATACAGTATTTGTCCTTTTGTGATTGACTTATTTCATTCAGCATAATGCCCTCCAGATTCATCCATGTTGTGAGATGCTTCACAGATTCATCATTGTTCTTTATCATTGTATAATACTCCATTGTTTGTGTGTACCATAGTTTGTTTATCCATTCATCTGTTGATGGGCATCTAGGTGGTTTCCATCTTTTTGCTATATTGTGAACAATGCTGTAAGGAACATGGATATGCATATGCCTATTTGTGTGATGGCTCTTCTTTCTCTAAGATATATTCCTAGGAGAGGGATTGCTGGATTATAAGGAATTTCTTTTTCTAGCTTTCTAAGGAAGTGCCATATTGTTTTCTAAAATGATTGTATCATTTTGCATTCCCACCAGCAGTGCATAAGAGTTACAATCTCCCTGCAGCTTCTCCAACATTTGTTATTTTTTATTTTTTTTGATTCATGCCGATAATTCCAGGGTGAGATGGTATCTCCTTGTGGTTTTGATTTGCATTTCTCTAATGGCTAGTGATTGAGAGAATTTCCTCTTGTCTGTGTTAGCTACTTGAATGTCTTCTTGGGTGAAGTGTCTGTTCATTTCCTTTGCACAATTTTTAATTGGACTGTTTGTCTTTTTGTTGTAGAGATACTGGAATTTCCTGTATTTTAAAGATTAGGGCTTTATTGGATTTCTGATAGCCAAAAATTTTTTCCAATTAGTGGGTTCTCTTTTTACTCTTTTGGTGAAATCTTTTGATGAGCATAAGTGTATAATTTTTAGAAGATCCCACTTATCTAGCATATCTTCTGGAGATGGATGTTGTTAGCTATGGTTTGTATCCTGTTAATGCCATGTATTAGAATCTCTCGGATTGATCCTATTTTTTCTTCCATGAACTTTATATTTTTGGCTTTATATTTAGGTCTTTGATCCATTTTGAATTAGTTCTTGTATATGGTGTGAGATACGGGTCCTGTTTCATTTTTTTGCAGGTGGACATTCAGTTTCGCCGCATCATTTGTTAAAAAGACTGTCTTTTCCCCATTTGATGGACTTTGGGTCTTTATCGAAGATCAGGTGACCATAGGGAGATGGATTTACCTCTGGGTTCTCAATTCTGTTCCATTGGTCAATGTATCTGTCGTTGTACCAGTAACAGGCTGTTTAGACTACTGTAGCTATATAGTAGGTTCTTAAGTCAGGTAGTGCAATTCCTCCTACTTTCTTCTTCTTCTTCTTCAATAGTGCTTTACTTATCCAGGGCCTCTTCCCTTTCCATATAAAGTTAATGGTTGTTTTTTCCATCTTTTTAAAGAATGTTGTTAGTATTTGGATCCGGATTGCCTTGTATTTGTAGATTGCTTTGGGTAGAATTGTCATTTTCACAACATTGAGTCTACCTATCTATGAGCATGATATGATCTTCCATTTATGTAGATTTCTTTTGGTTTCTGAAGTAGTGTTTTGTAGTTTTCTTTGTAGAAGATTTTTACATCTCTCGTAAGATTTATTCCTAAGTATTTTATTTTCTTAGGGGCTATTATAAATGGTATTGATTTCCTGATTTCCTTTTCATCATTCTCTTTATTGGCATACAGGAATCCAATAGATTTTTGTATGTTTATCCTGTATCCTGCCACACTGCTGAATCTTTCTATTAGTTCCAGTAGTTTTCTCATGGAGTCTTTGGGGTTTTATATATATAGTATCATATCATCTGCAAATAGGGACAGTTTTACTTCTTCATTACCAATCTGGATACCCTTTATTCCTTTTTCCTGTCTTATTTCTCTAAGTAGGTCTTCCAGCACAATATTAAATAGGAGTGGTGATAAAGGACATCCTTGTCTTGTTCCTGCTCTAAATGGAATGTTTTCAGCCTCTCTCCATTAATAATGATGTTGGCTGTTGCTTTTGTATAGATGCCCTTTATTATGTTGAGAAATTTCCCTTCTACACCTATGTTATTGAGAGTTTTTATCAGGAATGGGTGTCAGATATTGCCAAATGACTTTTCTGTGTTAATTGAGATGATCATGTGATTCTTTTCTTTCCTTTTATTTATGGGGTGGATTACGTTGATTGATTTTCTAATATTGAACCATCCTTGCATACCTGGTATGGAACCTACTTGGTCGTGGTGTATTATTTTTTTGATATGATGCTGAATTATATTGGCTAGAATTTTGTTGAGAATTTTTGCATCTATAGTCATAAGAGATATTGGTCTGTGATTTTCTTTTTTCTGGTGTATTTGCCTGGTTTGAGTATCAGGGTTATGGTAGCTTTATAGAATGACTTCGGAAATATCTCTTCCTTTTTTATGCTCTGAAATAGTTTGAGTAGTACTAATGTAAGCTCTTCTCTGAATGTTTTGTAGAATTCTCCAGTGAAGCCATCTGGACCAGGACTTTTTATTCTTGGGAGTTTTTTTAATTACCTTTCAAATCATCTCTTATTATGGGTCTGTTCAGATTTTCAACATCATTTTGTGGTAGTTTGGGTAGTAGTGTGCTTCTAGAAATTTATCCATTTCCTCTAGGTTTTCAAATTTTTTGGAGTATAGTTTTTCATAAGACTCTGTTATTATCTTTTTTATTTCAGTCGAGTCTGTTGTAGTGTCCCTCTTTTCACTTCTTATTTGGGTTGTTTGTGTCCTCTCTTGTTTTTCTTTTGTCAGTTTGGCTAGTGTTTGTTGATTTTATTGATCCTTTCAAAGAACAAACTTATGGTTTTGTGGATTCTTTCTATTGTTTTTCTATTCTCTATTTCATTTATTTCTGCTCTGATCTTTCTTATTTCCTTTCTTCTGGTGGCTGTAGGTTTCTTTGGCTCTTCTCTTTCTATTTGTTTGAGTTGTGTAGCTAGTGTTTTGATTTTGCCCTTTCTTCTTTTTTGATGTGTGCATCTATTTCTATAAATTACTTGTGATCACAGCATTTGCTGTGTCCCAAAGGTTTTAGTATGATGTGTTTTCATTCTCATTCAATTCTAGGAATTTTTTTTATTTCATCTTTGATTTCTTCTATTACCCAGTGGTTTTTAAGCCAGGTGTTATTCAGTTTCCATGTAATTGATTTTTTTTTTTTTCCTTGCTCTTTCTGTTGTTAATTTCTACTTTGATGGTATTGTGATCAGAGACAATACTTTGTGTTATCTCGATGTTTTGGATTTTGTTGAGGGTAGTTTTGTGGCCTAAGATGTGGTCTATTCTGGAGAACATTCCATATGCATTGGAAAAGGATGTGTACTTTTGCAGATGTTGAGTAGAGTGTTCTATATATGTCTATGAGTTCAAGTTGGCTGATTGTGGCTGTTAGACCTTCTGTATCTTTGGTGAGACTCTTTCTAGGTATTCTGCCCTTTACTGAGTGGTGTGTTGAATTCTCCTACTATTATACTAGAACTAACAATTTCTCTTTGCAATGCTGTTGAAGATTGTTTTATATATTTTGGGGCCCTTTCATTGGGTGTGCAGATATGTATTATGGTTATATCTTCATGATAGATCATTCCCTTAATCATTATATAGTGTCCTTCTTTGTCTTTCATGGTGGATTTTGTTTTAAAGTCTGTTTTATATGAGATTAGCATTGCCACTCCTGATTTTTTTTGGTGGCCGTTTTCTTGGTATATTTGTTCCATCTTTTGGTTTTTAATAAATTGCTGTCTTTGTTTCTAATGTATGTCACTTGTAGACAGCATATTGATGGGTCCTTTTTTTAAATCCATTCTGTCACTCTCTGTCTATGGGTGCATTGAGTCCATTTACATTCAGTGTAATTATTGATAGGTGTGAGTTTATTGTTGTCATTTTCTGTACTGCTTTTTTTTTTGTGGTGCTGATGATTTCTTTTTTCCTTTTACTCTCCTGTGCTGAATTCCTTCTGCTTGTGGATTTTTTTTTCATTACTTTTGTTTTTGTAGATTTTGTTTTTACTGAGACTTTATGTTTTTTCTTCTGTATTTTGATGAGTGGGTTTCTCTCCTTTCTTTGTGGTTACCTTGAATTTTACTGATATCTTCCTAGGTTTAAACCAGTCTATTATTACTTGGTATCACCTTGCCTTCTTCTCCATTAGAGAGTTGTATACCTACACCATTTATTCCCTTTTTAATTGTTCTCACATTGTTGTCATTTGCATATTAACTTCTCTGGTTCCCTGTTGTAAATCTTTTGGTTTTGGATAGTCCTTGAGAGGTTATTTCCTAGGTGGGTACCTGGGTGGTGCAATCTGTATCCTAGATTCAGGGTGTCGTCTAAATATTGTTTGTTCTCAAACCAAAGGACTCCATTGAATAATTCCTGTAAGTTTCATTTTGTTTTTACATAGTCCCTTAATTTCCATTTATCTGGAAATGATTTAATTTCACCATCGTATTTTAACGAGAGTTTTGCAGGAGATAGTATTCTTGATTGGCAATTTTTTTTTAATGGTTTTATATATGTCGTCCCTTAGCCTTCTTGTCTGCATGTTTTCTGCAGAGCAATCAGAGCTTAGTCTTATTGTTTCCCCTCTGTATGTGACTTTTTGTTTTTCTTGAGCTGTTCTCAGGATTCTTTCTTTGTCTTTGGTTTTAGCGAGTGTGATTATGATATGCCTTGGTGATTTTCTTTTGAGATCTCTCTTATTTGGGGTTTATCGAACTTATTGGATGGTCAGCTTTTCAACTTTCATGATATTAGGGAGGTTTTCTGTCAACAATTCGTTAATGATCCTCTCTGTGTCTTCCATTTTCTCCCCCGTTCTGGAATTCCGATCACTCTTAAAATTTTGCTTTTGATTGTATCCCACGTAATTCTCAGTTTCTTTATTTCTCTTAGTTCTTTTTTCTGATTTTTCCTCAAACAAAGTTGTATCCAAGCCTTTGTCTTCAGTTTCACTGATCCTGTCTTCCATTGTTTCAAACTTGTTCCTCAGCCCTTCTATGACATTGTCCGTTTCCAATGTCTTGTTGTTTATCTTTTGGCTTTCTAATTGTTGTTTTTGTATAATTTCTAGTTGTGAATTTATTTTGGCATTTTGTTCCTGTATTATTTTCCTGAATTCTTCCATTTTTTGTCTATATTTTCCATGAATTTGTCTGCCTTCTCTATGAATTTATCTATTTTTTTCCTTATTTTTGTCTGCTTTTTGCTTCAACTCTTAGATAGCTCTGAATGTTAGAGATTTGATTTTCCTATCAGGTAGTTCTAGAGCCTTTTCTTCTATTGGAAAGTTATCTGGTGTTTTATTTTGGACATCTACTGGAACCATCTTGCCCTTTTTTTGTATATTTTGATATTGTCTGCTGTCTTTGTGACACTCTATAGTTGTTTTCTTTGTTTATTGATTGTAGATTTGTTTATTTCATCTGCTTTTTTGTTTTATGTGGTTATATCTGAACAAGTGGGCTGTGTGTTCTTTGCTGTTTGCTCATTTGTGTACATGATATTTTTCACCACCTTGTCCAATGGGCAGGGCCAGTCACTTAGCTATGGTGCAGCAGAACAGGTTCCACTGAAGGGGAGGGACTGGGATGGGTTGTTTATGGCACATACTGGGGTCAACAAGGTGAGCTGGGGGTTAGTGCAGCGCAGGTTCTGGTAGGCTATGCATGTGCTTCTTGGGAGTGAAATATTCAGCACATGGTGCAGATAGGCAGGAAGGAGGGGAAGGGGCAGGTTGTGATGTGTGGCCTATGTTGAGTATGGGAAAGAAGAGAGAAAGGAGAGAGAAGCAGGAGCAACAACAACAAAAAAAGTGCTGAGGGAGCCTGCTGTTGGAGTGGAGAGATGAGTAACAAAGAAATGAAAAAAAACAAAAAGACTAAAAAAAATAAATTAAAAAAAAAAAAAAATCCCCCAGGGATCTCACCAGCTTGGCTGTGCAGACTGGGGAAGTGGCTCTCAAGCCACACAGTACAGTCTGGCTAGAAGGGGTGGAGATGATACACAGTGCCAGGTATTCAGAAGACAGGAAAAGAAGGTAAACAGAAAGAGATGAGAAACTGAGAAATAAAAAAGAAAGAAAGAGAAAATGAACTAAAAACCAAAAATCCCCCAGGGATTCCACCAGCGTGGTGGCCTGGACCGGGGAAGCAGTTCCCTGCCAAGCAGCACTTCACAGCCTGTCAAGAAGATGCAAAGATGTTACTCAGAGTTTGGTGTTCCAGAGAAACTAGAGGGAGGAGGTGAGAAGCAGGGAAGAAACCAAAAGAGGCCGAAAAAAGCAACACCAGCAACAAACAAATGGCACTGAAGAAGCCAGCCAGTGTGGGTGGGGTGAATCTTCGAGGCAAAGAACCAGCACCTCCTGTGCCATAGTCACGGCCTGCTGGGAAGCGGCAGATTGGCCAGTCAGGAAGCCCTAGGTCAGCCTACCAGGAAATGGCAAAGGCTGAGCAGGGGATGCAGTATCGAAAAGCATGTATCGCTGGTTACTAAGCACTCTGTCTCCTGCTGGGAGCTCCATGAATCTGCTTTCCCGTATTCCCTGTCCACAGATATCTGACAGGAGTCCAAGATAGTGAATCCATGCTGTGTTAGCTGATAAAGGACCTCCACTCATAACTCTTCTTGCTCTCTGTTCTCTGTCAGTTTCTTATTCCATTCAGTGCTTGACTAAGGTTTTTATCTCTTCATTTGATGCTTAGCATTCCAGGATTGACATTTGTCTCTGTTTTACTTAGATTTTTGAGTTTTTGCTGTGGAAGGAAGCGTGGTGCTTCTGTCTACAGCACCTTGTTGGTTCCACTTCTAAAAGAGTGTTCTTAATTAAACTAATCTACCTTTCCACATCTATCTTGAAAGAAGTACAGCCAGAATGCTCCTTAGAAGCAAGGATGGCAAGACTTTGTCTCATGTACTTTGGGCATGTTATCAGGAGGTACCAGTCCCTGGAGAAGAACATCATGCTTGGTAAAGTAGAGGGTCAGTGAAAAAGAGGAAGACCCTCAGTGAGATGGATTGAAACAGTGGCTGCAACAATAGGCTCAAACATAGCAATGATTGTGAGGATGGCATAGGACTAGGAAGCGTTTTGTTCAGTTGTACATAGGGTCACTATGAGTCACAATCAACTGGATGGCATATAACAACAACAATATTTCACTATATCACATGCTTTATTCTACACTGATAATTTGGCTTCCAAATGACACAGAAGATGATAAAATCAGAATATACCATCATTTCTCATATCAAAAACATGTTTTATGACCACATCAAAATTTAACTGGATTATCAATAACAGGAAGTTACCCCATGAATATTTGGAAATTATATACATTTCTAAATAACTCAGGGTCCAAGGCAGAAGTCACAACAGAAATTAGAAAATATTTTTAATTAAATAGAAATGAAAACACAACATATTGAAATCAACATATCAAAACATAGCATTCAGATAAAGCAATATTTAGAGGAAATTTATAGCATTAAATGCTTACATTAGAAAAGGAGATAGTTATCAAATGAATGATCTATTTCTATCATTGTAAGAAATGATCATAGAGAAGCAAGTTAAACCCAAATAAAACATACAAAAGGTAATAATAAAGCTAAGATCTAAGAGCAGAGATCAAGTAAGTTGAATACAGGGAGAAAAACAAAGAAATCAAAGCCGATTCTTTGAAAATACAAAAAATAGTTAAAACCCAACCAGACTTATCAAGAAAAAAGAAAGCACACATTTTCAATAGTGAGAATGAAAGAGGTGGGTACACCATGATCAATCCTTAAGATATTAAAAGAATAATAAAGCAATATTACAAGTTTTCCATTATGCATTAAAATGCATGATGTACTTACACAAAATGGAAATGCACAGTTTTATGGCAAAATATTTGATACCTTAGAAATAATTTAAAAATTCCTTGAAAGAAACAAACTACCAAAGCTAATCCAGAATAAATAGATGACTACATAAATTCAGTTTGTTATTAAAAGTATTACTACAAAATAATAATAATAACAATAATAATTACTCCAGATCAGAATAGCTTCAATGGTAAATTCTTGCAAACTTTTAAGGAACAAATCAAACCAGTTCTACACAAAGTCTTCCAGAAAATACTACAGGTTGAAACATTTCTCATCTCATTTTATGTGGTTAGCATTACTCTGATACCAAAACTAGAGAAAAACATTACAAGAAAAGGAATCTACAAGGCTATATCACTTGTGAACATGTTTGCAAATAACCTCAACGAAATATTAGGAAATTGAAACCACAAATATCCAAAAAATGATGATACATAGTTACCAATTGGCAATAATCTAAGAAATACAAGTTTATTCAACATTCAAAAACCAAGCAGATAGCAGTGTAATCACGTGGTGTGATTAACCATTCCAACAAAGTAAATTAAAAAAAAGTTGACTATCACAATAGGTACAATAAAAAGCGTTGACAAAATTCAATCTCTAATTATTATAAAAATTCTCAGAAAACTAGAAATAGAAAGGAGTTTCTTCAACCTGATATAGGGCATCTACCAGACAAAGAAAAGACCCACACAACAATAATAACAAAATAAAAAAAAATCTACAAATAACATTATATGTAATATATAAGGTGAATGTTTTCACCTAAGATTAGAAACATCCCTCCTTCACTCCCTTCCTTCCTTTCTCCATTCCTTCCTTCTTTATTTTCAAATTCTATAATTATTCATGACCATGGTTTTGAATTAGAAAGACGTGAGATTTATGTCTAATTTCTGTACATGGCTGCTTTTATTTTATAAATTACCTAAATCTTTTGCGCTTAGGTTTTCTCATTTCCGAGTTGGAGGTACCAATATCTACCTTATGAGTTTTGTATGTACATATGGAGAGAGAAGAAATTAGATTTTTTTATTAAAGTAATATTTAAATTATCTTGGTCATCATTATAAAATATGTTCATGCTCTTCAATTTAAAAGCAAACCAAACCAAAACAAACACAAGTAAGGGAGTAGCTACTTGCATATTAAATAAAAATCTTCAAATTTCCCATTCAAGGTCCGAATATAACTTACTCCCTGTATCCCGTTCTGTCAATGATCCCCCCACTGCCCCCTACCCTGCTCCTAGCAAGGAAAGTTTTTTCAATAAATCTATGATTCCTCAGCATAACATAGTGTGGCCCTCAGCGTAGTGACGTGTTTTTGCCATGAGTTGAGTTCTAGCTGAGACTGCTGCACTCTACCCCTTCTCTTACCTTTTTTCTCTAATAAGTGACTAATTTTTCTCTAATAAGTAACATTGTCTTCCTATTAGATATTTCCTAATACTTAGATATTTCAGGCTGTTCCTCAAAGATTCCTTGGCTAGTGTTTCTAAATTTTTTTATTGGCTGCATTCATATAAGGCATAACTTTCCATTATAAAAATACTGTGGAATGATATTAGTGTTATTAATATTAGTGTAATTATTATGATACTTAGTGTGATATTAAAGACTAAATATCACACTGCTCACTCTGATACTTCAGCTACTTGATTTCCACACCATCTAGCCTACTCCGTTTATATTCAAACACTTTCTTCTATTTTACAAAGCATATTATCCGTGACTGTTTTTTTCACTCCTTTACTCACAGACTCACAAATGTTAGTTGAATCCTTAGTCTGACCTTTACATTGTAGTATAACTGGAATAGCTTTGCTCCTTCTCTCACTTAATAGAAAGCTCTCACTGAATTTCATATTCTAGCTTAAAACTCACCTCTTTACTCTTAGTTCTAGTAAACCAATTTTTTATTATCTATTTTAGAAATGCTTATTTGTAAGTATTTCAAAGTTGTTGAAAGTTGATATTTTGCCTCTTAAGTGCCATGATGGATAAATTTGAGTTTTTTAGTTCTCTACTTTTTCTAAAGTTCTACAAATTTGACTACCAATTGGTCTTCAATAAATCTTAGGATAGTCACTGATAAACTGATGTAAATTTCAGTCACAAAGAAATCCATGACTATATTTTAGAAAGCATTTCTGTGGAACATCTATTCATTCATCGTGTTTATTTTTATCTTAGTATTGTAAACTGTAAATATTTTTCTGCTATTAATGTACATACCTGCACAGCATCCCTCATGGATTTCCTTTGCTACAGCCTTTTCCTCCAATCTGTCATTATGCTTGCATTGTGCATTTTAATGCATAATGGAAAATCTGCATGCATTGTGAACAGTGTCATAATGTATTCTTTAGGGTGATAAGTTGTGTTTCATGTAATGGCAGTTCCTCTCTCCGAATTTAGTCTGTTCTCGGTAGATGTGTTTCCAATTAATAGAGCATTAGTCACTAATCAGGAGCCCAAGTGATGCAGTGGTTAAAGCACTCATATGATAACCAAAAGATGAGATGTTCGAACCTACCAGCCTTCGCTGGAGAAAGATGTGGCAGTCTGCTTCTGTAAAGATTTACAGCCTTGGAAACCCTATGGGGCAGTTCTAGTCTGTCCTATAGGGTTGCCATGAGTTGGAATTAATTGGACAGCAGTGTTTTGTTTTTTTTTTTTTTGTTTTGTTTCTAGTCCCTAAACAAGGCAGTACTTAAGAATACATTTTTAATTAAAATGAACTATCGGAAGGAATAGTGTTAGAGTTTCTGTGTTAACTTGACATAATACATTGCTCATGTATCTCTTAAATTATTAAAGATTAGACCATTGACATTTTTAAAAAATCAAATAGAAAATTAAGGCAAATGTATAGAAGCAGATGTAGTAAAACATTTAAAAAAAAAAAACACTTAAAATGAGCCAGAGGATGTTATGTAAACCAAATCATAAGAGTATATACTTATAAGGACCTAAAGTAATTATATAATCAAGCCACCTACTTGTTTATACAAGCAGTAAACACAGCAAGGCAGATGCGTCCCCTGGTTTTAATTACGGGGGTTACACGGTCTCCCTTTGTAGCATCATCATCGTTGTCATCACGAAGCTCTTTCACAAGTCAGCTTCCATGAACAGCAATGTGAGGCTTATGTTTGTTTGCTTGTTTGCTAAAATGTGCTTACCCTGTTTATAGAGTTCCAAAAATGCATTTTGCATTTTTAGCATGAAATATAAAAGCCCAAATTCTAGCTCCAAGGATTTCAGAGTCAACTCATAAACAGGTTCAGAAATCAAAAGGGGGTGAAGAACTACTGCCCCAGACGGATCACAGACCCAGGATGCTGCACGTATAAATTCAGAGAATCAGTCATGATATGGCAATCAGTATGATACGCCCTGAAGCAAAAGCTGGACATCTCTACTCAGACCAGTCAGAAGAGGATACAGCTGGAAAGAAATTTTTCCCTGATTCACATTCACTAAGGGTTATTACCAAGGCTTTGTGTGGACGATCCAAAGGCAGATCACAAAAGCCATTAGATATCATCTATAATCCATTTTATGAAAATATATGTGCAAGTATGTGTATATAGTGCGATTTGTAGCTCTCATTACAGAGTTTTAGACCTGACCTGTTTTAAAATGTTTGTGTTATCTTCATGAATAGTTAAAGAATCCTATGTGTATTGTTTTATACAGATATCTGGATGGAAATGCAAAATGGTGGAAAACTTTGGTGATTTTTTACAAATTTAGATATACATTACATATATTGGACACAGCAAGCCCACTCATGTATTTTTATCCACATGAAAGAAAAACCTATATTCGTGCCCAAACTTGTATATACATATTAATAATATCTTTTTTCATAAGAACCAAAACTAGAAACAACCTAAATATTCCTTAACTTGGGAAAGAGTAAACAAACAGTGGTACATCTATAGAATGAAATTTTTGTTGTTGTTATTAGGTGCCATTGAGTCAGTTCTGACTCATAGCGACCCCATGTACAACAGAACGGAACACTGCCTTACAATCCTTGCTGTGTTTGAGCCCATTGTTGAAGCCACTGTGTCAATCCATCTCACTGTCTTCCTCTTTTTTGCTGTATTTACCAAGCATGATGTCCTTCTCCAGGGACTGTTCCCTCCTGATAACATGTCCAAAGTATGTGAGATGAAGTCTCAACATCCTCATTTCTAGGGAGCATTCTGGCTGTACTTCTTCCAAGACAGATTTGTTTGTTCTTCTGGAATTGCATGGTATATTTAATACTCTTTGTCAATACCATAGTTCAAAGGCATCAATCCTTCTTCAGTCTTCCTTATTCATTGTCCAGCTTTCACATGCATATGAGGTGACTGAAAATACCAAGGCTTAGGCCAGGCGTACCTTAGTCATCAAAGTGACATCTCTGCTGTTTAACGCTTTAAATAGATGTTTTGTAGCAGATTTGCACAATGTAATACGTCATTTACAGAATGAACTACTACTCCATAATAAAAAGTTATAAATTAGTGATCGATACACACAGCAACATACATGAATCTCAAATGCTTTATACTAAGTTAATAAATCTAGACTCAAAAGGCAGATACTGTATGATTCCATTCATCAGATGATCTGGACAACAAAACTATAGGGAAGGAGAAAAGATCAATTGTTACCAAGATCTGAAATTGGGGGAGTGGTTGACTAAGTAGGGAAATGAGGTTATTTTGTTCTACATCTTGATTTGGTGGTTTCACAATTGTATGTGTTTGTCAAAACATGCAGAATTGTACACTAAAAGGGGTGACTTTTACTGTTTGTAAAATATACTCTAAGAAAATAAATGGAAAAAAAAAATTAACCCTAAGATACATCACAGATTTAATAATAGAGTTTAAAAAAAAAAGCACAAAGGAAATATATACAGTCTACGCACATGCTATTTTGAGATCGATCTTGATTTCAGAATGTTAACGTGGGATATAACATGCAGATTATGGAAAACAAGATATACAGTGACTGTCTCCCTTTTGAAGAATCACAAAGCCCATTAATGTATAGGGTGGCTAGGAGTAGAAATCAACTCCATGGTGGACAACAACAACAACTCTGAATACAAAAAAAACATTAATAGAGAACCTTTTTGTGAATGTGTACATCTTAAGGCAATACTCTTTTGTGGAATGCATGTTAGGAAAGATGACTCTCACAGTCTAAAACCCACTGCCAATTCTGATTCATAATTGTGAAAAACATTGTTATATATTGGGTAAGAAACATTTTTCAAATAAGCCTTTAATCTATTTTTTTGTTCTTAGATGCTGAAGACTTTACAGAAGCAGGCTGCCAGATCGTTTTTCCCTGTAGCTGCTGAGTGGGTTCGAACCACCAAACCTTCTGCAGCCAAGCACTCTACCGTTTGCTCCATCAAGGCTCCTTTAGAGAAATACAATTTATTTACGTAAATTGTCACTAAAGAAAAACAATATAGCCTTTCCCCACCCCCAACCCAATGGATAGTTGACTGAATTGACCAAAAGAAAATAATCGAACTCAGTTTAGATTAGCTATTCTAAAAATGTAAAGTACTTTTTTACTATTCTTAAAGAAGAGTAAAGCAAGAATTGGAAGGAGTATGAGAATAATGTAGCTTTTGGTGTCAGAGGAGTTCCTTAAAGATGCAGTTACAGAAACCTCCTTAGAAACAAAGTAATCTCATAACAAGGGAGATATATTAGTCAACTTTTATTCCATAGCATGGTAATTGAAGAAACAGATGGGTCTGTTTATTTGAACTGTTCAAAAATAAATTTACATATTATTATATCTGGAAGAGACCAGATTATTTCCAATTTAACCAAAAAAGCAAAGCATTTAAATTTTTCTCACATCTTTGTTTTAATTATTTTAGCATAATTATCTGTAGATTATTAAACAGGTTTATAATTTTAAGAAAGAAAAAATACTCTAAAATATTCAAATTTTTTAACACAGAAAATAATTTTAGTTTTTAAGCTTATTTGAAGACAATTAAAATTGTGATTACGTGTCAAAGTAGCTACAAGGAACTTGTAAACACAGATAAATTACGTATAATTTTTTACCAGTCTCAACTACTCTAATTCTTTCACACAGCTCTCTGGGGCAAGTATCTAAATACGAAATATGATCTTGTTACCACCCTCCCATACATACTAAAATGTTTTTCTGATGTCTTAAAATTGTCAGTGCTTCAGAATTTGGCTGTTTAATTCCCCACTATCTCCTCTACAATCCATTCCTTTATAGTTTCTAGGCTTTCTGGACTATGTTTTCATACAAGTTGTTTTATGCCTTCACCACTAGATAAATGCTTCCTCATTCTTTAAGTCTGTGCTTAGATACTATTTCTTTAGGAGAAGCTTCTCTGGCCTCTTGTAGACTTCATTAGATACCTCTTTAACAAAAAGAGAAGAAAAAGGATAATCATGTAGCGATCTCTAAACTACATTCTAATTTTATCTGCTTTTATGGAGTTACGAGTTAGAAAAAAAAAAGAAAGTGAAGGCAATGGGGATTGGGATTAAAAAAAACATTCTCAGCCTTTGCCTTTCTTAAGTGTCCAGAGATGGAAAAGGGAAGAGGCAAAGATACTTGCAAGTAGTGAAAATGAGTTGAAAAAAGTAGCTGAGGAATTAGAAGCCATCCAACAGAAGTAATCCACATTTCTCTTATCAAAATGTCTCTGTTTACGGTTCAAAGACAGGAGGAAATGGAAGCTGATGCTGAATGGTAGAAATGGGAAATTGTGGAATGGTTTTGAGAGTGAAGGATGGTGGAGATTGAAAAGATTGAAGATGATTTGAACAGCTTTGATTTTTTCATTTATCAACTATTTATGGAGCCATCTACCTAGTAGAACCCTTCTGCTCCAGGGTTTGGGGCTACAGTGAAGAGGACAAGTCAACTTTCCAGCTTGCTCTCATTATGATTCCCAAACAGTAGCGCTGGTTATACAGCATGTATTTGGAGAAAGCCCAATTGATCTAATTTATTTGTTTTAAAAATGATTAGCTACTGCTATTAGGGAAGAAGAGTGTTTTTCCAGAGTTTGGTAAGGAAACAGTGCGAGGTCAGAGACGAGGAATCCTACCATGGTTGTTGTTGTTAAGTGCTGTCAAGTCAACTGACTCATGGTGACCTTATATATAACAGAACAAAATGTTACCGGGTCCTGCACCACCTTCATGATTGTTGCTATGATAGTTATGAGAGTTTTGTTTAGATGTGATCCTAGCTAGTTGGGAAGACAAATGAAGCCTGACTATAAAGAGCTGTAGACTGGGGTCAAGATGAGAGTGAAGAGGAAGTCTTTCTAGTTATAATATTCAATTACAAGTGATTCAAATTTATGGTTTTAAACAAGCTAAGCATAACAAAAATATATAATGCACAAGGCATGAAGCCAACATTCAAAAAGCAATGATACTACAGCTAAATGAAAATTATGAACTCCAGTTGTGCGCTTGAGGAGTTTCAATTCATTTGGGTGAGACACACATATGAGGAAATCTGAGATTTTATCCTGCATTTTTGGCTAAGTTGATAGTCCTCACACAAACACTAAAGTGCAAGTCCAAGGAATTAGATAACATTGCAGGAGTTTTTTTTTTTTTTTAGTTGTTGATTGTGTTATATTTATACAGACACCTTCGGTTCTTTAATCTTTGTCCTTTGTTCTTCAGAAAGAGTACAATAAATGTGCATGTATCAAATATCAAAATTTTAGTAAACTGCATTAGTTTCAGAACCACAGTTCCTAACTCTTAGAAGATTAAGACAGAAAATTCTAAATTATGGTTTGTTGAGAAAAACAAATAAGAGAGAATTTGGGATTACAATAGAAATGTACTAACTTAAAAAAACGATGGATGAAGAAGACATAGCTTCAAACATTTAATGTCTTGAATATAAGTTGTTAAGAATTTGACCTGTTTTACATGATTTTAAGAAAAACCAAGTGCCGCAGAGCTCCCAGGATTCATCAGTGCATTTAGGTGCATGAGTTGACAACTGTGTATGAATTAATTATCAGATTTTATCTTGAGAGATGGATATTGTCATGTCATCTAAAACAATAATAACTCACTAGGAGAAAAAGAAAGGATATTACACTTGATTAGTTTTTGCAAAAGGAAATTACTTTTAGTGATGCATGATTAAAATATAATAGAAAAAATCATACAAATGCCATATCTTTTTCACTTACTTAAAAAATCAATTTACTGTATATTCTTGTTCTATAAATTTTTACTAAAAGTGCTTTTCATTCTTCCTACTCTCCTTAGAAGTGTTTACTGGATAGCAAACTGAAGCATAAACTACCTGATTAGTGGTAGACCAAGGGTTTACTTGTCTATAGTAAGTATTTTGTTTATCTACATGCTTATTCTGCAATGATGAAAGATTTCAGTGTGTGCAAAACAGCACAATGGGCAGGATATCTGAAACAAGTATATGAATATTCACTTTTGTAGCAACTAGAAAAAGGAGGGTATATCTATTTAGTCATGACTAGAGTGACTGACAGACATGATTTGATATCCATGCCTGTGTTTCAGTCAGGAACTTGAATGATGACCTGAATTGGATGTGCAGGATCACTAAAGGGTGGTGAGTCCTATTGGTACACAAGGCATGCTGCTAAAAACTATGATTTTGTTTTGGATTACATGCACCAAGATTTCTTAACGACATATTGCTAGGGAATTCAATTTTATTCCTGAAAATATTAAAGGTAAAAACAAAATAGACAGAAAACACTGTATCTATGTTTACATGCATTGTTTCTTTACTCATTCTTTACTCAATTGTTAAAAATTTATTTTAATGGCCTGATATTTAAGGAACTTATACATACCTGACTGTGTTTTGTGTCATTGCCTGGAGATGGTGAGGCATCACTGTTGTGCAGCGCAGATTAATTCTTGGACAGATTTTTCTGCTTCAGTAACTCTTTTGTAGGTGCCAAAAATAATTGCTGATTGTGCCAAGTTGTGTCTTTATCACCTGTCAGAGAGGTCGATGCACTGTTGTGTGGCATCTAAGGTAAGTAGGCATTTATCTCTGTCTTTACTTTACTTATTGCACTCAATCCATAAACATTTCTTTCTTTCGCTGGCCTTTATGATAGTTGTGTGAAATGAGCTTGGAGTCCATGTGATATTTCTATTGGGTTTCTCATTTGCTTTTTGAAATGTGGTGACTTTTTAAAGTCACCTAAAATGTTGAAGCCAGAAAATAAGTCGACTTCATTTTCCCTGCCATGTAGCCATTTTTGCTTTTCAAATACCTCAAAATTACAGCCAAAGGAAAGAATAAAGATGATAGAAAGAGTGAATCCTGGGCCAGCCCCAGAATATTATTCTGCCCAAAGTTCTTAGAGACAATGTTGGACTTACTGCTCCGGTGATGCAGCATCCTGGAAGTATTCTGACTCGATGCAACTGGTAAATATTAAATGTATGTTTTTGTGGATTAAATTTTGGCTCTTGTTCCAAAACTGTTTAATAATCATTTGGATTGGCTTATTTGTTTGTGAAAACATCTAAAATAAAACACAGCACTATATTCAATGATATAAACCTCAGAATCATTTGTGTGTTTTTTAGAGCATCAGATTTAAAGAGGTTTTTTTGGACACATATTTGAAAGTGGAATAGAAAATATAAATATATTTCATCCTAAAATACTATAAAAATGCATCAGTCTCGTGATTTTTTTCTGTATCTACACCACTAGTAAATATAGTATATAATATGGCATCCCTAATTTTCCATAATTTCAGGATACGTATGTGAGAATTATAAAGTGAAAATCACTTTTTTATAAAAATGATAGTAAAATCTCCAAGTCATTTTGATTAGACAATCCAAACAGTGATAAAAATAAATAAAACACTTACGGAAACAACTTCTTCTTTTTGAGGCCACTAACTTTTAATTATTCAAGCTGTTCAATCTCTATAAAATTATTAAATTATTTTATTTTATTAATCTTTTTAATCCAGAATGTAAAATATATTTTATCTCTGGGATAATTGGTAATACCAAAAGTGCCCTCCTGCATAGTGACCCTGTAGGATGGAGTAGAACTGCCCCATAGGGTTTCCAAGAAGCAGCTGGTGGATACAAACTGTCAACCTTTTGGTTAGCAGTCTTGCTCTTAACCACTGGGCTACCAGGGCTCCAGCTACTGCAACAGGTGAAATGAAATACATCCTCTTCCACACACCAGGGAAGACCGTTTTTCCCACTCTGTTATACATCAGGAAAGAAAAAAATATTGAAATACTTTATTTTGCTTTTATTTGAAAACATATTAAACTGATATCCTGTATTTTTATGAGGAATATACTTAAAATATTACAATCTGTAAATTAAAATAATCTGGCACTCAGAAGATAGTGTTGTGTTAGGACTAACAAACCACAGATTGATACAAATACTTGCCTGATTTTGCTGAGTATATTTTGAGGGTTTGCTCTGTGTAACCCAGAGAACACTGATTGAAGTAGAAGGATTGCGTAAGATTCTCTAAAGAGGACTGCCGGAGAAAGTGCACGGCAGAGAAATTTCATCGGATTTGTGCCAAGGACAAGGAAATACACCCAATTAGTTTACTACATTTATTTAAATTAGACTAATGGATTGCAAACTACAGAAAGGACAAACATATACTGATTTTAAAAACAAAAAGTTATATTTATATGTATGTGCCTGTGTGCATGTATACACATATTTGTCCATGTATACATACATATATATGCAAGTTTGTGAGTTATATCATTGGTGTATTTTGGTATGTTTGATAATGTCCATATCTTTTGAGTCACCTTATATGAATGCCCAAACTGGACAATGAAAAAGGAAGACAGAAAAAGAATTGATGCATTCAAATTATGGTGTTGGCCAAGAATATTGAATACATGGACTACCAAAAGAACAAACCAATCAGTCCTAGAAGAAATACAACCAGAATACTCATTAGAAACTAGGATGGCATGACTTCTACTTACTTACTTTGGACATGTCATCAGGAAAGACCAATAGCTAGAAAAGGACATCATGTCTAGTAAAGTAGAGAGGGTCAGTGAATGTGAGGGAAACATTCAAAGCGACGGATTGACACAGTAGCCACAACAATGAACTCAAACATACCAACAATCATTAAGATGGCACAGGACTTGACAGCAACTAACAACAATTAATGATTAAAAAAAAAAAAAAAAGTTTTTTTAAAATTTTATGTGTTTGAATTGGGTTTATTTGAAACATTTCTATTTCGTTTCATTGATTTGTAGTAGATATCCATTTGGAAAAAGCAAGACTGGGCGACAGGTCCCAACCTTGATTCTATTCTCTGGGAGATTTTCTCTAAGGCCCCAGGTTCCAACCTCTGGATGGTTCTTCCTTTGTCATTACTGTCTACCCGCATCTTTGGGCGCTATAGAGCTTTTGTATTCTCCTTCCTACTTTTGGCCACAAATGTTGTTTTAAGGTTTGAACACTAAAATATTTTTTAGTCCAGGATTGTGGTTTCTTTGGAAATAATAAAATCTTCTCAAAATTTAAGAGGCTTTAAAGTTATTTCCTGCAGGCTGGTTTCATATGCCAGTAACCACATCCAAAGTTTTAACTAGACATAATTCTCATGCCTGATTTCTTTCTTTTGTTCTTACCTCCATCTCTCTCTCTGCCTTTCTTTCTGCCTGTCTCTCTGCCTCCAACAAGGCCGTTTAAGGGCAGATAATTTAAAGCCATTAGGAAAAAAAAAATGGTCTTGGGTGGGACAGTAACACTCTTAATGCGATCATCTGATCTTTGCTGTAAGACCTCAGTACTTGGATCAACTGAGAAATATTACTGGGCCTTTGACATTCAAGTATTTTTTTTTCAATGCTACCTATTACTTGAAGTTCAACAATCATCTTACCCAAATTACAAAATCCTTTCATTTCACCTTGAAAGCCAGCCAATTCTTGCCTGAACTTATCTCTTACTTACAATACTTTGTTAGGGGCAGCCCGGAGGAGTCAACACACATTCTGACTTTTTCTAGCCACTTTCCCTAAAATAACAGGGTTAGTAGGCACATGAAATTACTTCCAAGGTATCTAAGGCCTTTATTTTACAAGTGTTTAACATGGCAGAGTAGGTGTCTCCAGTCATAACTCCTATATCTGTTTCTTCATTTTCTGCTGGCAACTCATTCAGTCAATATTATACATTTAGGTTTTCTGGTACCAATTTATGTTTTATGGTAGTTAGTGCTAGTTAGTAAAATATCAGCTCTAATATGTGTGAATCGACAAAATGAAGTTAATTTTTATTCACGTAGAGTTCAATTAACGGCAAGGAGGGAGCTAGGGACTTTGCTTCATGTAGTCACTCAGTGACTCAGCCTGCTCCTATTACCTGAAGCCTCAGTCTTCCACTAGCTTCTCTGCATTTGGTTGACAGATGGGAGAAGTAAGCAAAGATGATGCGTAGGAGATTTTTATTGCCCAGGACTAGAAATGACACATTTTGCTTTTACCCATTTCTGTTGGCCAAAATTCAGATATTTGGCCACATTTTACTTTAAGCGAGTCTATGTGCCCAGGGAAAAAGGAATGGATCATGTAAACAGCTAGTAAATCTCCGCTGCAAGTAAGAATCAACCTTTTTTTTTTTTTTCTGTATAATAAATTGGATTATCTTTAAAAATTATCTTTTAAATCATAGATTTGTAATAAATTCTTATTCTTAAAAAGACAAAATATTTCCTGATCTATATACCCACTTTTCCATCATAACAATTTGTTAATCATTTAAAACATATTGGCAAACTACATTCCACGGGTTGGCTGTCTGGTTTTGTAAATAAAGTTTTATTGGAGTATAGCCATGCTCATTTGTTTACATACTGTCAATGATTCCTTTCAAGTTATAATGGCAGGGTTGAGTAGTTCTAACCGAAATCTTATGCCCACAAACCTAAAATATTTACTTTAAGAAAAAACTTGCTAACCCTGATTTAAAGTATCCAAAATCAACTTTGCATGTGTCTGCTTAGGATAGTGCATAAAAGATTGTTGTTCTCTTCAAAAATGATCTCTTATTGATATCAAGCCAACTTTAATAATATTTCACTTTAGGAAGTGAATTATGATTTACTTTCTTTTTAACTTGACAACATAATTTTCAATACCTGAGCTTCAGAGAATGAAATGTTTCATGTAGGAAACAGCATTTAAGTATAAAATCAATCTGATATTGGCAAACTCCCAGGCATGATTCTATATCTTTTTCCATCTGATCAAGAAGCAGTGAAACTGAGAAGTATTTTCAAAATATACATTGCCAAATCTCAAAAGGGAAGTAATACATAAATTTGGCCAATGGAAAATCTGAAAGTTTGATATACTGAGGGATGGTGAGTGAATCAGGGCATGTGTTATGAGCAGATTTAATGATAACATTTAAAAGACAGTGTTCAAGTTTACATGGAATTTTTAAAATTATTTCTCAGAATCATGTTATGCACACATTTCTCCATTCTATTGGCCAATATTCTTGTCACTCTTCCTCTCTTCTGCTGTTCTTAACTTGAGAAATTGTGCTCTTTAGTCCAAAAATATTCATCTGATTTATATTTAGATGTCAAATTTCTGAGAAAATTCTTCAACATTTTGTCATGTTTTTGAACATAGCCCTGGTAATATTAAAGTTTGTTTCTGTTAATGCCAACATCTTGATCACTGGTGATTTATTTCCATTGTCTATTTTTTCTCTTGTTTTTTGATCATTTATTCCTGTCTCTTCAGATGCCTAGCATTTTAATTAAATGCCAATAATTGTGTTTAAAAAAATTGTAGATATTCTGATTGATGTTACTTTTTTTCAGAGACAATGTAATTCTCATTTCTCAGGCAGGTAGCATATAGACAGATAATTTTGATCCAATTTGAGACTGATATTTTTCCCAGCGGTTTTCAGGCTATAGGAGGTCTGGTCCCCTTCCGCATGTTTTTACTACTACAGAAGAGATTTCCAGTCTCCACAGAAAGCCTGGGACCTTCTGCAACTCCTCCTTTTTCGTGGCCTAATTAACAAAACCAGTTGCCATTGAGTCCATTCTGGCTCATGGTGACCCCATGGGTGTCAGAGTAGAACTATGCTTCATGGCGTTTTCAATGGCTTTTTTTTTTTTTTTTTTTAAAGCCAGATCACCGGGACATTTTTCTAAGCCACTCCTGAGTGGACTCGAACCACCAACCTTTCAGTTAGCAGCCATACGTCTAAAAGCTTGTGTCACTCATGGACTTTTTGTGGAAAGGAGGTCCCTTTCGTGTCAACATATCACTGTCAAACTGTTAAAAGCTCTTTTAGTTTTACTGGCCTTACCAGCCATTTTCCTCCTAATTTCTTGACTTTTCATCCTTTCAAGCAAAGATTAGGAATAGGTAAAGTCTTAGGGGGAAATTTACACCAAATGTCACTTCATTTCTCTGGAATTCTCTTTTCTCCCAATTTGGCTCCTCAAGTTCCTGCTGCCATGGTAATCCTGAATTGTTTTCCTTCCCATCTCAGTGAGTTGGCCATGAAATCCAGGATGGTATTCTCCGCTCAGCCTTTATGCCTTGCCCTGGAAAGGTGCAGATGACTCAGGTGAAAAACTAAGTGGTAAAAAAAGCTTTATTCATTTCCCTTCTCTTAGGATCTTGACCTCTCAAATCCTGGCTTCCTTGTCTGCACCAAGACTCCTTAAAGCTGCTGTTTGGGTTTCTTAAAATTTAGCCAGCTTTAATGATTTCTTGGCAGAAGAGTCTATCTGATACAAGTTTATCATAGACAGTGGGAAGGAAGCAAAATCTATCTATCTATCTATCTATATATACATATATATTACAGTAGAGTACAGGGAGGTGATTCTGGGTTTGAATTCCCTATCTACAGTAATAAATTTGTTTTCTTAGGCATTTTAAAAAATCTCTAAATATTAGCTTTCTTTGCTATAAATGAGGATAATTATGATAGTTTATGAGATTGTCTTGATGATTTAAAATATATATATGTATATATATCCCCTAGCAGAGCACCTGGAGCATAAATAACATGCAAGAAATATTGGTTCTTTCCCCTTCTTCTTTCTCTTGTTTTATGCAAAGGTCATATTTTTGACTGTTATTGATCCATATTTATCAGATCAGTGACGTTTTTATGATATGTGTAATGAGTTTTTAATGATGACCTTGAAGAAATAAATATGTATAGTATAGCATGCATTATTATATACCAAGAAAATATATTTCATCTGCATATTAGATAACTTCCTAAATATTAAAATTTTCATTATTGTTTTCATTATGATATACTTAGAAGGATTTAGCTTAACATAAATAAAACTATAACAAGGACATAAATGAATACATGATAAAATGACTTGTTTTTTTATTAAGATATTTGAAACATGGTGACAAGAGAGATACGCATCGCATTTCTGCACTAATAACTATAAAATGGACAACATGATCTAAGCTAGATTTAATGACAATAAAAATAATTTTAAATGTATTTTTGGTGTTCTCTGCCTCATATTCTAAAAAAAATATTGTTAATGTGTTTGCCATTTACATGAATGTTGATATATATTTATACTCTCGTCAATGAATCCACCATTTTATTTACCGTTCTGTGAATTCTTGTCAAAGATAAAAATCAGTAGTAATTGATAACCGTATCTTCCTTTGCTATTTTTCATTGTGAGTTTCCAGATACAGTGTTGTGGACCTGCTTTCTTGGAAGCTGATTACTGATCACTTACAATTCCAGGGCTAGAAATCTAGCAAATCAATGAGAAACTCATTGCCTTGAAAGAGATGAGGTGATAGGTTTGTTGGAACCATTAGCTCCAGTCAAGAAATGTGTGAAATTAACAGACGGCTCTCAAAATTCCACTCAAGAATTAAACAATGCAATCATTATATTCCTAATTTTCTTTGGAGAGAATATTAACTAAACATAAATCCAGAAAATAAATAATGAGGAATTGAGGGCACAATAAACCACAGAGAAGAAAAAGAGCTCAAATACAGGTCAAAAGTTCACTTTTCCTAGTAGAGAATGAGTACTAAGTAAAGTGATCACTGGGGTTGATCAGATTAGGTCAGTCACCCTAGATGTGAGTTTCCCACACCGTCCTGCCAGCCGTGGGTGAGCATTGCTGAAGAATTAGTGTAACAACACAAGAGAAGCAGTGGTCGGATATACATATAAGCACTGCAAATAAACCCAATGGCAGCAGCTTTAAAAATTTTGTATTTCTTGTACCAATAAAATTATAAACAAGTTTTTAGATCAGTACATTTTTAATTTCCTAAAGAAAGAAAGTTTTGTATTTTTAAGAAAAGAAAAAAAACCCACTAAAAATATTTTCTGCAACCATAATTTCTTTCAGAAAAAAAAAAAAGATTTCTTAACATATTGTAAAACCTGAGATCTAAAAGCAGACCGTCTTAAGGAAAAAATAGTAAAAGAGCTGGCAGTCTTACTTACGCCTACACACACACACACACACACACACACACACACACACACACACACGCCCCTATATCCATAGTTATTGTGAGGTGCCGTGGAGTCGATTCCAATTCATAGTGACCCCATGTGACAGAGTAGAATTGCCTCATATGGTTTGCTAGGCTATAATCTCTATGGAAGCAGATTGCCAGGACTTTCACCTGCAGAGCTGCTGGGTGAGTTCGATCCACCAACCTTTCTGTTAGCAGCCCAGCATCTAACAGTTTGGGCCACCAGGGCTTTTTACATTCATATTACATTGTTATTATTTTCATTTTAAGGACCAGTGAAACAAAGGCAGAGAATTGCCTCAGAGAAAGGACTGCTTTGGAAGATCGGCTGTTGCACCACCTTCTTTACGTCTTCCTTGGGCAGAAGGGAGTGTTCCCATTTCGTTATCTCATTTTCCTATTTTTACTGCCATAAATATTATGATAATTTATGTAACTTCTTCTAGCTTCTCTGCTAAATCCATATGAGTTATTTTTCCAGTATGAGAGTCAATTTTAAGTATTATATTTCTGTTTGACACTGAGCATTGTTATGTAGCTCTTTTTAAATTTTAAAGTCTGTGGTTGAGAATGGACAAAGGGTGAAGAAGTAAGCCCTCGTTTTATCTCTTACGCCTATAAGCTCACTTTTCAAACTATTGATACTCTGGAAATACGGTTGGTCTTTTAACCATTTTCTATAATTGTATGATACTATGAAATAATGTTGCAATGCTTACAAAAGTATACATAAACATATATTTTGTTCTCTAGGAAATTATTCAGCAGAATAACACCCATGTGAAAATATTTATTAGACAGAGCCCTGAATTCTAAATCTGCTTCAGTTTGGCATTTGCTTAACATCTGTAAGATGAGGGTATTAAATTTGATGATGAATTTTTAAAGTTTTTTAAAAATATATAATTTGAAGTTAATCCGTATTTGGTCTTAATTGATTTGGATATGTGCATTTTACATTTGTGTAGAAGTGGCCAAGAATGCCTGCATCAGATCACCTTCAAGACTGATCTACAGTCAAACTGGACTTGCGTCCTAAAACATGGAGGCTTTCTTTTCTTCGTTCTCTTTTTCATAAAATCATAATTTTATATAAAATTATAGCAAATCACATTGAGTATCTTCTTATTTAGTATGTAACAGATGTTTGAAGTTAATGGTATATTTGTTGTTGATTTTAGAGATGAAGAGGATATAAGTAGCCATCTAGTGTATTGGTTCCTAATCCAGGTACCCAAATTCCTAAAGGTATTTTCAAGTAGTAATGGAGTACTGAAAATCACATGAAATATTTTCAAAATTTTAATTATAAATATTTCCAATTTTTAATTAAAAATGGACGGTACACTCTAAGGAGAACTGGTTGCATGTGCAATGGGTAAGCACTTGGCTGTTAACCAAAAAGTTGGCAGTTGAAATCACCCAGCAGCTCAGTGGGAGAAAGACCTGGTGATCTGCTCTAGTAAGGATTAGAGCCTTGAAAACCCTATGGGCTGTTCTACGATGTCACATGAGGTCATTGTGAGTCAGAATCAACTGGACAGCACCTAACAATGACTGTCTATCTAGAAACATCACTTTTTTCCTTTGAGCTATAATTATATTTAATTGTATGGTTATACTCATTATAGTCCATTATGATCAGAAACTCAACTGGCCAGTAAGTAAGTCTGACTAACTTGGCACATAGTAATTATTGACTTAAACTACAGGGGTTATTTTTTTGGTTTGTTTGTTTTTGTTGTTTTGTTGGTTCTGTTTTGTTTTCAGTGTCCCTGGAAGGAAATTAAACGCCTATGGAGGTTAAAAAATAATGAAAAGAATCTTTCATGGTAAAAAGGTTAGAAGTCTATGCTTGTAATTTCTTAAATGAAAAAAATAAGGATGGTTGCAGTTTCAAATAAGATGATGGATTAACTAAACTATTATTTAAATTCAAGTGAAAAATAAAAGTTAAAGATCATAGAGGATCTGGGGCTTAGATATTAATCCTGCAGAACCCTCTGGTGAAAACTCTTGGAATAAGAATTCCGACAAAGAATAAAACAAAATCAGGAGAATATCATGAGGCTAAGGGAATAAAAATGAGGAAATACCTTTGAAAATATACTAAAGTAGCAAGGGCAGAGAGAGAGAGAGAGAGATGAAGAGAGAATGATAATACTTCCTACTCAGACACAAGAATTAAATTCTAAGTGATACCCTCATGGCTGTGGGATTAGGGAGGGAAGGAGACTTGAAGTCCTTAGAATTTGCTGATGTATTTATGTTATTTGGGTGGTAGATAGAGAAATTGATTAATTAATTGATGAGGAAAAATAGGTACAATGTAAATGTTCATAAGGTAGAAGTAATCACCAAATAATAACAGTAATAAATAATAATAATACATAACACTAAAATTGACAAGGAATTTTGATCAATCCAAGGAAAACAGAAAACTACGGAACAAAAATGTATAATTAATAATAAAGAAACAAGACAATAGATAAGTCTTAAAATATAAGCAATCAAAATTAATACAGGTGGTTGAAAATTATCAATTAAGACAGAAATTTTTTAGAGCATTAAAAATAAAAAAGAACTCGTCAATTATCTTTTTTTCAAAGTAACCACTGAAAAGAAAAAGATACAAATTGAAACAAAGGAAGAGGAAAAGACAGTGTTGAAGATACTGGTAGTACATGTGGTAGTACATGTATCCCAGGTCTTTGGCTCATCTGATCTCAGGACAACTGCAGGGCAGTTTCATGCATGTTGCCAGGGTTTTTCATCAAGGGTCTGCCACCTGGCTTCTGTGCTGCCGTAGGACTTTCTCAGAAGTTGCAGAGGGCCACTCAGGCTGAAACAGTCACCGCCTGGAAATACATGAGAGTTAACACCTGCAGAAGCAACCCTCCACCAGTGAGGGGTGGGAGTGGTGAGATCAATGTTTCAGCTTCCTCCCCTCTGGTCCAGTGGGGAAATTCTGAGTTGTGTTGTTCTACATGGTTTCTGGGAGGGTACCCACTGGAACTGAGCCCCAGTAGCTTAACACACCTCTTTTGACCTCTTCTCTGCTTACTGTCCCAATTTTCCCACTCCCTCATTTGTGTTTCCTATTGTGAAGGAAACTCAAATAAAAGAGATATACCTGCCAGATATGAACCATCAGAAAACTGAGTTGAAACTGTAAGATCAGACAAAATAATATATGAAAAGTGCACATTATATACTGGAAAATGAACAATAGAGGGAGAATATATAAGCCTCTTGAATATTAATATGTATCTAAAATTATAGTTCAATAATATCTGAATAAGTAACTAGCTAAACTAGAGACAATTAGGTAATATAACAATCATAGCTGCAGATTTTTAAGGTCCCCCTTTTAGAAATCAAGCAAAAACAAACTAATACATAGAAGATGTAAGTAGCATGATAAGTTAGACTAAAAACTTAAGCAGAGCCTTAAATTAAAAAAAAAAAAAGCAGAATATATACTGATCTAATAATGCACAGAATATTTCAACAAATAACCACAAAACCATAATAAATTTAAAAACACCACCACCACAAAGGCTATATTTTCTAACTGCAATGCACTAATCTTAGAAAACATATGTCTGGAACCAAAAACAGTCATACTAATGAACAACACTTGGGTTAAAGAAGAAATGATAAAGAAATATGCCAAATAATTAAAAATATTCTAACTTGATTTTAAATAGAATTTTTAAAACAGCATTATAAAATTTAATTATAAGAACAAAAATCTGTAAATAGCTGAATCTATTTCCAAAAATAAAAGATAGAATAAGACCAGGGAGTAATTATTCATCATATCAAATGTTTATATAATGCATTGTAAGTCAATTATTTTAAAACAATGCAACACTGTTTCAGTTATAGACAGATATACACTTGGAAAAAAAATGAGAATCCATAATCAGACCGCTGTGCACATGGGAAAACTCAAGGTACAGATCCAACTCATTTGTATCTGTCCTATTACGGTATTCATTTGATTATCGGGACATTACACAGAGCATCACACAGGTGAGTTATATTGATGATATTCAGTTTGTATCTGCGGAGCAGCAAGGAATAAGCATCCTGAACGCTGTAATAAGATACATGCATGCCAGAAGTTGGGAGATAAATCCTTGAACATTGAGGTCCCTGTCACTTAAGTTGTTACAGATCCAGTAGGCTGGGGCACATTGTAATGTCGTCTCTAAACTGAAAGATCAGTTTTGATTTGGAAGGCAATATATGCCTTATTTTGGGTGCTGGTCCAAGTAATTTATTGCATAAACTAAACGCTTCCTGCTGTTACTTAACTCTTGTTTGTTTCAGCATCTGTTTTTGGCTTATCACCTAATTCCATTATACAAAATTCTTTTTGTTTGAAATACTAGAGTGGTTTCTATTTTCTTGAAACCACTGACTTATACAATTCATATCCAAAGACATAATCCATACGCACTGTAGTGAGCATCTATGTGGGAAAAAGGATATAGAAAAGGAATCAGGGTAGAAAAGGAAACTAAATACAAAAGATGGAGCATGAGGTAAGTGAGAATCTAATTAAGTCTGCTCATCAAAAGCAATATGCCTGAAACTAAGGTCAAGCATCCTACTAAATAAAGTCTGAATATATTCTTCGTGGCAAAATTAGGACTAAAAGCCTCATCTCTTGCATTGAAATCTACTTCTATGATTCTTTCTACTGTTCCATGGTTTCTTTCCACCGGCTTTCATGGTTTAATTTTTATTCTACTGTTGTTGCGAACTTCCTTCAGAGAAAAAATAAAGATATACGTTGAAAGGTACACCGTGAAGCAAGGAGTCTTGAGGGTAGGAATTACACACTTGAAGGAAGACAGTTATTACAAGAGTTCCCGTTAAAAACAGTGCTACATCTTTCACCCAAAGCTATGCGGTTTGTTTTTCTTTCTTTGGGAGTATCACAAACAACTTGTAACGTTCTAGCCAAACCTTTGAGGTCTGCCTCTCCATTAAGTGTCTGAAACAAGCCAATGGCTGTGAAGGTAGCCAAATGAAACGATGGAAACCACAAGACCTGCTGGCCTTGCTCCTCTAGCCGTTGCTGGATTTTGAGCCCCTGGAGAGAAAAGCACCTGAGTCACATTTGTATGTGGTTAGAGCACTTGAGAGTTAAGCCTCTTAACTAATGCTTCTTGTTTAATTTGAAACAAAGAAATGAAAAGTGTCGGATACTCAAAAAAGGAAGAAGAAGTATTTTTGCTCCTCTCATGCCTGTTGTTCATACATTTATTGATTGTTTTAATTGTTCACATCTGAAAGGAGCCAGCGCAGAGCTGCCTGCAGCCATGATGTACTCCTATTTACAGGAGTTCTGGAGGGCTTAGCGTCTCATACCTCCTCATTTATAAAAATGGAAACCTCTGGGCAACACCGGCTGGCACAATAAACTCTATATGGCTTGAAAACAGAGTTAATATATTTTAAAATGCTGTTGTTCTCTGGTAGCGTTTAGGATGTTATATCGTCAAAGTTTATTTTTAAATCTCTGGCTCAGTTTATGCCCTAGACAGGACTGTGTTGTACACTACGTTTGTCTTCAGTGTCTTGAGTTTTTTGCATCCATTTTCTTCTCTAGTCCCAACTCTTATTATATGGTAGTGCAAATTCAACTTAGCTAAGATGTATAAGCAATTTAACCTCTGGAGCCAGGTCGCCAGCATCACTTAAACTTTGTAGCCTCAGCTTAACCACTTTATTCCTCATAGAATTGTTGTGATATTAAATGCATGAATATACATAACATGCTTACAAAAGTGCCTGGTGCATTGGAAAACATCAATAAATATTTGCTGCTAGTAGGAGTAGTAGTAATAACAGCAGCAGTATGCCCCAGTAGTATATTAGGTAATGGAATATGGAGGAAATGGGAAATTCTGATTAACCTTAAGAGATATAGTTAAATTTTTACTTGACAACAACTTATAACAGCTCTGAGGTCTTTCCAGTCAGCATCGTTTATGTTTTTATTGAGCTCAAAAACTAGCAATAAATAACTAAACTCTTCAGACTAATGTTTCCTGCATTTAGTAGAAGAGAGTTTTTGGAGAGCTGGGCACATTTATTCACTAACCTACTCAATTATTCATTTATTCTTTTATCAATTACTGGATTACCTGGTGTTCCTGGGTATGTTAGATAGAGTAATTCCAAAATTTCTGTGACTGAAACAAAAGAGAGTTTGATTCTGACCCATGCAACAGTAGAATGTGGGTACTCCTGGTTAGCATACAGATTTCCCCTACATGGTGGTACAGGGACACGGGTTCCTTCCATCTTATGGCTCTACTATCTCCCAGGGCCTCACAGTGTTATGTTTCTCACCCCAGATAATGTAGAAATGATAGTGTCTTAGTTACCTAGTGCTGCTATAACAGAAATACCACAAGTAGATGGCTTTAACCAACAGAAATTTATTCTCTCACAGTCTAGGAAGTTAAAAATCCGAATTCAGGGTGCCAGATCCAGATGAAGGCATTCTTTCTTTGTTGGCTCTGGGAGAAGGTCCTTGTCCCTGGTCTAGGAGCTTCTCAGTGCAGGCACCCCAGGTCCAAAGAATGTGCTCTGCTTCTGGTTCTTCATTCTTGGTGGCATGAGGTCCCCATGTCTCTCTGCTTGCCTCTGTCTTTTATATCTCAAAAGAGGTTAACTCAAGATACAACCTGATATTATAGATTGAGTCCTGCCTCATTAACATAACTGTCTCTCATCCTGCCCCATTAACATCATAGAGGTAGGATTTACAACACATGGGAAAATCACACCAGATGACAAAATGGTGGACAATCACACAGTACTGGGAATCCTGGCCTAGCCAAGTTGACAGAAATTTTTGGGCAGCACAATTCAATCCATAACATTCTACCCTTTGGCCCCCCAAAATTCATGTCCTTGCCATATATAAAACACATTCACACCATCATATCATCGTAAAAGTCTTAAATCAACTACAAGTCCAAAATCCAAAAATTCCTCTTCATCTGTGAAATCTGGAATAGAAGTTATCTGCTTCCAAAGTACAATGGTGGAACAGGAACAAACTAGACATTTCCATTACAAATGGGAGAAATTGGAGGGAAAGAAGGGATACCAAGCACCAAGCAAGTCAGCAGAACACATCACATTATTTCTCCAGGCTTGAAAATAATCTTCTGTTCTCTGAGACCATTTAGGTAATGGCCCTGCCCTCCAGACTCAGGTGCTGACCATGCTCTCTGGATTCTGGGTGGAGGCTTCACAGCCCTAGACTTCAGCTCCACCTTCCAGGCCTACTGGAATGGCAACTCTGCTGCTTCAGATTTGGGCATCCCTATTCTCCTAGTCCATCTGAGTGGGAACCTTACCCCCGAGACCCCAGCAGGCTCCGTTCTTCTGCCCCTTGGGCATGGCAGCCCTGCCCCCTCAGCTTTGGGCAGTGGCTCTGGCCCCATCCCATCAGCACTTGTGAAAGGCGGGCCCATACTCTGAAACTGAGGTGATGAAGATCCGACTCTTTGCAACCTAGGAGGCTGTAGCCCCACCCTTTGGAACCCCAAAGGCCGTGACTTTACCCTTTGAGACCCTAGAGGTCATGTCCCTACCCTTTGAGTCTGAGGCAGCTCTGCTTCCTGTGTTCCTTGTCTCTTCAGCTTCTGCTTCCTGGTTCCTTGCCTGTAGTCCCCTTGGGCCTCACTGCCTGCATTTGTCCTGCTGGGGCAAGTGTTCCATAGCTCTTTAGCTCCACCAATAAATGTCTGGAGGTACCCCCCTTTGTCAAGAAACTTCGGCCGGAAGGCACTCAGCTCTCTTGCTCTTTAGATCGGCAAGCCTAGCTCCACTGATAAGTGCCTGGAGGCACCCAATTCTACCAGGAAGCCTCCTCTGTAAAGGCACTCAGCTCTCTTGCTCCATGATCAGCTCCATGCCGTCTTGGACTGGTCTCCTGATTCTGTTGCTGCCGTTTCTATGCTGCTGCTGTTCCTCTGCTGCTACTTCTCGTCATTTGCACCATCTCCAGTATAATAGCTCTCCTCACTTTCTTCTGAGTCCTCACTAGAATTGTAGTTGATGTTCATAATTCCACCAACAGTCTCTTCAAAGAAATCTAGGCTCTTATTATTAGGTTCTTTAAAACTCTTTCAGCCTCTACTCATTGCTCAATTCCAAAACCGCTTTCATATTGTGGGTATCTGTTAGAGCAGAGTCTCACTCTCAGTACCGAATTCTATCTTAGTTATCTAGTGCCGCTGTAACAAAAATACCGCAAGTAGATGGCTGTAACAAACAAAAACGTATTCTCTCACAGTCTAAGAGGCTGGGAGTCCAAATTTATGGCAACAACTCCAGGGGAAGGCTTAATCTCTGTTTGCTCTGTGGGAAAGAACTTTCCTTATCATTGATCTTCCCCTAGTTTAGGAGTTTCTCAGCACAGAGACCCCAGGTCTAAAAGATACATTCCCCTCCCGGTTCTTCATTCTTGGTGGCGTGAGATCCCCTGTCTCTCTGCTCACTTCTGTCTTTAATATCTCAAAAGAGATTGACTCAAGATACAACTTAATCTCCTAGATTGAGTCCTGGGTCATTAACATAACTATCTCTAATCCTGCCCCATTAACTTCATATAGGTAGGATTTACAACACATGGGAAAATCACATCAGATGACAAAATGGTGGACAATCACACAATACTGGGAATCCTTGCCTAGCCAAACTGACACATGTTTTTGGGGGACACAAGTCAATACACAACAAATAGGTAAGGAAAATTGTTTATTAATTGTTTTCTCTGTTAGTAAAACATACCACTTCTACTGACATGACTCTATCCAAATGCAAAAGAATTTTGGAGAAATAGACCTTGCCTCGGTAGCTCTTTATAAGAAACAACTCAATCTTATAGAAGAGAGAGAACAGATTTTTTTGGATGGTTAGCCACCTCTGTCATACTGGGAAACAGACAAGAATAAGACCCACCCTCATTTATCAAGGGAATAGTCGGACACAGGCCGGAAACCAAAAGGTGGGGGAGACTCCTTGTTATGTCTGGGTAGGTCAAGCAATGCTTCAGAGATGATGTAGAAATCCTTTGCTTCCTGAATGAACAATAATTAACACAAAAGGAAGGGTTGTTGTTGTTAGGTGCCATTGAGTAGGTTCTGACTCATAGTGACCCTATGTACAACAGAACGAAACACTGCCTGGTCCTGTGTCATCCTCACAATCGTTGTTATGCTTAGTCCATTGTTGTAGCCACTGTGTTAATCCATCTCATTGGGGGTCTTCCTCTTTTTTGCTGACCCTTCACTTTACCAAGCATTATGTCCTTCTCCAGGGACTGGGCCTTCCTGATAACATGTCCAAAATACATGAAATGAAATCTTGCCATACTGGCTTCTAAGGAGCTTTCTAGCTGTACTTCTAAGACAGATTTGTTCATTGTTTTGGCAGACTATGGTATATTCAGTATTCTTTGCCAACACCATAATTGAAAGGCATCAATTCTTCTTCTGTCTTCCTTATTCATTGCCCAGCTTTCACATGCATATGAGGTGATTGAAAATATCATGGCTTGGGTCAGGAAGGTTATCATATTCTTAAGAAGAACCACGATTTGTAGAAGTACAGAGGCCAAGTAACTCTGAAAGCATGGAGCATAGGCATGGACAGCTAACTGGGAGATAAGCAGCATGTTCCCTTAAACACTGTTTTGTAGGGTGCATAAACCATTTTTTATTTTCTAATACACAAATAACTTATTGATGTATTAGAAAAGTTACCCTGAAAACAGGGTATAATACATCTGGATACACTAGGGCTCTGAAGCCAGTTAACAGATGAAGAACTATAGGTAGGGGTAAGTGGAGATGGTAAACTCTGCAGGAAATTCAAAAAAGTTTTGATATTTTACTTTCTGAGTGGTTACCTATCGTCTTAGTTAGCTAGTCCTGCCTTAACACAAGTACCACAAGTGGGTAGCTTTAAAGAACAGACAATTATTTTCTCACAGTTTAGGAGACCAGAAGTTGGAATTCAAAGTATGACTCTAGGGGAAGATCCTTCCTTGTCTATTTCAGCTTCCAGTAGCTGTCAGCAATTCTTGTCATTCCTGAGCTTGTACATGTGTCTGTCTCCACCCTCTGTCTTCCTCTTTCCTGTGTGTGTGTATGAGGGCTTTGAACCAACTTGTTCCGGTTCCAACCCCTTCTGAGAATTTGCATTTCCACCCCAATATACTGAATGAGAACCTACATTTTAACAAGCTCTCCAGGTAATTCTTACGTATAATAAATTTTGAGAACCACTGCTCTAGTAGTTATTTTTCAGAATTGGTTCCTAACCAGCAGCATTAGCATCTCCAGGGACTTGTTAGAAATGCAGATTTTCAGTAAGAGTTCGAATCTGAATGAACTGATTTGAAGCCCTGATAGCTATGTTTGTTCTGTTCTTTTTATAGCTCATAAATTTAGGATCTACCTGTCTTAGTTAGCTAGTGCTGCTATAACAGAAATGTCACAAGTGGATGGCTTTAACAAACAGAAATTTATTCTCTCACAGTCTAGGAAGCTAGAAGTCAGAATTCAGGGTGCCAGCTCCAGAGGAAGGTTTTCTCTGGGAGAAGGTCCTTGTCATCAATCTTCCCCTGGTCTAGGAGCTTCTCAGCCCAGGGACCCTGGATCGAAAGTATGCGCTCTACTCCTAGGTCTTCTTGCTTGGTGGTAATGAGGTTCCTCTCCTCTCTGCTCACTTCTCTTTTTTATATCTTGAAAGAGATTGACTCAACATGCAACCAAATTCTGTAGATTGTGTCCTGCCTCATTAACATAACTGCCTCTAATTCTGCCTCATTAACATCATAGAGGTTAGGATTTACAACACATAGGATAATTATATCAGATCACAAAATGGAGGACAACCACACAATACTGGGAATCATGGTCTAGCCAAGTTGTTACACATTTTTTGGGGACACAATTCAATCCAGAACACAACCCTACTCTGCCAAGACCTCATTAACATAAGAAAATTCCTATTTCCAAACAGGGTCATATTTACAGAAATATGGGTTAAGATTTGCACACATATTTTTGGGAGACATAATTCAATCCATAACACCCATCCTTTCTACATGTGATGTCTGTAGAATTAAAAATTTTATGAGCTTTCAGAGAGCTATAAATTGTTTTTTTAATATAGGTTTTATTGAAAAAACAATAAGACTAATTAGAGTCAAAATATACAGACAGAGTGCAAAACTATGCATGATGGAATAAGCATCTACCACACTGAAAACTCAAAGTAAGAGATTTAAAGACGCACACACACATTACATGGGGGGCAAAATCAGTTAGGAAATGAGTATACAGCAAAGGAACATTTGGCCCTACTTATCTTTCTTTTGACCACTTACTTCCTTTACATATCCCATAGTTAATGTCCTAGTGATTGTAAATCCACTAGGAGATTTAGTTTACATATGAGTAACTCATCATCAGCTCAGTATTTTCTGGGAACTTGGCAGCCATTTGGGTTCATCACATATTTGAGGGTTATTTTCAAAGGCTCTAGGCTGTCCAGTGCCAAACTATCCTTGGCCCAGCAACTTACCTTCTATTCTGAAGTAGCTTCTTTCTAGAGACATTTAATCTGCATGTTTATAATCCATTTAAAATTAGATCATCAAAATATAGTTTTGTAAGAGCTAACCAAAATTCTTGTGAAAGAGTTTCTTTTTTTTATCCCTCCCAGCTAAATGAAGATTTCTCATTTGTTAATCTTCAAGTTTGCTGCAGAGTTAGAAACCCCTTAGAAACTGATTTTAAAACTTGGCAGTCTGTTCTGTTATCCCAAAGACATATAATAGGTGCTTTGGAAGTTTCTTTTTGAATATGTTTTCGGAACATCGCTTGGAGTTTATTCATGTAGGGTTGAGTTGCTTCCTTTCCAGGAAGCCACAATTCTCCTTCCACTGAGAACTTTGCTGAATTCAAAGGAAGCTATGCAGGTGAAATGCCGCGATGGCTTCATAAGAAAGAGGTTGGGATGGATATTTCCAATTCTCTGTTCAAGATAATCTTATGTTCTTCTTCAAGCAAGACCATGTTCAGAATTACTTCCTGCCATGAATATTCTGATTTTCATTGTAGTTTTTCTTGGTGTATTGTTTGCTTTCGCAATCAATCTTCTTTCAAGATGACCTATTTTGAGTATTCATTTTACATATGTTTCCTTATAGGAATCCAGAGAAATTGATGACACCTGCCAAATCCCCCTGTGAAATGCTATATTAATGATAATTATGCTATGTGTATTGGATGTTATATGATGTTTTTAGTTTATTGGTGGTGTTAACAAGTAAACATAGAAGACTAAATATTTTATCAACATTATTTGCAACCAATTGCATTATTGTCCATCACTAATTCCATTTATTCACTGAAACAATTGTTTGCCTTTAATTTTCATAGAACCTAATATGTTAGGTTCTATGATGACTACTAAGATGAATCTGACAAAATATAAAGCAATATACAAAGCAAAAATGAAATTTGTCCAAGTTTATCCTGTTGATATTAGTTTCCTATCTCTAATATTTATTCAAGGGAAATCCATTAAGTATTTCATATAAGAATTACTGACACAATTTTCTAATGATTTAATAGGGTTCAAAATTCATAGCTGTGTTATGTGTTTCTGGGTAGTGCAAACTGTTAAGCACTCAACTACTAATCAAAAGGTTTGCAGTTCAAACTCACCAATAGGTGCTTCAGAAGAAAGACCTGGCAATCTGTTCCTGAAAACCCTATGAAGCACAGTTCCACCTTGACACATATGGAGTCGCCATGAGTGGCAATCAATTTGATGGCAACTGATTTGGTTTTAGGTTTTATGACTCATAAAAGTTGATTACTTTAATGGAGCGTTTTGGCTGGAGTAATTTGATGGAAAAATTTTTGAGTCAAATAATATTCTTTTTGACCCTACTACAATACCTTTGTTTAGTCCCTTGGCCGTTCCCCTTACTCTGATCAGTATTTATCCTTTCCTGTCCATTTCTTATCTCCTCCCACACTCTGGGTCTATTGCTCCACTATTTAGCCTTTACTTTCATGAACACAATTATAAAATTTTTCACTCATCTAATACCAAAACCTACAGATTTTCAGTTTTCTTCCTACTGGAACTCTCAGCAACATTTAGCACTGTTGATTATGCCGATGCTGTCCATCATAACACACCCTCTTTCTTTAGATAGCAACACTCCCTCCTGGTTGTCCCTCTGTCCTTGGATATCACTTCTCAGTCTCTTTAGTTGGCTCTTTTTTTACCTGACTGTCATTATTTTAGTTCTTTATGACAACCTAGTTAACCTAGTTAAACAGGTATTATTCTTACTAGTTTACACACGATGAATCTGAAGATGTTTTCAGGTTATGTAAATAATAAATGACAGAGCTAGAATTTGAACCCAAATCTATCTGCCTCCAAAGTCAGTAATAGTACATACTTTGTCTTCCTGGGCTAGGTCCAGGCTAACACCAATGCTTGCTTCTCTTTCTCTGCTGAAGGCATCAGGGAATCAGCTAGCTTTCCTTTTATCTTTACGGCTGCTTCTATTCATGCTTATGTTGAGTTCCATCCATTCAATCTTTTGTGGTTCATCCCCCATATGCCTGGTTTTGGAATGTTGTTGTCGTGTGTCACTGAGTCTGTTCCAACTCATAGCAACCCTATATTACAGAGTAGAACTGCCCCCATACAGTTTCTTAGGCTGTAATCATTATGGGAGCAGATATCCAGGTTTTCTCCTCCTGCGTTGATCTTTCAGTTAGCAGCCAAACGCTTAACCATTGTGCTGCCAGGGCTCATGGGTTTTGGAATAGTATGTAGTCTTTCAAGTCCACCACTTTCTTTTGTTGTCATCTGAGGACTTTACTGCAAATCCCTAATAATAGGAAAGCAAATGGTACAAAGGAGCAGTTTAGATGTGCTTCATAAATAAGTCCATAATATTTCTTGTAGTCATTCCCATAAAACTTTACAAACAAATGACCCACAAATAAAAGTCACAAAGTTTTTACTACTTATACTTAACAAGACAAAAGTGAAGTATAATTTATCTTTGCCAACTCTCTTAGCCCTCCTGTATACTTTCAATCTATCACTTTGGAAGTCATTGAGATTTCGGTGTGATTGTAGCTAATACATTCCCATACGTGTCTAACACCTCTTCTTAGCAGCCCCAGACTTCCTTATGCACAATCATTCTGCAAAGTGTGGATTTATTCCCTTATGAGCATTTTCAAAAAGGTGCAAACTGAAGTGCAAATGACATTCATCTCACCAAATCAATTGGAATGTGGCTGGTGTTAAGGTGGTTTAAAGCATAGGAATATAATGCCTTTTTCAGTGATAAAGATTTTGAATACAAAATGTCTAAGCATTAACATCAGATGCAGCCTTAGTTCAGACAGTTTGATTTGCAATTTTAATCTGGGGGAGGATTGCGTTTTTGGTGTGAGTTAAGAACTGAGCTTGGAAATCTGAAGAAACAATAAGATAGGTTGTTACAGACGTACAGAATGTATCCCTCCTAATGATATGCTTCTAGATGGGAGGTGAAGGGGCTCTACTCAGGTGACAAATCCGCTTGGCTCTTTCATGCATGCAAGCACAATCTAAGACTAGTTGTGCAGGTAATTTTATTTTTAAATAATTTATTCCTTAAATAATCTCTTCCACATCCTATTAAATATCGGTAAACATAAAGAAAACAACAACGCTGCTATTAAAAACTGCAATTGAACTCTTTGATTTAAAAAGTAAATTGCTACCCTCTGTTACCCTACTAGATTATGAGTCTCTTAAGTGAAAGGATTAGCATTTAAGTGTCTTTGTTCCTCTTCTGATTCTCACAATGCATGGAACATAGTAGAAATGCAATAAATGGTTGTTATAATAAACTAAAAACAAACAAGCAAAAAAAACATGTTGCCGCTGAGTGGATTCCCACTCATGGTCGTGAGAAGTACCCCACAGAGTTTCCAAGGAGGCTGGTGGATTCGAACTGTGAATCTTTTGGTTAGCAGTGGAGCTCTCAACCGCTGTACCCCCAGGGCTCCATAATAACCTAGAGGCATACATATTACCATTGTTCAGAGGCAAACAAAATTGCCAAGGTGGGTAAAGAGATGAAACAAACAGATAGTCTGCTGTTACATGGTTTGAAGTTGGAATTACACATTTTCTTATTTGCCAAAACCGGATTCTTAAAATGGCTAAGCATAGGGTTAATTTTGACAGGTAAGTTTTATGATTTGGATCCACATTAAACATTTGGTTTTAATTGAGGTTTATTTGCTGAGGCCACCCAAAAGCTTCCTTGTAGTAATCTGTTTATGTCTGTATGCTTTTTCCCTGTCACCATTTGCTGATACAGTGTTTTTTAATTTCTTTCATTTATGGTCTAAAGTACTATATTCTGCCAATTGAAAGAGAATTCACTAAGTTTGAAAAAAAATGTATTTTCCAGTTTTCCATGAGGAAATCCAAAACCTCCATAGTTACATTTGGATGTTTCATTTCACTATTTTGTCCCAATTCACTAGTTACAGATGTTTTTAAAAGTGCTGGAAGGCATACGACCAAGATCTAACAGGAATATGGAAATTAGCTCAGTAGGTATCCCAAATTTTATTTCCCCTCAACCTCAATGTTAAACTTACATGAATCCAAAATAACTAGTGAATTCATTCAGTTTAATTTTAAAAATAATTGGTAAAGCAGATTGCATAAAAAAAAAATAATTGTTTTGTTGCTGATCTTTAATAAGGAGAGCAAACGAGACAGAGACAGAGAGAATTTGTTAACATTTTTTTTTCAAATGTAGAAGAAGGTCAAAGGTCTAAAAATCTTGCAGTTCAAACATTGCAGTCTTCCTGATTAAGAAAAGCATTTGAAGACTCCAAGAAGCATGTGCTACAAGAATCTGAGGACCAGGTCATAAAATGTCACTCTCTGAAATTAAAGTACATGAATAGATACATAATGAATAGATTAATAATTTGCAGAAGTAATCCAACCAAAGAGATGGTTTATAACTTTGTTGTAAATCAAGACATTTGTGATTTAATTAATCTTCATTTATTTAATGCTATGCACCCTCTCAGGAGCATGGCATTCTGTACTGAATTTTGGGAGAATAAATAAAGTAAAAGAGTGTGTCAGTATTTTCCAAGTGTTAGTGAAAAGAGAACAAGGCATTATTTGAGAGACAGCGGCACTTGGGTAATAGAAAGTTATACTCTGTAGAAAAGCAAAGATAATTTTCCAGGCTCTACCACAGCCTGAATGTAATATCCCTCAAGACCACACAGATCCCTTTGCTGAGATTGCATGCGCAGCATATATTTTTATAGCAACAAAAAGTATGCCACAGTTTGCAAAAATAATTTACTCCAGGAACTGGAAAAGTATGGTCTCCGATGTGAAAAACTGATTTTCTATTTCACAAATTAAATGTTTGCTAAAATAAATAATTTAGCAAGTAGTCCTTGAGCTAAGCATTAAGAAATGATTAAGACGGTCTCGGTATTTAAAAAAAAAATTATAACATGAAAGAATGGAAAGAAAGGCACATAAACAACTCCACTACACGATGCTTGTTGACATCCTGATGGTTTAAATGCAGACAGGAGAGGGCATGATTTGGCTTAGGTTTGTCCTCTGGAAGCTTCTCACATGAGATGTTTAATTGAGACTCAGTGGATAGTTCGTTGTTCACGAGTTTAGTTAACATAAGTTGGTCCAATTAAATTTCATAGGAAATGTATCATTGAATTAACTGCATCCCTCTCTCTCTCTCACTACCTTTTCATAAGCTTTTGACAATAACACTATGCATTCAAAATGATGAGTTAAGTATAAATGTATAATAAATAATTTATTGGCAGGGTCCAAGAAATTTAACCTAAATGGCACCGGGTAACTTTGATTTACACTGTATCCTATCTTGACACTTTTATATTCCAGAAAATAGACACAATTGCACATAAGTGTACACATGCATGCACACATAAAAATCCAACCAAAACACTGAAAAATGATGTAGACATTCTTGAGGTTTATTTGGAATAGGACAAATGAGGATTGTGGATATACTCCACATAGTTTAAAAACGCCTCTTTACATTTTCTCTCTCCTTTAATGTTCCCTAGCTACTACATTTTATCTTTTATTCTTATTCCCTTAATGGTTCCCTAGCCAGTCTACATCCACAATTCTTCTTTACAGTCCTCTAATACGCCCAACACCACAATTTAAAAAACTACTCAGTGTTTCACGGAGTTAAAACCTTGCTCTTAATTAGAATTTAGACTTCTTTTTGTCAGGCAGGCATGAGCGAGGAGCTTTAATTCATATCTGTAAGTCCCAATGACAGTGGGAAAAAAAGCCAGCCTAATTTTTCTCTTTATAATTATCAGTGGGGAATAATAGTAACTTTATTTGTGAAATGTTCATTACATATTGGGAACTGCAAACAAAATATCAGAAGCCATCTACACAACAATGCCAGAGCAAATAAGTTATTCTTTTTGAGGACGCTGACACTTAACTACATTGAGAACTACAAGAACTGAAACCAAACTTGTCTGACTCCAGCATGCCCACTTTTTTTCACTACACCATGATGATTAAGAAGCCTGGTGGCGCCTGTGGTTAAGTGTTTGGCTGCTAACCGAAAGGTCAGCAGTTTGAACCCACCAGCGACTCCATGGGAGAAAGATGTGACAGTCCGTTTCTGTAAAGATTAGTCTCGGGAACCCTATGGGGCAGTGCTACTGTGTCCTATAGGGTCACTATGAGTCAGAACCGACTCCACAGTAATCGACTATGATGATTACTATGCAAAACAGTAACAACTGCATATTTTCTGCTGGAAATATATTGGCCAACACCTGGGGCGGATTAACCAGTAAGTAAGGTACACTTGGGCTTACAGGAAGTAAAGCACGGGCTTACCTGTGTTTACTTACTAATTTGTAGCGCACAATTTCACATGGGTTTTACCACGTCTTTGATGTGGTGAGAAATAGGTGAAATTATGCACTACAGATTACTAAATCATCATAAATAAGTATATCTTGCTTACTGGGTAATCTGTCCCCGACCAACGCTTGGAAATACATTGATGAACAACAGGCACTTGAAAACATATTGGCTAACAACAACCTCAGCAATAGCTTCTTGATGATAAAATGCATATATGACTCCATCTATAACACACCTCTCACCAAAAAACAGGCATGTTCTTTTTCATGCTGAAGACAGTCAATTCAGGAATGTTCCCCAACTCCTGAATGCCATGATGTCCAATGCAGCATCACTGCTTCAACCCTATGAACCCTGTGGTTGTGAAAAAAAACAGAAATCTTTCCTAAATTGACCCTTCAGGCAAAAGTGGGCTTTGAAAATCTGTTTTCTTAAAATGCTATTCCATGAATGATCAATCACAGAGACCCAAAGCAGAAGACTTTATATAAATGAGTCCTTCTAGAGCAAGGGATGGAAGTATTGCTACAGGATATTTGAACCATAATAAAATGTCTAATGGTAATTTTTAAAATAATTGTCTGTATCACCAAAACAAAATTTTAACATGGCAGAACCCTTCAACAATTCCAATAATTCTATGTGCATTTAGCTATACTTTTGGAGTTCTTCAGATACAGATGCAGAAATGCGTTATAGGTTGACACAGACATTGAACCAAATTAGTACATACAGAAAATTGCATCTACTGTATCTAAATGTAAGCTTTCAGACATCCCTGGAGGTGCATATATATTTAAGACTTTTCTCACCAATCACAAAAAAAGTATTAGGAACCTACAAGTTAAGGTATAAGACAAACATCACAAGTATTTTGAATGATCCAGTGTTTCATCTTAGTCCCTGTGAAAAGAATTCACATAAACATCTATAATTGCCTTATTGCAGATGTCTACATTATAAAGAGAAAAAAATGGACTATGTCATCTAAGAAAAAAATATCATTTGCTAATAAGCCAATTCCATTTGGAACCTAATAATTCAACAATACTAGATGAAAAATTAAAAACCGTAAGTTATAAGTTTTCTAATGTTACCTAGCAAGATATAACATATTTTTTTCTTACTTCAGAAATGTACTGTATAGAGAATTTACAGTTTTAAGGAGAATGATTGATGTGTTGAATTTGAAAATGTTCACATAATATAGTAACATAACCTCCTTTTCTGTTATGATTTGAAGCATTTGCAGCTGTAATGGACTTTGAGTCCCTGGGATAAAGGCCTTCGCCAGAGCCAGAAGTTGCCCATAAAGTTCTTTTTGACAGAAACTGGGATGGAATCCAGGCTCATTTCAGCAATATTTGTGGAGAAGAGGATTGAACTCAATATATTTGACCCCAAAGTGTATTTTGGGGGCTTACACAATATTTATTAAAGCCTTGTGGCAGAACTAGAAGTTATTAAATGGTTGAGAGCTGGCTTATAATGACACAGTTCTTAGCAGTAACAGTTCAATTCAGCATATTTTTACTGATGACCTACCTGGAGCCATATCCTAGGCTAGGAACTCATGGTTGTAATGTAAAAAAGAGGCGAATACTGTCCACAGAGTCAGTTAACTTGCAATGTACTAGAGAAAGAAGACAGGTATAAATGACTGTAATACATAGCACGGCATGAAAACAGATTGTAAAAGAGGTGCACAGTGCAAAGGGAAATCATAGATACTAAAAAGATCAGGACTGCATTCAAGAGTGAAGTAGCATTTGAATTGGATATTGATGAAATGTTGCATGATCAGTGTGTGTGTGTGGGGTAGGGGGTGGGGGCTAGATTTTAGGTTAAAAAAAAAATGGTAAACACAGTATATTCTTCCTGAATTTAGGATTTCAGGAAGCAACATTTTGACTAGATTATAAAATATGAATTTTTAGAAGAAAAAATCAGGGTAAATTATTTGACACATGGCTTAAAACAGCTTAAAACATTTGAAATTAGGACTGTCATGTTGTTGTCATTGATTCTAGTGTAGTTAGGCAGATAAGCTGATTCAAATGTAGTTGAAAATATAGGAGAAGAAAAAGTAGAGTTTGAGAATCAGACAGAGAAGAGTCACAGTCATTGGTTCACTATATACCAGCTGTGCAATCCTGTGTATTAGTTTCCTATTGCTGCTGTAACAAAACGCCACAAACTTTAGTGGCTTAAAGCAACACAGATTTATTATCTGATAGTTCTGGTGGTCAGAAATCCAAATGAGTCAGCAGGGCTCTGCTCCTTCTGGAGGCGCTAAAGGAGAATCTATGTTCTTGCCTTTTCCACCATGGCTCCTTCATCCATCTCCTAAACCAGCAGCGCAGCATCTTCCAACCTCTCTCCTCTCTTAGTGCTGCTATCATCACATTTCCTTCTTGGACTCTGACCATTTGTCTATCTCTTATAAGGACCCTTGTGATTACATTAGGCCCATTCAGATAATTCAGGATAATCTCCTCACCTCAAGATCCTTTTACTTGGTTACATTTGTCAAGTCCCTATTACCATCTAAAATAACATATTCACTTGTTCTGGGGATTAGGACATGGATATCTTTGTGGGACTGCTATTCAACATATGCACCCTGGGAACATTATTTAATTCCCTGTCTTAGTTATCTAGTGCTGCTATAACAGAAGTACCACAAGTAGATGGCTTTAACAAAGAGAAGTTTATTAGCTCACAGTCCAGTGGGCTACAAGTCCAAATGCAGGGCATCAGCTCCAGGGGAACAGTTTCTCCTTTGGCTCTAGAGGAAGGTTCATGTCATCAATCTTCCCTTAGTCTGGGAGGTTCTCTGCACAGGAACCTCAGGTCCAAAGGATGCACTCTGCTCCAAGCACTGCTTTCTTGGTGGTACGAGGTTCCCTTGTGTCTCTGCTTGCTTCTCTCTTTTATATCACAAAAGAGATTGGCTTAAGACACTATCCAATCTTATATACCTCATGAGTATAACCGCCGCTAATCTATCTTATCACATCATAGTGTTAGAGTTTACAACACGTAAGGAAATCACATAAGGTTACAAAATGGTATGAAATCATACAATACTGGGAATCATGACCCAGCAAAGTTGACAGATATTTTGGGGGGGACCCAATTCAATCCATCACTCTCCCAGAGCTTAACGTTCTTATTTGTAAAATAAAGATAACAGTAGTACTAGCTCATATGGTTGTCTTAGGGATTACATGAGGAAAAATAATAAAAACTCGATAAGACTATAATTTCCATGGTTTTTGCTATTAAATATGTTGCCATTAGGACAGCTGTCACTAACAGAATGAGTTTTATCTACTTTGTTTGGCGATGGAGAGCTGAGCTTTGAGAAGTGAGGTTATACTATCAGAACTTGATGTGTCAATGCTGAGTGTTAAAAAGGTTGATATGGAGGGGCCAGAAGCATAGGAGGCTCTCTGGGGTGTAATATAAATGTTCCAGTGGAATAGAGAACAAACAACAAATATTTGCTACGTATGTGGTAAGTTTTGAATGAATACTCGTAAGATTTGTAAAGGGTGTGCACATTAATTGGACCGTGATATTATTCCATTAGAAAAATGGGCAAGAACCTAATACATAAAACTTCCCTGTGAAAGGATCACCCATCAAAAAAAATCTTTTTTTTATTGTACTTTAGAGGAAGGTTTACAGAACAAATAGTTTCTCATTAAACAGTCGGCACACATATTGTTTTATGACATTGGTTAAGAAACCCACGACGTGTCAACACTCTCCCTTCTCGACCTTGAGGACTTTTTTTGGTGAAAATATGCATAACCAAAGTTACACCATTTCAAAAGTTTCCACATGTACAACTCAGTGACATTGATTGCATTCTTCGAGCTGTGCTGCTATTCTCACTATTCTTTTCCAAATTATTCCAGCACTATTATCTTCAACTCATTGCCCCCTAGGCTTCCCATTAAACCTTTTGAGTTGCTGTTGTCAATTTGATCTCACATAGATAATTTTTTTTTTTTTTTGTACCTTAGATGAAGGTTTGCAGAACAGTTTTTCTTTAAACAGTTAGTATACATATTGCCCTATGACAATGGTTAAACACAACCACATGACATGTCAATGTTGTCCCTTCTCAACCTGGAGTTCCTTCACCAGCTTTCCTGTCCCCTTCTGCCTTCTAGTCTTTGTCGCTGGACTGCTGTGCCTCATTAGTCCTGTTTTGTTTTATGAGGCTGTCCAATCCCCGGCTGAACGGTGAACTCTGGGAGGGGCTTCACCACTGAGCTAAAAGGGTGTCCGGAGGCCATACTCTCAGGGTTTCTCCAGTCTGTCATGTCAGTAAATCTGGTCTTTTTTTGTGAGTTAGAATTCTGTTCTATATCCTTTTTTTTTTGGGGGGGGGGGATTTTTCTTTTTTCATTGTATTTCAGGTGCAGGCTTACGGAACAAATGGTTTCTCATGAAACAGTAGTACACATATCGTTTTATGACATTGGTTAACAACCCCACAACATGTCAACCCTCTAACTTCTCAACCTTTTTTTTTTTTTTGGTGAAAATACACATAGCCAAAATACACCATTTCAAAAATTTCTACATGCACAGTTCAGTGACATTGACTACGCTCTTCCAATTGTGCTGCTATTCTTACTTAAGATGAAGGCTTACAGAACAAAATAGTTTCTCATTTAACAGTTACTACAAATGTTGCCCTATGACAGTGGTTAATAATCTCACAACACATCAACAATATCCTTACTCAACCTTGGGTTCCCTATCACCAGCTTCCTTGTCGCCTTCTGCCTTCTGGCCCTTGTCACTGGACTACTGTACCTCATTAGTCCCATTTGGTTTTACAGGGCTGCCCACTCCCGGGCTGAATGGTGAACCTCAGAGATAACTTCACTACTGAGCTGCTGGGGGCCATACTCTCGGGGTTTCTCCAGTCTCCTTTAGGCCAGTAAATCTGGTCTTTTTTTTTTTTGTGAGTTAGAATTATGTTCTATATCCTTTTCCCGCTCTGTCAAGGACCCTATATTGTGATCCCAGTCAGAGCAGTAAGTGGTGATAGCCGGGCACCATCTAGCTGTACTGGACTCAGTGTGGCAGAGGCCATGGTAGTTGGAGTCCATTAGTCCTTTGGACTAATCTTTCCCTCGTATCTTGTTCTCTTCCTTCTCCCTTGCTCCCGAAGGGGTGAGATCAGTGGAGTATCTTAGATGGCTGCTCACAGGCTTTTAAGACTCCACACGCTGCTCACCAAGGTAGAATGTAGAACATTGTCTTTATAAACTGTGTTATGCCAACTGAGGTAGAGGTTCCCCGAGACCATGGTCCCCACAGCCCTCTGCCCAGCAATTCAGTCCCTCAGGGAATTTGGAAGTGTCTATGGAGCTTCCACGACCTTTCCTTGTACAAGTTGTGCCGGCTTCCCCAGTAATGTGTACTGTCTTACCCTTCACTAAAGTTACCACTTATCTATTTAGTTCCCCCCCATCCCTCCCATCCCTCCCAACCCTCATAACCAACAAAGATTGTTCCTTTTTGTGTGTAAACTTTTACATGAGTTATACAGTAGAGGTCTCATACATTATTTTTCCTATTGTGATTGACTTATGTCACTCAGCATGATGTCCTCCAGTTTCATCCATGTTATGAGATGCTTCACAGATTCATCATTGTTCATCTTTGCATAATACTCCATTGAGTGTATGTACCATAGTTTGTCTATCCACTCATCTGTTGATGGCATCTAGGTTGTTTCCATCTTTTTGCTATTGTGAACAATGCTGCCATGAACATAGGTGTGCATATGTCTATTCGTGTGACAACTCTTATTTCTCTAGGATGTATTCTTAGGAGTGGGATTGCATTTTGTAGTGCTTTTTTTTTGTGGTGTTGATGTTTTCATTGTTCCTCTTACCCTCCTGTGTTGAGTTCCTTTTATTTGTGGATATTTTTTCATTTCTTTTGTTTTTGTAGGTTTTGTTTCTACTGAGACTTTATGTTTTTCTTTGTTATTTTGATGAGTAGGTTTGTTAACTTTCTTTGTGTTTACCTTGAAATTTACCTTTATCTTCCTAGATTTGTACCAGTCTATTATTACTTGGTGTTGCTTGACTTCCTCTCCATTAGAAGGTTGTATACCTACACTGTTTATTCCCTCTTTTGTTGTTCTGTTGCTGTTGTCATTTACAGATTAACCTCTCTGGTTCCCTTTTGTAATTCTTTTGGTTTTGCATAGTCCTTAAGAGTTCATTTCCATGGTTGGTATCTGGCTAGTACAATCCTGTGTCCTATATTCAACCTGTGGTCTGATATTGTTTGTTCTCCGATTGAAGGACTTCCTTTAATAAGTCTTGTAAGTTTGGTTTGGTTTTTACATAGTCCCTTCATTTCTGTTTATCTGGAAATGACCTAATTTCACCATCATATCTGAATGAGAGTTTTGCAGGATATATTATTCTTGGCTGGTTATTTTTTTCCTTCAAGGTTTTATATATGTCATCCCATTGTCTTCTTGCCTGCATGGTTTCTGCCTAATAATCTATGCTTAGTCTTACTGTTTCTCCTCTGTGTGTGACTTTTTTTTTTTTTCTCAAACTGCTCTCTGGATTCTTTGTCTTCGGTTTTAGCGAGAGTGATTATGATATCCTTAGTGATTTTTTGGGGAGGTTATCCTATATGGGGTTCGTTGAGCTTCTTGGATGGTCACCTTTTCATCTTTCATGATATTGGGGAAGTTTTCTGTCAGCAATTCTTCAGTGATTCTCTCTTTTTTTTCTGTTTTCTCCCCCTGTTCTGGAACTCTGATCACTGTCAGATTTTTGCTTTTGACTGTATCCCACATAATTCTCAGGGTTTCTTCATTTTTCTTTGTTCTTTTTTCTGATTTTTCCTCAGAGTTGTATCCAAGTGTTTGTCTTCAATTTCACTGATCCTATATTCCATTGTTTCAAATCTGATCTTTAGCCCTTCTATGACACTGTCCACTTCTGAAATCTTGTTTATCTTTTGGAGTTCTAATTGCTGTTTTTGTATGATTTCTAGTTGTGAATTTATTTTAGCATTTTGTTCCTGTATTATTTGCTTGAATTCTTCCATTTTTTGTCTGTATTTTCCATGAATTTTTCTGTCTTTTCCATGAGTTTATCTATTTTTTTCCTCATTTTTGTCTTTTTGCTTCAATGCTCAGATAATTCTGAATATTAGAGATTTGAATTCCCTATCAGTTAGGTCTAGTGCGTTTTTTTCTGCTGGAAGGTCATCTGGTGTTTTATTTTGGATGCCTACTGGAACAATCCTGTCTTGTTTTTATAAATGTTTTGATATTGTCTACTGTCTTCAGGGCAATCAGTGGTTGTTTTCCTCATTTATTGATTATAGATTTGTTTGTTTCATCCTACTTTTTTGCTTTATTTGGTTATGTCTGAGCAGGCGGGCTGTGCGTTCTTAGTTGTTTTCTCATCTGTGGGCTCTGTACTTTTCACCTTCTTCTCCAGTGGGCAGGGTCAGTCACTCAGGTATGGTACAGCAGGGCAGGTCCAGCTGAAGGGGATTTGCTGGGATAGGTTTTTGTGGCATGTACCAGGGCTCACTCTGTGGACTGGGAATCAGTGCAGGGCAGGTTCCAGTAGGCCGTGCCTCTGTTGCTTGGGAGTATGATGTTCAACACATGGTGCAGGTAGGCAGGAAGGAGGGGGTAGATTGTGATGTGTGGAGCTAAGATGGGTATGGGAAAGATGAAAGAGAGGAGAAAGGAATAGGAGCCAAAGACATACACACAAACAAAAAGAGTGCTAAGGGAGCTTGCTATTGGAGTGGAGAAATGAGAGATTGAGAAATGGGGAAAAAGAAAAACAAAAAAAAGGAAAAGGGTAAAAGAAAAAAATAAATCGAGAAACTGGAAATGAAGAAAGACAAAAAGGGAATAAGAGACAGAATAAAACTAAACAAAGAAGTGGAAAAAAACAGAAAACAAAAACAAACAAGAAAAAAAAATGCCCCCAGGGATGTCCCTGTGCTTCTGCGCAGAGTAAAGGACTAGCTTCCAAGCCACACGGTAATGCCCGGCTATAAGGGGCTTCCAAGATGAGAAAAGAAAAAGAAAACTAATAAACAAATCAAAACAGAACAAATCAGAGCAAACAAATAAAAAACCCCAGGCATTCCCACCAGAATGGCAGCACGGCTGGGAAGCAGTTTCACAGCTGAGCAGTGTTTTGCAGCCTTTCAGGAAGAAGCAAAGGTGGCTCACTGAGCCAGGTATTTGAGAGAAAGGAGGACAGGGTGGTGAGAAGTTAGGAAGAAATCTAAAGAAGCAGAAAAAAGCAACTCCAGCAGCCAACAAATGGCACTCAGGGAGCTGGCCAGTGCGGGCAGGTGGAATCCAAGTGGCACTGGGAGGAAGTTCATGCTTCCCGGCCAATTGACTGTGGCTGCAGAAAGCAGAGGAGGCTAAATGGGAGTGAAGAAGGGTGGGGGGTGGGAAAGCTTATATCGTGGGTTACCCAGTTGTTCTGTCTCCTGCTGGAAGCTCTGTGAAGCTGCTTTCTCATACCTCCTTTTCGCTGATCTTCAATAGGAGTCCAAGATGGCAGATCCGGGTTGCAGTAGCTGATAGGGTACCTCTGCATATATCTCTCCTCGTGCTCTTTTCTCGGTCAGTTTCTTATTGCATTCGGTGCTTGGATGAGTTCTTTATCTCTTCATTTGATGGTTAGGGTTTCAGGATTGAGGTGTGACTCTGATCTTTGCTGTGCAGAGACGGTATGGTGCTTCTGATTATAGCGCTATGGTGCCTGGAAGTCTCAAAAAGAAGTCTTTAAAATATATTTTAAATCATTAGTAATCAAAGAAAAAAATTAAAGCAAAATGGTAATTAATTGACCAGGATTTTTAAAGTATTAATGTTCAGTGTTTTAAGGGGTACTTTTAGAGGGGTAATGGAGTGTCAGTTGAGAGCAACAACCTTATGGAACACTTGACAGGTGTATACTAATAGCATTAAAATAGCCACAGTCTTTGGAAATCGAAAAGATGAGGGAAGAAGTGGGTAACTGTTTTGGTGTAGGGCAAAAGAGAGTTGCAGCTGTATTAAAATAAGCCTGCAGTACCAACTTTGATCAGGTAACAATTACTCAAATATTTGCTGTGATCCACAAGTGAGCCAGGGGAAAAGAAAGACTTTATGAGAGATGACATTGGATCTTATCCAATAGTACCTCCTTAGTGGGTGATGAGACCTTACCTTTTGGGAGCTGGAAGTGAGTTGGCAAGATTCCTAGGGGTACGTAAGAAATAAGACACAGCTAAAAGACACAGAATGCAAAATGCAATTGAATGTTCTCTGTGGTGGCCTCTGGTGAACTCACACAATTATTCACAAAAGGGCACCCTTTAAACATCTGCCAGGTCTATGAGAGTACTGAGTTAGCTTATGACAATGCCAAACAGTGAAAAATGACTTGTTTTCCTTACTTCTTCTTTTTTTTACTTTTTTGCTTCAACTCCAAAGAAGAAACAAACAAAACAATAATCAACAGCTAGGAGAAGGAAGAGATTCAGAAACAAGAAAAAAGCCAACCACCTTGCATTCCTGCAATGGCCCACTTACATCAGATCACGTCTGGAAGAGAAGGAGAGAAGACTTATCTCTGAATGAAGATCAAATTTCCATTAGGTTCAAGACTTTCACCACTAAGTAGTTTTAGAGGAAGAGTAGAGGAGAATACATACCTGCTTTTTATTACACTCTGTGAGTATTGTTTGTTCAATGTACTTATTACACATGAACATGTATTTACACAAACTATCATTCATATCAGCAAAAACTGAGAAATAACCTAAATATTCAACAACAGGAGAAGGTTAGAGAAATGATCATATAACCATAAATGAAGTTTATGTGGTGAACACTATTGTTTTATCTTCTAAACTTGGGTAAATGTTGCATTCAAATCCACAACATATCTGTGGTTAGAAAATTAATGTTGTAAATTATTTATCATGAGCAGCTATGATGGTGTTTTTCCACTTTTCTGCAATGGTGTATCAACTTAGTCTAAATTGAAGAGAACTAATACTGCCCGTTATGCTTAACACCTATGCAATATCTCTCTTTTGTGACTTAGATCCATGATATTTTTAGGCAAAAGTTCATATAAATAAGTAAATTCAAATGATAACTGTTCTTCACTGCCTATGAACTGGGTCGGGGCAATCACTAAGAAAAATTACTCAAATTTATTACAAAGAATAATAAAATATAATTTTTATATTACAGTTTTTTAGATAATATGTGGTTGAAATAAAAACAGTCTTGTGGAAGAGTAACAATGCCTGTGATCACCTGAACAGTTTCTTTACTACTTGAGGGATACTCCTCAAAAGCCTTCTAAAAAAAAAAAAAAAAAAGATACATTCTTTCTTTCAACTAATATTTATTGAGTGTCCATTATGTACCAGTAACCATACCAATTATCAGGAATAAAATAAGCAATTTAAACAGGCATGGCTCTTGGTCCAATAAGGGAGCTAGGCCTTAATCAAATAATTATAAATGTATGTAAAGTTGACACTGTGGTAGTTCTATTAAAGAAAGATATGTGATTATTAGAGGTCATATTGGAAAAATGTTCAAAGACGGAGTGTTGTCGGCACTGAGATGGTAGCCAACTACACAACTCTTACAGAGAAGTGGGGCCAAGGAGGGTCACTCTGAAGAGTCGACCCCCACTTCAGTCCCAGGAGTGTATTTATAGTCAATACAGCAAGCAGTGAAGCAAATCACAGAACAATGGGCTTTAGGTGAATAACAAGAAGTTTTGGGCAAGAAAGAATGGGTTTCAAGCAAACAAGTCAATTAGTAAAGAACAGTGGGTTTTGGAAAAACAAGTCGTCATCACTGACACGTTTCACCGTGCTCCGTGCATGGGCGTTTGAGAGGCTGAAGTTAGCCATAGAGCGGCCATGTTTAAATGGCACATATCCCCACAGAGTGTCAATTCAGCTAATATTTAACTTAGAGAAGCAGAGAGAAGAAGAGCATTTCAGGTATAAGAAATTAGATGTGCAAAAGCCAAGGATTAGAAAGAAATCTTAAAAAAATAAAAGAAGGATATTTGGCTATACATTGAACACAAGGGAAATGTGGTATGAAATATAATTAGAGAGATAGATAGTAACCAGACCACCTAGGACTGTATCGGTCATGTTTGGAATTTTTAATTTTGCAATAGTAAAACACTTCAGTTATATAACATTGCTCTTACATTTTGTTTCAAAATGTGAGGGCAGTGAACACATGAACTGAAAGTGTTGAAGATTCCTTTGAGAAGTCTGGCTGTGAAAAGAAGAAACAAGGGCAGTAGCTAGAAGGTACCAGCAGTGTGATGAGAAGTATTTTCAACTGGCATAGACATTAGCATACTTCCAAGCCAATGGGACTTGTGGTTATAGACATTGAAACACAGACATTTTTACTTTATTCCCCATTTTCACACCCACCAAAAACAAGAGCAAAAACATAAAAGATCTACAAGTAGAGACAACTCAATCTTTAATGAAACAGTTACAACAGAGTGACATTTTGATATTCTTCAATGTGTTTTTCATTACTAGAACTTCATTTTGCTCCCATTCCTTCTCCCCATTTCATACAACAGTTGTGTGAGTCCAGGAACAGTGATCCAACCAACCGAGGTTAAACTGTAGAACAAGAGAGAAAAATTGTGAAGTTCTTAACTTTAAGTTCTAAAATTATCTTCTGAAACTCATAGCAGAGATGATAATTTGAAAGCATTTAATTTGCAGGATATGTGGCTTTTTTTTTCCTCTTTTTCAGTTACACAGTATTTTAAAGTATGCAGGGCAGAGCAGTTATAGACTAAATACAGATTTGGGAATAATAAATACTACTGTAAGTTTCAGCTTTCCCACAATGAATTAAATAAAGATCCATGAGCAGGTGAGGAGAAAGGCTAAATAGAAAGGCATAGAGACATGGGTTCTGGAAAGGAACTAGTTCCAGGGAGAAGTCATGATAAGAGAACTACTCATATGCCTTTTGTGTAAATCTCAGAGTGGAGGGAATATGTAAGCAGTTTCCTTTAGAATACTGAAGGGAGTAGACTCCCAGCTGCCACCCTACACTAGCAGACTCTGGTAAGATGGTAAATAACTCATATAGAAGCTTAGAGAGATATCCCCATCAAGAATCACATGTCATCAGAATATTATTATAAGAAAACAGCTACATTTTCCCTTGCCCTAAGAAGGGAAAATAAGTTTGAAGAGAAACAAATTGCCAGGGATCATGAAGAGGGAAAGCTGTTCCAAATTTGGCTTGGTCTGCAGGCTCCAGCAGATACCAATATGGTGCCATGACTAAGGCTGACAATCACACATTTCAGATGATGCCTTCAAGGCACTGATGTTATTGTTAACCTCAACAGATACCAGAATGAACAGATGCTAAATCATGTGGTTTTACCTCTCCCAGATTATGGGAGGATACATAAGCCATGAAGTATTCAAATGCCACTCTGGGGAAGAGGAGGTCAGTGAAAAATGTTGGTTGAAACCTGAAATGATGAATATCCCTGAAAGTAACTAGATTAATTTTTAGAATCAAATTTGGATTTAAAATATAAATTGTTATAGAAAAATAAAGCTATCTTTATTGAACACCTGAATTTTATTACTTGTAGAAGTTGTATTGAATCCATAAGGAATCAACTGCTATCCAAAATCATAAATCATGAAGCATATCTCATGATCCAAAACGATGAAAAACATTGAGAGATGATTCATACTTGCTCAGACCTGGAGTAGAAAAAAAAAAAAAAAAACAGTTCAGTGAAGGTTGTTGTCATTGATGGGGTAAGATCAATGAGTTCTAGATAAGTTACAAGCCAAAAGTAAAGCCAGAGAAGTACATTTGGAAAATCAGGTGATACCATTTAAAGCCAGGGACGATAGAGCCCAAGAGAAACCATTGACACACCATTGTTAATTGTTTACAAACTAACTTTCTAGCTGAGGGAAAAAGGGTAAAAAAAAGGGTAAAAACAAGATATAATAATCATGAGATGGGTAGTGGACCTACCTCTTCTTGAATGCTGAAAACTGACTGAAGATGTACCTTGTTATAGAAAATAGAGCATATTTACTGAAGACCTCCATATACCAACCCTACAATAAAACCAGAGTGTGCTCAGTTCTTCACTCTTCCTCTTGATTACACCCCCTCTTGATTAAACTATTATTCATCAAATAGATTTCCCCATTCACAAATGAAAGCCATCCAAAAAACACACACAAGATTTAAACACAGGCTGAGATTTAACCACAGGGTTTCTCAACATGAAGCCCTGTGGGTTTGAATATCTGTTAGCATTAACTACTACATTTGTCTCAAGTTATATGTACACTATTAAAGTAGCATCACTTTGAACAGTGTGGAAAGAATAAATTTATCTCATAAACACCCAAAGGTAAATTTTGAACAGTTTTGCCTTAAGGAAAAAAAAAAATATAACTGATTGGGTTTGCTTTTACACATTAGGTATTAAAATGTTTACATCCAAACTACTAACCTACTCCATAATAAATCCCCTCTATATTTTAATCATGTTTCTAGCTACACTTTATACTTCCACTTTTTATTTTTAATTCTTCTTCTAAATTTTATTGTGCTTTCAGTGAAAGTTTACAGTGCAAAGTTTCTCATTCAAAAATTTTTATTTATTTATTTTTGTTGTGTTTTAGGTGAAGGTTTGCAGTGCAAATTAGTTTCTCATTCAAAAACTTATACTCAGGTTGTTTTGTGACATTGGTTGCAATCCCCACAATGTATCAGCACTCTTTCCCGTTCCCTTTACATGTCAAGTTCCCAGTGTCCATTCCGCTAGGTTTCCTGCCCCTTCCTGTCTTCTCTTCTTTGCTTTTGGGCAGGTATTACCCATTGGGTTTTCTATACTTGATTGAACTAAGAAGCACATCCCTCAAATGTGTTATTTTATAGGCCTGTTAATCTTTGGCTGAAAGGTGGACTGCAGGAGTGGCTTCTGTCTGAGTTATAAAGGGGTCCAGGGGCCATAGTTTGGGAATCCCCCCAGTCTCTGTCGCACCAGTAAGTCTAGTATTTTCTTTTTGAATTTGAACTTTGTTCTACTTTCTTTTCTTGCTCTGTCTGGAACTCTGTATCGTGATCCCATGGTGGTAGCTGGGCACCATCTATTTTTTCTGGGCTCTGGCTGATGGAAGCTGTGGTTCATGTGGTCCATTAGTCCTTTAGATTGATATTTTCCTTGTGACTTTGGTTTTCTTTATTCTCCTTTGCTCTGAACATGATGGGACCAGTAGATGTATTTTAGATGACTGCTTGCAAGTTTAATGACCCCAAATGCTATTCACCACAGTAGGAAGTAGAACATTTTCTTTATGAGCTATGTCATACCAATGGACCTAGATGTCCCTTGAGACCATGGTCCCAGCCCTCAGCCCCAGTAACTTGATCCCTCAAGGTGTTTGGATGTGTCTAGGAAGCTTCTATGGCTTTACCTTGGTCAAGTTGTGCTGCTTTCCTTTGTATTGTGTGTTGTCTTTCCCTTTACCAAAAACATTTGTCTATACTATTTAGTTAGTGTTTTCCCCTCCCTAATAACCATCAAAGTTTTTTTTTTTCTGTGTGTAAATCTTTTCTTGTGTCTTTACAATAGTGATCTCATACAATATTTGTCCTTTTGTGATTGACTTATTTCACTCAGCATAAAGCCCTCCAGATTCATCCATGTTGTGAGATGTTTTGCAGATTCATCATTGTTCTTTATACATGCGCAGTATTCCATTGTATGTATGCATATAATTTGTTTATCCATTCATCTATTGATAGGCACTTTGATTGTTTCCATCTTTTTCCTATTGTGAATAATGCTGCAGTGAAGGTGGATGTGTTTATGTCTGTTTGTGTGACTGCTCTTATTTCTCTAGGATATATTCTTAGGAGTGGGATTGCTGGATCATAAGGTATTTCCATTTTTAGCTTTTTTGGAAGGTGCCATAGTGTTTCCATACTTGTACCCTTTTACATTCCCACCAGCAGTACATAAGAGTTCCAGTCTCCCCACAGCCTCTCCACAATTTGTTATCTTCTGTTTTTCTTTTTGATTTGTGCCACTAACATCGGGGTGAGATGGTATCTCATCGCAGTTTTGATTTGCATTTCTCCAGTGACTAATGATTGTGAGCATTTCCTCATGTGTCTGGTAGCCACCTGAATGTCTTCTTTGGTGAAAGTGTCTGCTCATATCCTTTTCCCATTTTTTAATGGAATTATTTGTCTTTTTGTTATTGAGGTGTTGAAGTATTCTGTAGATTTTAGATATTAGACCCTTGTTGCATATGATGTAGCCAACAATTTTTTCCCAATCTGTAGGTTGTCTTTTTACTCTTTTGGTGAAGTCTTTTGATGAGCAGGTTTAATTTTCATGAACCCCCAGTTATCTAGTTTATCTTCTGGTGTTTCTGCATTGTTAGTTATGGTTTGTATTGAATTTATGCCATGTATTAGGGCCCCTACCTTTGTTGCTAGTTTTTCTTCCATGATCTTTATCATTTTAGGTTTTATATTTAGGTCTTTGATCCATTAGTTTTTGCATATGGCCTGAGGTATGGGTCCAGTTCCATTTTTTTACAGATGAACATCCACTTTTGCTGGCACCATTTGTTAAAAATCTATCTTTTCCCCGTTTAATGGACTTTGGTCCTATGTCGAAGATCAGGTGGCTATAGGTGGATGGATTTACATCTGAGTTCTCAATTCTGTTCCGTTGGTCTATGTGTCTGTCGTTGTTCCAGTAATAGGCTGTTTTGAATATCATGGCTGTGTAGTAGGTCCTGAGATCAGGTAGTGTGAGGCCTCCTGCTCTGTTCTTTTTCTTCAATAATGCTTTGCTTATCTGGGCCTTCTTTCCTTTCCATATAAGGTTGGCAATTGTTTTTTCCATCCCGATAAAGAATGCTGTTGGTATTTGTATCAGGAATGTGTTATATCTATAGCTCATTTTGGGTAGGATTGACATTTTCACAGTGTTGAATCTTCCTATCCATAAGCATGGCATGTTTTTCCATTTATGTAGCTCTCTTTTGGTTTCTTCTGTTAGTGTTTTGTAGTTTTCTTTGTATAGGTCCTTTATGTTCCTAGTTAGATTTATACTTAAGTAGTTTATCTTTTTAGGGGCTATTATAAGTGGTATTGTTTTCCTGATTTCTTTTTGAAGTTCTCTTTGTTGCTGTATAAGAATCCAACTGATTTTTGTATGTTGGTCTTGTATACTGCTACTCTGCTGAACCTTTCTATCAGTTCTAGTAGTTTTCTTGTGAAATCTTTGGTGTTCTCTATGTATAGGATTATATCATCTGTGAATAGGGATAATTTTACTTCTTGATTTCCAATATGGATGCCCTTTATTTCTTTATATTGCCTTGTTGCTCTAGCTAGGACTTCTAGCACAATTTTAAAAAGAAGCGGTAAAAAGGGCATCTTGTTTTGTTCCTGTTCTCAGGGGGAATGCTTCCGTCTCTCTGTTGTGAATGATGTTGGCTGCTGATTTTTGTATAGATACTCCTTATTATGTTGAGGAATTTCCTTACTATTTCTATTTTATTAAGAGTTTTTACCAGGAATGGGTGTTGGGCTTTATCAAATGCCTTTCCTGTGTAGATTGAGATGATCATGTGATTCTTTTCTCTTGTTCTATTTATGTGGTGCGTTACTTTGATTGATTTTCTAATGTTGAGCCATTGTTGCATATGTGGTATTAATCTCACTTAGTCGTGTTGTATTATTATTTTTTTATATGACACTGAATTCTAGAATTTTGTTGAGAATTTTTCATCTACATTCATGAGTATTCCATCTGGCAATGTCCACGAGTATAGTTGCCGTTTATGTTGTTGATAAAACGTATTTGCAGTGAAGAAGTCCTTCATCTTGCAAAATTCTATCGATTTCCAGCATCATTTCTATCACCAAAGCCATATTTTCCAACTACCAATTGTTCTTTGTTTCCAATGTTCTAATTTCAATCACCAGTAACAATCAACACATCCTGACTGCATGTTCAATCAATTCCATACTGTAGAAGTTGGTAAAAAACATCTTCAGTTTCATCATCTTTGGCCTTAGTGTTTGGTGTGTTAATATGAATAATAGTTGTATTAACTGGTCTTCCTTATAGGCGTATGGTTATTATCCTATCACTGACAGTGTTGTACTTCAGGATAGATCTTGAAATGTTCTTTTTGATGATGAATGCAATGCCATTTGTAATTCCTGGCATAGTAGACCATATGATTGTCAGATTCAAAATGGTCAATACAATTTTGAATACACGGGAGTCAAATTGACTACATCTGTGGAAAGAGATGATGGAAAATCTCAATATTATTAGTCAGTACAAGGACAGGGGCTGACTGTGGAACAGACCATCAATTGCTCATATGCAAGTTAAAGTTGAAGCTGAAAAAGATTAGAACAAGTCCACAAGAACCAAAGTATGACCCTGAATATATACCACCTGAATTTAGAGACCATCTCAAGAATAGATTTGATGCATTGAACACTAATGACCAAAGACCAGGTGAGTTGTGGAATGACATCAAGGACATTATACATGAAGAATGCAAGAGGTCATTAAAAAGACAGGAAAGAAAGAAAAGACCAAAACACACATCAGAAGAAACTTTAAAACTTACACTTGAACATCGAGTAGCTAAAGCAAATTGAAGACATGGTGAAGTAAAAGAATTGAACAGAAGATTTCAAAGGATCCCTTAAGAAGACAAAGTTAAATATTATAATAACATGTGCAAAGACCTGGAGATAGAAAACTGAAAGGGAAGAACATGCTCGGTATTTCTCAAGCTGAAAGAAGTGAAGAAAAAAATACAAGTCACAATATTGAAGGATTCCATGGGGAAAATATTAAATGATGCAGAAAGCATCAGACGAAGATGGAAGGAAGACACATAGTCACTATACCAAAAAGAATTGGTCTACATTCAACCATTTCAGAAGGTAGCATGTAATCGGGAACCGATGGTACTAAAGGAAGAGGTTCAAGCTACACTGAAGGCATTGGTGTAAAACAAGGCTTCAGGTATTGATGGAATACCAATTGAGATGTTTCAACAAAGAGATGCATTGCTGGAAGCTCTCACTAGTTTATGTTAAGAAATTTGGAAGATAGTTACCTGCCCAATCAACTGGAAGAGATGCATATTTATGAGTATTCCCAAGAAAGGTGATCTAACGGAATGCATAAATTATCAAACAATATCATTAATATCACATGCAAGGAAAAGTTTGCTGAAGATCATTCAAAAGTGGCTGCAGCAGTACATTGAATGGAAACTGCCAGAAATTCAAGTCAGATTCAGAAGAGGACGTGGAACCAGGGATATCATTGCTGATGTCAGTTGGATCCTGGCTGAAAGCAGAGAGTACCAGAAAATTATTTACCAGTGTTTTATTGACTATGCAAAGGCATTCAACTGTGTGGATCATAACAAATTATGGATAAAGTTGCAAAGAATGGGAATTCCAGAACACTTAATTGTGCTCATGAGGAACCTATATGTGGACCAAGAGGCAGTCATTCAAACAGAACAAGGGGATACTGGGTGCTATAAAGTTAGGAAAGATGTACATCAGGGTTGTATCCTTTCATCATACTTATTCAATCTGTATGCTGAGCAAATAATCTGAGAAGGTGGATTATATGAAGAAGAATGGGGCATCAGGATTGGAGGAAGACTCATTAACAACTTGCTTTATGCAGATAACACAACCTTACTTGCTGAAAGTGAAGAGGACTTGAAGCAACTACTGATGAAGATCAAAGACCACAGCCTTCATGATGGATTACACGTCAACATAAAGAAAACAAAAATCCTCACAACTGGACCAGTAAGCAACATCATGATAAACAAAGACAATATTGAAGTTGTCTAGGATTTCATTTTACTTGGATCCACAATTGATGCCCATGGAAGCAGCAGTCAGGAAAACAAAAAAATGCATTGCGTTGGGCAAATCTGCTGCAAAAGACCTCTTCAAAGTGTTAAAAAGCAAAGATGTCACCTTGAAGACCAAGGTGCACCCGACCCAAGCCATGATGTTTTCAATCACCTCATATGCATTCAAAAACTGGACAATGAATAAGGAAGACTGAAGAAAAATTGATGCCTTCGAATTGTGGTGTTGGCGAAAAATACTGAATATACCATGGTCTGCCAAAAGAAGGAACAAGCCTGTCTTGGAAAAAGTACAACTAGAAGCAAGGATGGAGAGACTGCAGCTCACATGCATAGGAAATGTTATCAGAAGGGATCAGTCCCTGGAGAAGGACATCTTGCTTGGTAAGACAGAGGGGTCAGCAAAAAAGAGGAAGACCCTCAACAAGATGAACTGACACAGTGTCTGCAACAATGAGCTCAAGCATAACAAAGATTTTGAGGGTGACACAGGACCAGGCAGTGTTTCATTCTGTTGTTCATAGGGTCACTATTTGTCAGAACCAACTCAACAACACCTAGCAACAACAACAACATTTTCATGAGAGATATTGGTCTATAACTTTATTTTTTTAGTGGTGTCTGCCTGACCTTGGTATCAGGGTTATGCTGGCTTCATAGAATGAATTCAGGAGTACTCCTTCCTTTTCAATGCTCTTAAATAGTTTGAGTAGTACTGGTGTGAGCTCTTCTCTGAATGTTTCATAGAATTCTCCAATGAGGCTGTCTGGACCAGGACTTTGTTGTTGTTGGAAGTTTTTTTATTACCTCTTCAATTTCTTCTCTTGTTATGAGTCTGTTCATATTTTGTATCTCAGTTTGCATTAGTTTACATAGGTAGTGTGTTTCTAGAAATCTGACCACTTCATCTAGTTTTTCAAATTTGTTGGAGTATAATTTTTCTGTCATGGGGCCCTGAAAGCACAGCGGTTAAGACCACGACTGCTAACCAAAACGTCAGCAGTTCAAATCCACCAGCTGCTCCTTGGGAACTCTATTGGGCATTTCTACTCTGTCTTATAGGGTTGCTATGAGTTAGAATTGACTCAAAGGCAATGAGATTGGTTTTGTTTTGTTTTGTTTTGTTTTGTTTTGGTTTATTCTGTTATGATCCTTTTTATTTCAGTTAGGTCTGTTGTAATGTCTCCTATCTCTTTCTTATTTGAGTTATTTGCTTTCTTTCTTGTCTTCCTTTTGCTAATTTGGCCATTATTTTTAGTTCATAATTTACTCAAATCCTGTATCTATGTCATTTTCTGCATTTATATATTCTTGGGAAAAAATAAATTAAATCATTTATTTGCATGAGAGAGTGTATAAATAATTTTTTAAAAATCAGATGCACATTAAAAGATAGGTAGAAAGCTCAACATAACACCAAGTCATTATCTTCGGTGAAATCGCACCTGATTGTTTTATTCTTTTATTTTTTCAACAGTCTGTAAGAAGCATCCACCACTTGTCTGTTAGATTGCTGTACTGTGGTGGCTTACATGTTGCTGTGATGCTGATAGCTATGCCACTGGTATTTCAAATACCAACAGGGTCATCCAGGGTTAACAGGTTTCGGCAAAGCTTGCAGACTGAGACAGATTAGGAGGAAGGACCTGGTGATCTACTTCCAAAAAAATTAGGTAGTGAAAACTTTATGGTAGCAGCAGAACATTTTCAATATAGTGGTGGAAGATGAGTCCCTCAGGTTTTAGAAGATGATCAAAATACAACTGGGGAAGACCAGCCTCCTCAAACCAGAGTTGAACTGAATGATGTGGATGGAGTAAAACTTTGTGACCTTCATTTGCTGAGGTGGCATGACTCAAAATGAGAAGGAATAGCTGCAAATATCCATTAATAATTGGAACATGGAATATATGAAGTATAAATCTAGGAAAATTCAGAGTTGTCAAAAGTGAAATGGACTGCTTGAAGATCGATGACCTAGGCATTAGTGAGCTGAAATGGACTGGTATCGGCCATTTTGAATCAGAAAAACATATGGCCCTGTATGTCGGAATGACAAACTGAAGAATGGCATCACATTCAATCATCAAAAAGAACGTTTCAAGATCTATAATGAAGTTCAATGCTGTCAGTGATAGGATAATATCCATATGCCTACAAAAAAGACCAGTTAAAACGACTGTTATTCAAATTTACCCACCAACCACAAATGTCAAAGATGAAGAAATTGAAGATTTTTACCAACTTCTACAGTCTGAAATTGATCAAACATGCAGTCAAGATGCATTGATAATTACTGGTGATTGGAATGGAAACAAAGAAGGATCAGTTGTTGGAAAATACGACCTTGGTGATAAAAATGACACTGGATATCCCATGATGGATTTCTGCAACACCAACAACTTATTAGTTGGAAATACCTTTTATCAACAACTTAAACGGCGACCATACATGTGGATCTTACCAGATGGAATACCCCGGAATCAAATCGAATACATCTGTCGAAACAGGCAATAGAGAAGCTTAGTATAATCAGTCAGAACAAGCCAGGGGCCAACTTCACAACAGACCATCAATTGCTCATATGCAAGTTCAAGTTGAAGCTGAAGAAAATGAAAACAAGTGCACAAGAGCTGAGGTATGATTTTGATTATATCCCACCTGAATTTAGAGACCATCTCAGGAATAGATTTGACACATTGAACGCTAATGACCAATGACCAGACGAGTTGTTGAATAACATCATGGACATCATACATGAAGAAAACAAAAGATCATTAAAAAGACAGGAAAGAAAGAAAAGACCAAAATGGATGTCATAAGAGACTCTGAAACTGTCTCTTGAATGTCAAGTAGCTAAAGCAAATTGAAGAAATAATGAAGTAAAAGAGCTGAACAGAAGATTTCAAAGAGTGGCTCAAGAAGACAAAGTGTTATAATGAAATTGGCAAAGACCTGACATTAAGAAAACCAAAAGATAAGAACATGCTCGGCATTTTCTAAGTTGGAATAACTGAAAAAAAAAAAAAAATTAAAGCTTTGAGTTGCAATATTGAAGGATTTTATGGGAAAACACTGAACAACACAGGAAACATATAATGGAAGGAATCTACAGAGTCACTGTACCAAAAAAGAATTGGTCTACATCCAACCATTTCAGCAGGTAGCTTATGATAAAAACCAGTGGTACCGAGGAAGATGTCCAAGCTGCACTGAAGGTTTTGGTGAAAAGCAAGTCTCCAGGAATTGATGGAAGACCACCTGAGATGTTTCAAAAAATGGATGCAGTGTTGGAAGTGCTCACTTGTCTATGCCAAGAAATTTGGAGGACAGCTACCTGGCCAACCGACTGGAAGAGACCCATATATGTGTCCATTCTAAACAATAGTGATCCAACAGAATGCGGAAATTATCTAAGAATATCATTAATATCACACACAAGTAAAATTTTGCTGAAAATAATTCAAGAACGATTGTAGGAGTACATCAACAGGGAAGTTCCAGAAATTCAATCTAGATTCAGAAGAAGACACAAGGGATATCATGCTGATGTCAGATGGATCTTGGCTGAAAATAGATAATACCAGAAAGAAGTTTACCGGTGTTTTATTGACTATGCAAAAGCATTTGACTGTGTGGATTGCAACAAATTATGGATAACGTTGGGAAGAGTGGGAATCAGAACACTTAATTATGCTCATGCAGAATCTGTACATACATGAAGAGGCAGTTGTTTGAACAGAACAAGGGGGATACTGCATGGTTTAAAGGTGTACCTCAGGGTTGTATTACAGGAAAGATGTGCGTCAGGGTTGTATCCTTCACTACGTTCATTCAATCTATATGCTAACCAAATAATCCGAGAAGCTGGACTATATGAAGAAGAACTTGGTATCAAGATTAGAGGCAAATTCATTAACAACCTGAAATATGTAGATGATAAGACCTTGCTTGCTGAAAGTGAAGAGGACTTGAAGCATTTACTGATGATGATTAAAGACCACAGCCTTAAGTATGGCTTACACCTCAACATAAAGAAAACAAAAAACCTCACAAGTGACCTATAAGCAACATTTTGATAAACAGAGAAAATATTGAAGTTGCTAAGGATTTCATTTTACTTGGATTCACAATCAATGCCCATGGTAGCAGCAGTCAAGAAATCAAATGGCATATTGCAGTATGAAAATCTACTGCAAAAGATCTCTTTGAAGTGTTAAAAAGCAAAGATGTCACAGAGGACTATGATGTGCCTGATCAAAGCTATGGTATTTTCATTCGCCTCATATGCATGTGAAAGCTGGACAATGAATAAGGAAAACAGAAAAAGAATTGATGCATTTGAATTATGGTGTTGGCAAAGAATATTGAATGTACCATGGACTGCCAGAAGAAAGAATAAATCTGTCTTGGAAAAAGTACAGCTAGAATTCCCCTTAGAAACAAAGATAGTGAGACTTTGTCTCAGGTATTTTGGACGTATTATCAGGAGGGACCAGTCCCTGGAGAAGGACATCATGCTTAGTAAAGTAGATGACATGCATTGACACAGTAGCTACAACAATGGGCTTAAACATAGCGATGATTGTGAGGATGGTGCAAGACCGGCAATGTTTGGTTCTGTTGTGCATAGTGTTACTATGAGTAAGAAGTAACTTGACGGCACGTAACAACAACAACATAAGAAGCATGGGGTTTTGTTTTGTTTTGTTTTATAATAAGAAAAAATATATTTTAAAATAATATTTGGATGAGCACTTTCTTGGTCAAGATGAACTAGACTCATTGTTGTAAAAATAATTCCCCATATCTCAGGACCTTAAAAAGTTTATTTCTCCTCAGTTAACCTGTCCAATATGAGTCAGCAGGCTCAGCTTATTGCAGTCACTCATGAATCCAGGTTAATAAACACTTTATTTAGAAAGTTTCCCAGTATCACTATAGTAGGGAAAAGGAGAACAGGGTGAAACATGCACTGGTTTGTAAAGCTTTCACCCAGAAGTTGACATAACACTTCCCTTTACACTTCATTGACCAAGGCAAGTTACATAATGTGACCTAATTTCAAGGGAGACAGGGAAGGGCTCTCCTACCATGTGTATGGAAGGTTAAACTGAAAATTTTGAACAATACTAACGATGACCTCACGTGGTATTGATTTTTTCACTAGAATGTTGAAAAAAGGTTGAGCAGAACTGTCACATGCAGAAAAAATTGTGTATAGAGAATTTCAATAACATTAATGTATGATTGGATTTGGAACACAATGGAGAGGAAGAAACTAAGAATAACACAGATATATTTAGTTGGAATGACTAAAGATATAAGTGCATTAAGAGAAACATAAATCCATAAAAATTATATGAAAGAGGGAAAGGTGGTAATGGGGTGGTGATGGACTGTTATTTGATTTTAGACATATTAAAAATTCAGTACTTTTTTTGGGAAAGACTTGGAAGGCATTGAGTTGGAAGTGATAGCTAAATCATGGAAATATGTCAACTCACCAAGGGAAAAAAAAATGTACATAAAATAAGGTTGAAGGAAGAGTCTTGGAGATTAGTAAAATAGGAAGATGGGGGAAAATAATGATGAATGTGAGAAAAGAAGCATTAAGAGGATTGAAATATAAATTCAGTGGCAGGAAAGCCAACAAATCTCTTGGAGAAAGATTTGGAGAGATCTGTATTGTACATAGGATCACTACAAGTCAGAACCAACTCGACGGCACCTAACAACAACAGTGCTGTGAAATGCTGTAGGAATATTTACTAGGAGGACACAGAAGGAAAGGATTTCGTGTATTTTAGGTTAATGGGAACTTCTAAAGGGAGGTTTCTAGTAGAGTAGCAAGGACATTTGCCAGAATACAAGGGGTTAACAAGTAAAACAATGGCGAGGAAATCATAGTCTTTGTGGCCAACAATTCTTTCCAGATGTTGATTATAGAGACAGAAAGAAGTTATTAGACAAAGGAGACTATCTTGGTTTCCTAGGGCTGCCATAGCAAAATGCCACGATGTGGATGACTTTAAAGAACAGAAATTTATTATCTCACAAATCTGGAGGCTAGCAGTCTGAATTCAGTGTGTCTGGCCGGATTATGCTCTCTCCTTCCTTGTCTCTTTCGGATTCTGGTAGCCCCATGCATCCACTGGCATCCCTTGACTTATAAACGTATCTTCACATGGCATCTTATCTTCCCCCTGTGTGACTCTGTTTCCATGTCTGTCCTCTTTATAAGACACCAATCATATTGGACCCAACTTGCCCCAGTATGACCTTGTTAACCTAACTGATAATATCTTCAAAGATAGACCCTATTTCACGAAACAAATTCACATTCATGGGTACAGGAGTTAGGACTTCAATGTATCTTTTTGGCGGGGGGCACAATTAATTGCATAACAGATACTCAATAGCAATGTATTGTCAAAGAAAATCAATAAAAATGGAAAGAGAAATAGTGATGTATATCATTCAGGTAGATGATAGAAACTGATGGAATAATAATCAAATAAAAATAAAACAAGCATCACACACTATATCAGTCAGGGATCTCTAGAAAAACAGAAGAGAGAGACACACATAGAGCGAGAGAAAGAAGGGGAGAGAGAGAGATCGATTAAGAGAGAAAGAGAGAGAGAGATTTATGTTAAGGAATTATTTCACGCAATTGTGAGGACTGGTAGGCTGGAAACTCAGGAAGAACTGATGTTGTAGTCTTGAGTCTGATCTGTAGGTCAGGCCAGGAGGCTAGAAAGTCAGCCAGTATTTCTGTGTTACTGTCTTGAGACAGAAATCTTTATTTTCCAGGAAACCTGTATTTGCTGTTAAGGCCCAATTGGATGAGGCTCAATCGCATTACTGAGGGTAATTCATTTCCTTAAAGTCAACTTATTTTAAATGTTAATTATATTTACAAAGTATCTTAACAGCAACATCTAGACTAATGTTTGACCAAACAGTCACTGTAATCTAGACAAGTTGACATATAAAACTGATTATTACTCACACACATTTCTTAATAATTTTATGTCCAATTTTTAATCAGTCTCAGGTAGGTAATAATCAACCAATTATCTAGGCGAGTCCCCTCACTAAATTTATGTTAGCATTGGGTGCTAGTCATATATGGGCAAATTATTATATTGCTCTTCTTTAACCACTTACTTCTATCAGTAACTGAGAGATGTGTTAAAATCCCTCACTGTAATTGTAGATATATTTCTGTTTGTAGTTCTGTTAATTTTTGCTCATATATTTTGAGTGTATGTTATTAGTTGCATAAAATATATATTTTTCTTAGCAAATTGAACTGTGGTCTCAGAAATTTTACTGTGATATGCCTGGATGCAGCTTTCTTTTTCTTATCTTGCTTGAGATTTATAGCACTTCTTGAAATTGTGGCTTGATATATTTTATCAGCTTGGAAAATACTTAGCTATTATGTCCTCAAACAGTGTCTCTGTTCATTTTCTGTCCCTTATTCTATGGGGATTCTAATTTCATATAAACTTTCTAATTCTTTCCACTATATGTCTTACTCTCTGTTTTATAGTTTTCCCTTTTATCTTTCTTTGCTTGATCTTCGAAATTTTCTTCTCATTTGTGTTTCAGTTTACCACTTTTCCCTGTTTAATCTGCTGTTAAGCCACACCTTTAAGCTTTTATTTTGTTTATTATACTTTTCAGTTGCATGGTTTCCATTTGGTTTCATTTCTATGATCTCTAATTTTATACCAAAATTGGCAGTCCTATTGTTCATCTTCCTGAGTATGTTGGAAATAGTTAAAACTGTGTCTGATAGCTCTATTTCCTGAAGTCACTTTATATTTGGTCCATCATTCAGTCATTTTTGAATTTAGAAATAATTTGAGGTCTAAAATAATGACTGAAAATTGAGATATATTCTTGCAAGTACCTTTCTACTTTGGCTCATTCATAGGTAGAGCCCTTTGCAGTCCATCCCAAAGCAGAAGAGTTTATTACTACCACCTTTGTCAATTCTCAACTCACCAGCCTCTCAGACACCTTTCTTGGGATTGACAGGCATTTTAACGAAAATTAGCCTCAAGTTCTGGGTTTGCATCTCTGGATTTCTGTGTTCCCTTGGATCTTGGCACTGCTGTATTCTCTTGCCTTTTTAGTTCTCCAATGCCTTTAACACTTTTTTTATTTTTTATTTTTTAAGTCAAGGATTCTGGTTGTCTCCAGTAAAGTATTTGTTTCTAATTATGTGGTCTGCCGTTACAGGAAGCAGCAGAACACAAAGCACTTTGCTGAATTTTCAGATATGTACACAAATGTAAGTTATCTGATGAGAAACTTTAATTTACTCATCTTTATCCTCAGTATTGTTTCATAATGGAGCCCTGGTGATGCAATGGTTAAGTGCTTGGCTTCTGACCAAAACATTGGTGGTTGGAACCCACCCAGTGACTCCACAGGAGAAAGACCTGGCAATCTCCCATGAAGATTACAACCTAGAAAATCATATGGGGTAGTTCTACTCTGTCACCTGGTCTTACCATGAGTTGAAAATTGACTCAACTGGCATGCAATAGCAACAACAACAACATTGTTACACAGAAGACAATCAATAAACATTTGAATTTGAACATTAGTTGTCCTCTTACTTTCAAGAAACTTCATTTAGTAAGAAACTTGAAAAAAAATTCTCCAGATCCTTCTGCTAACCTGATTCTTATCTTTCAACTTACCGCTATGTGATAAATTACATGTCCTTTGCTGCCAAGCTATACCCTCTAGATTTTCTCTGAAATTATGGCATCATTTGCTGATGCTGATTAAATTGATCTTAGACTTCTCTTTCTTTCCTTCTCATTTTTTTGCTTCCAGTCTACCCCATCCTCATTTTGCCTATCCACTGACTAGCCAACTGCTTAGACATGTCTCTTTCTTACTTCATTCTCATATTTTAAAACTAATAACTGAACTAAGACAATTACGGTAAAGATTATAAATAAAACTATTTATATACTATTTTTCTTAAACTAGTATTCTAATATAACTTGATTGAGGGACATGTCTAAATAATATTAAATAGTATTCCTGTTATGCTGATTGCTTAGACATCTGAAATCTAATTTTCTTTCTCAAGGCCAGTTTTATTTTCCATTTGCAAGACAAGTCTGAGATTCTGTGAATTTGAGGCAGGTTATAACTTGAAGTGCAAGGCAACACAGTATGATTTAATATTTCAAAAATAAGGATTTGTTATTACTATTTTTTCTTAACTCACATGCCTTGTGAAACTTGTTAATGAGAAAGTTAATTTTTTTATTGGTTATATCCCTAGGGTCTGTGGTCTTTTCTTAAGTTTGTGAGTATGCTTGTTTTAAAAAGCAAAAGTAAGAAACTATTGAAAAGCTATAGAGATAAGTAAAATTTTTCCTAATTCAATCTGTATTAAACGCTGTATTAATTATAAATATTATAATAGGATAGAGGCATAAAATATTAACTTGAGAAGGCAAAGGACTGATAAATATATTTCACAATGACAAGAGTCACTGAAAATTTAGGAAAAAAATAACATTATTAATTCCCACTTTTAAATAAATTGATACACATTGTCGTTTACTAAAAGAATAACTTTCTGATTCATAATTTATTTTTACCCAATCCTTTCTTTAAGCCAATTATTTTCCAGAAAAGTTTTAGATATAACTTGCCATTCATTATAATAGTCAAAGTCATGAGGAGCAGTCCGTTATTGCATTATAGGTAGCACACTTGAGTAGGTGAGGAGAAACATCTTTTTGATGTTCTCCTGGAATAATTAGTTCACCCTCCTTAAAATTTTACCTTTCATTGGTTCCAATGGAAATAAGGAAATAGCAATGGACATAATCGGATGATTTCAAACTCCTAACATGAATTCATCAATTATCTCTGAGATGCAGGTTAATATGGTTTAGTATTCAAATTAGCCCCTAAGGTGGATTAAAATGAGCAATAAAAACATTGCATATGTAGGTCCAAATTAATTTCCAGTGCTTTTCACTGAAAAGAAAAAGTAAAGAATGTAATTGTATGTATTAACCTAGAAACATATGCTTACTTAACCAAATTACCAGTAACTTCTTTTCAAGTACACCTAAATAGATAGGTACTGATTATATAAACCAGAATGGGCAGAAAATGTTATTTAGGAAGAACATCACTAGTTTCAAGGAGCAATACCCTTACTTAACTTTAGAATTCTCTCGTCACTTTTAAGCTAACAATCTGGAGCCCTGGTGGAACAGTGGTTAAGAGCTCAGGCTGCCAACCGAAAGGTTGGCAGTTCAAATCCACCAGCTGCTCCTTGGAAACCCTATGGGGCAGTTCTACTCTGTCCTATAGGGTCATTACGATTTGGAATCGACTAGACAGAAATGAGGTTTTTTTTTTTTTTTTTTCTTTTTTTTTGGCTTAAAGTAAGCAAATATTTGATTAAAATTACCTGGGGGAAGCAAAGATGTACTTTTTTTTCTGAGATTTGGAAAACAATACTTTGTCTATTGACGGCTCTAAAATTCAATTATTAATATGAATAACTAATATATCTTTAGCTGATAGATCAACAGGGTAACAAACCAAGTAAAACTTAACTAGAATAAATAGAACTCTGTCACATAGTTCTTTCATTTACATATATATATTCCATAATTTTTGTTTTTGGGAAATTATTTTATAAGTTAGTAAGAAAACCCTACAGACTAGCCTAGCTAATTCATTTCAATAACAGAATAAGAGTAAATTAACTTTCCTTCCACTTAGGGGAGAAAACAGTCTTCCTTTCAGGTAATAGTGAACTATCGTTTTACTGAATTAGCAATATTTTTGTGATTTTCTGTCTTAAATCATCCATTTTTGTAGTTAAATGTATATACTCCACATCTATGGTTTAGTAGCTGATAAATACTATTTCTAGCACTAAGTCTGACAAAAGAAATAACTGTGCTTACCAATAAAGCATATCTTGAATATCAGAATGAGCTTTAAAAAAGAAGCTATCTCTTGCTATAGTATGTAGAAACATCACTTATTTTACAAAATGTTCTTGAAAACATAGATATTACCATAAGCAGAAGGCCTGAAAAGTAGAGATTTGCCAGCTGAGGATGTTAGTAATGCATCAATGTGCTCAGAAATTGATGTTGGCATAACTGGAGGCAGATCCAAAGACCAGTGCCAGAGGTGGCACAATTACAATGAAATCAAATAAAGTTGTTCATTACACTGATAAATGGTGAAGAGGTGCCTGTCCCTTCTCCTGTTATATCTCCTCTGTCTTGATTATGCATTGGAGCAGGGGTGATGAGTAGAGTTGACAGAGAGAGTGGGAAGGAATAAGGATAATACCGTATTTGAAGTAGAAGGGAATTTTCAGAGTATTCTAGAAATCTACACGTGCATTTTGATGAGGTTTTTTTTTTTTTAATTAAATGAAAACTAAAAACTATTATGAGGCATGGTAATGCAAAGATTTGGCCTGTCTTTTATCACACAAGGGAAAAACAATCAAAGAAAAGAAAAAAAGTATGTCTGAAAAGGAATATAAAGTGAATGTTGGGTTTTATGCTCCCTTGTAATTTAAATACTTAATAACCTGAACATCAAATGGGCTATTTTGTAGAATGATTACACTCAATATGACCTAAAATTATATAAATAATAACTATATATATATATATATACACACACACACATCCATATGTCTCTATAACTATCTCTACATCTCTCTACCTGTATCTTTTATTTGTCTATCTAAATGATATTTGGCTATACCTATCACAGTCAATCAGTTTATTTATTTTTTTAGTCTTTGTTTAAATAGAATGAGCGTGTTCCACAATTTCGGCAATAGGATTTTTTTCTAATTGAGGTATAAAAGATGGAGTTTTTAAAGCTTAAGTTCAACAATTTTTTATAAAAGTATAAGCCTACATAAGCTATATATCAATCAAGCTATATAGTATTTCATTACCCCAGAAAATTCTCTACTTCACAACCTTAACCCTACGTGTAGCAACTATTTTCATTTCTATAATTATAGAATTGTTTCACCTGTTTAAGGGTTTCCATAAAGTGAAGAATAAAGTAAGTACCTTTTTGTGTCTGGTTCTATTGTTTAACATAATGTTTCGAGATTTATTGATGACATTTTGTGTAACAGTAATCTGTCCCTTTTTATTGCTGAATATTGATAAGTATTATGAATTTATTTTTGTCAAGTATTTTAATGCATTTTTCTTTCAGAGTATTTTCCCCCAATAGCACTTGACTGATTATGAAAACACTTGAGTTCTAATCCCAATTCTATCACTCATCCAATTTTCAGAATTGTGCATATTTCTTCATCAAGTTTAATTTCATCCTCATCTGTCCAATTAAAAGAGTAAAACTAGATGTTCTCTGAATCAGTTTGAATTTATATACTCTATTATTTCTAGTTCATGGTTATTTATCATCTGAATATCAATTTGACAATGAATCATCTCTAAATTTCCAGCAGATTCATTCATCTTAGATGAAGGAAGATTAGCTTCAACTCAATTGCTAGACAGCAAAGTTTTTTTATTTATTTATTTATTTATTTATTTTTATTTTATTTTATTTTTTTAATATTTTATTGTACTTCAGGTGAAGGCTTACAGAACAAATAGTTTCTCGTGAAACAGTAGTACACATGTTGTTTTATGACATTGGTTAACAACCCCACTACAGATTAAGCCTCTAAATTCTCAACCTTTTTTTTTTTGATGAAAATACAGATAGCCAAAGATACACCGTTTCAAAAATTTCTACATACACAGTTCAGTGACATTGACTACGCTCTTCCAACTGCGCTGTTATTCTCACTTAAGATGAAGGCTTACAGAACAAAATAGTTTCTCATTTAACAGTTACTACACATGTTGCCCTATGACAATGGTTAACAATCTCACAACACATCAAGAATATCCTTACTCCACCTTGTGTTCCCTATCACCAGGGGGCTTCCTTGTCCCCTTCTGTCTTCTGGACCTTGTCAGTGGACTATTGTACCTCTTTAGTCTCATTTTTTTTTTTTAACACCATTTCAAAACTTTTTAGTTACACATTCAAGTGATATTGACTATGCTCTTCCAATTGTGCTGCCCTTCTCGCCCAAGATGAAGGCTTACAGGACAAAACAGCCTCCCATTTAATAGTTACTACAAATGTTGCCCTATAACAGTGGTCAACAATCTCACAACACATCGACAGTGTCCTTACTCAACTTGTGTTCCTTATCATCAGTTTCCTGCTCCCCCTCTGCCTTCTGGCCTTTGTCACCGGACTCCTGTAACTCGTTAGTCCCATTTAGTTTTACTGGGCTCTCCACTCCCAGGCTTAACATCGAACCTCGAAGGTAACTTCACCTCTGAGCTGTAAGTGTGTCTGGGGGCCACACTCTTGAGGTTTCTCCAGTATTCTTTAGGCCAGTAAATCTGGTCTTTTTTTTTTTTTTGGGGGGGGGAGTTAAAATTATGCTCTACATCCTTCTCCAGCTCTGTCCAGAACCCTCTGTTGTGATCCTGGTCAGAGCAGTCAGTGGTGATAGCCGGGCACCATCTAGCTGTACTGGACTCAGTCCGGTGGAGGCCTTGGTAGCTGTGGACAATTAGTCCTTTGGACTAATCTTTTCGTTGTATCCTGTTCTCTTCATTCTTCCTTGCTCCCGAAGGGATGAGACCAGTGGAGTATCTTAGATGGCCGCTCATAGGCTTTTAAGACCCCAGACACTACTCACCAAAGTAGAATGTAGAGCATTATCTTTATAAGTAGTTTCATGCCAATTGAGCTAGATGTTCCCCGAGACCATGGTCCCCAGAGCCCTCCGTCCAACAACTCAGTCCCTCGGGGGTTTTGGATGTGTCTATAGGGCCTCCATGACCTTTCCTTGTGCAGGTTGTGTTAGTTTCCCCTGTACTGTGTACTATCTCACCTCTCACCCAAGGTACCATTTATCTATTGCCTATTTAGTGTTCCCCCCCCTCCCCTCCCATCCCTGGTAACCAACAAGGATTGTTACATTTTGCATGTGAATTTTTTCATGGGTTTTTACAATAGAGGTCTCATACAATATTTGTCCTTTTGTGATTGACTTATTTCACTCAGCATAATGTCCTCCAGTCTCATCCATGTTATGAGATGGTTCACAGATTCATTGTTGTTCTTTCTCATTGCATAGTACTCCATTGTGTGTATGTACCATAGTTTGTGTATCCATTCATCTGTTGATGGACATCGAGGTTGTTTCCATCGCTTTGCTATTGTGAACAAAGCTGCCATGAACATAGGTGTGCATATGTCTATTCGAGTGATGACTCTTATTTCTCTAGGATATATTCCTAGGAGTGGGATTGCTGGATTGAATGGTATGTCTATTTCTAGCTTTCTGAGGAAACGCCATATCATTTTCCAAAATGGTTGTATCATTTTGCATTCCCACCAGCAGGGTATAAGAGTTCCCATCTCCCCGCAGCCCCTCCAACATTTGTTATTTCCAGTATTTTTGATTCGTGCCAGTAATGCCGGGGTGAGATGGTATCTCATTGTGGTTTTAATTTGCATTTCTCTAATGGCTAGTGATCGCGAGCATTTCCTCATGTGTCTGTTGGCCATTTGAATGTCTTCCTTGGTGAAGTGTCTGTTCATTTCCTTTGCCCATTTTTTGATAGGATTGGTTGTCTTTTTGTAGTAGAGGTGTTGGATTTTCTTGTAGATTATGGAGATTAGACCTTTGTCTGACTTGTACTGTCCAAAAATTTTTTCCCAGTCTGTAGGTTCTCTTTTGACTCTTTTGGTGAAGTCTTTTGAAGAGCATAGATGTTTGATTTTTAGAAGATCCCAGTTATCTAGTTTATCTGTTGGGTTTTTTGTGTTGATGTTGATGGTTTGTATCCTGTTAATGCCATGTATTAAGGCCTGAAGTGTTGGTCCTATTTTTTCTTCTATGAATTTTATAGTTTGAGGCTTTATATTCAGGTCTTTGATCCATTTTGAAGTAGTTTTTGTATATGGTGTGAGGTATGGGTCCTGTTTCATTTTTCTACAAATGGATATCCAGTTTTGCCAGCACCATTTGTTAAAAAGACTGTCTTTTCCCCATTTGATGGACTTTGGGCCCTTGTCAAGAATCAGGTGACTGTAGGTGGATGGGTTTACATCTGGGTTCTCAATTCTGTTCCATTGGTCAATGTCTCTGTTATTGTACCAGTACCAGGCTGTTTTGAGTACTGTAGCTGTATAGTAGGTTCTCAAGTCAGGTAGTGTGAGTCCTCCAACTTTATTCTTCTTCTTCAGTAGTGCTTTACTTATTCGGGGTTTCTTCCCTTTCCATATAAAGTTAATAATTAGTTTTTCCATCTCTTTGAAGAATGTTGTTGGTATTTGTATCGGAATTGCATTGTATTTGTAAATTGCTTTAGGTAGAATTGCCATTTTCACAATGTTGAGTCTGCCTATCCATGAGCATGCTATGTTTTTTCATTTATGTAGATCCCTTTGGGTTTCATGCAGCAGTGTTTTGTAGTTTTCTTTGTATAGGTCTTTTACACTCCTGGTCAGATTTATTCCTAAGTATTTTATCTTTTTAGGGGCTATTGAAAATGGTATTGATTTCCTGATCTCCTTTTCATCGTTCTCTTTACTGGTGTATAGGAATCCAACTGATTTTTGAATGTTTATCTTGTATCCTGCTACTCTGCTGAATCTTTCTATTAGTTCCAGTAATTTTCTCGTGGAGTCTTTAGGGTTTTCTATGTATAGTATCATATCATCTGCAAACAGGGAGAGTTTTACTTCTTCATTACCAATTTGGATGCCCTTTATTTCTTTCTCTTGCCTTACTGCTCTAGCTAGAACTTCCAGCACAATGTTAAATAGGAGTGGTGATAAAGGGCATCCTTGTCTTGTTCCTATTTTCAAGGGGAATGTTTTCAGCCTCTCTCCATTAAGAATGATGTTGGCTGTTGGTTTTGCATAGATGCCCTTTATTATGTTGAGAAATTTCCCTTCTATACCTATTTTATTGAGAGCTTTTATCAGGAATGGGTGTTGGACTTTGTCAAATGCCTTTTCTGCGTCAATTGAGATGATCATGTGATTTTTTTCTTTCCTTTTATTTATGTGGTGGATTACGTTGATGGATTTTCTAATGTTAAACCATCCTTGCATACCTGGTATGAATTCTACTTGGTCGTGGTGTATTATTTTTTTGATATGATACTGAATTCTATTGGCTAGAATTTTGTTCAGAATTTTTGCATCTATATTCATGAGAGATATTGGTCTGTAATTTTCTTTTTTTGTGATGTCTTTGCCTGGTTTTGGTATCAGCGTTATGCTGGCTTCATAGAATGAATTTGGAAGTGTTGCTTCCTCTTCTATTCTCTGAAATAGCTTGAGTAGAACTGGCACAAGCTCTTCTGTAAATGTTTTGTAGAATTCTCCAGTGAAGCCATCTGGGCCAGGGCTTTTTTTGGTTGAGAGTGTTTTTTTTTATTACCTTTTCAATCTCTTCTCTTGTTATGGGTCTGTTCAGATTTTCACCATCACTTTGTTGTAGTTTGGGTAGGCCGTGTGCTTCTAGAAATTATCCATTTCCTCTAGGTTTTCAAATTTGTTGGAGTATAGTTTTTCATAAAATTCTGTTATAATCCTTTTTATTTCAGTTGGGTCTGATGTAATGTCCCCCATTTTATTCCTTATTTGGGTTATTTGCGTCCTCTCCTGTTTTTCTTTTGTCAGTCTGGCCAGTGGTTTGTTGATTTTGTTGATTCTTTCAAAGAACCAACTTTTGGTTTTGTTGATTCTTTCTATTGTTTTTCTGTTCTCTATCATTGATTTCTCCTCTGATCTTTACTAGTTCCTTTCTTCCTGTGGTTGTGGGCTTTTTTTGCTGTTCTCTTTGTATTTGTTTGAGTTCTGTAGTTAATGTTTTGATTTTGTCCCTTTCTTCTTTTTTGATATGTGCATCTATTGCTATAAATTGTCCTCTGAGGACTGCCTTTGCTGTGTCCCAAAGGTTTTGGTATGATGTGTTTTCATTTTCATTTGATTCTAGGAATTTTTTAATTCCATCTCTGATTTCTTCTATTACCCATTGATGTGTAAGCAGATTATTGTTCAGTTTCCATGTGTTTGATTTTTTTTCCTTGCTCTTTCTAGTGTTAATTTTTACCTTGATGGCATTGTGGTCAGAGAAGATACTGTGAATTATCTCAGCATTTTGGATCTTGTTGAGGATTGCTCTGTGGCCTAAGAAGTGGTCTATTCTGGAGAACCTTCTATGTGCATTGGAAAAGAATGTGTACTTTGCAGCGGTTGGATGGATTGTTCTATATATTAGACAGCAAAGTTTTGCTTTCTTCTTTTCCTCAGGTTAGCTTTTCAAAATTATTCTAAAGCGAATGGAAGATACAGTATGCACCTGAGAATAACTTCTAAATTTATCTCCTACTACCGTGCTGCGATACTTGTAGTTTTTCCTGATGCAGACTTTGATCAAACCGGAACACATTTCATCTATCTCTGTCTGTCAAAATTCTGTACGTCTTTTAAAAATGCATTTCAATTTTCACCTTTTCTGAAACTTTTTCTAGCTACTCAAGTTGGTAATAAATGAATCTCTCTCACTATTGAATTCTTGTTGTACTTTGTATCATTCATACCTTATTTTAATCATTCATTAATTCATTCAAACACTGTTGCATGTGTCAACCCTGTGCTAAGTGTTAAGGGATACGGTAGTGAGCAAAAAAAGATAGAGCCTCTGGCTTCAGAAGCTTAAATTCCATTGAGGCAATCATGAAACAATTACGCTCAAATTAAAGTAACAAATGTTATGAAAGAAAATTATTGAGGTTATTATGCTAGGTGAGAGGCACCTGACCTAATCTTGGCTGGATTAGGGAAGAATCATATGAGAATGTGATGTTTGATTTGAGGTCTGAAGATAAGAGTTAACCATTTGAAGGTCTATGAGTATTGGTGTATGTTTGTATTAGTGTGCACATGTGTACTTGTGTTTGTGCTGGGGGTAGTGGTGGTAGAGGACAGAGACAGAGTGGATTGATATTCTTCATCGTAACCTATGTTAGAAGGAGACAAAGCTAATTTCACTGAAATTTAAAAAGTAAAGGTGAGAGAATTTTAAGAAGAGCTCAGAATGGGTAGGTGGGGACAAGACAATTTATAATATTAAGGAATCTTTTTAGGGTTTCAGTTTTTAACCTATGAACTCTTCATAAGGACTTAAACAGATGTAAACTGATGCAAAATACAAGTTTGGGAGAGAGTTTTGGACTGAATATGCACGTCGGGAAGCTCCTGATTGATAGATGGCAAATGAAGCCATATGTGTTGATGAGATGCTACCAGGAATGTCAGGAAGGAGAAGAGGTGTAAATCCTAAAGCTTCAGATAACCTCTTTGCACATTTAATTGTATTATAGATATTTGTAGAAATATCTCATTGCTTCCTCTTAAATTTTAAGACCATGTGACAGAGTAAATTTTTTTTTAAAAGGCAAAAGTGTAAATCTACGTTCAAATTAAAGCATTTTCATTTACGGGCTTTGCAAATCTTCAACAATTTGCTTAATTTCTATGATACTCTATTTCTTCCTTCTTAAAATACAGATAATAACTACTATGATGAGAGTCTTAAGCATCAGATGAGGTTATCATATGTGCAAAACAAAGAGAATAATGTCAGGCATGTAATACACACTTAATATTATTTTGTATTGACTTCAAAATTGTTTAACACACACTGAATACCATGGGTCTTTAAATAAATATTCAATAAATATTTGTTCAAAATGAGAACAAAAATAGAGTAACAAAAGATGAAATCATAAAAAAGACAAAAGAATTTTCAAAAATTAGTCTATAGATTCAGACTTTCAATTTTAATTTTAAGTGTGCCATTTATTAGCACAGCATGACCAGTAGTTAACTGTACTGGTGTAAATTTATGCTTCAACCCTGATCTCCCAGACCTTGGTTGTTTCCCTTGCTCCTATTGAGTCAGAAACTGCGAAGGGACTGAGATCTTACTCTGCTTTCAACCTAACCCTTTAACCTGCGACACTTTCATATACATATATTGACAGAAGAACACAAAGCCCTAGGTCAGAAACACAGACAATGTATTACGACAAAAACAGCAGCAAGAACAATACTTTGCATTAGTTCCTCACGCCTGTATTCCCATGGGACTGTACCATGTCTACGTGTTTAGCTGCCAAGTGCGGGAGGTTGTACCACAGGAGAAGAACCCTGCAATTAGAAGATTTTAAGCTTTTATGAGACTGTTGGCACTTATTCCCATCCATCTTTCCAGACAAACTGATTACTCATTGCCCTGAAATGTAAGTAAATATGCCCAGGGTGGGGAAAGGGAATTACTATCCTGGAATATGTGAGGTCTCCATCTTTAGGGAAACACTTCCTCTTGCTTTCAAGGCATGTTTATTATGCAAACCTGCCTTTTGCTCTAAAGGCCCAGACTTTGCAGGAACTACAGAAATTCAAGGAGAATTGTCTCCAACAATTCCCTGGCCAGAGTGGCCCCAGAGATAAATACCACTATTACTGTGGTTGGAAGACGTGGCTGCCACTGCAGTCACCTTGTTCTCCCAGCATTCCCTTTAAATTAGCATTCCAAAAGTAGGAGGGTGGCACTCCCTTCTTTGCATCTGTCAAGGTGGCTGATGGAAGCTGTAGCGTCTACATCTGAGCTGATGGACACATATGGGTTCTGACCTCCTTGGAGTAATACAATTGAGAAATGCAGCAAACTTTGACCCAATGAAATCCTAAAAGACAAACAGTCAGCAGATAATTGTTTACCCTTCCCCTTCATGGTATTTTTAGAAAGTTTACACCCAATGAATAGACTCTTTCTGGAGCCAGTGGTTCCCCATGGCTTTTCAGGAGACATCTTGAGTGTTAAATAACCAGCTGTGTTTCTCAAAATCCAGCTTCTTGTATTTTGATGTTTCCCGTTCCTGTCTCACTTCTCTTGTTCTGTCACTTTTTACCCTGCACTCCCACCACCACCAATAAAGTGTTAATACACGATCTTTGCCTTCAACTGTATTTTCTCAGGAACCCAGGATAACATATCAACATACTGGGGTTTTTGGCGTGTGTGTTGTATACATATATGCATCTTTTTACAAGAAAGTGAATATATGTGGAGCAAAAGGAAGCCAGGTAAATACTATTGTAGTCATTAATTTTCAATACACATTAACAATCTCAGTCAAATAAAAGATAAACAAAACAAAACTTTGAATGAAATGAAATATCTCTTTGCATTCAGATCTGCACTTTGTATTTCCCTGGAACAAATATCTGCCATCCTCCAGCCCTGGTTGGTCAGCGCCTCACAGGATGGTCACATGCTCCCAATATTTTCCTTCAGTTCTATATGCTTTCATAAAATGTATCTTTTCAGATCCCTATTACCTCATACCTCTGCATGATATTCTTGTGTGTCGTGCTATTTTAAATGTGAGCAATTATGCATTAATGTACTAACTTTCCAAAGAAAAAAGTTTGTTTTTAGAAACAAAATCTTATTTTATTAACAAAGAGTTTAGTAGTCAGAATTAGTAGTTATTTTAGGTAGACAAAGGAAACATATCTTAAATTATGTAGGCAACATCCTACTTTGTGTGCCTAGAGTCTTCCTTTGGCATGAAAACATTCAGAAAACTTGTAATAAGCATTTATGATATTTTCATCTTGATATTGATCTCTCTCTGAAAGCTAACTTAGGTGTGGACACAATTATTCTTAAAACAAGTATTAATGTTTTTATCACCTCTTTTAACATATTAATTATACATATAAATATGCACAGACACACACACATACATGTATAAATATATGTGTTTATATGTGTGTGTATATAATTTGTTGTTTCAACTGCCCCAAACATATTGCCATAATTGTAAGAGCTAATTCATTTATATACATATTAGGCTCAATTTTCTGTCTGTTAATTGGATTCAACAGTCAAAGAGAACTAATATAAAATGCTTTACTGCATATACTCTATAAATAGACAATAGATGAAAAGCAAAAATGCTTAAATGGGGAAATAAATAATTATGGAATGTCTATGAAAAAATAGACACTCCGTGAAAAGCAACAACAACAAAAATGACAACACCATAGTCATCCTATGGTTAGTAAATATTTCTAGAGCACTGTCTCTGAGAAAATGTTATGTGCTCAGCAAACCTGTTTTCTGTTTCTATAAGGAAAAAAATAAGTATAATTTCTCAAGCCAAATTTCAATTAGTTTTGGACAATGTGACTAATTTCTGGCTAGTGGGATATTTGGCATAGGTGAAAACATGATTTTCAGCCTTAATTATAAAATGTTCCACTGTATGATCCGCATTTTCTCTCTACTATCAATGCAACAGTGTGTGAAGGACTTCAGATACAAGAACACAAAATGGAGCAAGACTGGTTCCTCATGTTCCTCTTTAAAAGAGAATGTCCCAGAAGAGCCACCCTATCCTTATCAGACTGTGACATGATAAAGAAATAAACTTTTTTTGTATTAAACCACAGAAACATTGAGGTTAGCCTCTCCTGGTACAGGTAGGGACTCCAAAATCAGAGATGAATAGTCAAATTTAAGAGATACTGCCAAAGAAGTATTGTCAGGCCTAGTATAGGGCATTTTATCTGGTGGAATGAGCAGGAGTGAAGAAGAGAGCAAAATCAAAGACAGCTTCCATTTCTGAGGTATCAGGGAATTTGTGAAAAAAGATTATTTTAAAAATATACCTTTTTGTATCACCTAACAGGGTGTAAATTTCAGAAAGAATCAGACATTCCCATTTCTACAGTTGACAGTAAACAACCTATGGACTTAGTCTTGTTAATTAGCACAATAATAGCCCCCCAAAAATGATACCCTATATATTTTCAGGGAGGGGCTAGTCATATTTTCTATAAAATAAAAAATACAGTAACATATAGAGAGAATACACAACATATTTATAAATCATAAACCACTCTACAGATAATATACATTGAAAAAAGTTTGGGGCAATCTTTTTTTGTTGTTGTTAAAAGGGTCGTGTTCTCAGAGTGAATAAATCCAAGTTCAGCTTAATCAATAATTTGGGGATTAAGTTTTCCATCCTCTGAAAATTTGCTTAAACACGGTATATGCTTGCCAACCATGTGTTTTTACGTACTGTCACTATAGAGATAGCATACATAATGAAAAATCTCAGGGTATATAAAGAGAATAAACTTGGTGTCAAAACCAAATTCCTCCACCATGTGAAATTTATTTAATATCTTTGAACTTCAATTTGTTCATTTGTAAAAAAAGATAATACCTATTTTAAAGGATAAAAATAGAGTTCTTGCATTTAGAAAAAGAGTCCATGTGTTTCTGTAAAATAGATATGAAATCAGTCTAGTAACATCAATAAAAAGGAAATATTTATTTTGGCATTATTAGTGTTATTAGCGTGTCTATTTTGACTCATAATTCTCATAGCTTGTTTTTCTAAGTGTAATACAATAGGTTTATCAATGTCAATCTTATTATCATGAAGTTATAATAATAAATGAATTCACCATTTTTGTTTGTTTTTTATTTGTGATATTTGCTTATTTTTGGTCATATTTCCCAATATCTGATCAATTACCTCTTGTTGCCTTAAGTTCACAAGGAAATTATGGAGAGAAATCTCCTCAGAAAAATGTACAATGTTGATTACTAACCTGGTTATTTATTCGAAAACTCTGTATGTTATTCCTGGTTTGGGGAAACACACCTGATTTGAAAAAGAACAAATGCTCTATTTTATCATTGCCATTTACTCTCTAGGGGAAAAAAAATTAGAAACTCTATCAGTGAATAGATTATACATTGTAAATAAATGATATCCAAATCTCAACAGCATACAATAAATATTTATGTTTTGATAATACTAAATATCCATTTCTGGCTCTGATACAATTGATCTTCATTCTGGAAAACAGGTTGATGGAACTATATCTGGGACATTGGTAGTTTTGTGACTAATAGAAAAAATACGTCGTAAGTCATATGCTGACTCTAAACGCTTCTTCTTAGAAGTGACACCCATAATTTATTGGCCAAATTACACATACACTTTTGAGTTCAGTGAGATGCAAATATATGATGCTTCTTCAAGAAGAAAGATATCAACTATTAGCAAAAAGTCACACAATCCACTCCTGAAACTCATACATTTAATTTAGTTGTTGGGATGTGAGAGGGGGGCAAGGAAGGGGTAGTGAAGGAATAGTAATTACTAATTATTTAATTGTGAGCAATTTACTTAACCTCACTGAGCCTCAGTTTACTTGTCTGTAAGATGGTGATTTTAGTTCCTACCTCATAAGATTATTGGTAAAATTAAATGTGATAATAAAATTAAAGTATCTATCACAGTAACTAACCCGTTGCCATCGAGTCAATTTAGATTCACAGCAATCCAATAGGACACAGTAGAATTGCTCCATAGGGTTTCCAAGACTGTAATCTCTATGGAAACCGGCTGCCACATCTTTGGAGCTGCTGGTGAGTTCAAACTGCTGACCTTGGTTAGCAGTTCAGTGCTTAATCACTGTACCACGAGGGCTGCTTGCACAGTAACTAGAGGTTGGATAAGCTGTATAAATATTAGTTATTATTACTTTTGGGAAACCCTGGTGGTGTAGTGGTTAAGTGCTATGGCTGCTAACCAAAAGTGTTGGCAGTTCGAATCCACCAGGGGCTCCTCGGAAACTCGGTGGGCAGTTCTACTCCGTCCAATAGGGTTGCTATGAGTCGTAATCAACTCGATGGCAACGGGTTTGGTTTTTTTGGTTTTATTATTACTTTTATGTTTATCTCTTCATTTTAATGTAAGAGTAAAGTAACAAAACATTTACATTGGAAATGTATATATGTATATATATATATTATTATATATATATTATTGTTAAATGTCATCTAGTTGATCTCAAACCGTAACGATCCCTTGTGACAGAGTAGAACTGCCCCACAGGGTTTTCTAGGCTGTAATCTTTACAGGAGCAGATCTCCAGGTCTTTCTCCCTCAGAATTGCTGAGTGGGTTGAACCACCTTTCAGTTAGCAGCCAAGAAAGCTTAACCGTTGCCCCACCAGTGCACTCTCTCTACATATACAGTGTAGCTACTTTTGCAATTTGGTTAATCGATTTTGATTGTTCTCCTAGATATGATATTTTTGTTAGTACTGTTGGAGGGTGATGTATTGATAATAGTTTGTGTTTGCTTTCTTAGTCAGATATTTAAAGTAGGAAAATAAAGCAGGTTAAAAAAAATAAGAAAAAATATAAAGGGTAGGTTTAAAAACAATATACATGTGCTATTTGCTTCTGTAGCATTCATTTTGTCTTCTAGTAACTAACTTCGCTTTCTCTTGAAGAACCATCCTTCCCACATTTTCAGTCCATGCCTTTGAATGAGGCTGCCTAATTCTCATCCCCCATCTCATCTCTAGAGGAGAACACATGGTCTGATTAGTTTTAAATTTTATTCTGCTGTCCAAAATGACTGACTTAGGAATGGGTATGTGGCCCAAGCCAGGCTGATAGGGTTTATTTCTTGTTTTTTTTGTTTTTTAAGTAACATGAAATAGAATCTCTCTTTCTGATGACATTAAGCTGGATAAATAAAAGTTTAGAACTGTGTCCCAGGTTGGGTTACCTAGGAAACAGTCTTTGAACAGAGGTATGTGTCAAGTTTATTGAGGAGTACCTTCAGGATCAATGCTTGAGAGGGAGTAAAGAAAATAGAATTGGGCAGAGGAGGATTGACTTGCCATGAGTCACAGCAAAGGCCTCAATGGATCTTCCAGAGCTTTGGAATTTGTTGGTCCTTCAGAAATGTCCACTCGAGGCAAAGGGGCAGGGGTTTTATACTCCCATGAAACAGTCATTGGATGTAGGTTGCCCCAGTGAGAACGCATGTCTTTGGAAAGGTGAATATCCTAATCTAAGCACAATTCCCAGGAAGAGACTCAACTGTTACAATCAAAGGAGGAATGAATGTATCAGTGCTAAAGGGGGGACCTGAGCCATAAGTGGAAACAGATTTTAAGCTTACCTATGAATGACAGTATCACAGGGAAATAAAGAGCTGAGAGATTAAAAGTGAATGCTGGAAGAACTATTTTTGCCCTTGGATCCAGTCATTCCTGAATTACTACCCCTGGAGTTTTCATTTCAGCAATTAAAAAATATCTCACCCACTCTTTTGGCTGTGGTTTGATTTTAGTTAGTTTTCTGCCATCAATTAATATATAATCCTTTCATATTATCCACCCTTTCTCAAGGATTTGTCTCCTTCGTTTTCTTACATTCAAGAGGAAGATCTTGAAAAAAATCAAGTTGAAGAGGTATGAGAAAACTTATGATATATTCTGAAAAAGAGATATTAATACATTCTAGTGGTTAATGGTTTTGAGCAAGGTTGTAAAGCTGAAGACTGTCTTTTACAAATGAGCATTGTTAAATCTGTTAATCTTAATGAGACGAAATAAAGATGGACAATAAATCTCCTGAGAATTGGTTGAGTTTAGGATGAGGCATGAATTTGACCTTAACGGCAAAGTTTCCCTGTTTGTGTACTAAACATGCTGATTCTTCAGGTCTGAAAGAAAACACTCAAATCATTTTGACAACAAGTATTACTTTAAAAAACAAACAAACAAACAAACAAAAAAAAAAAAAACGGAAGGAGGAGTTGCTCAAAATATAATGCATCCCAGAAAGAAGGATGGGAACTTGATATTTGTAACCGTGTCTCCACTGTATTTTTTGTCAGTAAAATGAGTTTAGATTTGAGTGTAGGATTATAATTGCTTATGAGTGGTCAAACCAAGAAAACACTTACATGAGGAAAAAAAAAAATATTTCCTATACAATGGTTTTGAGAAACACGATTAAAGGATAATATCATTGCAAGAAACTGAGGTAAAGAAGTAAATTGCAATTATAAACACTGCTTACTTAGTGATGTTTGGCAAAATGATTATGTTAAATCAAATTCTGATTCTATAGGAAATATTCCAGGTGGATGATTTTTATTTCATTATTCTTTCGGTCCAATTGATAACACCTATTTCAGGAAGTCATTAAAAGAAAAGAACAGAGAAAGTTGGGATCTGGATAAAGAAGTACATTATTAGCAGGAAGTATTGTTACAGGCATTAATTACATTTATGCTACTGATCAGCAATGACCCTCAATGATACTGATGTCAATGGTTTTAAAGAGAAAAAGTGATCTAAAGAGTTCATATAGGCTGGGTTACTTCAGTAGGCAAGTTACTTCAGTAGGCTTTCAACTAGACAGTGTATCTAATTTTACAATTTGGTTAATCAGTTTAGATTGTTTTCCTAGATATGGCTTTTTGGGGTACATTTGGGAAGTGTTGTATTAATAATAGTTTAGTTTTGATTTATTAATTTATTAACTATTAATAATAGTTTAGCCAGATGTGATGGTTAAGGTTGTGTGTCAACTTGGCTAGGCCACGATTCTCAGTGGTTTAGTGGTTCTGATGTAGTTTGGCAGTTACTTATTGGCATAATCACCTCCATGATGAGATCTGCTATGAGCAGCCAGTTAGTTGAAAGAGCATTTCCTTGGGGGGTTGGACTGCATGCAATATCTATATGGACTTTCTGGCAAAGCTTGCTGGTTTTTGTTCTGCTCTGGATCCTGCATTCAGCTTGTCATCATCTGACCCCTGGTTCTTGGGACTTGAGCCAACAGTCTGCCTTGACCTGCTAATCTTGAGTTCATCAGCCCCTGCAGCTACGTGAGTCAGGAGAAGCCTCCAGATATAGCAAAGATTGTGAAGATGGGAAGGACTGGGTAGTGTTTTGTTCTGTTGTACATAGGGCCATTATGAGTCAGAATCCACTTAATGGCACCTAACAGCAACGAGTTCCTAAATCAAATACTTTTTGTCTGTTTCTAGATTGAAATGCAGAATAAGTATAGGTTTATGTACATAACCTCTATTTCTGTGACATGAAATTTTAACCTTCGACTACCTCTCCGGATTCTATTAAGCTTTAGTTTTTTCTCAAGTGAAACATTACATTTTGAGGAATATCAAGTCTAGGCTGGCTTCTATACCCTACTGTTCAATTAGATATACAAAAACTCTATTTTCTAAAATAGTAAAACTTATATAATGCCATCCAATTTAATTTTACTGAAACTTTCTACATTTCTATCAATTTTGCCATAATTTATCTGGAAGAAATAGACATACACAGAGATTTTGACATGAGGTGTGTAAAATGGCAAATACAGGGTAGAAAAAATCAAAGTGATCGTAATCTTTGTGGGAAGTGTTTTTGAAGGGAGATTAAATTAGCTAAAACATACCTTATCTAAGATTTTGAAACAGCCAGAAAGCAAACCACTTGATGTTCTCATGGAGACTTTCCTTGTGTTCTTGCACAACAATGTCCTGAAATGTGGAGCTAAAAGATAATATGAAGTAAGTTGTTTATAAGATTAAGGTTTCGTTGATAAAAAGTTACTCGTAATATATGCTGAAATGTCTCCGAAGGGATATTTTGAAGTGTTTTCCATGAGATCCTACTCCAAAACCAAGGGTGTTTCTCCATTTTCTGTTTCCCAGGCACACTAAACTGTGGATCAAATTGTTTCTGAAATCATCAGGGAACAAGAAGACACTAAACTTTCCTTTCTGTTATGGATTGAATTTTGTCCCCCCAGATATGTATTGGAATCCTAGCCCCTCTTTATATGAGTCTACACACAACAACAACAACATGCCCATTTATGTAATGTATAATCCTGTTTAGAAATAGGATTTTCTTTGTTATGCTAATGAGGTCAAATGAGTTAGGGTGTGTCCTAAACCTAATCACTTCTGAGTTATGTAAAGAGCAGCACAGACACAGTGACATGGAGGCACATACTGGGGAAGACAGATGCCATGTGAGGATCACCAAGAACCAAGACCAGGGCTTCCTTCAAAAAAGAAATTACTAGGACAAGATCCTGATTTGAACTTTTAGCCTACAGAACTGTGAGAAAATAAATTTCTGTTCTTCAAAGGCACCTACTTGTGGTATTTGTGTTATAGCAGCACTAGGAATCTAACACATCCTCCAACCTCAACCCCAGGGGAAACTTCTTAAGTAAACAGTGGTCTGCTATTGGGCCTGAGAGTGTGTGAAAAAGCAAGTATTCATTCAGGGAATCAGTCTTCCCTTATTCCGGGCAACCTCATACCTTTAGATCTCCTCTTTCCTGTTCAACTTGCTTTCCACTACAGAGCCCTTGGTGAGGCAGGCTGGGGGTGGGGAAAAGGGACATCATAACACCTCCCTCTAAACACGGCATTCTCAGCAACTCCAGTCCTTCACTTCTTCCTCTGTCAGTTTCCACTGCATATGTGGATGTGTCTGGGGGAATGAGGTGGAGCAGGAAAGAGTGTGGTAAATTTAGTTCTGTCTTTGTTGTTGGTGATATTCTTTGGAATTGGGTGGAGGAGGATTAGTCCTTATTTACCCTCAATTCTAACACACCATCACCAATTCCAAGGCAACACAAACGTTCTATTTCATCAATTATATGTTGTTGTTGCATGCCTTAGAGTCAATTCTGACTTATAGCAACCCTATAGGACAGAGTAGAACTGCCCCATAGAGTTTTCTAGGCTGATTGCCACATCTTTCTTCCACAGAGCCACTGGTGGGTTTAAACCACCAGCCTTCAGTTAGCAGTTACCACAGTGCTACCAGGGCTCCTCATCAATTATATAGTCAAATGGTTTTCCTAATTTTTTTTTCCATGCTTGTTTTAAATTTGTAACTTTAGGGTGGTATATAAATCTGAATTCATTTAATTTTCATCATTTATAATAATGATTTGGTTGGATTTGTTGTCGTCCCAGTCTCTTTTATGTAGTCTTGCTATAAACATCTTTTCTCTCTTTTTCTACCCCCTCCATCACTAACTGCTTTTCTTCTTTTCTATTAATTCTCCTTAAACAAATCAGTGACAATATACCATCTAACATCTGATTTCTTTCTTTTAAACACATAAAACCACAGTATTAGAAAAAATATTATCCACACTAGCCAGAAGATTTGTTGAAAAACAGCAATAACCAACCCCTGGAACATATTTTCTGCTCAGCTCCTCTCACTCTCAAACTACGTAATCTGAAGTTTTCTCTTGTGCTGAGGTAGAGAGAGCAGGCTGACCCTTCAGCAATATCCAGGCTAAAGAAGCTTGAGAACTCAACTTCTGGGAGTTCAGTTCCAGAGAAAATCATCTCATTGCTCAGTCACTCTCTTTTCCCTCTCGTTCTTCCTCTCTCACTCCAATGCTCTCTAATATACTCAGAGAAAAAAAGACAAGAAAATTCAGAAACAGAACAAATATATATATATATATGGAAAGGAGACTTCCATAAACCCTTTTCTGAACGAGTATCTTAAGCCTTGGATACAACTGATAGAATTTTCCCAGTAAGAAGAGTGTTTCCTGAAACTCACAGAGCTAGAGACTGACAATATGCATTTGAGTGTCTAACATACTTTTTAGTGTGATGTTCTGCATACAGCAGTGACTAATTTTGCAGATCTCAAGGCTGTCTCTTGCATGTTGGTTTAACCTGCCAATATTCTGATATTCCTTAGAGCTTGCCTGAAGCAACTAATACACTGTGGACTGAAGTAGCAATTGCAAGGATGTTTAACTTTTAACTCAATTCCGGAGTTTAACTGTCATTTATGTGATTACTTAGAGTGGCATTCCTAAACTGTGAGCTCTCAGGATCATTAAAACTTAATTTTCTTTAAGGATAGAACGCAGGAGATTATGTTCAGTTTATTAGCCCTGACCCTTTGCACTTAGATAATCTTGCTGTTTAATTTGGTTTATGCAGTACATAATTCATGTGGCCCTGGTTGTTATGTACTTTTATTGTTACAAATTCTACTTGAAATGCCTAAATTAGAGAGTCTCACTTCCTTTACTACTGTAGAAAGTGGTATCCTGGACAGGAAGAAGAAAAGGAAAAAAAAAAGAAAGAAAGAAACATGAGAGAAAGGCGATTTTATTTTTGGAAAAGAAATGGTCAGAAAAAAGAAAAAGATATATGAATTACAAAACATAAAATGATATTTTTAATTTTACTTGCATTTTATTAAAATTATCTCTGTAACAGAAAGCACAGTGCTTTAAGCAACACATGTTTTTAATGTTTTAAAAAGCAATATTGTGATGATAAGAAAATATTGCCTAGAACTTTACTGTCCAGTATGGTGGATGTTAGCCACATACACCTATTTAAATTTTAACATTAATGCATTAATATTAAATAAAATTTAGAATTTAATTTTCAGTTGCACTAGCCACATTTCAATTGCTTAACAGCCGCATGTAACTCATAGCTACCATATTGAAGCACAGATATAGAACATTTTCAACATCTATTGACTGGAACTTGCTGGCTTAGAAGGTAGGTGTAGTACTTCCAGTAAACCTGATTCTTTCCACTGCATGTGTGGCCGCTTTCCCTTTAGACATAATCTATTGCTTACACTGGGTCTACTCTTTGTGGGCCTGAGAGCGACACCGATGCCTGTCTGTTGGATTTGTCAAGGGGCGGTGTTGCAAGGTTGATCTGAACAGCAAGCCTGATGACTAAGCTTTCTAAAAATTCTTGATCATAGACCAAGCAAATTTCTCACTTGAAGGCAAGACTGAGAAGCACCGATGTGCACTAAGGATCATTTATTAAGACTGGAGCATATGGAAGAAAAGGAGGAAGAAGACATTGTATACCAAAACTACATAAAAAGACATTAGGGCCAGGAAGTTTATATTAGGACCAAATAACTGTGACCAGTACAATCCTTCCAAATCATATAACTGGCTTTTCATGTAAATATAGTAGCAACCACTCAACCTATGTAATTGTGTTTTATGAAAGATATTAGGATAAGAAGTTTGCATGTGTTGTATTATTCCTTACAACCACTCTGACAAGTAACCTTTATTATACCTATGTTTGAGAATGAGGTAATTTAAAATTAGCAAGACAAAATACTTTTCCCAAAACCTCACTTTTAAGAAATTCCAAAATTAAGGATTAAAACCCAGGCTTAGTTGACTTCTAGACTTGTGATTTCGGCACTATATATAACATGATTTTAAAATCAGTTGACCTTAGAGTTGACTCTGACTCATGGCAATGCCATGTGTGCCAGAATAGAACTGTGCTCCCTAGAATTTTCAGTGGCTGATTTTTTGGAAGTAGATTGCCAGGCTTTTCTTCCAAGAAGCCTCTGTGTAGACTTGAACTTTCAAACTTTTGATTAGCAGCTGAAGGCATTAACATTTGCACGACCAGGGACTCCATATAATATGGTTTCAGGGGTTCTGAAATACATTCTTTGATACTCTGAAGTTCTTTACATATGAATCATTCATGTGATTTAAAATCCATAAAATATCCAATTTCTAGGTCAGATCTTGAGGTCAGCTTAATTCCATCTGGTCACTGGGATAAGTACCACCTATGCCCATCTGTGACAAAATTCAAGAGTCCTTTGAAGATCTGTGGTGGTATATGTAAGACGGAGGTAGTGTTCCGTGGATTCTGTGCCTCATTTTGTACTTCCAAATATTTTGGGGGCTTCAGTGTTCTATGTGCAGATGCTTTCATGATATAATGATTTTAGGATGTAGAGAGTAAGAAAGTTACACTTTAATAGTGCTGCACAAATTAGATTTAAGGCTTTCTTCTCCATAGAAGAACAAAAATTGGAGATAATAGGCATAATTATCAGCTGATTTTACAGCTTCAAGGGACATTCCATTCCTTTGGGATACTGTATCTTTGCAGAATAAACTCATTTGGTAGAACATAGTTTCATTATGTATGTTCCATAGATTTGGGTTTTTTTTTAATTGACTTGAAAATTGGAGAAATAAATAGTTTTCATTTGTTTTTGAAAATTCATTTGTTTTCTCTATTTCCTTTTGAAATAGGCCCCTCAAACAAAAAAATGAAATGGGCTTTACTTTCTGTCTGTAGATCACCTTTTGAAAGGCAATAGGCCTAGAGATAGCAATATTAGGTAGTTATTATTCTTTAGAAGGAGCCCTAGTGGCACAGTGGTTAGGCTAACCGAAAGATCGGCTGTTCCAACACAACAGCTGCTTTGCAAGAAAAAGATGTGGCAATCTGCTTCCCTAAAGATTACAGCTTTGTAAACCCTATGGGACATTTCTGCTCTGTTCTATAGGATCCTTATGAGTAGTAACTGAAATTGACTTCATAGTAATGTTTTTTTTTTCTTAATTATTCTTTAACACTTTATCTTTTTAGAAGAGAATTTCACATATGATCAAAGAGTAATAAATAGGGCAGGTCTCCATTTTTTGATGTGGCGAATAGAAAGGGAACCAAAAGAGCCCTAGGGGCGTCCTACCAAACCAAAACCAAACCCATTGCCGTCGAGTCGATTCTGACTTGTAGTGACCCTATAGGGCAGAGTAGAACTGCCCCATAGGGTTTCCAAGGAGTGGCTGGTGATTCGAACTGCCGACCTTTTGGTCAGCAGCCAACGCTTAATCACTGTGCCACCACAGCTCCAGGAGTTTCCTGGGAGAATGTTTATCAGAGAATAAAGCCCCAGGAGCCAGAAACTCTGATATCTGCTTTGAAATCTTTTACTGATGAGCTGTGTATTGGGATAAATTTCTATACATTTTGGAGATTGAGTTTGCTCAGGCTTTCTGACTATAACATTCTGAAGAGTAAAATAAACAAGAAGAAAATGACAGCTAGTTAAAGGGCATAACTTTCACTCTAGAGCGCCCCAGCATTTTCAATCAAGCAAAACAGTGTTTCATGTTGCATTGCTACAGGAATGAAGCCTGGAAAAAGTTCCATCAATATGGACTGATTAAAGGTATTAAAGCTGTTGTCGGGCGCCATCGAGTTAATTCCAAACCATAGTGACCCTACGTACAACAGATTGAAACTCCGCCCGGTCCTGTGCTATCCTCACAATTGTTGCTATGTTTGAGCTCAGTATATAACATACCAAAAAATAAACCAAACCCATTGCCATCGAGTCAATTCTGACTCATAGTGACCCTACAGGACAGAGTAGGTCTGCCCCACAGGGTTTCCAAGGAGCACCTGGTGAATTCGAACTGCCGCCTTTTGATTAGCAGCCATAGCTTTTAACCACTATGTCATCAGGGTTTCCAGTATATAATACAAAAACCCCAGAAATATATTAAAGCTACAAGCACACGATGAACTGGGTTTGTCCAGAAAAAGAGACAACTATTTACATCATGTGGCATCATGAGGCACATAATACTCTCTCTGGCAGGATAATAAACTTCTCTGTTTCTGCTATCCAATAAAGAAAAAGCAGCTGAGGATTTAAGTAAATAAAGCTGAAATTAAGCAAATGCATATCCACAGGAAGAAAGAGATTAAGTGTTCTTTTATTTTCATCAGTATTTGATTTACTAAGACACTCTTTAGTTTTAGTAAATTTCTTCTGCCACTTAACAGCTTGGTTGACTCTACCAGTGACATGAGCCAAGGCGATCCCTAAAATAACCAGGCTTATGTTACAGCTTCTCCTCAAGGTTTTGACAACATCTCCTGTATGACATGGGAAAAAGATACAGCCCTCTGTGCAAATCGTGAACCTAAAGAAAGACCAGAAAGCTTTGACTTGAGAGTTCAAGCTGTGTGCATGACTCAGCCTGGTAATTTCCCAGCTTGCTAGCACTGTGACTTTTCATCACACGTGTTTCATTGGATTCTATTTGAGGAGGAGATTTAATTTAAGCAGAAAAAAAGTGAGAGTCTTTTCCCGTCATAAATTCTAACATTGAAAATAGCCTTCAGACCAGAATTTTGAGCAAGCAAGACATAACATATTATCTGGCTCTCCTACTCTCACTGGTAGACCCAACTGCCTCCAACGTAAAGGGAAACGATATGGTCCTACAGGAAATAAAAAAAGAGCAGAGCAAATCATTTCTCTTCCCAAATTTGTGGAATGATCCTAATTCATATACACTCTACACTTCTCCCATACAGCTTGTTGTTAACTTACCTTAGAATCTTATACACCTGGATAAGCTGACTGAGCCTGATGCTCCCTCTCCTTAATTGTGAAGCTATTTCTTCTCTTCGTGAGTATCTTGTTCATTTTACAGAGGAAAAAAATTTAGCAAACGGAGCCTTTCAGAGCTGAGAGTTCTTGCTGATCTGGGAGCCTGTCAAGGTGATTCTATGCCAACTTGGACTTGCCTGGAGTTGAAGCTTCCAATCTTGCCAAATGTTGTGCTTCTTTTGTGACAAAGATGAAAGTCACAGTTGGATTAAAAAGGAGGCCATCCAGTTTATTTTATTCTTGTCTCAACTCTTTGAATCTATGTCTCTATGACTGAAGGCTTTGTAAATAAACAGGTGTCCACATGCTCCAGTATGAAATAAAATTTCATGGAGCCATGTTTAAAAAAGAAAAATTGTCATAATTCTTTTCTTTGGTATGTGGAAGTAATACTAGTTTCATAATTTGTTTCCTATATATGTGTTACCATTCAAACTCAATATCATACTTGATTAATAATTCTAAATTCTGGAATTTGGGGAAGGAGTGCTACATAAAAAGATATGGATTCAACAAATGCTCTGGGAACTTGACCAGCTCTGCTCAGTGTAGGAAAAGGTTTATAGACCATTAAGAGTTTTAGTAAGTACTAAAGAGAGATCATTTACCTATCTATGGTTTTATGCACAAGATCTAGAAACCAAAATAGGTATGTGAGTAAATAAAGTAAATATTCTCAATCATTTATTATGACTAATGTGTGATATATTACTGCACACATATACATGCAGAAATATTTATGCAAAAGTACATTGTCTTCTAATTAACTGATTTCCCCAAGCACCTAGGAATTCCTTCTTTACACATTAGGCATCTTAGATCCTGCTTTTACAACTGCTTCAGAAAACTAAATGCCCAAAGTGCCTAATTTACAACAGCATAATAATATAGGCATTGAAGTATACATTTAGTGGAGTTGCATTATTTTGCTATTAAATATAGGTGCTGGCATTGATGTAGTATTAACCGTAAAGTGAATTTTAAAGGGATTTGATACATATATACATATATGTATATTACACAATATTTCTCTAGTATATAAAATAACCTATCTTGAATCATCTTAGTAATTATACCATTTAACACATTTAAGGACTCTTAATAACCATATGCATGTTAATTTTCTAATGTGCTGATCTCATATAGAGTATGCATAAACCTATTCTGTAGGTATTTAAGGAAATACGCATAAGCAGGAATCTTTGTCATACATACCATCTGTTTCATAGACATTCCTTTTCCCTAGTTGGAGATTTAAGAATTTTGCTATGAGATGATCAATTATTTAATTTAAATACGTAAATTATTCAATAATAACTACAAACACAGCAGGTTCTCAAAATATTTCATAACCAGAAGCAAAAGGAAACTAATGTTTCTTTTTTTTAAATACCTCAATAACATGTCTCATGCAACTTTCATTATTTTAACATCTTAATTATTTAAATGAATGAATGAATAATCCAATGCCATAGCATTAAGATTTCACTCCAAATATACAAAGAGACTTTGTAATGATAGTACATTAAAAAAAAAAAAAAGAGAGAGATTGAAAAAACAAAACAAAAAAAATTTGTGATGATAGATGTGCCATTGGTTGTTGCTGAACTTGGTGGTGGGAGGGGTTGGGGAAGTAGAAGCTATGTTTCTGACATTCTGTTATCTGTGTAACCTATCCCTGTATAATGAGAAGAGTATGTTGTTGTTCGCACTCATGGTGACTTTATATACAACAAAATGAAATGTTACCTGGTCCTGTGCCATCTACATGATTGTTGATTTGTTTGAGTCCATTGCTGTGGCTATTGTGTTAATCCATTTTATTGAGGGTTTTCCTCATTTTCCCTGCCCCTCTATGTTACCAACCATAATGTCCTTTTCTAGTGACTGGTCTTTTCTGAGTCGAGGGTATAGATGTAGTAAAAAAATAAAATAAAAACAAACAGTTGCTGGAGAATCAATATAGGCTATGGCCACCCCATGTGTGTCAGAGTAGAACTGTGCTCCATAGACTTTACAAAGGCTTTTTTTTTTTTTTAAAAAAAAATAGATTGCCAGGACTTTCAAGGTGCCTCTGGATGGACTTGAACTTTTCAGTTAGCAGCCAAGCGCGTAAAACCATTTGCACCACTGAGGGATTCCACCACTGATATAGGACTGTATCAATTAGACTTTACTGTAAACAAAACATCCTCACTTTCCACACGGTAGTCATGAAAGACAGTTAATACTAGTGTTGACCTTAGATTTTGAAAACCAAGGACGGCTACTATATACTAGCAAGTGTGTAAGCATTTTTCAAGTCTCTGTTGGTATCATATTTGCTACTCTCCTGTTGACTAAAGCAAGTTACATGGCAAAGCTCAGACACCAAATAGACATGTCCTATAATGGACATGGATGTGAGGCGGAAGAATCAGTAGTCATTTTTGCATTACCTCCCAAGGACCGTTCCTAAAGGGATAAGTCCTTCCGAAGGGGCACCCTTTTCTAAGATTCTGTGTTTTTCAAGAGGAGAATGAACATCAGCGGTAGCTTGGTAGATTTAACCAAAGAGTAAGCATCAAGAAGTGTAATTAGTAGACAGAAATGTCAGGGATGAGGCATCACAGGAGGGCAAAGTAGCTTAAAGGATCTGGAGGTGACTGGTTTCCTTAACTGTATTCATTGTGTTACATCTGATTCCTGTTAGAGCTGCAGAAGACCATCCATTTTTCACTTACACCATCCAGATCCAGTATTTTCCAAATATGGTCCCTAAACCATTGACAATGGTACCACTTGAAACTTTTGTGACAAATACAGCTTCCCATATACCACCCTCATAGATTTTTGACTCAGAAATACCAGGATGGACTGAAGATTATGCCTCTGTGACAAGAATCCCAAGAATCCCTAGAATGAGAAGTATGGCTCCAGGTAGAAAAAGGCTAAGTGGTAGCCATCCTCGATTTTTAGAATCTAAGGTCAACACTAGTAGTTCCTGTGTACTAAATCTTACTTTAATCATCAAAAAAGATCAACTTGTTTCCTTTGCAGAAAATATCTCTATTTCTGGAGAAGTTAGGCACAAATAATTATTTGTATTTAATTAGTTTCTTTCAAAAGACTCAGGGCATTCCTTCTTCTAGATGTCCAGATGTGGAATGAAGCCCTTCTTACTAGGAACAAGTATATTATTAACACTTTAAAATTATTTCCAACAGTTGAGTGGTGCAATCCGTTAAGTGCTCAACTACCAGCAGAAAGGTTGGTGGTTCAAACCCACCCAGAGGAGCCTCAGAAGACAGGCCTGGTGATCTGCTACTGGAAGGTCACAGCCTTGAAAACCTATGGAGCAGTTCTACTCCACACACATGGGGACTCCACGAGTCAGAATCAACTCAATAAAAACTTACAATAACCCTTGGAAGGATTATGAAAATAAAATCAATGAATTTTTGTAATATCCTAATATTAAAAAGACTTGCTATCTGTAGTTTGTAACTTTCTGAGCTGTTTTTCACAAAGATCGAAGGTGATGCGATCCTTCCAAACTCAACTTCTCTCACATGAATTTTTCACAAACATGTGTCCCACCATTGTCATCTTACAGATAAGAAAACAAATACAGGTAGGTTTGGTAAGCATAAAACCATGGAGCAAATCATTGCATTAAAAAGAGAAGTCAGTTCTTGTGACTTCCTATAGCGTGCTCTTTTGACCACACTACATTTCATGGCACTGGCTGATATGGAAATGGTCTGAGGATTCTTCTTTCCTAAGGCTATCCATATGTTGGGGAAGAACTTGGATCCAGTCCTGCCTAGAAGTCAGAGAACTAACTAATGAGTCCTGGTGTTTCTTCCTGCTGATAATTCTATATGCCATTATAAATCTTCCAGGATATCCAGTCCCCTAAACAAGCTCTGAACAATTAAGCATTACATTGTTACAGAAGTTGACAGTGTACCCTCACTGTCACAACTTTCAGAATTAAAAACTTTTCTGTCACCTTATGTACTGACCTAAATATGAAGTTATCAGTATTGAAGTTTCTCAGGTGGAAATGCAGGGATGTGTGAGCTGTAATCAGAGTCTGGGGGAGGCAGGAACAGATTGTCTTTAACATCAGGGAAAAGTGTTATCTTGGACTGTCTTCTCAGCCTGAGGTGCTTTGACACTTCTTTGTAACACACCTAAAAATACATTCTTTTTTCGCTCTGCTGTTGCAATCATAAGCATTAAGTCAGTTCAGAGGGCACATAGTCTATTTTCTGACTATATCAATGAGTAATATCCTCAAAGTTCTAACCACACTGCCTTTATTGAAAAAAGTAAACAAGAATACAAAGAATGAAATGTTTTTCTCAAATCAGAGAGGGGAAAAAAAAGAAAACAAGCCTGAAAACAAAATTATGCATATCCTTTTACAAAAGAGTACATATAAAGTAAGGTCATATTTTCACTTATACAAATATTGAGAAAAGCAAAGAAAATTTGTTTGATTCATGTGAGAATCAATTACGAACATAAACAAAAATGAACGACAGACTTTGTATTTTGAAAACATTAATATTTTACCAAAAATAACCAATTAAGCCTATGTTTTAAGCCTTACAAGATATGTTAATTTCAAGTCTTTTCATTTATTTATTTATTCACTCAAAGTATAATTATTTTTAAAAAGTATGACTATTGAGCACTTACTGTGTGCTTGACACTGTGCAAGTGCTGAGGACAGAGAGCTGGCACCATGGAACTTACTATCTAGTCACAGAGACACACGTTAATGTGATTAAAATTATAAAAGAAAAATACAGAGAGCAATGATAGAAAATACTTTGGCTATATAATCTGAGAGTCAAGAAAATCATCATAGAGAAAAAGACAGTTGAGCACAGATCATTTTGTGCTGTACAGAATCGAATCACGTTTCTTCTGCTAGCTTACTATCCCCTGAATGTTCCCACAGCAACCCATGTGTATACATCAGTCATAGAACTTGATATATTGTTTTCTGTTGATTTGACTTCCTGACTTGAATGGGAGTTCATGGAGAGGATTGGCTATGAATTTTCAGTTCCAACTCCAGCACATGAAATATAGAAATCCTTCAGTAAATTCCTGTCAAAGGAATGAATGACTTAAGTTGATACTTGCATGAGTATATTTAATTATTTATGTTTCTGAATCTCTGTAAATATGCATCTCTCTAACTATTTTATCAACTGACACCAAAATTCTTCTTAGAGAAGGATATTGTTTAGGAAATTCCACCCTTTTGATGTAGAAAATGGGACCCTGAGGCTATACACTGAAAATAAACAGCAAAAGAAAACCAATCATTCCACTGCTATGCATAAAAAAAAAAATGAAGAGAAATTTGGGAGTGGGAAAATGGAGAAAGGAGAAGGAAGAAAGGCAGGGGTCAAGCAACATCGTAGGAGGCTGGAGACTAGACAGGTTGATAACTAACCAAAATTTTGCTGCGCTGGAGTTACCACCCCAAAAAATAAATAAAGTGTTAAATCACAAGAATGTCTGATAATTAATTTAAAATTTTTACTTTCATTCCTTGGATGTAAAATCCTTTCTCTTCCCCACAATTCAGTAAAGTCTAATCTACATGTAAATATCTTGTGTCATTTTTAGATGACCCAAGTAAAAGTGCCTGAGTTTCATTTATGGGTTAGTGCATAGGACAGAAAAGAAAATGACCATAGAGGATGAAATGTGATTGAGATGAGTAGTTTACAAAGAAGAATTCCAGTCCTGAATATTATGGAGTTGTTGGTACTGAACCAGCTATCTAACAACAAACAACCATAAAACTGGGCAAAATATATGAGAAGTGTTTTTATTATTCACTCAAAGTATAATTATTGAGCACTTACTGCAAACTAAACCAAAAAAGAACAAACCCATTGCCATCGAGTAGATTCTAACTCATAGTGAGCGACTCTATAGGACAGAGAACTACCCTACAGGGTTTCCAAGGAGCAGGTGGTAGATTCAGACTGCTGATATTTTGTTTAGCAGCCATGCCTCTTAACTACTGCGCCTCTCCAACTGCAAACTAGACACTGTGAAAATGTTAACAACAAGCAGTGCAAGTCTCCAGTCTCTGAGAGAATGGAAATTCACAAAGAATATGCCATGCTTGACCTGGCCAGTTGCCTATTTGCAGTGCATGAAGCTGGAGTCCAGGAATGACAGAGATGCCTTGCTGACATGAGATCAAAGTTTGGAAAGACCGATGTAGCTGGTATCTCTGAGGCAGTGCACTGGAGAGAAGGAGCCTGCACAGGAGGGTTAGGAAGTTCCCTCACGAATCCTTGGCTGAGGATTGGGATGCACAGATGCAGGATGGGCTTACTAAAAAACTACTGCTGTTGGGTTGATAGAGTAACAGATTTACTAAAGGTTAAGCAGAACCACAACTGGCTGATGTTGGAAGTCCGTGCTAACTAGAGAGGAGAGGCATCATTAATACCTTATTAAGACCTCAGGTATCAAGCAGAGAGACCAACAGATGCCATGGAGTAAGGCCTTTAACAAAGCCTACCTTAACAAGGCCTAAAACCAAGACCTTCACACTTTGAAATTTGAGACCTACCAAGTTCAGAAGATTGAAGAATACTGGGTTTCAACAGACCGACCTTAGCAAAGCGTAAAAACAAGCTTGCACAATTCCCAATTTGCGGTGCTCATCTAGTAATTGGACTGTTTATTAGAAAAATCAACACTGTTCAAAGACAGGGAAACAGAATGCAGAATCTCTATAATACGTCATTCACCGAAGAGGGTGAATAGTAAGAAATATGACCTATGTTCAAGAAAAACATCATTCAAGAGTAACCAACCCTGCCTGTGAGCGGCCATCTAAGATATTCCACTGGTCTCATCCCTTCAGTAGCAAGGGAGAATGAAGAGAACAGGATACAAGGAAAAGATTAGTCCAAAGGACTAATTGTCCACAGCTACCAAGGCCTCTACTGGACTGAGTCCAGTACAGCTAGATGGTGCCCGGCTACCACCACTGACTGCTCTGACCAGGATCACAACAGAGGGTTCTGGACAGAGCTGGAGAAGGATGTAGAGCATAATTCTAACTCACAAAAAAAAAAGACCAGATTTACTGGCCTAAAGGAGACTGGAGAAGCCCCGAGAGTATGGCCCCCAGACAACCTTTTAGCTCAGTGGTGAAGTTACCTCCGAGGTTCACTGTTCAGCCTGGGAGTGGACAGCCCCGTAAAACCAAATGAGACTAACGAGGTACAGGAGTCCAGTGACAAGGGCCAGAAAGCAGAAGGGGACAAGGAAGCTGGTGATAGGGAACCCAAGGTTGAGTAAGCATATTGTTGATGTGTTGCGAGATTGTTAACCCTTGTCATAGGGCAACATTTGTAGTAACTGTTAAATGAGAAACTATTTTGTTCTGTAAGCCTTCATCTTAAGTGAGAATAACAGCACAATTGGAAGAGCATAGTCAATGTCACTGAACTGTGCATGTAGAAATTCTTGAAATGGTGTATCTTTGGCTGTGTGTATTTTCACCAAAAAAAAAAGAAGGTTGAGAAGTTAGAGGGTTGATATGTTGTAGGGTTGTTAACCAACGTCATAAAATAACATGTGTACTTCTGTTTCACGAGAAACTATTTATTCTGTGAGCCTTCACCTGAAGTACAATTAAAAAATAAATAAATAAATAAATAAAAAGAGTAACCAACCCTGAGATGGGTTGAATGTTTGATTAAGAAGGCAAAAACTTTTAAAAAGCGAGTACAAATATGTTCAAAGAATTAAATAAAATACAGTCAATGAATTAATTTAATTTTTGGTGTTTCTGAATGAACAGAAGGGGATTTCAGGAAAGAATTAGAAACCACAAAAAAGAATCAAGTCAAAATTCTGGAAGTGAAAAGAAGCCACAGTAAAAAAAAAATTCACTGGAAGTATCAAACAGCATATTTGAATTGGTGAAAGAAAGACTCAAAGGATTTGAAGAGAGATTAATAGAAATAATCCATTCAAAAAAACAAACAAACAAGAATGAAGTCTAAGAGAGAATGTTACATTACATCGTTTAACACATATGTAACTGGAGTCCTGGAATAAAAAGAGCATCAAAATGAGGTAGAAAGAAATATCAGATCAAATAATACCTGACAATTCACAAAAGGTGATGAAAAACACCACCTTTCATATCAAAGAACATCAACAAGCCTCAAGCATGATAAATATAAAGAAAACCATCCCTAGACCCAATTTAGCCCAACTGGTAAAAGACATACATAAAAAGAAAACTATGAAAGCAGTCAAAGAAAATAGACTCTTTACATATTGAGGAAACAATGATGTAAATTATGACTTGCTTCTCTTTAGAAGAATTGACTTGATAGCATTTTTTTCTCTTTAGAAACAATGGAAGACGGGAGAAAATGGAATGTCATTTTTAAATTACTGAAAGAAAAAAATAGTTATTTTTTTTATCAACTTTATATCAAAAAGGAAAATTTTTCTCTCTTGTAATTTCCTTAAAATACAACACTCTATTAAAACACAAAATAATGGCATTATAAAATGGGGTCCATAACATATATAAAAGTAGAAAATCAGAAATAATGTAAACTACATACTCACAATTTGGGATCTCTGAAAGCCAGCGCAATAAGTCAAGAAAAACAAATAGAAAGCAAAAACATAGATTGGAAAGGAAGAATTAAAACTTTCTATGTTCGTGTAAATATAATTGTCTACATAGATGTTTTGAAGTAGTGTTTTAAAAAAAAACTTCTAGAATTAATAAGTAAAATTTCCATCTGAGATATTCTGAATCAGAATCTAGAGTTTAGCAAGATCCCCAGGTTATTCTTATGTATAACTTCCTGGGAACTTGCTAGAAATACAAATTCTCAGCAGGGATTCGAACCAGAAGGAACCAGTTTGAAACCCTGGCTTGAGCCCATCCCTGCAGTCACTGTGTCATCCATCCTGTTGAGGGTCTCCCTCTTTTTTCTGACCCTGTTCTTTACCAAGCATGATGTCTTTCTCCAGGGACATCTAGTAGTAAACATAGCAATAAATCTTTGACACCTTGTAGTAGCAAAGATTCCTTAGCTAAGTCTCAAAAAAGAATGAATCATTGAGAAGACATATATAGATTGGACTTTATAAATATTAAACTCTCTTTTAAAAAGTCAATTATGTAAATGAAAATGTATGAAGCAGACTGGGAGAAAAATTCACAATACAAATATATGAAAAATGATTTGTGTTCAGAATTTATGAAGAATTCTCACCATGCAATAATTAAACAAACAACCCAATAAAAAAATGAACCTAATAGTTGAAAAATATCTTTACAAAGACAATCTGGGAATTACCACCAAGCACAGAAGTGAAACTTAACATTATGAGTTTTAATGTAAAATAATCATACAAATTCAACCCTGTTAGAAAGACTAAAATTAAAAATACTGAGCATAGTGTAAGTGAGGCCATGGATCATCTGGAACTCTCAAACATTGATAGTGGGATTTTAGAATTCTACAATCCAATTTTGCTGTTTTTACATTTACCATTTGAGCCATGGATTTTATTCCTAGGCATTTACACGAGAGAAATTAAAACATATGTCCAGAAAAAAAGATTTGTATATGGATGTTCATAGAAGTTTCTTTATAATAGGCAAAAGCTGAAAACAACCCAAATGTCTTTCAAAAAGGGACCCAATCGACAGACAGTGGATTTTCATATAATAAAATACTATTTGACAATAAAAAGGAATAAATTACTGACACAGGCAACAACATGGTTGAATCTCAAACACTTTATGCTGAGTGAAAAAAGCTAGACACAAAAAGGTAAGTACTATGTGATTCAATCTTTAAGTTCTAGCACAGGTAAAACTACTCTGTAGAGATAGAGAAATTAGACCTGGGGTTGCCTGGAATGGAAAAGACTGATGCAAAAGGGCAAGAGGAAACTTTCTGGGGTAAAGACAATGTTTTATATCTTGATTGGGTGCTATTTCCGTGGCTTAAACACTCATCAGACTTTACACTTGCAATGAATGCATTTTATATGTAAATTGTGGTACATTAAAATTGATTTAAAATACAGATACGATACTCCCCGCACCAAATATGCAAAAGTTAGTCTAATGAAACAACAACATAAAAATTAAAGAAAGAAAAAAACAAGTAAGTAAATAATGTTTATAAAGAGGAGAAACAACAAAAACAAGTAGACTTGAATCCCTGGAAAGTCAAAAATTCTCAGAGCGAATTGACCTGTATATATTAAATGACAGGGTCAGTTCAACTGTCATCTAGATGATGTTGTGATAGATATATTTATACATATATTGTATTTTCTATATATTTTATATGTTATATTTTATAGTAAGGAGCCCTGGTTGTACAGTTGTTAAAGCATTCGGCTGCTAACCGAAAGATCGGCAGTTTGAACCCACTAGCCACCCCACAAAAGAAAGATGTGACAGTCTGCTTCTGTAAAGATTACAGCCTTGGAAACCCTATGGGGCAGTTCTACCTTCTCCTGTAGGGTCACTGTGAGTCGGAATTGACTTGATGGTAATGGGTTATATTTTTTGGAAGCCTTTTTTCATCTTAATATTTTTTAAAACAAATTTTTAGGGCTGAGTCATATGGACGTTATAAAATTCAATCAATCATTCTCCTATCATTGAATATTTTGTTTGTTTCCATGCTTTTGCAGTCATAGATTGCTTTTATGGCAAATCAAATTCATTTTTTTGAATGAATTTCTAGAGTTGAATCCTGAATTAAGGTTGAGACCATATTTCAGATCATTATAACTAGTACCAAGAGTCTCAAAATTTTTCAATAATTTTATAAATTTTTACTGCATTAGCACAGTACGGAATACACTACTCCTAACTTATCGACTGTCTCATTATCCGACACTTTGCACTTAACAACAGTAGTAAAAATCCTACTGACTATTTTGTGCATTAATGACGTATGAATGTCAAGGTGCAAGGAGAGAGTAATGCTGGCTGTGACAGTTAAGGTTATGTGTCCTCTTGGCTAGGCCTGATTCCCAATGGTTTGGCAGTTAGGTAATGATGTAATTTGGCAGTTATATAATGATGTAGTCATCCTCCATTTTGTGATCTGATGAGGTCATCCTCCATCTTCTCAAACTGCTGATTTTGGCATAACGATCTGGTCTTTGGAACATAACCATGTCTCTAAGTGAGTGGGTGTAATCTTTTCACTATACTTTGCTATGAGGCAGAATTGACTCGGTGGCAATGGGTTTGGTTTTTGTGTTGTTATATCAATTATATAGTTGAACATTATATCTTTGCCTGCATTTCCATTTATTTATTAGAATTCATAATTTTCACCTGATCATTTTTTGCACTGTGAATTATCTCTTTACATAAATCAGATGGTCTTGATTGTACACAAGTCAAAGAAGCAAGGATTCCATATACTTAAAACTATTTATACCATACCTCATTGTATAAACACCAATGTTTGTTAATGTTTGTAAGTATAGGATGTCAAGTATGATTATGCTGTATAAATGGCCAATAGGGTTGTTATCCACATCGTTTTTTATTAAGGTTCATGGTTAATGAGGTCCCTACGAGTTCTTGAAGACTATAATAAGCACAAAATTAATCATATGTGCAAATTGAAATTTGACTTGAAAAAGTGCCTCATGGATTTTTGTTTTTGTTTTTTTGGAGAATCTTTCATTTCTTACTACAATATATAAAAACAAAACTCTTGGTCAGATGGAATTAAGTCACATTTCCAGAATTCAGTGCTCACTAGAATACCCTGAACAGAGAAAACAGTTAAAACAAATCCTTGTGCAATGGTCAGAGGAGCACCTAAATTAACTTCTGACTTCCATTTACAGTTTTCTGTCACTGGTACTACTATGCTCCCATTTCTCAGAGTCCAGACATGTCCATTGTAAGATATCTTTTGGTTTATAAAGGTACATATAACTATTTCAGTAGATTTGTGGCTAAGGAGAAAACAATTACCCTTTCATCTTGCAACTCCGGTGAGTATTCTGTGAGGTGTAACTGAAATCAAATGTCAAAAAGCTGTGAGAAAATTACTTCAAAGTATTTTACCAATGTCAAATCAAACTATAAAGAATACTTTTTCAGTTTGTTGGCATCACAATAGCACAGGGTGCCCCCTGGTTTTTACCACCTAAGAACTTAGCTGTATTGTCACTATCAAAAACTAAATCAATCATGTTGGGTCTGAAGCAAGATTATATAGAGCCAAAGTAACCCTAAAACCTTACTTAAATTTACACGAACAGTCTTGAAATGCCTTTCTATTACTAATTGATAAGTCTGATTCAATTTACTAAACCAGTTGTGAAATGGAGAAAAGGAAGTAAAAGCTTAAGGCAGCATACAAATAATCTCCTTTAACATTACATCACATTTCACCATCCAAGGAGGGTGTATTTGCCAAAGGTCATACAAATGTTGAGGAAAAAGGAAGCAAGCAAGCCTTGTTAGGTAAACTTCTCCACCAAACCTCTTTGGGTCTTTTTCTAGGAATTGTCCCATTCTTTCTGTTTCAGGATAATGATGTAAAATGGTGCCAATTCAGGTAAGGTTCCTGAATGTACATGTCTTAAACACACTGGAGGTGTTTTTGGTTAAATAGAGCCAGAATAAAAGAATTTGGGATTTATTGCAGCTTCATCAACGACCTGAGAGTAAGGCTTTTAATATCTTACCCTGTCTTACATCCGCGAACAAAAAAATGTGATGACTACTTCTTCATGCCCCACGGCAGTGAATAAATGGGATAGCAGCACCTTATCCAAGGACATTCAATAACACACATCACTTTTTCCTATATTAAGCTATAGTAGATATAAAAAATCTGCTCATTAATCAATCATAATCTCAGTGGCACAGTGTGTCATGGGAAGCCCTCCCCTTCCTTCCACTCTTCTAACAAGATATGCTCATAAAGAAAATGTGAAAATATAACCTGAAAAAGAGACACCCATATAATAGGCATTAATGCTTAGGACTTGTGATTGAAATTTTATGAATTTATATATCATTGTTCTCTAAAAGAATTCAGGAGGTGACCCATGTTTTCTCATTTATTCTGATTTTAGCTGGGGTTAGGGATCAGGATGGAATCCTATTTTTGCAGCCTCTGAACAGACCTTCTCAGGAAGACAGCATAAAAAAAGGAAAGCAGGCTATGCATCTAAGGCTTGCTGTCAATTAAATGAAATACTGTAAGTTATTTTTGCCCTCCCCTCAATTAGGTGAGCAAACAGTTTATCGAGCATATTGATTAAACTGTTTTCCATCACAGTCTCTGGGTTTTCTGCAGGTAGCAAAGTGCCTACAGAATCTATATGTTGAAACTTCAAATGTTGAACTTGATAGTTGAAGGAAGAGTTAGTTGTTTCCCCCCCCCCCCCCCCCCAATATTGCAAAGCAATTCAATTTTGGCTTCCATTGCCAGAATCTCTTTAATGCTTCTCTGCATTTAAGCCATTGGTGTAAACTTTTTAAAACATTGCTCCATATGGATTCTTAGGCATTTTACATTTGGATTTGTCCCGAATTTGATTTTAGGTAAATCAAGGGCAGAGACAACATCTTTTCTTTTGCACAACACTGTGAAATCTTATATTTTACTGACAAAGAATGCGACAAATCAAAAAAAATTACTTAAATCCTCTTTAGGTCATTGGACCTCATAGATCGTAACACACACACACACACACACTCTCTCCCCAAACATGCTTGCTATTGCTATGTAGAGATTACATATGGTTTTTGAAAAAGCAAGTATGATGTATTAAATCAGATTTTAAAATTTTATAGGTTTATATTTTCTTTCCCGCAATATATCTGGCCTTAGAATATCATTCAGCTGTGAATATTAACAATTTATTCTGGGTAAGTAAAGAAGAATGCAGATATAACTTTTTTTTTGAAAAAAAAATACATTTCTAGGAGAAGAAGAACTGTAAGCAGAAAGTATAAATGTATAAGGAAAGATTAAAATTATTTGAGAAAGTTTTTTAAGACAAAGGTTTACCCAGAAAGGAAATATAATTTATTTCTTTCTTCAATTTAAGAAGTTAATAGAACTTAGTATTTCCATTCAATTCAATCCAACTCAAGAAATATTCATTGACTACCTTCTTTGTATCACACACTTTATTAGATACATATTTAAAATAAGAAAATAAGTAAGTCTTGCCCTTTAGTGACTCAGAGTCTAGCTCAAAAACAAATCTGAACACCACAGTAATATATGTTAGGCAACAAGTCACCATTTTTTGCTCTTTTGTATGTGTTTTTTTAATCTCAAACTTACACTTAACCAAAGCCATTTGCTAACCCTGCTATGTATAGTAAATTTCAGTAATCTATATTCAAGAATTGCCTAAATATTACTTCTGTTTTTGTTTTTTTTTTTTTTTTTTTGATGATTTCAATGCTATCTGGGTGTTAGGATTTTGTTTTTCAGTCAATATATGAGAAAACTACATAGCAGTACTCACCAGCCTATCTCTCCTAGTACTTAGGATTGAACGAGGTTGCTAATTAAATTAGCTGTCAACGGAAGGGAGAAAATGAAGAGACGTAGTGTCGTGCTAGGCTCAGTCGTTTGCTAAAGACAGACAGTTTTGGGCCATGGTGAACTAATTGAGTCAAGAGTTACTTTTGTTATTATTACAATTATTTTACTTAAAGATAGGGGAATAATAAAGCAGACAAAAATAACATCTATTTTTTATAATCTGCAATAGGTTTGCAGTTAGAGTATATAATGAGATCGCCATGGCTTTCTGACATGGCATGATTAAAGTTGTTGTTGTTATTGTTGTTAGATTCGACTAAGGGGGTTCTGACTCATAGTGACCCTATGTACCACAGAATGAAATACTGCCCGGTCCTGTGCCATCCTCACAATCTCTGTTATGCTTGAGCCCATACATGACTAAAGTAGCATCTTGAAAATAGCCAAAAATTAAAAGAAATTTTTAACCTGGATAAGTAGAGCCTTATATCTATTTGATTGACTTGTACTGAAAGTACAATCAAGGATGATTATGGTAAATAATTTCCCTTATAACTTCAGTAAAACTTCTATATAGTAAAACATTACTGCAGCTTTGCAAAAGTGAGAATTCTTTGCTTAGTAAACATTACATTTGTTTCCCAGGGATTTTGTCCCACAAAAATTTTCAGGAATACCAAAATCATCATATTATTAGAGTAAAAGGAAATATTTGTTTTGTCACTTTCTCTTATGGATTAAATTCCTAGATAATAAACCGTAGAAACTCACATTTTAATTTGTTAAGTTTTTAAGCGAAAATAGTCCCTTATGCGTTATGATACACATGGAGTCAAAACTATCTGTAGAACAGGATACAGTAAATGTTTGTGGCTCTGTTCAAAGGAAAATGGCTGAGACACTATTTACGGGACAAGTACCGTGTTTGGCTTTAATATTAACAAATGCATGTAGCTGCAGAATGCACTTTCTGTGCAATCATTAATTCATATGGTCAAAATGCTGCCGAGTCGGCAAATAAGTGCCGCCCAAAGCCAAATTTTCCTAACTCTGGTAATGATCAGTGGGGTACACAAATATCTCCAAGTCACATAACCGTGGTGATCTCAGTGTGCTCAGTTCTGGTGGACTGTTGCCCATACCACTAAATCAGCATTCTCAGCACTACACACATATGGCACGGTTGGAGTTCAGTGGGAGCCTAGGATTTGCTAGCTTGAGGGCCAAGGAACTCTTAACCTCCATAAAAGGCATCCCTTTCAAGAACAGGGTAGAGGTCACTGCAGCTCATGCCAAGTGTAAAAATGAGAACTACAGACAGGAAACACTGTTCAGATGTTGTAGGCCTGTAGGCCTGTTTTATATCTGCTCTGAGCATTCTGCAGCTACAGGAGACCAAAGTCACACTCTCCATCCCCATTCCTACTAGGTGAGGGGCCAAATGGGCCCAGACATTAACAGCAGAGAAATGCAGGACCTAATCAGGAATCGCCTGTCTCAAAGGTATGACATGAAATACTGCAATAGGACATTGTGTGATTAGGATTGTGACTATGATGTGTTGCTGTGGGTTGCAGATTTGAGTGTTCAGTGTTATGAATGTGTGACATCGAAGCGGGCTGGAGCATGACTGCGTAACTAGTTACCCCCAAGACACTAATAAAACTGAGATGTGCATCTCCTGAGGATACCAGGGAGCAAAAATAGTAAATAAAATAAATGTTCAGTGTAACTGAATTAATGAGCATATATTAGGATCATATATAACTTGAGGAAATAAGAAAACAGCACAATTGAGATTTCCCTGAGTAATAGGGAGAAATAGGGGAAGTTATTTTTATTGTCTAATTGGTAAAAAGTCCCAAATTTCTCTGTCAAATTTATAAATGGAAAATACATACAGGTTCCAAGGGGGATATGTGTGGCAAATGTGGAAAATGATTCGTGGGGAAATGCATTTCACACACACACACACACACACACACACACACACACACACACACAAAAAAATGGTTATAAGGAAAAGAAGAAATAAAAACCATATATACATGGCATGATTTCTCAGATAACTTTTTTCCAACAGACTCAAAATTATAACCGGTTTGATGAATACACCAATATCATGGTTTCTATGGTTTGAAGAACGAATTTTGTCTCCGTCTATCCATCTATCCATGCTGGTAATACTCATCCTTCATGCAATACTGCAGATTCATAGAAATGAGAAAAATTCACTTTTAGCCATGCCATCAACTGATGCCAAAGCAGCAATGCAGGTATGTGGTGCCTGTGTCAATTTAGCAAGCAATGTGCCTCAAAATGCGGCAGCCACAAGGTGTGAGGAACAGATTTATATTTATTAAAAACTGTTTCTCAGTTCATAAACTTATGAAACGCATATGCATTGTTCTGAGGAAAGTATAGCCGTTCAGTCTTACAATCAGAGATCTTTAAATACAGTAAATAATAAAGGATGCTCAATATAATCTGAGATTATCGTAAGCGGTCATTTTTGCAAAAGTTGATACGGCAGTGTCATGTCGTTCCTCTCGTCTCCATCTCCCTAAAAATGCACCACCCTCAACTTGTTCATGCTGAAATTTCTGAAGATTTAATTTCTTTATTTGTTGCTTTTATACCATTTGCCCATCATATCCATCCTTGATCCTTGGATGCATTAAGAAATGTATCTTATATGATTATTTACATAAAAATATATATCCTTCTTGCTACTTATCCTTGTATTTGCATCCAAAGAGGAAAAACCCAGACATTGTGCATTGCACTGTATATCCACAAAACACATTCCCTATTAAATATATATATAAGTATGTTGTTGTTACTGTTGGTGCCGGCAAGTCTATTTCGACTCATAGCGACCCTGAGTGGCGGAGTAGAACTGCCCTGTAGGGTTTTCTAGCTGTAATCTTTACGAAAGAAAATCACCAGATCTTTGTCCTGTGTAGCTGCTGGGTAGGTTCTACCTACGAACCCTTCAGTTAGCAGTCAAGTGCTTAACCATAACCCCATCAGGGCTCCTTTGCATATGTATATGCATAGGGATATATACCTCTGTGTATGTATAAGTGTGTGTATGTATCTATAATCATACAATTCAGTGGCCTATCTCTATTTTAACCCTTTGAAGTGAAATATTTTTATACTAAAAATAAACTTAAAATCATCTCCTCCAGCCTTTTTATTTTACAAATAAGAGAATTGAGGTTGGAATAAGTAAAGTGTAAGATCACCCAACTTGTCAGTGACAGAAAAAAACCCGCTTGTTAATGGATTGAGAACCCTTATCTCCATGATCAGGGCGCTGTTCACTGGGCCATATTACTTGAGATTTCACTGAAGTCAGAATATATCCTTAACAGTTCCATTCATTGAGGCTATGCATTTCTATTAGTATTTTTTTTTTTTTTTACTTATAACTAAATCATAAAATGCTATGCTAACTGGAGAAATCTGAGCAATTATTTTGAACAAATCAGGAGAGACTCCGCTAAGCTCATTTATAAACAATGATTTGGGTTTACTACGTTTCTTTAGGAAACCCTGGTGATGTAAAATGTAAGTTGAATTGAAAAATACTGATTTTATATAGGTAATCATTTTGTCTATTAGTTATATTTCAATAATCTTGAAATTAATGACTTGAGAAATATTGGTACATTTGACATCATTCTGGGGTCATCAAGGTATGACAACATTTGTATTCTGTAATAAATAGATGTACTTTTCTACACTTAGCAAAATCAATTAAGTGTGTCTTCTGAGAGTCACAATGACAAGCCTGAAGAAGACAGAAATACAACCTTGTAGATTGATTCTATAATGTTTCCAGCATCAACAATGCAACCTGCCATTTAACATTTTCATTGGTAACCTAAGTGATGTCTTAGAAGCAAGCACATTAAATTTGCTGTTGACATAAGCTGGAGAGGATGTTTCAGAGAGGAGGTGCTGGATTCCCCCCTGAAAGATGGGTCCAGAATTCAAAATAAGCTTGAAGTAAACAGAAACATATTTAAAATATAGGAGAATATACATTAGAAAACTTGAGAAGCAGAACATACCAAAGACTAGCTATATAAAAAAACACAATAAAACATAAAAGTGAAGCTATATAGGAAAACACAACATACTCATATTAGAACTTAATAAGATGAGAATCGTATGGGTTTCTATACTGGGGAATGGTATGTTGTCATAGCCCTACTATAAAAAATATAACAACAATTCAACCAGAACAAAATAAGAATCAAAATACTATTAGAGTTGCAAAATTTGAAAGACACATTCATCTTTCTATATGCTTTTCCACTTCTTGTATTTCTATGCTAAACTGTTACTTTATTAAATGAAAGGAATGTAAATATTAGCCTGAAACCAGAATTTGCCTCCAAAAAGCAGACTCTCATGAAAAACAAAACAGAAATAACAGGAAGAAAAATCCAATCAAGTACAATGCATTGACTTTGTTGTTTTGAATTTAATTGAATGGTTGTGTATCCTTTCTAGTAGACATACCCTGATATCTGTAAGCAAAAGATATACTTATTTTCATAACTAGCTTACATATGTGTAGGAATTACTTCAGAACTTTGATAAGTAGCTGTACAAAGCACAGAAGATCAGAGCAAAGTATCATCAACAAAAGCTGGTTACCATTTAAATAATTTTGAGTTATCAGAGTCATTCCACTGTTACCATTGTTTTGACTTTTTTTCATAACAATTCATTTGACGTTATGGACTCATTGTACACTTTTAATATTCCTCACTTTTGGCAGCTTTCCCTGCTTTCAACATTTCCTTCTGTTTGCTAGAAGAATTAATCCTGCTCTAAGTTCATGACGCCTTGGGCTCCTCCCAACAACTTCCTGCAGTATCTACTACCTGTTGTGCTCTTTACCTCTAAAATTTCTATAATAAAAGATCATGTTAATGTAGTTATCACAGATTTACTGACAATGTATTCTGTCCCAAACTCTGCATATGTAAAACAGCGGGATACAAAAGAAAGAGTGTCAAACTAGGTTTCAGAACACTGTTTAAATGCAGGTTTAAAACCAGGTTTAAATGCTGTTTCTGCCTGTGTATTTTGCACCATTGGGTATTTTCAGTTACATCATCTGAGTTCACTTTTCTGACTTGTAAAATGGAGATCGTATCATCTTACTTGAGTGTTTGAGGAGGGTAAATGAGACGAAATATATGGAAGTATAATTTATGCAGAGATTGCCACATAGTCTATGCTCAGTAAAGATTAGATTTTACCCAATTTGGTGTTAAGCTCTGGGGTTACTGAGGTGTATAAGACAGGCTTCCTGTCACCAAGTAGTTTTCACTCTAGCATAGAAGTTCCAATTTCAAATTAATAAATGGTGTTTCACCGTGGGAATATATGCACTATGGTTGCACAGAAGAGAAAGCAATAAAATCTGCATGAGGGGGCACTTTTTGAAATAATGTTCAAGGTTAGATTACTTGAATCCATAGTAAACAGTTCATAGAATTGTCAAAACAATATAAGCTTTATTGGGTTACAGATATATTCATCAACTAATATAGCACCGAAGTCATACTTCTGATCAAATAAAATGAAAATGTTTTCATCTTGCAAAGGAAAAAATTAAAGTATGACTGACAAGTTCCAAGGTGAAAGAGAAGAAAAAGGCAAAAATGATGGCACACTAAAGCCTCAGTCTACACTGTAGAAAGTCAAGAGATTCTGTTAGTAACGTAACAAGAAATTAAGTTGTAAGCATAGTATTTAAAGTTACAAAGAGAGGACTATACATTATGCTCTATGTACACAGGAAAGGCTTGAGGAAAAGATAAAGCATGGTATGAGTTAGCAATTCTTCATCTTTCAAAGGAAGATTCCCATAGGTCCTGTCTTAAATTGATGCATCTTGAATGGTAATAAACCAAGACTTTTTAGATATGGAATTAAAGACAATATAATGAATAAATTGTCTGTTTATTGGGACTAAAGTCTGGGAGTCATTTTTATTAATTGTTGACATAAAAAAACCCATTGCCATCAAGTCAATTCTGACTCATAGCAACCCCGTAGGACAGAGTAGTTAATAAGTCATTTGCATTTATTAAATATTATACTTATTTAAATTGTTGACAAAGAATATTTAAATAAGTATAATAATTAATAACATAAATGACTTATTGACTATTATTTGAAATTGTAGTAAATTTTTCTAAACCCATTGGTCCCACAATTAAGTAAAAAAAATTATGTAATTGTTAGTACTAAGGACAATAAACTGTTAAAAAGCAAAGATATCGCCTTGAGGACTAATGTGTGCTTGACCCAAGCCATGGTATTTTTAATCAGCTTATATGCACGCAAAAGCTGGACAATGAATAAAGAAGACCAAAGAATTGATATCTTTGAATTATAGTGTTAGTGAAGAATATTGAATATACCATGGACAGCCTGAAGAACGAACAAATCTGTCTTGCAAGAAGGACAGCCAGAGTCCTCTTTAGCAGCCAGGATGGCGAGACTTTGTGTCACGTACTTTGGATGTATTGTCAGGAGGGACCAGTCTCTGGAGAAGGATATCACGCTTGGTAGGGTAGAGGGTCAGTGAAAGAGACGAAGGTCCTCAGCAAGATGGAAATGACATGGTGGCTGCATCAATGGACTCAAACACAGCAAGGATTCTGAGGATGGTGCAGGACCAGACAGTGTTTTGTTCTGTTGTACATAGGGTCACTATGAGCCAGAACCAACTAGATGGCACCAAATAACAACAACAAAGAGACAATATATAACACGATTTCATATTCTTGAATGTACTGATTAAAATTAACATTTAGAGTAGACGAAAGGTAGGGGATATCTTTGACCAATAAACAATATCATGATAAATGGAGAAAAATTAAAGTTGTCAAGGATTTCATTCTACTTGGATCAACAATCAATGCCTGTGGAAGCAGCAGTCAAGAAATCAAAAGACATATTCCACTGGACAAATCTACTGCTAAAGGCCTTTTCAAAGTTCTAGAAAGCAAAGGTGTCACTTTGACAACTGAGATGTGCTTGATCCAAGCCATGGTCTTTTCAATCACCTCATATGTATGTGAAAGTTGGACCAAAAAAAAAAAAAAAAAAGAAGAAGAAGAAGAATTAATACATTTGAATTGTGATGTTGCCAAAGAATATCGATTATACCATGGATTGCCAGAAGAACAAACAAATCAGTCTTAGAAGGTATACATCCAGAAAGCTCCTTAGAAGGGAAGATGGAGACTTTATCTTGCTTACTTTGGATACATCATAACTCTTTAGTTACTATTAGTTAATGGTATACCAGCCACTTTTTATGCCTCTGGGCCTCTTATTTTTTAAAAAAAAAAAAAAAAAAAAAAAAAACATTGCCGTTGAGTCAATTCTGACTCATAGCAACTATATAGGACAGAGTAGAACCACCCACAGAGTTTCCAAGCAGCAGCTGGTGGATTCAAATGGCCAACATTTTGGCTGGCAGCCAGAATGCTTAACCACTGCACCTCCAGGGCTCCAAAGGTTTTTTTCTCCAGTTCTAATGCCTTTAGTATCAAGGTGGGTCCCTTTTAAAATCTGTGACACTCATCAGACCGGAGTTGGAGCCTCATTGTTGTGTAGGTTGAGAATTCTATTAGGATGTGTTAGTTTTTTAAACTTTTGTCTTTTTTCCCTTTATTTCTGTGAAATAAGGCTTGCAAGTGTAATTATGGCTTTCTTGTGTGATAGTTGGAGCCCTGGTGGCACAGTGGCTAAGAGCTCACCTGCTAACCAAAAGCTTGGCAGCTTGAAACCACTAGCCACTCCCTGGAAACCCTATGGAGCAGTTCTATTCTGTCTTATAGGGTTGTTGAGTCGGAATTGACTCGTAGGCAAAGTGTTTGGCTTTTGAATGTAATAGTTAGGGAGCCCTGGTAGTTTGTTTTGGTTTTTCTGTGTCATATTTGGAAAACCAGAGTTTCCTCATGTAACCTAATGGAAAAGTGCCCGCAATAAATTCTCTATTTAGTATTTTTTTGGTCTATTGTCATACCACAGATTGGTGGCACCAGAGTTCCACTCACCTTATTGGCAGCTTGTATTACCACATCATATTTCTCAAAATTCATATTACCAAACAAAATTTTAAACACATTCAATTAGTAAGCATGCATTCCAATACTGAGAACACATGCCCTTACAATTTTTTTTTTTTAAATAAAAATTTAGTAACAAAAGGAATAAGGAAAGGCCAATCACTGGAAATGGACATCATGTTTGGTAAAGCAGGGGGTCAGCAAAAATGAGGAAAAACCTCAATGGGTTGGATTCACATAATAACTTCAACAATAGGCTCAAACATATTAAAGATCATGGAGATGGCTCAGCACCCAGGCTGGGCAAGGTTTCATTCTGTTGTACATAAGGTCTCAGAAGTCAGAGCCAACTCCAGGGCAACTAACAACAACAACACAGATAACTAATTATATCATTTTTTAATTTTTTCAAATAGTAAAAAAAAAAAAAATCCCATTTCTTGATATCAAAAATCTTTCTAAGATTAGTCAGTAAACTCAGTCTGTTACACTAATTATTACTAAATATTTTGTGTGTGTGTGTGTGACTGTGGTAGTCATTAATCCAAACCCATTGCCATCAAGTTGATTCTGACTCACAGGGACCCTATAGGACAGAGTAGAACTTCCCTATAGGGTTTCCAAGCAGTAACTGGTGGATTTGAACTACCTACCCTTTGGTTAGCAGCCAAGCTCTTAACCACTGTGCCACCAGAGCTCCAGAGTCATTAATACTGTCTACCAAATAATTCAAATTTGGTTCCTAGGCACATTACAGACTTCTATTTCCTTATTCTTTTTTAAGTTCAAGTGTAGCTAGACACTTTGGTCACCAATATGATATATAGAAGTTATATGTCACCTTTTGTAAAAGCTTTGAAGACCAATTAGTGATTTGCATGTTACTCCCACTGCTTTCAAGATTTTGAAATAAACCTTGAGACAAAGTATCCATCATCTTGGAACCCTGAGTGATGACATGAAACGCAGGCCCCAGACAACCCACAAAGGGCATGTAATATGAGCAAGACATGATTTATTGTTTTTTTAAGCCACTTAGATGCAGGGATTGTTTGTTACTACAGCATACCGCAACCTGTCATGACTGATAAAACAATCTCAAGCTTTTCAGTGTCTTAGGATCAACATTGTTATGTTGTTACCTCTCATATAAAGATAATTGACGTGATAGATACAGATTATATGTAAACACAATTAACTAATCTGGAAACAAATGTTAATAATCCAAATTTAGCCCTTGTCATGTCTCTCTTTTTTTGTTTATAAAATATATATAAAATAACATTTACCAATTCAACCTTTTAACATGTATAATTCATTAACACCAATTACATTAATTCTGTTGTGCAACAATCACCAATGACTATTTAACCCCTTTTTAATGCGAGTAGGTAATAGAGGAAAAGGTGGCAGTGGTGATTCAGTGGTAGAATTCTTACCTTGTATGTAGGAGACCTGGGTTCAATTCTCAGCTAATGCCCTGCATGCACAGCTACAACTGGTCTGCCAGTGGAGGCTTGTGTGTTTTTATGATGCTGAAAAGTTTTCAGTGGAGTTTCCAGACTAAAATGGACTAGGAAGAAAAGCCTGCCAATCTACTTCCAAAAATAAGACAATGAAAACCCTATGGATCAGAGCAGTCCAATCCCTAACTGGTAATGGGAATGGTATAAGGTAAGACAGCATTTTTTTTTGTTGTGCATATGGTCACCATGAGAAGGGGCTTGATGCAACAACAGTTAACAAGAGCATAAGACAAATCAAAGAAAATATTATTATGGGGCTGCAGTTAGTTGAATTTTGGCCACTATCTATTTTGCTATAGCATTATTGAAGTCAATTAACATCAACACTTGAGGTAAAGTTGATTTTTTGTGTGTGACATTAAAAGACATAGTATATATATATAGACAGAGAGATGCAATTATGTACTTTGTTTTCAATAAATGTAATCTTTAAAGTTATTTCAGAATTCAGAATATTGAATCTACTATTGATAAAATATATACTCAATTCAGAAATAAACAAGACTTTCAGAATGAGCTGATTCTGGGGAAATAATTTTATACAACCCTCTCATTTCACGGATGAAGATAAAAAGAAACTATGTATTTTTCTTGTATCACCCGGAACGTGTGTGACAGAATTGATCTCTTTCCATTACTACTTCTAACATATGTTAGCCATTTTGCAGTCAAAGACTGTATGGTTCAGTATAATATAAATTCCCAAATTATTTATCGAATTTGGAAAGTTGATTAAGTCACTTCTAGTAAGTATATCAGTGATTTTCTTTTACTTCTTTCAAAGAAAGCATGAGACACAGTTTACTTTCAAAATTCTTGTCAAATAAAACTGTAAATTCACATATACATTTTTCTGAAAGCACAAGAAGCTTTTCCAGTCTTGCATATCATGTTTGCAGGCAAAGCTAGACTTCCCTGTGTAAAGGGAAATATCTTGCAAAGAAAAAGACTTCCTGGAAATCAACTAACTCTTGCACAACAAGTTTGATGAGCTAAGTGTACATTAATCAGAAACATCTGAATTAAATTTCCCTTGAAATATATATAAAATGAAGAGGAACCGTGGTTTGCAGATTATGTTTCAGCTTCCACTCAACTCAAAACATTTTTCCAGCCTCAAATAATGTTAAGTTTTTCATTCCTACTTGAGAGTTCATAAAAATGCTTAGTATACCACAGAATAAAACTGGATTCATCAGAAATTCAGAATAAATATAACATAGATAACGACTTAACCTGACCTAACTCTTCTTATTCATATGAAGATTTAGAGATGAGATTTTTAGAAGGCGATTTTTATGTGAAGTAGACTAAGTCTTCACTATTTTGAGAGCCAAGAAATAACCATAGTGAGGGTAACTGTCAGCAGTTATTTTCATAAGCTGATTTGTTAACTTCCATTATATGAAACTCAAAGTTGGTGTTATGCACCATTTTTCAAATTTAAAATACATGGAATTATTATAATATTTTTGTGACATAACTCTGATATCTAGGATGAGTTCCCTTCTGCCATCTTATGATATATATAAAAAAAAAAACAAACCAAACTAAACCCGTTGCTGTCCAGTTGATTCCGACTCCTAGAGACCCTATAGGACAGAGTAGAACTGCCTCATATAGTTTCCAAGAAGCGCCTGGTGGATTTGGTTAGCAGCCTTTTGGTTAGCAACCATAGTACTTAACCACTATGCCACCAGCGTTTCATCAATGATTTATAGTAAACCCTAATTCTAATTTTATAACAGGAAATCATTAAAAAATGATTTTTACATTATTTGAATTAATAAGAGTTCCCTATCAGCAGAAATTTGATCTTTTTCTATAAAATAGAATGAGGTTTAACAGAAATAATGAAAGCGAACTTCTGGTCTCAGGAAAAATACATTTCAATTGTAAAGAGTGTCTGTCACCCATGGTATCTTTTAGTGTGAGAAATATTTCTTTACATATTTCTCTTACTCTGTCATTACTTTGAGTAATACACCACCAGATATATTCCATGTGCAGTTTACAGCAATCTGAAATTAAGCTTTTGCTGAAACAGGCTATCAGTATAAACGAATTTAGCATATTCTAATAAGCATATGCCCTAGTTCATTTCCAATAACTACAGTTGTAGTGAATTATATTGCCAAGGGATTTGGATATGTAAATCTGCCTGCTTAAAGCTTTGCTAAATTTTGTAAGAGCAGAAGTTTGCGTTTTTGTATAACTAAAGATAATAGTTACTGGGTTTTGTAATACCATTTTCCCATCAGTCAGAATCAATACGACGGCAAAGGGTTTGGTTTTTTTGGTTTAAGCATATAAAGTTTTAAAGAACTATATACATGTACCTGTATTTATATGTTTATCAATTCACATGTATAATGGAGTATACATAGAACCCAGAAAAGTCCTACACCAGTACTTCACTTAGACTATTCCACTGGGATGCACATGGAACTTTCTCCAGAATAGACCACATCTTAGGCCACAGAGCAATCCTTAACAATATCCAAAATGTTGAGATAATTCAAAGCATCTTCTCTGACCACTATGCTATAAAGGTAGAAATTAACAATAGAAAGAGCAAGGAAAAAAATCAATTACATGGAAACTGAATAACACCCTGCTTACACATCACTGGGAAATAGAAGAAATCAGAGATGGAATAAAAAAATTCTTAGAATCAAATGAGAATGAAAACACATCATACCAAAACCTTTGGGACACAGCAAAGGCAGTCCTCAGAGGGCAATTTATACCAATAGATGCACATATCAAAAAAGAAGAAAGGGACAAAATCAAAACATTAACTACAGAACTCAAACAAATAGAAAGAGAACAGCAAAAAAAGCCCACAACCACAGGAAGAAAGGAACTAGTAAAGATCAGAGGAGAAATCAATGATAGAGAACAGAAAAACAATAGAAAGAATCAACAAAACCAAAAGTTGGTTCTTTGAAAGAATCAACAAAATCAACAAACCACTGGCCAGACTGACAAAAGAAAAACAGGAAAGTACTCAAATAACCCAAATAAGAAATGAAATGGGGGACATTACAACAGACCCAACTGAAATAAAAAGGATTATAACAGAATTTTATGAAAAACTATACTCCAACAAATTTGAAAACCTAGAGGAAATGGATAATTTCTAGAAGCACACGGCCTACCCAAACTACCACAAAGTGATGTTGAAAATCTGAACAGACCCATAACAAGAGAAGAGATTGAAAAGGTAATAAAAAAAACACTCTCAACCAAAAAAAACCCTGGCCCAGATGGCTTCACTGGAGAATTCTACAAAACATTTACAGAAGAGCTTGTACCAGTACTACTCAAGCTATTTCAGGCCATCAAAAAGGAAGCGACACTTCCAAATTCATTCTATGAAGCCAGCATAACGCTGATACCAAAACCAGGCAAAGACACCACAAAAAAAGAAAATTACACACCAATATCTCTCATGAATATAGATGCAAAAATTCTCAATAAAATTCTAGCCAATAGAATTCAGTATCATATCAAAAAAATAATACACCACAACCAAGTAGGATTCATATCAGGTACTCAAGGATGGTTCAACATTAGAAAATCAATCAATGTAATCCACCACATAAATAAAAGGAAAGAAAAGAATGACATAATCATCTCAATTGATGCAGAAAAGGCATTTGACAAAGTCCAACACACATTCCTGATAAAAACTCTCAATCAAATAGGTATAGAAGGGAAATTTCTCAACATAATAAAGGGCATCTATGCAAAACCAATGGCCAACATCATTCTCAATGGAGAGAGGTGAAAAGATTCCCCTTGTAAACAGGAACAAGACAAGGATGCCCTTTATCACCACTCCTATTTAACATTGTGCTGGAAGTTCTAGCTAGAGCAAAAAGGCAAGAAAAAGAAATAAAGGGCATCCAAATTGGTAATGAAGAAGTTAAACTGACCCTGTTTGCAGATGCTATGATACTATACATAGAAAACCCTAAAGACTCCACAAGAAATCTACTGGAACTAATAGAAAGAATCAGCAGACTAGCAGGATACAAGATAAACATACTAAAGTCAGTTGGATTCCTATACACCAATAAGGAGAATGATGAAAAGGAAATCAGGAAAACAATACCATTTATAATAGCCCCTAAAAAGATAAAATACTTAGGAATAAATCTGACCAAGGATGTAAAAGACCTGTACAAAGAAAACTACAAAACACTACCGCAAGATACCCAAAGAGATCTACATAAATGGAAAAACATACCATGCTCATGGATAGGCAGACTCAACACTGTGAAAATGACAATTCTCCCTAAAGCAATTTACAAATACAATGCAATCCCGATCCAAATACTAACAACATTCTTCAAAGAGATGGAAAAACTAATCATTCACTTTATATGGAAAGGGAAGAAGCCCTGAACAAGTAAAGCACTACTGAAGAAGAAGAATAAAGTCAGGGGACTCACACTACCTGACTTCAGAACCTACTATACAGCTACAGGAGTCAAAACAGCCTGGTACTGGCACAACGACAGACACATTAACCAATGGAACAGAACTGAGAACCCAGATGTAAATCCATCCACCTACGGTCACTTGATCTTCGAGAAGGGCCCAAAGTCCATGAAATGGGGAAAGGACAGTCTTTTTAACAAATGGTGTTGGCAAAACTGGATATCCATCTGCAAAAAAATGAAACAGGACCCATACCTCATGCTGTATACAAAAACTACTTCAAAATGGATCAAAGGCCTGAATATAAAGCCTAAAACTATAAAGTTCATAAAAGAAAAAATAGGACCAACACTACAGGCCTTAATAAATGGCATTAACAGGATACAAACCATAACCATCAACACACAAACCCCAAAAGATAAGCTAGATAACTGGGATCTTCTGAAAATCAAACACCTATGCTCTTCAAAACACTTCACCAAAAGAGTCAAAAGAGAACCTACAGACTGGGAAAAAATTTTTGGACAGTACAAGTCAGACAAAGGTCTAATTTCCATAATCTACAAGAAAATCCAACACCTCTACAACAAAAAGACAAATAATCCTATTAATAATGGGCAAAGGAAATGAACAGGCACTTCACCAAAGAAGACATTCAAATGGCCAACAGACACATAAGGAAATGCTCAGGATCACTAGCCATTAGAGAAATGCAAATTAAAACCACAATGAGATACCATCTCACCCTGGCATTACTGGCACGAATCAAAAACACTGGAAATGACAAATGTTGGAGGGGCAGTGGGGAGATGGGAACTCTTACGCACTGCTGGTGGGAATGCAAAATGATACAACCACTTTGGAAAATGATATGGCGCTTCCTCAGAAAGCTAGAAATAGACATACCATTTGATCCAGCAATCTCACTCCTAGGAATATATCCTAGAGAAATAAGAGTCATCACTCAAATAGACATATGCACACCTATGTTCATGGCAGCATTGTTCACAATAGCAAAACAATGGAAACAACCTAGATGCCCATCAACAGATGAATGGATAAACAAACTATGGTACATACACACAATGGAGTACTATGCAACGAGAAAGAACAACAATGAATCTGTGAAGCATCTCATAACATGGATGAAACTGGAGGACATTATTCTGAGTGAAATAAGTCAATCACAAAAGGACAAATATTGTATGAGACCTCTATTTTAAAAACCCGTGAAAAAGTTCACGCACAAAATGTAACAATCTTTGTTGGCTACCAGCGATGGAAGGGGTGGGGGGGAAATCCTAAATAGGCAATAGATAAGTGGTATTTTGGGTAAAGGGTGAGACAGTAAACAATACAGGGGAAACCAGCACAACTTGTACAAGGAAAGGTCATGGAAGCTCCCTAGATACATCCAAACTCCCTGAGGGACTGAATTGCTAGGTGGAGGGCTGTTGGGACCATGTTCTCAGGGAACATCTAGCTCAAATGGCATAACACAGTTTATAAAGACAATGTTCTACATTCTACCTTGGTGAGTAGCGTCTGGGATTTTAAAAGCCTGTGAGCAGCCATCTAAGATACTCCATTGGTCTCATCCCTTCGGGAGCAAGGGAGAATGAAGAGAACAGGATACAAGGGAAAGATTAGTCCAAAGGACTAATGGACCACAGCTACCAAGACCTCCGCTGGACTGAGTCCAGTACAGCTAGATGGTGCCCGGCTACCACCACTGACTTCTCTGACCAGGATCACAACAGAGGATTCTGGACAGAGCTGGAGAAGGTTGTAGAACAACATTCTAACTCACAAAAAAAAAAAAAAAAAAAAAAAAAAAAGACAGATTTACTGGCCTAAAGGAGACTGGAGAAACCCCGAGAGTATGGCCCCAGACACCCTTTTAGCACAGTGGTGAAGTTACCTCCGAGGTTCACTGTTCAGCCTGGGAGTGGACAGCCCCGTAAAACCAAATGTAACTAATAAGGTACAGTAGTCCAGTGACAAGGGCCAGAAAGCAGAAGGGGACAAGGAAGCTGGTGATAGGGAACCCAAGGTTGAGTGAGGGTATTGTTGATGTGTTTTGAGGTTGTTAACCATTGTCATAGGGCAACATTTGTAGTAACTGTTAAATGAGAAACTATTTTGTTCTGTAAGCCTTCATCTTAAGTGAGAATAGCAGCACAATTGGAAGAGTGTAGTTGATGTCAGTGAACTGTGCATGTAGAAATTTTTGAAATGGTGTATCTTTGGCTATGTATATTTTCACCAAAAAAAAAAAAAAAGACGTTGAGAAGTTAGAGGGTTGATATGTTTTGGGGTTGTTAACCAATGTCATGAAACTACATGTGTACTACTCTTTCATGAGAAACTCTTTGTTCTGTAAGCCTTCACCTGAAGTACAATAAAAAAAAAAAAAAAATTCCACTGGGAAAGGATTGCTGTACTAGAAACAAGGGCCATAGCTTTCATGAATGAATAAATGAGGGCTTCTTAGGGAAACATTAGAAACTGAACTAGTGGTTAAGTTCATGGGCTTTCCTGTAAAAAATCATAAGTGAAATATGGAAAATCAGATCAAGTCAGAGAATTTCCCTTGCTGATTATCAAAGGGACTAAGGATAAAGTACTGGAGTTTATGCATCACAGAAATTGTGTAGAATTTGAGGATGCATATACATGTTTGGGAGTCTCTTGTTGTAAGAAATCAAAATTTATTTTATCCCTTGTGTCTTTCTTCATTTCCTTGAATTACATCTTGCTGTTTTAATAATTTTCCTATGTAAAAATATTGTTTTGCTCTAAGAATACATACTTGCAGCTGTGTCTAAATGACATTGTTAAAAAATACATTTTAGCAAGAAGAAAACCCCATTATCTTAATGTAGAGATTTGATCTTTCTTTATATTCTTTAAAATTCACAAGATGTTCTTGAGAAATGACTCAGTCAAGTTTTTCAAATAATGTTTTTGAATCTCACTTGGCTTCTTTTTTCTATGCTACATAGTTTCAGATAAATAAGTTCCTACAGGGGGCTAAAGAGGAACATTCATGCATTAGTTTTTGTAGGAAGAAAACTCTTTAATCCAGAAGGCTCAATGACCTACCAATTCTTCAAAAACACAATAGATAAAATTCCATCAATTGCATTTTATCCACTTGGATTAAATGTTTTATTTATCCTTATTAAAATAAAAACCAATAGAGCCTAGACAGGAAAAGGACAACAATTTTTTTGCATGAACAGAACCAGACAGAAGTAGAAGGGAACTGAATGTAGCTTTTCCTGCTAAATAAGACGTTCTAATCTTATTAATATTTGTTGTGGTGTGCCATCAAGTTGCTTCTGACTCATAACGACCCTATAGGACAGAGTAGAATTGTCCTACAGGATTTCCAAGGCTGCAATCTATAGGGAAGCAGACTGGCACATCTTTCTCCCAAGGAGCAGCTGGTGGGTTTAAACTTCAGACTTTTCGGTTACCAGCTGAGCACTTACCCATTGTGCCACCATATTTAGCACCTATGACACAAGGTAAGAAAGAAAAAGAGATATATTCCCATAAAGAGAACTAAAGGAAAGTTTTACAAGAATAGTCAAATGTATAGAGAGTAATGTTTATCAGTACTTAGCGGGAGGGTGAAGGAGGGGGCAAAGGGGAGTCATTATTTAGCAAGCAGTGAGTTTTTGTTCATGAAAATAGAGACTTGGCAAGAATTATGGTGATGGTTGCACATAATGATTAATGTACTTGAGATCAGTAAATTGTACACCTGAAAAATGTTGAATTGGCAAATGTTATGTTTTATATATTTTTACAACAATAAAGATGCTGAAGAGAAGGAAAAAAAAAGTACAGAGATCTCATACATCTTGCCCATCTCCCAAACAGAACAGTTTCCCATATTATTAACATTTTGCATTAGTGTGACACATTTGCTACAACTGATGAATCAATATTGATACGTTGTTATTAACTGAATAGTTTACATTAGTGTACACTCTGTTTTGTACAGTTGTATGAGTTTTGAGAAATGCATAATGTAATGTATTCAGCATTACATTGTCATACAGAAAAATTTCACCGCCCTTAATACACCGTGCTCATCCGTCCCCCTGAAACTCCTTTTAACCACTGATCTTTTTACTATTGCTTCAGTTTTATATTTTCCAGAATGTCATATAGTTGGAATCATATAGTATGAGGCTTTTTCAGACTGGCTTCTTTCACTTAGCAATATGTATATAAGTTCCATGTCTTTTCGTGGCTTGATAGCTCATTTCTTCTTATCATCAAATAATACTCTAATGTATAGGTGTACCATAGTTTGTTTATCCATTCACCTATTGAAAAACATCTTGGTGTCTTCCCAGTTTTGCCAATTATGACTAAAGCAACTATAAACATTAAAAAAAAAGTTTTAGTATTTTTAATATGGGCATTACCAAAACCAAAAAATAAAAAAAAATAAAAACCTATTGCTGTCAAGTCAATCCAACTCATAGCGACCCTATGGGACACAGTAGAACTTCCCCAGTGAGTTTCCAAGGAGTGGCTGGTGGATTCAAATTGCCGACACTTTGGCTAGCAGCCTGAGCTCTTAACCACTTTGCCACCAGAGCTCCATTCTAGGCATTAGTGAGCTGAAATGGAATGGTATTGGCCATTTTGAATCAGATAATGTATGGTTTACTATGCTGGGAATGACAAATTGAATAGGAATGGAGTCACATTCATCCTCCAAAAGAATATTTCAAGATCTGTCCTGAAGTACAACGCTGTCAGTGAGAGAATAATATCGATGTGCCTACAAGGAAGACCAATTAATACGACTATCATTCAAATTTACCACCAACCACTAAGGCCAAAGATGAGGAAATTGAAGATTTTTACCAATTTCTGCAGCCTGAAATTGGTCAAACATGCAATCAAGATGCATTGATAATTACTGGTGATTAGAAAGTGAAAGTTAGAAACAAAGAATTGGTAGTTGGAAAATACAGCCTTGGTGATAGAAATGACGGTGGAAATGGCATGATAGAATTTTGCAAGATCAAAGACTTTTTCTTTGCAAATACCTTTTTTTTCAACAACATAAAAGGTGACTATATACATGGACGTCACCAGATGGAATACACAGGAATCAAATCGAATGTATCTCTCAAAAGAGACAATGGAAAAGCGAAATATCATCAGTCAGAACATGGTCAGGGGTTGACTGTGGGACAGATCATCAATTGCTCATACACAAGTTAATGCTGAAACTGAAGAAAATTAGAACAAGTCCAAGATAGCCAAGTATGACCTTGAGTATCTCACATGAATTTTGAGATCATCTCAAGAATAGATTTTGCCCATTGAACACTAATGACTGAAGACCAGACAAGTTGTGGGAAAACATCAAGGACATCATATATGAAGAAAGCAAAAGATCATTTAAAAGACAAGAAAGAAAGAAAAGCCCAAAAAGAATGTCAGAAGAGACTCTGAAACTTGCTTTTGAACGCAGAGTACCTAAAGCAAATGGAATATATGATGAAGAAAAAGAGCTGAACAGATTTCAAAGGGCAGCTCAAGAAGACAAAGTAAAATATTATAATGAAATCTGCAAGGACCTGGAGTTAGAAAACCAAAACGTTGTATCAAGCTGAAAGAACTGAAGAAAAAATTCAAGCCTCAAGTTGCAATTTTGAAGGATTCTATGGGCCCTGATGGCACAGTGGTTAAGAACTCAGCTGCTAACCAAAAATCCGGCAGTTCAAATCTACCAGCCACTCCTTGGAAACCCCATAGAGCAGTTCTACTCTGTCCTATAAGGTCACTATGAGTCAGGATTGACTCAATGGCAATTTTTTTTTTTTTGGATGGGTAAAGTATTGAATGACACAGGAAGCATCATAAGCAGATGGGAGGAATACACAGAGTTACTGGACCAGAAAAATTGGTTGAAGTTCAATCATCAAGAAGCAATGGTATTGATGGAAGAAGTCCAAACTACACTGAAGGCATTGGTGAAAAACAAGGCTCCAGGAATTGACCGAATACCAATTGAGATGTTTCAACAAATGGATGCAGCACTGGAGGTGCTCACTTATCTATGCCAAGAAATATGAAAGACAGCTACCTGGCCAACCAACTGGAAGAGATCCACAGTAGTCCTTATTCCAAAGAAAAGTGATCCAACAGAATGCAGAAGTTATTGTACAGTATAATTAATATCACACACAAGTAAAATTTTGCTAAAGATAGTTCAAAAGAAGTTGCAGTAGTACATCAACAGGGAACTGCCAGAAATTCAAACCTGATTCAGAAAAGGATGTGGAACGAAGGCTATCATTGCTGATGGATCTTGGCTGAAAGCAGAGAATACCAGAAAGATGTTTACCTGTGTTTCATTGACTATGCAAAGACATTTGACTGTGTGGATCATAACAAATTATGGATAAGATTGCAAAGAATGGGAATTCCAGAACACTATTTTGCTCATGAGAAACCTGTACATAGGTCAAGAGGCAGTCGTCTGAACAGAACAAGGGAATACTGCTTGGTTTAATATCAAGAAAGATGTGCATCAGGATTGCATCCTTTCATCATACGTATTCAGTCTGTATGCTGAGCACATAATCTGATAATCTGGACAATATGAAGACGAACGTAGCACCAGGATTGGTGGAAGACTCGTTAACAACCTGCTATATGCAGATAACACAACTTTGCTTGCTGAAAGCAAAGATGAGTTAAAGCAGTTCTTGATGAATATCAAAGACTGTAAGGATTACACCTCAACACAAAGAAAACAAAAATTCTCACAACTAGACCAATAAGCAACATCATGATAAATGGAGAAAAGATTGAAGTTGTTAAGAATTTCATTTTACTTGGATCCACAATCGGTGTCCACGGAAGCAGCAGTCAGGAAATCTAACGTCGTATTGCATTCAGCAAAATCTGTTGCAAAAGACCTCTTTCAAGTACTAAGGTATGCCTAACCCAAGCCATGAGATTTTTAGTCACCGCATATGCATTCAAAAGCTTGGCAATGAATAAGGAAGACACTAGAAGAATTGATGCATTAGAATTATGATGTTGGCAAAGAATATTGAATATACCATGAACTGCCAGAAGAACGAAGAAATCTGTCTTGGAAGAAGTACAGCCAGAGTGCTCCTTTGAAGGGATGATGTCAAATTTTTGTCTCATGTACTTTGGACAGGGTATCAGGAGGGACCAGTCCCTGGAGAAGGACATCATGCTTGGTTAAGTAGAGGATTGCAAAAAAGAGGAAGACCCTCAAGGAGATGGATCAACACAGTGGCTGCAACAGTGGGCTCAAGCATAACAAAGATTGTGAGGATGGGGCAGGACCAGGCAGTGTTTCGTTCTGTTGTACATAGGGTAGCTACGAGTTGAAATCAACTCGACAGCACCTAAGAACAACAACAACAACATAGCAAGGTTCCTGGTTAGACTGCAATTTCAGGGTCTCCAGAAAAACTCTGATGTTCATATTGTTCCCTGTTTTTCTTCATGCTATCACTAGAGCTTGGTTTCTGCAATTTAATTTTGATTTTTGATAGAACACAAATTCCCCTGGATAGGTTATTTTAAAACCTCATCAAACATATATTCTTTAATTTGGGCTCATCTGATACTAAACACTAAAATTTCTCATTCTCTTCACACCTTTGCAACACTTGTTCTCACTGCTTCCTTCCTCTGGTAAATTAGAATAATCTGCACTCACCATCCTTCCTCACCACCTACAATGAGTTCTGCTATAACACTTGTTTTGAAAAGGAAAACGTGTGCCACCGTGATTGATGGATGAAAGAACAATGTGAGCAAATGCAGATTTAGTTCTTGGGCATGCATGATTTTGTCACTGAGAAATACTAGATGAATGCAGAAAACTGTACCCAACTCAGCCAAGACTCAGGGGAATACACAAAATGCACTCATGCACACACATTAAATATCTACAGGTGCATCGTTTCACTACACGTGTTATGAGCCACACCCCTTCAGATAACCCTCCATCCACCACTTCACAACATCTCACAAGCTGCAATGCTTCCAACACCCACTTCCACAAGCAAACATTGGATGTTTTTTAAGACTAAGTGCCATATTTATTGTGTTGTTAGGTGCCATCAAGTCAGTTCCAACTTACAGTGACCATATGTACAACAGAATGAAACACTGTTGGGTCCTGCATCAACCTCACAATCATTGCTATGTCTGAACCCATTGTTGCAGTCACTATGTCAATCCATCTCTTTGAGGGTCTTCTTCATTTTCACTGACCCTCTACCTTACTAAGCATGATATCCTTCTCTAGGAACTTGTCCCTCATGATAACATGTCCAAAGTGCATGTGACAAAGCCTTGCCATCCTTGCTTGAGGAACATTCTGGCTGTAGTTCTTCCAAGACAGATTTCTTCATTCTTCTGGCAATCAATGGTGTATTCAGTACTGTTAATCAACACCATACTTCAAATGCATCAATTCTTCTTCGGTCTTCCTTATTCATTGTCCAATTTTCTCATGCATATGAGGTGATTGAAAACATCATGGCTTGGGTTAGGCACACCTTAATCCTCAAAGTGACGTCTTTGCTGTTCAACACTTGAAATAGGTCTTTTGCAGCAGATTTGCCTAAAGCAATACGTTGTTTGATTTCTTGTCAGCTGTTTCCATGGGCATTGATTGTGGATCCAAGTAAAATGAAATCCTTGACAACTTCAATCTTTTCTCCATTTAACATGAGTCCAGTTGTGAGGAATTTCATTTTATGTTGAGGTATAATCCACAGTAAAGACTGTAGCCTTTGATCTTCATAAGTAAGTGTTTGAAGTCTTCTTCACTTTCATCAAGCAAGGTTGTGTCATGTACATATCATAGGTTTTTAATGAGCCTTCCTCCAATCCAGTTGCTGCATTCTTCTTCATATAGTTCAGCTTCTTGGATTATTTACTCAGCATACAGATTGGATAAGTATGGTGAAAGGATGCAACCCTGACACATACCTTTCCTGATTTTAAATCACAGAGTATCCTCTTGTTCTATTTGAACGACTGCCTCTTGGTCTATGTAGTTTCCTCATGAGCACAATTAGGTGTTCTAGAATTCTCATTTTCACAATTAAATCCATAATTTGTTATGATCCACACAGTGAATGTCTTTGCATAGTCAATAAAACACAGGTGAATATCTTTCTGGTATTCTCTGCTTTCAGCCAAGATCCATCTGGCATCAGCAATGATATCCCTCATTCCACATCCTCTCCTAAATCCAGCTTGAATTTCTGGCACTGTCCTGTCGATGCATTGCTGTAACCATTTTTAAATTATCCTCATTGTAGTATATGTTATATATTTCTTGACCATTTCTCCATTATATATTTATTTATATACTTTCATGTTTATATCTTGTATTCTTCATTATTTAATATGTGTATAACTGTGCTACAGTTTTTATTAGATTCCCGTGGATTTTGTTTCTTTGTTTTATTTTAATGCCTCAATGACAATTTTTTTTTTTTTAGTATTGTACCCCAACTCCATTTTCCCCGTGAATTCTGTGGTATTTATTGTGCCATTATGCATAGTATAGTTATTTTTAGGAATGTATGTGCTGGGTTACAGCATAATGGACAGTACCTCGTCTTTACCTCCTTTTGATCTGATAGAGATGCCCACCATTTTATTAAAACATATCTCTAATGCTACCAATGACCACCATAACTAATTCCAGTGATCATGTATCTATTTACATCTTCATACCCTTTTGGCAATATTCGACACTGCCGAGTACTCCCTCCATTCTGTTTTAAATAACATATTACTGAACATCTTTTATGAATAGGCTATTGTCTTAAATCCACAGAGAATGGAAACATGAAGAAGCATAGCTTTTGTCTGATGGAGATGGTAAGGCAAAGGCTTGAACAGTTCTACTGCTGGAAAACTCTATGACATAAATGGATATGGATGCTATTGGCCTCACTTCTGTCTGTGGAAATCAGGAGGTTCTCACAGAAGATGCAGTGTTTTGAGATAATAACAATAAACGCTTGTAATGAACTTTCATGAATTCTCTTACTTTTTGAATATGTCACAGTTCCTAGACTGTCCCATCATCATGCTTATGAGTACTTATTAGATGTCAACAACTTGTCATAGCACTTAACTTGTCTTATCTTAGGCCCCTTGTCTAGCACAGTGACATCAGTTGGTATTTACTTAATAATGAAGGAATGCTCAACTACTAGCCAAAAAGTTGAAGGTTCAAACCCACTCAGAGGGACCTTGGAAGACCAGCCTGGCGATCTGTTTCCAAAATATCACAGCCTTAAAAACCTATGGAGAAGTTTTACTCTGCACACATGAGGTCGCCATGGGTTGGAACTGATCAATGTTAACTAACAACAACAACAACAAGGCTTTTAGTATATTTGGTATTGATGGACAAGGAATAGATAAAATGTTTAAGTAGAAAAACATGAAATAAAGAATTTGAGGCAGTAAGATTCCTGGTATATTTATGCAATATCTATTAGACTGCCATATTTTAAAGTTTTCTCAATAGCAAGTTAAGGAGTCCATACTTACTGTGATGGTTAACTTTAGGTGTCAACTTGGCTAGATTACGTTGTCATTGTTATGTGGCATTGAGTCGATTCTGACTCATAGAGACCTATGTGACAGAGTAGAACTGCCCCCATAGGGTTTCCTAGGCTGTAATCTTTACAAGAGCAGATCACCAGGTCTTTCATCCTGCAAGCAGCCGATGGGTTCAAACCGCCGATCTTTCAGTTAGCAACAGAGCTCTTAACCATTGCACCACCAGCGCTCCTTGGGTAGGCTATATAGTACCCAGTGATTTAAACAAACACTAACACAGGAATTGCTGTGAAGTTATTTTGTAGACGTGCTTAAAATCCGCAATCTGTTGACTTTCAGTAGATTGCCCTCAATAATGTTTGTGGGCCCCATCCAATTAGTTGAAGGCTTTAAGAGCAAAAGCTGAGGTTTCTTGGAAAAGAAGAAATTTTGCCTCAAGATTATAGACTTAATTGCTAAAAATTTCCAGCTGCAGGCCTGCCTTATAGATTTCAGACATGATTTTGAAACATCAACTTCTACCTGCATTTCTAACCTGCCAGTCACACACACACACACACACACATGCGTACTCTTTCTATTTGTCCTGTTTCTTTGGATAAGCCTGACTGATACACTTATCAAAACTTTTTTGCCGTATAAAACTATTTTTGCTAACTTTTGGCCAACTTATCTAGCCCTTTCTTTTAGTCTTTTAATGACTTGCTTTAGTCTTCTTTTTCACATTCTTAGAAATACAAAACGCTTCTCCATACCTATTTGTCCAATTCCCACTTGAATTCCAAAGGCCAGCTCAAACACTGCTTTCTTAGTGATTACCCCAGCAGGAACAGATCTTTCCCTAAATTTAAGCTTCCTGTAGCTTGATAAGGTATTAAACCTACTTATTTACTATTAAAATGGTCTCATATAAAAATTCATTGTTTGACTAAACAATAAGGCAAATATTGTTTCACAAGCACAGGATGGGACTTTATCTACTTCTTACTAATTTACTATTTAAACTAGGGTCACAAAGTTTTTTTACATCTGTACTTGTCTTCATACATATAGAATATAGCTAGCTATCAGAAGAGTTTTAAAATTTCTCACAGGGAAAAATAAACCATAATCTGAATTTAAAGATCTCAAGGAAAGTTGTATTTGTATTTCCATGTCAAGTGAAAAATCAATATATGTCATGAGTGACTTTGTTGTTGCTGCTAAAACTTACTTTAAAAGTACCAGTAACCAGTTGTCATAGAGTCGATTCCAACTCATGGTGAGCTCATGTGTGTCAGAGTATAACTGTGCTGCATAAGATTTTCAATGGCTGATCCTTTTGTTTTGTTTTGGAAGTATATCGCCAGGCCTTTCCTCTGTGGTGTCTCTGGGTGGACTTGAACCTCCAAACTTTTGGTTAGTAGCCAAGTGCTTATCCACTTGCACCACCCATGGACTCCATTACATGTCCTAAATTCAATGAGTTTAAATCCTTGGTTGAGCAAGTTTAAATACTAAGGTAGATGAGTCTACTTGAGTTTAAGTAGCCTTCAGGCTAAGACAGAAAGAAGTACTGCTCATATTCAGAAATCAAATTATTATAGGAAATTTTAAAAACCATATATTTGAACCCCTGATTCCAGTTCCAGAACATTTGATATCACTTCATCTGTCAAGAAATCTGGAATGTATTTCATAGACAAGCAAAAAAATTGTAATTATTTTAAAAAGAAGGATGATTGGATTTGTTTTAAAAATACCTTTCTGCCCACCATGTAGAAAGAAAAAGTACTGCCAAAGAGATAAATATGAGGTTATTTCTATACCTCACCTGGTGACAATGGTAATGGGAATAGAGAAGAATGGCTGGATTTTTAAGAAATTTTTCCAATGTAGAATTAAAAGACATTAAAAAACTGAGCATACGTGGATAATGAAGGGCAGAAAGTGGTCAAGGATAAAATTTAGGCTTTCTACTTGGGCAACTGAGTGGTTAGTGCTCCAGTGTACTGATATAAAAATATGAGAGTAAAAACAGATCTAAAAGGAAAAGAGACATAGGCAGATGATGAAGATTTAAGTTTCAAGTGCTTGCAACATCCAATTGAATAAGTTCTAAAGATTATTAGAAATACAGGTCATGAACTCAAGATTGAGGTCCTGGGATAATGAGTTTGCAGCTACCTGGTTATATATGATAGTTAAGTCATGAGCTGAGTGCGATAATGTTACTGGGATTAGGACAAATATCCAGAAGAAACAAGGAAGGACTGAACTTTTGCCTCTGGATGCTTGACTACTTCACTAATTATGCAATAATAAAATACTTTTAAATCAAATTTTTTAAATTAATAATAGTTTATTTGTGGGTGCATATACATTTTTATCATTTTTGTTATTAAATAATAGTTTATTTGTGGGAATGATTTTTTTTTTTTTAAAACATATCTGACCCCACAAATACACTATTATAATGAAAACTCTCAGCTTCCTAATGTGTGAAATTAAGTAGATTTCAGCTCTGATTCAAATATTTCAAAATGTTTATAATGTCAGAAGATTTAAGGGTTGAGGATTTCATTGTTTCACTAAATAATCCAATCACTAATCAAAAGCTTTACTTTCTGTTTTTTCAAGTGAGGCAATTTCCCATTTATCCCATTTACTTACTTTACCAGTACATTTTAAGATCTACGAAGAAATAATTCTAGGAGCCCTGAATTATAAAATGACTGATATACTTGTATTTATGAAGCAAACCATCACATTATGTAACAGGATTGTTATTGTTACTTTGACCTACATAAATTATATAGCTGCAACTTTGATAGTGAGGTTGAAAACTGAGCACAACATTCAGTGTAAAAACTAGAAAGCAAAACTCTGATTAGCAGAAGTTTGATGGTTATGATTTATGACTCACTGAAAAAAAATAGCAATACCTTAACAATCATAATATTCCTGACAGTGTCTCATTAATTGCAAACATGAACAGAGTCAATAGAGTTATTAGAAAAAATAGAATGGAGAAACACATTCACTAGTAAGAAACTGTCAAACATATCCTATTATCTTCATCTTACTACCTTCAAATGAATTCTTAAGTGTTATTATCCTGAAAATTGAATTTAACCTTGAAACCAATACAAAAAAAAAAAAATGATCCCTTGCCATTGAGTCAATTCCAACTTATAGTGACCCTATAGGACAGAGTAGAACAGCTCCATAAGGTTTTCAAGAATAGGGTGGTGGATTTGAACCGCAGACCTCTTGGTTAGCAGCCGAGTTCTTAATGACTGTGCCACCAGGGGTCCAATACAATAATACTTACTAAATATAGTGCAACTTGGGGAAAAAAGGCATTATAACATGTAAATTTTGTGTACCTTTATTATTAATATTTCCATTCACTAATTAAAAAGTTGACCGTGGGAACAAAAACAAGGCCAAAGAGAAAAGAGAGCAAGAACGTGAGAAAGAAGAAACTTGCTTCCATGTAAATGTATGCTCCATTGAATACTTATATAACCCTTTAATAATAATATAGCCTGTTTCTCATTATTAAGAATTTCATCCATTGCTCACAGGGGTTTGGACATTATGCTTAGTTTGGTAATAGAAAGCTTTCTGCCTTTTTCCTACCAGCCATCTTCAAATGATTAACTGATAATAGTCGCATAATGATTTCCAGATGTTGCTCACAGTACAAGGAGTGTCCACTTATCTTCTACACAGGAGGGTGTGGGAATTGAGACTCTCATAGCTGTAAAATAGAGATCACAGAAGAAAGTATTTCCCACCCAGGACCTGAAATACTAAATGAGGGGAAAGATTGCTCCTGATGCAATTTCATTCATTGATTCATGTGATTTTGGAATTAGCTGCTTTAGGACAAAGTACTTGATATGCTAAAAGAGGGATCGGGTTGCACAACAAATGCCTCAGAGGAATAACAAAGAAATATTTGGAAACTGTTTTCACATTCTCTTTAAATACTCAACTTTATTTGTAATTCAAAGGTAGCTTGAAGAACCTCTAAGGAGGAGGTAAAAGACAAAGGTTCCAGTTTTGGGAATTGAATCTCTGCCTTCCTTTCCAGCTGCAAAGTATGGCCATTCTATTTACTTTAGATATACCTGAACATTATTATTTTTAAGAATATAAGATCATCCCAAAGGAGCTTGGAAAATTACACGGCTTAATTTAGTCAGGTTTAATTAGCAATGATGGTTAAACCTAATAGTCCAAACCCTTAAGAAGTCTTTACCACATTGTCTGAATAATGGTCAAATTGAAAACCAGAAAAAAAGAAAAAGTTGCCTTCCAGTTGATTCCGACTCGTAGCGACTCTATGTTTATGCTGTATCTTGTGGTTTTAGCTTTCAAATGTTGTTGATGTTGTTACTGTTTTATCAAAGACCTGCTGAGAAAAGAGACTGAAGCCGATAAGCAGTCTCAATTCTTTTTAAGGAAATTTAGAAGGAGAAGTAAGAAAAAGCTACTTGAAATCAAAGGCATTTGATCTTTTTCAGAAATGCTTGAAATACGCAGAGTGGAAGGAACAACAGTAATGTGCTGTCACTGCTGAAAAGTTGATGAGAAAGATTATGGCTGAAGATGTGGTCAGGGAGCTCCACAAGGGGAGCTCAGGGAAGTGGAAAGATCAGAAAGGGGATGGCAAGACTTAGAAAAGCTGGACCCTAAGTCCAGGGTATCTCAACCTCACCCAAAGTTCTCATGACTAAAGCAAGAGTCCACAGCATCAAGCCAGGGAACCACAGATGCTCAGACATCAGGCATCTTAGCAGTGACTGGTATGACCTAAGGCTAAGAAACTTCTCAAAAGTTTGTCACCGGACCAAACCTTACAACATTTGTACAACACTATAAACTTTACCCTAATTATGTTTAAGATTAAATAAATTTCCCTCTAATGCAACAAAATTCCTGTTCAGGATCAGATTTAGGCAGTGGTTAGGAACTCGGCTGCTAACAAAAATGTCAGCAGTTCGAATCCACCAGCTGCTCCTTGGAAACCCTATGGGGCAGTTCTACTCTGTCCTATAGGGTCATTATGAGTCCGAATCTACTCGAGGGCAATGAGGAAATTTGTGTTAAGTTATGGATTAGTGATATCTGTCATGGATAGGGAAGGTGACAGTGGTAGGATATGTTTCATTATTTACTCTTTCCAGTCCAGTGGGCTCATGTTTTAGGTGGGAGGGTGGATTATGTTCATTCTGTTTCTCACCAAAATTCAAGATATTGTATGAAGCTTAGCAAATGGATTGGAATATCAGACCCAAAGCTTAATAACGTGTAACCTTGAGCTTGACTTACCATGCCTCAGTTTTTTCATATGTGAAAAGAAAGTGATAAAAGTATTAATTGGACAGGATAAGGATTAAAGAAGATAATTAAATTGTTAGTACAATGCTTGGTACATAGAAAATGCTCAATAAATTATTATGATTCTATGAATTATTTGAAGATTTATAACTTTGACTTCCTTCTCAGCTTTTCCTCTAAATTATAAATTCAAATGCTATTAGAAGATATCAGTCGATATTCTCACAAAAATCTTTTCAATGTATAATGCTCCTTTTTATTAATGTTAGTATGTAAAATCCAAACTGAAGCATACTCAACCATTCAAAACAATAATTATCATAAACACAGAATAATTAACTGCATGATTAATCTTGTTTAGTAATTTGTTTCAATGATCTAAATATCCACCATTCTTCTACGTGTAATTGTAGTTCCATAGCAGGGCATGTAAAATAAATGCTTTATTTCTAAAACATATAGATGCTTTCTAGTCTTAAGTTTACCTTCATTTCCCCTTTTTTGCAGAAGCTCACTTTTCATCTCACATAATTTATGACTTTTGTTGATCTTGTCAATTTATTTTAGATACTGTTTTAACTAGCTTGTGTGTGTGCCTGTGTGTGTGTCTCTCTCTCTATAAATGTATATATAAACCTACTTGAATTGCTTATAGGTTAATCCTTGCTTTATAACTTCAATTCTTGACGTCTTGTTTCTGAATTAGTTACTGTCATTTTGCTTGACCTTTTCAATCTTAGCAGTGTCCTTCCTATAAATACAGCAACAAGAATTAAACACAGTAGTCAGAATGTGGTCTTACTGCAAACTTAAGTACTGATAGAATGACTGTAGTCATTTTGCACTTGGAAATAAGTACACCAAGGTCATTTTATCTCTAACCTTGACTTGTTTGCTTCCATTTTTCTAGATGCCAGGAACTAACAAGCCCTGTTTAAAATAAAAATAGTAAGAAAGTGATTAAAATATTATGACTAGAAACAAGGAACCCTAATATTTCAGCATAAAGATAAAATGATCATACATTTTAGCATAAAATAAAATGATCAGAGATATAGATTATATTTAAGTATATTAAACAATTTTAAATATTAATCTATGATCTTATAATTAACATTATATTACTAATGGACAGTCAAAAAGGAATAAAGAACCCATTATGTACCTTGCTTCATTTAGCTCATACTGATACCAAAGCACACTCTCCCCTCTCCATTAATCTCACATATCAACTTATTTTCCGTACCAATTCAGTGAATGAGGAGTCCCTTGGTGGAGCACATGGATAAGCACTCAGCTACTAAATGAAAGACTGGAGGTTCAAATCTACCCAGAGTTGCCTCGGAAGAAAGGCCTCGGGATGTACTTCTGAAAAATCAGCCATTGAAAATCCTATGGAACACAGTTAGTTCTACTCTGATACACAAGGTGTCACCATCAGTTTGAATTGATGCAAGGGCAGTTGGTTTGATATTTTAGTTTGGTTTTCAGTCAATAAAGGCTTTGGCTCCTTTGTACTCTCTGTCCACACCTACTCCTACTCCTGCCATCAATCTAGATAATTTAAATAACCAGGAGGGAAATACAATCGTCCTCATCTCTCTGTTACTTGACTTTCTTATTCCAGTGATTATTTATTTCACTTCATCTAAACCACCCACTTTCAGGACTACACTTTTCATTACTAGAATCTCCAATACCTCTGAAATAATTCACTCAAGGATTCCACTTTCTACTCAAAGTTCTCTAAAATTCAAGTTTATTTGCTCTAGTGTTTCCAGTAAAATGGTTCTTTAACCTTATTAAGATTTCCATCCATTGACCTTGCCACATTTTTTCCAAACAATATGTCACCTTCTTTCAACACTTCCTTCTTTATCTAGCTTAGATTCCATAATTCATCGATGTAATTATTTCCATACAATACTTTAAATTTGCCCGACCCCCTTTTTTCTGTTGCTTCAACTTGGGAAACATTAGCCTCTTTGGGGTACAGCTAAGACTTCTGAAGAAAACCATATATCCAGATAGACTGGTACCATTGAGCAGTCATGATTCATAACCTAAAGCAATAATCCTCCCAACATGCCATTTCTTTACTACATTTACTTTCTGACTGTCTGCAATAATAAATTCATGCGTTCTCCACCTCTACCCTACAGTCTCAACTGTGACTTAAACTTATATTTCTTTGAGGAAAAAGGCAGCTTATATTCAACCACTAAACACATAAATTTACCTGGATCTATGCAGGTCTCTTTCTTACCTCTTTTTGAAACAGAAGAAATAACCCTTCTTTTAAAGCTTAGTTCCTCCATATACCTTCTTGCCATGTTAGAATATTGATGTGAGGCAATTCTCCAAGAGTTTCCATGTTTCTGCACATTGCAAATAGGGACACAGAGTGTATTGGCTTTGTTCTGTCTTTTCAAGGATATTTATATAGTGAACATCCTTGGAAGATAGCATAGTGTCTCCCTCTGGAGAAGACAGATTTGTTTACGTCCTCTCCAAGGAAGATACCGTCTCCTCTGTAATAAAGATTGGGTGGGTTTGTTTGTAGCCCATTATAAAAGCTCTAGGTTTCCTAAGTTTGAGTGTCCTCAGCTGTAAGGCAAATCCACTGCATTCAGAATTATCTGGCCGAGGTTGCTTCGTTCCTGTGGGACCTAAGAGGCAAGAGAGGAACAGACGCAAGCCTAAAAATCAAGCTTGCTGGATCATGCGTGACAAAATCCTTTTTTATGCACAGTAGTCTTGTGTCTATAGGGTCACTATGAGTTGGAATCAAGTCGAAGGCAATGGTTATTTATTTATGTTTTTAGTCTTGTGTCTGCTGGAAGCATCCGTGAATCTGTGACAGGCTAACAAGTTAGCTTGCAAACAAGATATAAATGTCAGCCCGTCACTATCCGGGACTAACCCTTCTCTATTTTCACCCTGTCATGGTTTGAATTATGTCCCCCCAAAAATGTGTGTATCAGTTTGGCTGGGCCATGATTCCCAGAATTGTGTGGTTGGCCTCCATTTTGTGTTTGTAATTTTATGTTAAAGAGGATTAGGGCGGGATTGTAACACCACCTTTTCCCAGGTCACATCCAATTTAAAGGGAGTTTCCCTGGGGTGTGGCCAGCACTAACTTTTATCTCAAGAGATAAAAGGGAAGCAAGCAGAGAACTGGGGACCTCATACCATCAAGAAAGCAGTGCCGGAAGCAGAGCACATCCTTTGGACCGGGGTCCCTGCGCAGAGAAGTTCCTAGTCCTGGAGAACACCGAAGAGAGGCAGGCTGACAGAGAGAAAAAGCCTTCCCCTGGAGCTGATGCCCTGAATTTGGACTTTTAGCCTACTTTAACTGTGAGGAAATAAACTTCTCTTCATTAAAACCATCCACTTGTGGTATTTCTGTTATAGCAGCACTAGATGACTAAGACACACACCCTCTCATAAATCTTTAACTTCTTCTCTGTGAGATCATTTCCATAAGTACAGATCTAAAATCAGCTTCTTCAAAATACCTAAAATGAAACTAAAATCATTCTTGATGCTAAATTCTCTTCCAGCTGGCTTCCTCACTCTCAAGTTCTTGTCGAAGATAAAGTTTCTTTGTATACCCTTCTCAACTTCCATGTACACTTCTACTCACAACACTTTTAGCTTCCAATCTTACTGCCTCCCAGGAAACATACTTGGAAGGTAGTGAGGGACTTTCGTATTGTCTAAAGACAATGGATACTTTTCACTCTCATACTCCTAGTGCCCTCTGTAGCATGGTACGTGATTTTTAAAAATCCTTCTTTTAAATATTATATATATTCTTGCGTTTGATAATATCAAACATTCTTATTTTTCCTTGTCTCTAGATGCTTATTTGTAGATTCCATAACTAGTTTCTCCACTCAATATGATCTTTACATATCAAATGTCATTGAGGTTTAGCCATAAAGCCCCTTCTTTTCTCACCTTGTAATCTTCCCCTAGATTGCCTTTTCCAGTCTCATTGGTTTAATTAACATCTCTATACTGAGAAATCTCAAGGTGGCTCTCGAACTGCAGAACAGTATTCTATATGTCTCCTCAATAGCTCCATCAAGATGTTTCTCATGTGTGACAAAATTAACATGACCTGGCCCACTACTCCTTCATAAGTATCCCACTGTCATTTTTCATATCTCAGTAAATGACGTTGACTCAGTTGCTCAACTCAGAAGTTTGGGCGTTAACCCTTATTCTTCTATTTGCCTACTCTTACACAACACATTACCAAGTCTTATGTTTTGCCTGAAAAATTTATCAATACTTTTTAAATATATATTTTGTCTACTACTATCCATCTTCATTTTCACCACCTTAGTCTATGCTACCACTTCTCTATCTGTTGTTCTTGATAACAGCTTCCTGACTTTTAATTGACTTATCCTCTTCTGGTCCCGTTATCATACTTTGAATCCTTAAAATTTCAAAGTGTTCCTTGAAACATAGAAATTAATCCATGTATTTTATCTGCTTGAAGACAAATGAAGCCCTGGTGGTGCAGTGGTTAAGAGTTCAGGTTGCTAACCAAAACGTTGGCAGTTCCAATCCTCCAGCTGCTTCTTGGAAACTCTGTGGGGCAATTCTGTTCTGCCCTGTAGGATCACTATGAGTCAGAACTGACTGGACAGCAACAGATTTGGTTTGAAAGGGAAATAAATAAAGAATAGTTTTTTTTTTTTAATAACCACCTATTGTCCTTAGGGGAGCATTGCTCATTTTTGCCATGACATGCAAGATCCTAATATTGTCCCCTGCATACCTCTACACCTTCACTTAAACCCCGCCTCCTCCTTTTCCTCAGCCCGTGATGCTAGCTTATTTAGGTTCTCTGAAATGCCAGTCTTTTCTGCCATAAAGTATTTTACCCTTGTTTATTTCCTTTGTCTAACATGCCTTTCATCTCATTCTTTACTTAACTGTTTCTTGTTCTTCAGGTCTCAGTTAGATTTCAGTAACGGTGCATTGTTTTTAATTTATTTCATAGTACTCAGCATAATTTTCAACTATGTTTTAATTTCAGCTTATTTATTACCTATCTCACTTACTAAACTCTAAGCTTCACAGCAGAGCCATTCATTTTTATTCACCATTAAAATTCAAGAACCTAGAAGAATGTTTGGCACAATAAAACAAACAAAAAACCTGTTTCCATTGAGTCGATGCTGACTCATAGAGACCCTATAGGACTGAGTAGAACTGCCCCCTAGGGTTTCCAAGGAGCAGCTGGTGGATTCGAACTGTTGACCTTTTAGTTAGCAGCTGAGCTCTTAACCACTGTACACATAGTGCATACTTAATATGTTTTGAAAACAAATGGTTAAATCAATGGAAAATTCAAATTACAAAATAGATATTTTCCTACATTTAAATGTACTATATTTTGTTATTATTTTATTAACATTATAAGTTTAACATTTTATTTATGATAGCATTCTGATGAACACCCTAAGAATTTTGTCATCTATGCCAACATTCAGTGTGCACTGAATAGCACTCTCCAATATAATTTTGTGGAGGTTACCCAAATTTGTTTACCTAAAATGTTAGGACAATATCAGAATTCATTTTGTAGTGTAGACATGACATAAGTTGATTACTAAGGAAGTTACATGATACAGTGAATTCCTTCTATTCAGAGTTCAATCTAATCAGGCCACTTTCAACTTTTATTACTCAGTCTATGAAGATGAAATGATCTTGTAAACATGGTTGACCAGAGAATCAAAAGGAATTCTAAATGAAATAAAACATAATAGATACAGAGTAAATAAGATCAGTTAGGAAACAGTTCTATTTTGAGCTGTAACATTTCTTTCTTTTTAAATCAACACTAAAAGTAAACATTTATGTTGGGAATTTAGTTACTCTAACATATTATAAATGTGAATTTCAAAATGGTTTTGTATTAATTTCCATTAAGATATTAATTCAAATTAAAGTAAAATATAGGCATTAAATGTTAAAAAGAAGACTACATCTTTATTATGGGAATATTAGCCTCTCTACATAGCAGAATATCAATTTTCTTTTTTCTTTTTAATCTAAGAGCAAAGGGTAACTTTCAGTACTTAAATGCATCTATGTCATTGAATAAAAGATTTAAGTTTTAAATTTGGTAAAAATTATGTCACTGACCCCCAAATATTATTTGTTCTAAATAGAAGGGATCAAGATAATATTTCTGCAAGGTTTTAGAATATTTTCTGTAAAACTAAGGATCAGATCTGAGAAATCAATCTATAGTAAGAAGCTTTATTATAGCTGTCATCCATCAACTTGAGTGGTGTTTGAAATAGGAATGAACATACTTTTGGCTCATCTTTTTATATTATTTTAAGATTCCTTGTTTTGAACATGAGTTGGATGTGAGAATCTACTTATTGGCAGCCAATGAAATTTCATCAGAGATACCAGTATTCTAGTCATTGCAGAACTTTCAGAAAATAAATAGATAATGGAATTATGTAGCAATGAGCTATTTGGTGAGTTTTAACTCTGTGATAAAATTTTCTTCTTTTAATGATTAAACTGTAAGGAAAAGTCATTATACTCTTAAAAAAAAAAAAGAAGATATCACCATCCCAGTCACCAATTTGCCAAAATAAGTATGAGCCTATGGACACCGTATTGTTTCTGTTGTGTTGGTATTTGTGTTTTTTTGAATAGCGTAATTTGTGTTGCTGGTATTATTGCGGCAAATGGTGGTCATGATGTTACTTTTTTTTGTAACATGTCCTAACATAGTGGCATACATTAGAGCCCCTGCCCAATTTCAGTGTCTGGAATCAAACCAGCTTCTGGGATCATATCCATGAATTGAATAATGTTGGATGAGTGGTCTTGTATAATTGGCCAGTGACTTCTGTGTGTTTCTCATTCTTCCCTTTTTGAATGCAAGTTTTTCAGTTTTTATTTTTTGCCAATTCAACATTTTTCAGGTGTATAATTTAGTGATATGAATTACGTTAATCATCTTGAGCAACCATCACACTGAATGCAACTTTTTAATGAGCTTGCCCTGCCCCAGCTCCATCAATGTTTATTGGATATGATTTGGGGGTGAGCAGATAGCTTGTGTTATAATCTGTGAGGAAGTACATCTGGACCTGATGGAGAGGATTGAGCAGAGATCTGTTCATTGAGTTGCCACAGCATCTGGAAGAGGCTGTGGGTTATCTCCCTTGAGGAGGGGTGAGGATGAGTTATTTGTATGGGAAAAATATTTCAGAGCCATCATTTGTCTTTCAGTTTGTCATACTCTAGTGGCTTACGTGTTGCTAGGATGTTAGAAGTTATGCTACCGGTATTTCAAATACCAGCAGGGTCATCCATGGCTTCAGCGACACTTCCAGACTAAGGCAGACCAGGAAGAAAAGCCTGGTGAGTTACTCTGAAAATTAGCCAATGGTGTGGTGACCCCATGAATCACAATAGAATATTGTCTGATAAGATGACACAGAAAAGGACAATGTTTTCTTCTGTTGTACATGGGGTTGCCATGAGTCAGAGCTGACTTGACGACAACTAAAAACTATTCAGAGAGAATGTTAATTATTTCATTTGATTATTAGTTGCACAGAGAGATTGTACATCTCAGCCTCCATTTTAGTTGTCGTGTAGAACTATCTTGGAAATCACATGTTGAAGACAGCAGAGTCTCCATCAGTCTGAGTCAGCAGCATTACCTGGCTGATTTGCAAGCCAACCCAATACTTTTACAAAAGAAAAAAAAAAATTCTATTGTGTTGAGTCTGTATATAGCTTAGGCTTATTTGTAATAACAGCTAGCATTAGCCTCATTCTCTAGTTAGTAAAAATGAGACAGAAAGTTCAAGCAATTTCAGTGAATATTACATGTTAAACCCATTTTAAATTCCTAAGAAATGTCTTAGTATACATTATAGATTGAAGTTTTTTCCTCAGAAAGATATGTTGAAGTCCTGTACCTGTGAATATAATCTTGTTTGGGGAATAGGGTTTTTCGTTGCTGATGTTACCAGTTAAATAATACTGGAGTAGGGTGGGTCCTAATCCTACTCCCTTCTGAGTGGCATTTTATGAAAAACGACGCACACGGAAACAGGAACACGTGTGGGGGAAGACAGATGCCCTGTGATGATGGAGACACACGTGTCTTTAAGCAGCAAAAATCTGCTGGCAGCCACCAGAAACCAGGAGAGAGGCATGAAACAGTTCCTCTCCTAAAGCTCCCAGAAGACATCGATATGGCCAAGACCCTGATATGGACTTCTAGCCTCCAGAACAATGAGAAAATAAATTTCTGTTCTTCAACACCACCCACTTTGTGGTATTTTGTCATGGTCGCCCTAGGAAACTAAGTATAATTAATAAATAATAAACTCATATTAAGTACAATGGTCAGAAACATATGACCAAATATTACATAAATCGTTCATTTACCTTAAAGACAAATACAGGTAAAAATCCATACACGCATGTATACCTAGAGTGTTCTATGTAGGATGAAGAAAAGAACAAGTTCTGTATTTTTATTTGTATGATAAATAGTTTGTTTACAAGAGTAGTTTTCAACTCTGAATTTACATTAGACCCATTTGAGGAGTTTTTATTAAAACACTGATTTCTAGTAACCACTCATTAGAATGCTTTACAATCTCCTGAAGAGACTCTAATGTGTAGCTAGAATTGAGATCTACTGGACTCCTCAGCAATAATTTAGCCAATTTCAACTGACGTGTTTTATTTTAATCCCCAATATAGGTTAATTGTCTGCAGACCACAAATTACTCTCAGCATTTCCTAGTCAGGAGTGTAGATCAGGATCATGTGTAAATCATACATGCACATGCACACACACACACACACACTCACACACACATGTCTGCTTACATCTGTACAAATTCTGATGCAGTAGGTCCTGAGTGGGGAGACCTGCAATAATGCAATATAATTTTCTTAAAATACTGTCTTGATATAGCTTTGAGGCCCTGGCTAGAACGGTATCTGTTCCCTTCTTTTTTTTTTTTTTTTGTATTCCAATAAAACTTCACATACAAAAACAGTGGCCTGCAGCTCATAGTTCCCCAATTGCTAAGCTAGTCAAAAAGTAAGTAATCTCTCCTTTCTTTAAACTTAGATATAGACATTTAGGCCATGTTTCCAGGTCTTATCTCCTTGATAATCCCCTTTTCTCATCCATGTTGGGGTCCCATGCAGAGCCTAACACATTACTTTGCCTCTGATAGACTGACTGAATGAATAAATAAATGAGCAAATGAACAAGCAAATGGCTTTAATTCAGAGGTGGTTCCAGTGAACAATCCAGGCAAAGATCAATCAGAACAGGAGCCCGCTGTGGACAAACTGTGTGACTGATCCTTCTGCACTATCACAGCCCAGTCCTGGACAGAGCATGGTTATCAGCCCTGCAACTGCTCTATTGAGACCACCCCCTATCACCCTTTCCCCCCACCCACCTAACCCAGCTTCATGTCACAGCCTTGGTAGGCAACCATTTAAGGGTTCAGTTTCCAAATCTCAGAAGTTAATTATGAGTAAGGGCAACTGTGGGGGCCTCAGTTCTCAAAAGCAAACTAGGTTCCAGTGACTAATCCATCTTTCACTCTGGTATTTTTATTCATTCCAGAAGAAATGTGTACGAGTCACAGCTCCAATTGGAGAATTTTGTTTGTTTGTTTATTGTTGTAGTTTAAGTGAAAGTTTACATTTCATGTTAGTCTCTTATACAAAAAATTATACATGCGTTGTTATGTGACTCTAATTGCTCTCCCTGTGCTGTGACAGCACACTCCTCCTTCCCACTCCTGATTTCCCATGTTCATTCAACCAGCTCCTAACCCTCTCTGACTTCTCATCTCACCTCCGGACAGAAGCTGCCCATTTAGTCTTATGTATCTACTTGAGCGAAGAAGCACACTCTTCACAAGTATCATTTTATGTCCCACAGTCCAGTCCAATTTTTGTCTGAAGAGTTAGCCTCAGAAATGGTTTTAGTTCTGGGCTGATAGAGAATCCAGTCGCCATGCTTTCCGGGGTTCCTCCAATCTCAGTCAGACCATTAAGTCTGGTCTGTTTTACTAGAATTTGAGTTCTGCACCCCACCTTTCTCCTGCTTCATCAGAGACTTTCTGTTGTGTTCCCTGTCAGGGTGGTCACTGATGGTAGGCAGGCACCATCTAGTTCTTCTAGTCTCAGGCTGATGGAATCTCTGTTTTTTGTGGCACTTTCTGTCTCTTGGGCTAATATTTTCCTTGTGTCTAAGGTGTTCTTCATTCTCCTTTACTCCAGGTGGGTTGGGACCAATTGATGCGTCTTAGACAGCCGTTCACTGGCTTTTAAGACCTCAGACGCCACTCACCAAAGTAGGATGCAGAACATTTTCTTAATAAACTTTGTTATGCCAATTGACCTAGATGTCCCCTGAAGTCATGGTCCCCAGACCTCCACCCCGGCTACTCTGTCCCTCGAAGTGTTTGATTGTATTTAGGAAACTTCTTAGCTTTGGCTTAGTCCAGTTGTACTGACCTCCCCATAGTGTGTGCTGTCTTTCCCATCACCTAAGATCATTCTTGTCTACCATCTAGTTAGTGAATAACCTTCACACTCCCTCCCCACCCTCGTAACCATCAAAGAATGTTTTCTTCTGTGTTTAAACCTTTTCTTGAGTTCTTATAATAGTGGTCTTATACAATATTTGTCCTTCTGTGACTGACTAAATTCACTCAACATGATGCCCTCCAGATTCCTCGATGTTATGTTTCATGGCTTCATCATTGTTCTTTATCGTTGGGTAGTATTCCATTGTGTGGCTATACCATAATTTGTTTATCCATTCACCCGTTGATGGTCATCTAGGTTGTTTCCATCTTTTGGTTTTGTGAACAGTACTGCAATGAACACGGGTGTGCATATATCTATTCTTGTGATGGCTCTTCTTTCTCTAGGATATATTCCAAGGAGCGAGATAGCTGGATCGTATGGTACTTCTATTTCTAGCTTTTTAAGGAAGCGCCAAATCAATTTCCAAAGTCGTTGTACCATTTTACATTCCTATCAACAGTGTGTAAGTGTTCCAGTATCTCCACAACCTCTCCAACATTTATTATGTGGTGTTTTTTGAATTAATGCTAGCCTTGTTGGGGTGAGATGATATCTCATTGCAGTTTTGATCTGCATTTCTCTAATGATAGTGAGCATTTCTTCATGTGTCTGTTAGCTGCCTGAATATCTTCTTTGGTGAAGTGCCTGTTCATACCCTTTGCCCATTTTTTAATTGGGTTATTTATCTTTTTGTTGTTGAGGTTTTACAGTATCTTGTAGATATTAGAGATTAGACACTGATTGGATTTATTGTAGCCAAAAATTTTTTCACAGTCTGTAGGTTGCCTTTTGACTCTTTTGGTGAAGTCTCTGGATGAGCATAAGTGTTTGATTTTTAGGGGCTCCCATTTATCTAGTCTCTCTTCTGGTGCTTGTGCATTGTTATTTATGGTTCGTATTCTGTGTATGCCATGTATTAGGGCTCCTAGCATTGTCCTTATTTTTCTTCCATGATCTTTATCATTTTTGATTTGATATTTAGGTCTTTTATCCATTTTGACTTAGATTTTCTGTGTGGGGTGAGGTATGGGTCTTGTTTCAGTTTTTTTGCAGATGGAGATCCAGTTATGCCAGCACAATTTGTTAAAGAGACTGTCTTTTCCCCAGTTAATGGACTTTGGGCCTTTGTCAAATATCCACTGCTCATAGCTAGATGAATTTATGTCTGGATTCTCAATTCTGTTCCATCCGTCTATGTATCTGTTGTTATACCAGTACCAGGCTGTTGTGACTACCATGGTGGTATAACAGGTTCTAAAATCAGGTAGTGTGAGGCCTCTCACTTTGTTCTTATTCTTGAGTAATGCTTTACTTATTCAGGGCCTCTTCCCTTTTCATATGAAGCTGGTGATTTGTTTCTCCATCTCATTAAAAAATGCCAGTGGAATTCGGATCAGGATTGCATTGTATCTGTAGATAGCTTTGGGTAGAATTGACATTGTCACAATGTTGAGTCTACCTATCCATCAGCAAGGTATATTTTTCCACTTATGCAGGTCTCTTTTGGTTTCTTGCAGTAGTGTCTTGTCGTTTTCATTGTATAGATCTTTTACATCTCTGGTTAGATTTATTCCTAAGTATTTTATCTTCTTCAGGGCTATTGTAAATGGTATTGATTTGGTGATTTCTGCTTTGCAGTTCTCTTTGTCAGTGTAAAGGAACCCAACTAATTTCTGTATGCTTATCTTGTATCCTGATACTTCGATGAAATCTTTCTATTAGTTCCACTAGTTTTCTTGTTGATTCTTTGGGATTTTCTGTGTACAAAATCACATCATCTGCAAATAGAGATAGTTTGACTTCTTTTCTACCAATTTGGATGCCCTTCATTTCTTTTTATAGCCTCATTGCTCTGGCTAGGACCTTCAGCCCAATGTTGAATTAGATTGGTGATAAAGGGCATCCTTGTCTGGTTCCCATTTTCAAGGGGAATGCTTTCAAAGTCTCTCCATTTAGGATGATGTTGGCTGTTGGCTTTGTATAAATGCCCTTAATTATATTGAGGAATGTCTCTTCTATTATAATTTTGTTGAGAGTTTTTATCATGAATGAGTGTTGGACTTGGTCAGATGCCTTTTCTCCATCGAATGATAAGATCATGTAGTTCTTGTTTTTTGTTTTATTAATGTGATGGATTACATTGATTGTTTTTCTAACATTCGCTTCTTGAGCAGCTCATTAAGTCTGCTATCCACCTCTCTGCTTATCAGATTTTCACCTTCCTGGGCCACTATAAACCGAAAACCAAACCATTTGCCATTGAGTATATTCAGACTCATGGTTACCCCATATGTCAGAAAAGAAGTGTACTCCATAGAATTTGGACCACTCTATGTCCATCCAATTTGCCCAACTAGTGACAGTCTCTATGCCCCCTGAGCCTGCAGAACTATTCAAAATATTCAATCCCCAGGAAGCCCATGAAACCTAGCTAGCCTCACCCTGCTTGTCATACCTGAGCCCACTTCTACAGTTCCAGCCTGTTGTTACCTTGCACCTGGTACAACCCCCTGTTGGCCCTGTATCATGACATACTATGCCTCTCTGTCTCTGGGAACAGTAACTATAATAAACCCAGTTACTTTGCATGGCCTCAATGATTCCTCTTTTCCATGTCACACCTGACCTACCATCCCATGAATTTGTTAGAGCAAGACCCACAGCTCAGGACTCCATATCTTTTAATTTGGCTCATGCCAGGTCAAATTAGTGCTGTATTCTTGTATTCTACTGGGCAATCTTTGGATTGTTAAAGAAACAAATATATATTTCAGAAAAGTTTGCCCTTAAGCATTTGTCAAAATCTTTTATATTAATGCTCAGTTTTCTTCTTCATATTCCCATATCGTTATGCTTGCTATATCTGAAATTCCTCTAGTGGAGGGGGAAAAAAAACTATTAGTCTAAAATGAAAATATTAATTAAATTAATATAAATAATAAATATTAGTCTAAAACTGTTAGTCTAAACCGAAAAATTAATGAAATAGCAAACAGATTGAAAATCATTCTAACTACCCTGTTGTCAATTAAACAACTACTCTGAATGACTACTATTAGAATCTTTCATGCCTTCAAGAAGGAACGAGTTATAAGCGTGCCTGAAAGTAATTCTAAAGACGAGATTGTTCCCCAAGAGAAGAAAGCACATCTGTCTCAGACAAATTAAAAGGTACCAGACCTTGTGGAGGTCAATATTTTTAGTGTAGTTATCCCCAATGATCTCAGTTTTTTGGGAAGACAAATAGAATCTGTTCTATACGTATTTATTTATTGCTTTTGTTTGTAGTTATGGATTAAATTGTGTCCCAAAAAAGTATGTGTTGTAAATCTTAACCATTGCTTGTGGTTATAATCCTATTTGTGTGAATGGGTGATGTTTGTTATGTTAATGAGGCAGGATTAGGATGTATCTTGAGTCAATCTCTTTTCAGATATAAAAGAAATTAAACAAGCAAGCAAGAGAAGAAGAGCTGGGGGAATAGAGATACCAAGCTACATGAAATTGCCCAGGAGCAGAAGCTCAAAGAGACAAAGACTTTCCTCCAGAGCTGACAGAATTAGAAAGCCTTCCCCTAGAGCCCTAGAGCCAGCACCATGAATTCAGACTGCTAGCCAGCCTCCTAAACCAGGAGAAAAAAAATTTCTGTTTGTTAAAACCATCCACTTGTGGTATTTCTGGTATAGCAGCACTAGACAACTAAGACAGAATTTGATGCCGAGAGTGGGGTGTTGCTCTAACAGATACCTAAAATGTGGAAGTGGTTTCGGAATTGGGTAATGGGTAGAGGCTGGAAGAGTTTTAAGGTTCCTAATGAGCCCTAGTGGCACAGTGGTTAAGAGTTTGGCTGCTAACCAAAAGGTCGGCAGTTTGAATCCACCAGCCACTCCTTGGAAACCCTATAGGGCAGTTCTACTCTGTCCAATAAGATCACTATGAGTTGGAATCGACTCAATGGCAACAGATGGATTGCCTTGAAGAGACTGTTGGTAGATATATGGACATTAAAGATGATTTTGATGAAAGCTCATGAGGAAGTGAGGAGAGCTATAGGCAAAGTTTCTATCATCTTAGAGAATACATACAGTGCCAGCAACAGAATGTTGCTAGAAATGTGGATTTTAAATGTACTTCTAGTGAAGCTTTAAAAGAAAATTATGAACATGTGATAGGACAACGGAAATAGGGGATGCTTTTTATGCAGTAGCAAAGAACTTGTTTGAATTATGTTCAAATGTTTGGTGGAAGGTAGAACTTACTGATGAACTTGGCTATCTGATGGAGGAGATTTCTAAGCAAGATCTTAAAGTGGGCACATGGTTTCTCCTTGCTGTTTATAGTAAAATGTGAGAGGAAAAAGATGGACTTAACTGTGCAAAATGGAAACAAAACTTAAAGATTTGGAAAACTCTGTTGCATAAACAAGGTCACATGTCTTAGAATGTTCACCAAAGACTTGGCTACACAATCTTTTGTGACAAAGATTACACCTGTGACTGATGGATCTAACCAACTACCACAGCAGAAAACCCGTTAAGTTATGACAGTGAGGATTAAAACCAAAAACCAAACCTGTTGCCATCAAGTTGATTCTGACTCATATTGACTCTATAGGACAGAGTAGAAATGCCCCATAGGGTTTCAGAGGAGAAGCTGGTGGATTCAAACTGCTGACCTTTTGGTTAGCAGCTGAGCTCTTAACCACTGGGCCACTGGAGCTTCCAATGAGGATTAGGTTATGTTTTTTATGTTAGAAGGGCAGCATTATGATGTACCTTGAGTCAATCTTTTTGTGAGATATAAAAGAGATTGTGGTAGGTTGGGTTCTCTAGAGAAGCAAAAACTAGTGAAGTGTATATAAACGTATATATACTTGTGTGTGTGTATATATCTATATACATATACATATATATATATAGAGAGAGAGATTTATCTCAAAGAAATGGCTCATTACTTTGTGGAGTTTAGCAAGTCCCAAAGTCCAAAGTCTATGGGTCAGGTGTCAGCTGAAGGTGTTTCCTGACTCACATGGTTTGTTGCAGGGACTGAGGAACCCAAAATCAACAGGTCAGATGGCAGGCTGCTGTCTCACAGGGCTGCGGAAACTGGTGAATCCCAAAGTCAGCAGATCAGAAAACAGGATGCTGGTTCACAGATCTGTGGAGCTGGTGAATCCCAAAGTCACCAAATCACACGACAAGCTGCTGGTTCAAGTCCAAAGAACCAGAAGTCAGATGATGATGAGCAGGAAATAGGATTCAGAGCAAGCAAGCAATCTTTGCCAGCATGTCCATACATACATATTGGACGCAGGTCATACCCCGAAGAAACTCCCCTTACAACTGATTGACTGATCACAGCAGATCACATCATGGAGGATGACTACATCATTACATAACCTCCAAATTACATCATTACATAACTGTCAAACTACATCATTATATAACTGCCAAACCACTAAGAATCATGGCCCATCCAAGTTGAAACACAACTGTAACCATCACAGAGATGAAACAAGCAAGTGAGAGAAGTAGAAATGGGGTAAGAGAGATGTCAAGCCACATGAAGATAGCTCAGGAGCAGAAGCTCAAAGGGACAAGTTCCTTTCTCCAGCGCCTACAAGAGAGAGAAACCCTTCCCCTAGAGCTGGCACCCTGAATTAGGACTTCTAGCCTTCTAAACTGTGAGAAAATAAATTTGTTTGTTAAAGTCATCCACTTATGGTATTTTTGTTACAGCAGCACTAGATAACTAAGATGGTTGTTAATCCCAGAAATTAAAAAAAAAGGAGAGGAAGGGATCTCTTATAATAATTCATCATTCTAAAAGGACTGACTTATTACTCTATTTTATTGTGGCTGATTTAAAACAATAAAAGCTTGTGTTTTTACAAGATATACAAAATACTAAGATAAATATTAAAATCTAATTTTAGAATCACAAAGACTATCCTAGTCAATTTCTACCTACTAGGAAAACATTTCTTCCAACTTCTGTGTAGTCAAACCTCCCATTAGTCATAAATTTGCTGAAGGTCACTAAGGCCAATAATTTAAAAAGTTCAGTTCCTTTATTCCATAGGCGCCCCTTACTAGAAATGATGAACTTCATTAAGTTATAAGGTGTCACTTTTAATTATGTTATTATTGTTGTTATATGCCGTCAGGTCAGTTCTGACTCATAGCTACCCTATGTACTACAGAACGAAACATTGCCCAGTCCTGTGCCTCCCTAAGAATTGTTACTGTGTTTGAGCCCATTGTTGCAGCCACTGTGTCAATCCATCTCATGAGGGTGTTCCTCTTTTTCGATGACCTTCTACTTTACCAAGCACGTTGTCCTTCTCCAGGGACTGATAACATGTTCAGAGTATGTGAGACAAAGTCCCGCCATCCTTGCTTCTCAGGAGCATTCTGGCTGTATTTCTTCCCAAACAGATTTCTTTGTTCTTCTGGCAGTCCAGTATTCTTCACCAACACCATAACTCAAAGGCATCGATTCTTTGGTCTTCCGTATTCATTGTTCAGCTTTCAGGTTTATATGAAGCCATTGAAAATACCATGGCTTAAGTCAGGCTCACTTTAGTCCTCAGAGTGACACCTTTACTTTTAAACACGTTAAAAGAGATCTTATGCAGCAAATTTTCCCATTGCACCATGTCATTTGATTTCTTGACTTCTGCTTCATGGACACTGATTGTAGATCCAAGAAAAATGAAATATTTGACAACTTCAGTCTTTTCTCTGTTTATCATGACGTTGCTTTTAATGGGTACCAATAATTGTTAGAAAATTATTCAATAATAATCCTGCTTATTCTGAACCCAGAAATGAGATGTATCTAAAAATAAAATCTTTTGGAATTGATGACTGCAAATGAAATCAGATTTTTTTTTAATGTGGCAGTGGTCAAATTACTTATTCCACTTACAAAGCCTGAACCTGTCTTATATCATGTAATGTAATGTTCCTTTCAATATTTTGAGAATAGATTTTTAACTTTTTTCTAGTTAAAATTGTAATTGGACTTAGACTACAAAGCTGAGCTGAGTCTTCTGTAAGAGGCTAAGAAGTAGGTAAGGTGTACAGACTGGGAATCACCCATATGCATATCTCTGTGAGTTCAATGCTCAGACTTCTAAAGAAGATCAGAAAAACCACATGATGTTGAATTTATCTTCCTTTTTACTAGATAATTTCTTAAAATTACATGTAAGTTTCCAGAAAATGGCTTACTATTAAGGAAAACAAGTTAAAAGAAAGGCTGTAAGGTCATAAGTCAGTATTTCACAAGTGCAGGGCCTTTCTTTCTCAGTTCCCCCCTCCAATATTCCTTCTAACCACTTACAGGAAATTTGCAGATTTCTGTATATAAGCATCACCTGGCAAGGATTCCATTCATCTCTGAGGTAGTTCAATTCTTATCAAATCATACCAATTTTATACCTCAAAAATAATTGATTTGCAATTAACACTAAATGGTGAGGTTTGGTACCTACCTGATGGTTCAGAAATCAATTTACACTTGTTTACTGAGCAATCAAGGAGTCCTAGCGGCACAGTGGTTAAGCTCTGGGCTGCCAACTGAAAGGTCAGCAGTTCAAAGTCCCAGCTGTTCCATGGGAGAAGGATATGGCAGTCTACTTCCATAAAGATTTACAGCCTTGGAAATCCTATGCAGTTCTACCCTGTCCTTTAGGATCGCTGTGAGTCAGAATTGACTTGACAACGATGGGTTTCTTGGGACTCAGCAATCACTATGCAATGCAGTGCACTAGACATGGGAAAACTTTCAGACAGGTACATAGTTTGATCCTTAATTTTGATTAACTTTCAATCCTGTAGGTACTACAACATGCATGCATGACCATCGATTAATAAATTTGTCTTTAGGTGAATAGCTTATGTTATAGCCTAGCAAATTATAAGGTTTGCAGGGCTCAGAGATTTTGAACGTGGGGCTCTTTCTTCTCCATCTTTTTATCTTTCAGATATGCCAGACCTTTGCATACACTAGTAACTTAATGTGTGTTTAATAAAGAAATAATTACTGAGCAATGTTGAGAATGAGTTCGAAGGTGAGAAATATTGCCATATGCCAGAGCACACCAGAGCACATATCAGAAATGTAAAGAGTTGGAAATTTTACTTTCATGATTCCTGTAAGCCCATGTCAGCATGTTTAAAATTTGGTGGGAGTAGAGCCATCACTGAGATTCTGAAGAAAACAATTAACACTTTAGCCTGAAAAATATGCGTGCACACATGCACAAAATATATTTGCATGTAATTTTAGAGAGTCTTCAGATACTCTTAATTCCTTCCTTGGATACACCGAAGTGTCCATGGACCCTGGATAAAGAAATTCTGATATTTTGTCTGATGTCTTTTAACCTCACATGCTACGTATGCATGCTAGTACTTAGAGCTATATAGATTTCCCTATTACAATCCATTGTGAAATAAACTATCACGTATGTCTTAATTGTGGTCGTGGTTACCTGAGTATACATATTTGTCAAAAATCATAAAACTGTGTACTCAAAGTGGGTACATTTTTATTGATTTGTTTCTTTTTAAATGAACTTTATTTAAAAATTTTTTTATTTTACAGTAAAATATATCTCGATAAAGTTCATTAAGAAGGGAATAAATCAATCAAAATTAATAGCTCTTTTACAACTCCATAAATGTGTGGTGGAAGATCTACTCCCATAAAAGCATTATTTTGAGTGTGTTGTGGGACATCGTGGACAACTTTTAATTTATATTAACAAAAACCTGGTTCAGTTTGGATTAAAGATGTCCAGAAGAAGCCAGTGCTGAGCTGGGAGATTAAGACAATTCCATAGTTTAGGAACATTTTTTCTTACTCAGGGGAAATGTGTAGTGCCACAGAATGCTTCATTATGTAATCTATAACCATAGCTATATAAGAGAAAACTTGATATCTCAGGTCTAAAATATTCTCCATTGTATTTTCCCAGATAATTTCCCCAAATTCCCAATACCTTCTTTTTGCATGAGTAGACAAGTTTTATCAAAAGTACAGTAAAAATTATTATGGCTTATAATTTTAAGTCACAAAAAAAAAAAAAGACCAGACTTACTGGCCTAAAGGAGACTGGAGAAACCTCGAGAGTATGGCCCCCAGACACCCTTTTAGCTCAGTGGTGAAGTTACCTCCGAGGTTCACTGTTCAGCCTGGGAGTGGACAACCCCGTAAAACTAAATGAGACTAACGAGGTACAGGAGTCCAGTGACAAGGGCCAGAAGGCAGTAGGGGACAAGGAAGCTGGTGATAAGGAACCCAAGGTTGAGTAAGGATATTGTTGATGTGTTGTGAGATTGTTAACCATTGTCATAGAGCAACACTTGTAGTAACTGTTAAATGAGAAACTATTTTGTTCTGTAAGCCTTCATCTTAAGTGAGAATAACAGCACGATTGGAAGAGTACAGTCAATGTCACTGAACTGTGCATGTAGAAATTTTTGAAATGGTGTATCTTTGGCTATGTGTATTTTCACCAAAAAAAAAAAAGGTTGAGAAGTTAGAGGGTTAATATGTTGTGAGGTTGTTAACCAATGTCATAAAACAACATGTGTACTACTGTTTCATGAGAAACTATTTGTTCTGTAAGCCTTCACCTGAAGTACAATAAAATGTTAAAAAAAAAAAAAAAATTAAGGCTTTTCCTTGTCAGGTAGCCAATATGATCAATGTATTTGGATAAGCTCCAATTTTTTTAAATGATATCAGTGTTTACCATGCACAGTTCTGAGGGAGTTTCTTTAAAAAAAAAAAAAAAGGAAACCATGGAGGTTCAGCTACCTTGGGGAAACTGAGATGAAGACCTACCCATCTTTACTTGAAACAAATATATGCCATCTCTCAGCCAACACCTTCTTCTCCAAATCTGTTGTGACATATTGTAGTTCAAGTATGAAGCATATGGGAATATAGCTCTTGTGTTGTTCATGGTATGTGTGTGTGCTAGGACAGTGTCAGGAAGGGGATGAGTAATGACACTGCAAATTGAAGTCATCTGTTTATTTTCCACATATCTACTCAGAGCAAGCAGCTGCAAAGGAATTTCTCCCATGTTGCTTTGCCCATGACCTTGACCCCGAGAGTACCATCCTTCAAAGAGAAATGCAGAATCTCTTGAGAGAGGAACTGTATTAATAATTTATCTATGTTCTAATCCTCTATAAATAATAGTATATTTTTGTAGTCTGATATGATTATCTTAGTTCACATTCTTTTGTTAAAATATTTCTCCCTTGGTCAAGAGAAGATTAGTAAGAGCAAAACATTAGCTCACTACTGTATAGATCCAATCCACAGCAAATAAATCATAGAGAAATTTGTACTTATATTTTAGAATTAAAATGAAAAATATTATGACTATTTCATAAATGCTTGAGAAATCAAAGACCCTTCTATTTTCTGTTGTTGTCTGCAGTCGAGTCGATTCCAACTCATACGACCCTATATGACAGAGTGGAACTGAACATCGATTTCCTAGGCTATAATCTTTACAGGAGCAGACCATCAGATCTTTTCTCCTGTGGAGCCTCTGGGTGAGTTCGAATCACTGACCTTTTTGTTAGAAGCTGAACTCTTAACCCTTGCGCCACCAAAACTCTTTTGTTATTCTCTAGTCTATAGTAATTATCATAGGCAGAAATAAATATAGTCTGCATTACCCAATTTTGACCTTTAAATAATTTTTTTCCTATAGGGATTTCAAAGAATGGCTAGTTTTAACTGCCACATTGCTGACCACTCCACTTGCCTATCCAGATCTCTACCTCTATACTTATCAATACATTCCTTAAAGGACAATGAAGGATAACTTTGCTTCTGCAAATGACTAAAGCAGGCTAGCCCTTGTGCATAAAGTTCTTGGCTATATATCTTCTTTGAATATGTTCATCGCCAAATGGACCCATTTAATTTCTTTGTGGAATCGTAAAAAAGTTAAATAAGTAGACTTGTGTTGATCTCAAAATTTCTTAAATGATCAAAATGGCTTTTCCATTTGGGAACTTAAGTTTAACATGTTGCAGTGGAAAAAACACTGAAATGTAAGTTTAAAAAAACAAAACAAAACCATTGTTTACTCCCACCTCTAAAAACTATGTGATGACCTTGGGTTAGTGACTTGATGTCTCTGATTTTCATTTTTCCCTGCTCACAGATGAGGGATCTGGTCATTTATTCCTAAGTTCATTTCTAATGAAAAACTTTTGTTATCCAAGATTCATCACTGTGGAGGTATAAATATTTATTTGCCAGTCATACAGAATGAAAGGAGACATTATGCTTTCCTATTTCAGAAACTGAAGTACTTTTTTTCCTTGCTTACAGAATCATCCAGAGGGTACTGACAACATTTTGGTTCTTTCTGGATGAATACCAACACTAGCATTATACCATCATTTCTTGACATTTTGTCTTTGGACAAATTCTTTCTAGAATGATTTGACAGTTCAACAGAAGTATGAAAGTTGCATGGCATTTGAATATATACTGGTTACATAAAAAGCACACTATCTGTGTTGTGCTGTACTGTTTTTACTTGACACGTGTATTCCTATTTTCATATTATGCCCCTTTAACCTTTAGAAATTGGGATTATATGATTGCCACAAAATATGAAAAATTCCCTTGTTGCTAATCCTCCAAACAGTTTTCAATACCAGTCAGTTGCAAATGCTGCCTACCTCTTAAAGTTTCCAAAGTGGCAAGATTGCAAGTAACTGCCATAAATACTCTGTACAATTGTCCATCCTTGCTAATGCCAAGTGTACGTAGACATGTCCCAAAGGCTCAGGCAACTCTCATCTTAAATGGCATTTAAAGCACCCATACACTGTCAAGACAAAATAAAAATAATGATAATCCAAGACACCATGTGAAGATCCTACTCCAGCATTTCTATCTTGTCAGCGTGGCATCTCAAATAGCCAAATGAACTCACCACTTCGTGTTTCTTTACAGCTATTAATTTTCCTGGAAATGCATTGTCCTAGAAATATACTAAAAGCATGTAGAATAGCCCGGTTCAGCATCTCCCATCCTGGTGACATGATTCCTATAAATATCTCTGTCAGAGGTTGGTACCAGACCTTCACACAGGAGTGGTTCTACATATGTCATTACTATATGATATGACATGCCAGTCTACTCTGTCATTTGCTCCCACTTTGACTGAATTGTATTATAATCTTTTTGATACTAGTTCCTTCAGAGGAAATTTTTTATTGCTGTTTTATGTTTCAGTAGCCTTGGCCATTTCTCTGCCTTTAGTCTGTCACTGATCAGAGGATGATAATGTTCAAAGAAATGTACATAAATGTACATAATTAGATATATAATAAAGCCACCAAATGGTGGTTTATTTGGACTAGAAGACAAGCTTCATGTGCAAGCATTAATTTATTTGGTAAATATTGTAGACTGTTCAATAGAAGGAAAAGTAACAAACTTTATGAGAAAAAATCTATCTCTTACTGAAATGGTTCATTTTAGAATCAGATCACTAATAAATGAAAGAGACAGGAAATATCTCAAAACATTGCATGTCATAAGTTGTCATTTGTAAATGACATTGATGAGAAATTCTTCCTGCAATAAAATATTGATTTCAGCAGTCATAATGATATGAAGAACATGATGTGTTAGCATAAGAACACCTAAGTGTCTGTTTTTAACTGCCAAAGCAATTACATCAATTACATTTGTTTCTAGGAGGGGAAAAAGGACATTACCTAGGCCTTTGTTCCCATCGTCTTTTTTCCACATAATGTTCAATTTCCTGTAAGATAGGAAAAATGAAATGAAAATCAGCAACATGCTAAGAACATTGAAAATAGCGACACACAGTAAACCATATATTTAAACAGTATTCAATTTAAAACCAATTTCTAATCTCAAATTGATCTGAAAAGTACACACAAATGCATATCAGTGGTTTTCCAGGTTTTTTCATTTGCAGAGAGTAAATCTTAACAGAAAAATGGCTTTTTCCCCCTCAGATAATCTTCCTAATAATTATGAATAACCATATATTATTCTGATCAATCTAAATTTTTTAAATCATCGTAATAATATAGTTCATCTTTCAAGTTAGCAACTCCTGCTACTTTTCTTTTATAAGTGCAGTCTTTGCCTGTTTTTCTTTCTTAAAAATTTGCCAGACTCCATTCAACGAAGTCCAACACCCATTCATGATAAAAACTCTCAAAAAAATAGGAATAGAAGAGAAATTCATCAGTATAATTAAGGGCATTTATACAAAACTAACAGCCAACGTCATCCTGAATGGAGAGACTTTAAAAGCATTCTGCATGAGAACAGGAACCAGACAAGGATGCCCTTTATCACCACTATTATTCAACATTGTGCTGGAGGTCCTAGCCAGAGCAGAAAGGCTAGAAAAAGAAATAAAAGGCATCCAAATAGGTAGGGAAGAAGTCAAAGTATCTCTATTTGCAGATGATATGACCTTATACACAGAAAACCCCAAAGAATCCACAAGAAAACTACTGGAACTAGTAGAAGATTTCAGCAAAGTTTCAGGATACAAGATAAACCTACAAAAATCAATTGGATTCCTTCACACTAACAAAGAGAAACTTGAAGAGGAAATCGCCAAATCAATACCATTTACAATAGTCCCCAAGCAGATAAAATACTTAGGAATAAATCTAACCAGAGATGTAAAAGATATTTACAGAGAAAACTATAAGACACTACTGCAAGAAACTAAAAGAGACCTGCATAAGTGGAAAAATATACTTGCTCATGGATAGGTAGACTCAACATTGTGAAAATGTCAATTCTACCCAAAGCTATCTACAGATACATTGCAATCCCAACCCGAATTCCACCAGCATTTCTTAATGAGATGGAGAAACAAATTACCAACTTCATATGGAAGAGGAAGAGGCCCGAATAAATAAAGCATTACTCAAGAAGAAGAACAAAGTGGGAGGCCTTACACTACCTGATTTTAGAACCTATTATACTGCCATGGTAGTCAAAACAGCCTGGTACTGGTACAACAACAGATACATAGACCAATGGAACAGAGTTGAGAATCCAGTTATAAGCTCATCACCTATGGGCAGCTAATATTTGACAAAGTCCCAAAGTCCATTAATTGGGGGAAAGACAGTCTCTTTAACAAATGGTGCTGGCATAATTGGATATCTATATGCAAAAAACTGAAACAAGACCCATATCTCACACCATGTACAAAAACTAACTCAAAATGGATCAAAGACTTAAATATAAAATCAAAAACAATAAAGATTATGGAAGAAAAAATAGGGACAACGCTAGGAGCCCTAATAACTAGATAAATGGGAGCTCCTAAAAATCAAACACTTAATGCTCATCAAAAGACTTCACCAAAAGAGTCAAAAGACAACTAACAGACTTGAAAAAAATTTTTGGCTATGATAAATCCAGTCGGTGTTTAATCTCTAAAATCTACAAGATACTGCAAAACATCAACAGCAAAAAGAGAAATAACCCAATTAAAAAATGGGCAAAGTATATGAACAGGCACTTCACCAAAGAAGATATTCAGGCAGCTAACAGACACATGAAGAAATGCTAACTATCATTAGCCATTAGAGAAATACAGATCAAAACTACAATGAGATATCATCTCACCCCAACAAGGCTAGCATTAATCCAAAAAACACAAAATAACAAATGCTGGAGAGGTTGTAGAGAGACAGGAACACATATACACTGTTGGTGGGAATGTAAAATGGTACAACCACTTTGGAAATCGATTTGGCGCTTCCTTAAAAAGCTAGAAATAGAAGTACCATACAATCCAGCTATCCCGCTCCTTGGAATATATCCTAGAGAAACAAGAGCCATCACATGAATAGATATATGTACACCTATGTTCATCACAGCACTGTTCACAATGGCAAAAAGATGGAAGCAACCTAGGTGCCCATGAACAGACGAATGGATAAACTATGGTATATCCACACAATGGAATATTACGAATGATAAAGAACAATGATGATGCTGTGAAACATTGTATAACATGGTGGAAACTGGAACTTATTATGCTGAGTGAATTTAGTCAGTCACAGAAGGACAAATACTGTACAAGACCACTATTTTAAGAACTCAAGAAAAGTTTTAAACACAGAATAAAACATTCTTTGATGGTTACGGGGGTGGGGAGGGAGGGTGAGGGTTATTCACCAACTAGATAGTAGATAAGAATCATCTTGGGTGAAGGGAAGGACAGCACGCACTGCAGGGGAAGCCAGCACAACTGGACGTAACCAAAGCTAAGACGTTTCCTCAATATAATCAAATACTTTGAGAGACAGAGTATCAGGGATGGGGGATCTGGGGAGCATGGTTTCAGGCGACATCTAGGTCAATTGGCATAACAAAGCTCATTAAGAAAATGTTCTGCATCCTACTTTGGTGAGGGGTGTGTGGGGTCTTAAAAGCTCGCAAGCGGCCATCTAAGATGCATCAGTTGGTCCCAACCACTTGGAGTAAGGGAGAACGAAGAACACCAAAGACACAAGGAAAGTATTAGCCCAAGAGACAGAATGGGCCACATAAACCAGAGACTTCATCAGCCTGAGACCAGAAGAACTAGATGGTGCCCAGCTACCACCAATGATCGTCCTGACAGGGAACACAACAGAGGGTCCCTGATGGAGCAGTAGAATGATGGGATGCTATACATAAGAGAGAGAGAAAAAGTGAGAGACAGGTAGATAAATAGATTGACAAAAAGAGAGAGAAAGAAAGACACTACTGTGTACTCACTAAGTGCCAGGGACACGCAGTTAGTTTAAAGATACAAAAATCTGCTCTTTTAAGTGGGTGAGAGAATGAACACTGGATTGGATAAACTTGAAATCAAACTTGGCCCAGCTTACTACCTGTTTTATTTTAGGATTATCAATGTGAATATGACAGTACCTACCTTATAGGTAGAGGTTTATCTGTAAAATTGAGTTTATGCACAGGAAGTGTTTAGCAAAGCATTTGGCCCAATTAAAGTCTCAATGAATACACTCCCGTTAAGACACCATTACATCCCTCCAGTAATTTATAGTCAACAGGACAGATAAGTGAACAGAAAATATTAATAAAATGTGTCAAAAGCAAAGTTAGAGTTACGTCCACAATTCTATACACATCAGACAGTGGAGTCTTTGCTGTGTTGGGGGTTCAGTAGAGACTTGAACATGTCAACAATATCTGAGCTGATTCTTAAAGAATAGCAGTGTATCATTCTGGTATGTGCCAGAATTCACAAGCAATTTAAAAGATATGGTGCTTTTCAAAGTTTTTCCCAAAGTAGAAGTGAACTTATATTTCCTTAAAATCTGGGAGGATAACTGGAAAATACAAAATCTTTTAAAGGTGTCTATAATGCAGTAGAGTCCCTGGGCAGCTCAAATAATTCAGTACTCAGCTATTAACTGAAAACTTCGTGGTTTGAATCCACCTAGTGGCGTCTTGGAGGAAAGATTTGGTGATCTACTTCCGAAAGATCATAGCAATTGAAAATCCCATGGAGTGCAGTTCTACTGTGAAACACACGGGGTCACCATGAATCAGAATAGACCCCGCAACAACTGTTTTCTAAAAATGTTTTTTATACTGTTCTGGAGTCAAACATACTTACACTGATCTCAGGTTCTGTTACATGATAACCACTGGTAATCACTTATCTTCTGGCAGCCTCAGTGTCTTCATCAGGTAGGAGGGACTCATAGGAACACTTACTAGGGTTGTAAGAATTAAATGAGTTAATGCGTATGGAATCCTTAGCACAGTGACTGTCATGTACTAAAGCACTCCATGAACATTAAACTTGTTTTATATCTTTATAGTTTGATATTCAGTCTTAAAGTTTTTTATATTTCCATCAGCTAGAAGTTTGTTTTAATATAGAAATAATATTTGTAATTACTTCTTGTTGTTATGTGCCATGAAGTCTGTTCCGACTCATAGCGACCCTATGAACAACAGAGCGAATCTCTGCCCAGTCCTGTGCCATCCTCACAATTGTTGCTATGTTTGAGCCCATTGTCGCCGCCACTGTGTCAATCCATCTTGTTGAGGGTCTTCCTCTTTTCATTGATCCTCTGCTTTGCCAAGAATGATGGCTTTCTCCAGGGACTGGTCCCACCTGATAAGTTGCTCAAAGTATATGAGACAAAGTCTCCCCAACCTCCCTTCTAAGGAGGATTCTGGCTGTACTTCTCCCAAGAAAGATTTGTTCCTTCTTCTGGAAGTTCGTGGTATATTCAGTATTCTTTGCCAACACCATAACGCAAATGTATCAGTTCTTCTTCAGTTTTCCTTATTCATTGTCCAGCTTTCACATGCATAGGAGGTAATTGAAAATTCCATGGCTTAGATCAGGCACACCTTAGTCCTCAAAGTGACATCTTTGCTTTTTAACATTTTAAAGAAGTCTTTTGCAGCAGAACTGCCTATGCAATGCATTGTTTGATTTCCTGACTGCTGCTTCCATGGGTGTTGATTGTGGATCCAAATAAAATGAAATCCTTGACAACTTCAATCTTTTCTCCGTTCATCATGATGTTTTTTATTGGTCCAGCTGTCAGGATTTTTGTTTTGTTTATGTTGAGGTGTAATCCATACTAAGGGCTGGAGTCTTTGATCTTCATCAAGTCTTCTTCGTTTTCAGCAATCATGGTCATGTCATCTGCATATCACAGGTTGTTAATTAGGCTTCCTCCAATCCTGATGCTGCATTCTTCTTCATACAGTTCAGAATCTCAGCTTACTTGCTCAGCAAACAGATTGAATAAGTATGGTGAAAGGTTACAACTCTGACACACAACTTTCCTGACTATTAAACCACACAGTATTCCCTTGTTGTGTTCAAACAACTTATTCTGGCCTATGTACAGGTTCCTCATGAGCACAATTAAGTGGTCTGGAATTCTCATTCTTCACAATGTTATCTATAATTTGTTATGATCCACACGGTCAAATGCCTTTGCATAGTCAATAAAACACAGGTAAACATCTTTCTGATATTCTCTGCTTTCAGCCAACATCCGACATCAGCAATGATATCTCTCGTTCTAAGTTCTCTTCTGAATTCAGCTTGAATTTTTGGCAGTTCCCTGTCAATGTACTGCTGCAACTGTTTTTTAATTATCTTCAGCAAAATTTTACTTGCATGTGATATTAATGATATTGTTCGATAATTTCCACATTCTGTTGCATCACCTTCCTTTGGAATGGGCACAAATATGGATCTCTTCCAGTCAGTTGGCCAGGTGGCTGTCTTGCAAATTTCTTGGCATAGAGGAGTGATTGCTTCCAGCGTTGCATCCGTTTGTTGAAACGGATCAAATTTCTTAGCTTTGAGAAAAATTGAGCTTCAAGAAGGTATGCAGTTTTACACATATTTAGTGTTTGCCTACTTTAGACCAGACACTGAGCTGAATGCTGGGGATACAATGATGATAAAAAGGTGAACTTATAACCCAGTCGGGAAGCAGGCATTAATCAATTAATCATGCCAATACATGCATAATTGCAAACTGAGACAAATGCTCTAAAAGTAATCACATTAATGAATATGTAAATTTTCTTTAGGGGATTTGAAAGAATGAAATAAAGGAATCTGATTTAGATGAGGGAGAATGCTAATCAGGGAAGGTGTGAGCATGGGAACCATAGGATGTATAACAGTTCTGACTCATAGCAGCTCTATAGGGCAGAATAGAACTGCCCCATAGGGTTTCCAAGGAGTAGCTGGTGGATTTGAACAGCTGACCTTTTGGTTAGTAGCTGTATCTCTTAACCACTGCGCCACCAGGGGTCCATATAACAGTTAACTGATTAAATGGGTGGTGGGAGAAATGGGTGGTGGGAGCACTCCTGGCAAAGGCAACAGAATGCGTAGAGGTCTGTGTCAGCTGACAGAAACACAAAAAGCCTTCCCAGAAAAAAAAGGTAGGTTAGTTGGAGCACAGAAAGTGAGAGAGAGAGTAGTATGCCATGGAGATGAGGAGGTGGGAGTATACAGACCATGCCAGGCTCTGTATGCCATGTGGATCTGAGTCTCCTTCTGAAGAGCAACAGGATAAAACTGCAGGGTTTAAAGTTAGAGTGATGATTATCATTTTGTGAAATACTTGCAGTATGGAGATGAGAGGGAGGCCAGAGAGAATGTGGGGAGATCTCAAACAGGCTATGTTAGTGCAGCCCCTCTGATAAGCAGGGATTATATGTGCTAGAGAGTATTAGATGTACAATAAAATGGGGAGAGAGGTGGGAGAGGCTATGGAAGACATAAGGCTGTGGGAGCAACCAGACCACCATGCAGGTTTGACTCTGTGAGGAAGACAGAACAAGAAGCAATTTGGGTGAAAGCATCTTAGCCTGTAGTTTAACAAGATTAACGGAGAGCTCTTGAGTTAAAGTCATCTTTCAGGGAAGTCTGGCATCTCCCAGGAACGGGCCTACATTGGCAGCCATGCTATGCTGTCACTGGCTGGGAGCAGCCCATGGGAAGCTTGGCCTAAGCATGATTGTGGTGATGAGTTTTAGACTGCAGCAGCTGGAGCTGTTGTCAATTGTGCTCCTTGGTCAAATACATTTAGCAGTGGGAAATAATAGACGTGCATTTTAATGGAGGCCACACACCGCATTGGCCATGGAGATGGAAAGAAGTAAACAGACATGATAAAGATTTAGGAATTAAAGTCAACATCACTTGATAATGTTTTGGATGACCCACCTTATCAGAGAGGATTTCTTTGACCACCATGTCTATAAGAGTATCTCCTCTCACACATTCTTCATCCAGTTTTATTTTGGTAGTTGGCGTTTATCAAATCCTGACATATTAATTTTTTGATTAAATTTTGGATGTTTTTCTTTCAACATGTCCACCCATTATAATTTAAGCTTATAACTTCATTCATTGAATTTTTTATTGCCGCTTTGTCAGCAACTTAAACGGTGAACAGTATAGCTATTTGAGATATACTTGTGTGATAAGTGAATGGAGGTGGTTTAAGGATGAAACAGGAGAGATTGTCAGAGAAGACTGCAGTTTTACAATGTAAGCAACTCGATAGATGGCAATTCATTCATTCATGAACTGGGAAACTTGCCATGGGAGGAGATCAGAAAATCATAGTTCTTCCTTGTACATGATGAAATTGGAGTTTCTTTGAGACATCTTAATAGAGTTTGGTTTCTTAATAAATATTACAGTATAAAATTTAATGCAGGTAATGGTAAGTTGTAAGAGTAAGGATTAGGACAGGTTGTGAAGTCCACTTTATAGCATACTGTAGAGTCGAAATCTGTGAATTATGCTATAAAATCAACACACAATGTCCATCAAGACTCAGTTGACATATGATTGAAGAGGTTAATATCTCAGAAAGGTGATGTTTGAAGGAAAATTGCTCAACTATTATAGAAGAAGAAAGGGAAAAATCACAGCAGTGAAAAGCTGCACGTATCCATTTGGACACTTCCGGGGAACGCAATGGAACATTAGAATTATGTTTGCTTAGCAGAACCTTTCTTCTGTGAAATAGATATACAAAGTTATATTAGCAAATGCGATTATATATTTGATTCAACAAATATATATTTAATTCTGATTCCACACTTACAAAATTAGCCTACTTATGACTGTTTTTTCACATAGGTCTGCCAACTAGGTAAGTGTAAAGCTCATATAATAGCAATTTCTCATTGTAAGTTAATGATTTGGAATCCTGGCTTTATATAAAGATCTCCCGGGCTCAGTTAACTTGTGTCCCACGCCCATTCCTAAGAGAGGGATAAACCCAGGTCACATGTATTAACACAATCCAGCTTCTGAGCATCCAAGGCTCAAGGCCAGTTCCTGACCTGATAGATTCACCTAAGTAATAAAATGCCACCCTTTAGAGTCAGCCTTCTGGATATTGTTTTCAGTGTCAGAAACTGGACATTGTCGGTGCCTTAGGAAAAAATAAATAAACTTCAAAGCTGATAACAAAGTAAATGGCAGTTGGTCTCCAGAATAAATCTCTTTTTTTTTTTTTCCTCTCAGAAATGGAATAGTTTTCTCCCTCTAGGGACAAAAAGGACTTTAAGGTAATAGATGTTTAATTGTGGACTATTAAATGAGTGTAAAGTTAATTCAATCACGGCCAACAACATGTTGTGTGACTTTGGGAACAGTTTACCTCACTATATCTCAACATTCTCATATGTAAAACAGAAATAACAATATCTACTATATAAGGATGTTGTGGAAAATACATATTCTAATATATATGTGAAGTGCTTTAGATATATTAAATATCCAATAACTATTATTTAAAGACAGGACTTTATAAATATATAAAAGTTCTAGAAAGACAAAATAAAAAAGCTTACTCCTCTTCACTTATTTCCCATCTGATTTTTATACGACAATACACACTTTATGTCCATTAATCAGTAAGTGTGATTGTTAATTTTGTCAGCTTGCCTAGTTATTTGATCAAGCAGTAGTCTAGCTGTTGCTGTGAAGATATTTTCTGGATATGATTAACATTTATGATCAGCTGACTTTAAGTAAAGGAGATTACCCTCAATAATATGGGTAGGCCTTATCCAATCAATCGAAAGCCTTAAGAAAAAAAACTAAGGTTGCCAGAAAAAATTATGCCTCAGTACTGCAACATAAGCTGCCTGGATTTGCAGCCTGCTATGAGTTGGAATCCACTCGACTGCAACGGGTTTAGCTTTTTTTGTTTTTTTGTTTGGTCTGCCCCACAGTCTTCAATTTAAAGCCAGGTGGTGGCTGCACATGAGGTGTATTGGCCAGGAATCAAACCCTGGTTTCCAGCATGGAAGGGAAGAATTCTACTGCTGAACCACCAGTTCTCTCTCCCTCTCTCTCTCTCTGTCTTTCTCTCTTATAGGTTCTGTTTCTCTGAAGAACCCTGACTGATGCAGCAAGTCACTTTATTCTTTAATAGAAAGACAGTACAGATTTGGTCAGAATAACTGAAGAAATGTCTATAACTGCTGTGAGTAGTTTACCCATATACCGGCAGTCCCCACTCTGCAGAATGCCATGTTTCAGTGAGACTCATGCACATTGGAGTCGTACCAAGCAAAGACCCTGTTCCAATATGCACAACTTTCAGTGAGGACTGAAAGTGAGGACTGCCTGTAATGTACTTAACCCATATATTATTAACAGCTATGAGTATCATTACCCTCTTGTTCTTTCATCTATTTTTAAGAGAATAAAATTAATAAATATATATATATATTTACTCTGTTATTTATATATAGTGATTACTGTTTCACAGAGTAAATGCATGTAGATGACATTCTCTAAAAAAATCCATCATTTTTTTTCTCAAATTTTTTCTTCCTTCTTTGTTCAGTGTTAAAGAGATTATTATCCGACTTGCTATAAAACCTTGAAATTACCTTTAACGTCTTTCTTTGTTAGCCCTCATATCTGGTCAGTGGTTAAGAAGTGTCATTTCTGACATCATTCTGTCTCCCATGGCCATGATTTTTGCTATACTGTCCATTTATTGCTTCTATAAGAGATATAGCTGCCTTTATCTTTCCCCTGGCTAACTGCAAAGTTTTATTACTAGTCTGCTCTACCTCTCTCCCTTCAAATGAAACAAGCACAGTGTTTTCTGATTAATTCTCTTAAGACATAACTATAATCATGCTGTTTCTCTGCTCACAAAGCCTAAAACTGTTAATGGTTGTACGTTAAGTTCTTCTTCAATCCATGCCATAACTGTCCCCATAGTTTACTTCATTTCTCTAACTCAATACTCACCCTAAATTCAAGCAACCTGGAAGTACGTACCTTTACAGTTTTATTTCATGTGGGATAAACACCAACCCTCATTTTCCTCACTTGCATTCCTTACACTCATACCCCATATCCTTCACAATCTCTGAATGTCCATATTTTGGCCCTTTTTCACAATCAGATATGGTGTTGTTAGGTGCTGTAGAGTCAGTTCCGACTCATAGCGGCTCTGTAAGACAGAACAAAGCACTGCCTGGTCCTGCCCCATCCTCACAATCTTTGTTATGCTTGAGCCCATTGTTGCAGCCACCATGTCAATCCATCTCATTGAGGGCCTTCCTCTTTTTCACTGACCCTCTACTTTTCTAAGCGTGATGTCCCTCTCCAGGGACTGGTCCCTCCTGATAACATGTACAAAATATGTGAGACGAAGTCTCGCCATCCTTGCTTCTCAGGAGCTTTATGGCTATACTTCTTCCAGGACAGATTTGTTTGTTCTTCTGGCAACCAACTATAAACGTCACCTATTCCACAAAATGTTCTATTCCCATGCTACCTGTTTTCTGTGTTCCTTCTATGTCCTCATTTCCCTTAATCCTATGATAGGCATTATTTCCTATCATATGATAGATATTATTTTCTATATCCTATGATAGACATTATTTTATATTTTGCATGGTGGTCATTTATGCATGTAATGCGTCTCCAACTCTCCTGGAATATCTACCCATAGGGGATCTGAACCTGATTCATTTATGTTCCCCACTGTACCTTACACCTGACAACTTATAAAATTATCCACCAAAATCATTTATTTTAATAAAATAAAATAATAAATAAATAATAATAAACTAAATGAACAATTTGAAATTATCATGTTTTGATCATTTTAAGAACATGTATAAGTACTGCTACAACAACTCAGTGCTGTAGTTATGAGTAATTCATATGTATAACTAGATTCTCTATTTGAAAAAGTAAATTAAAAACCCAGTAACATTTTCATAGAGAATAGATATAATTATATGGAATGTGATCCTAAAACAGTTTTCAAATTGCACTCATTTCTATGTCTTTTATTATTCACAATTAGAAGGCATTAACCCTTTGATGACCCAGTTATTTTCTGCTTTGAATTTTTTGTTGAAACCATACGTTTTCATTAATGGAAGCATGCCGAATCATGCAGTGTGTCTGAATTTTTGGTAGGCAGTATTTTTTTTTTTTGCCCCCTCCCACAAGCCTACCCTAAGTGTTTAGTGGTACTTATGAAGTACCATTAATTAGACAAGAGTCCCTACCAGGGTCTATTGGTATACACAAGTAAGAAATAAAAATTTTCAAATTTTCTATTTTTCCTACCAAAAATTCAGACACCTCATATAATACCATGTAAAAACAGTAATTTGAGTCACACACCCATTTCTTCAGTTTCAAGCAGTCATAAAGTCCCCTGCCTTGCGGCAGCACACACAGTCAATAGAAAAACAGCTTCCCAATAAACCCCAGGGGCTGAAAACTTTCATGGTCTCTATATGTACCACTGGGCACGAAAGGGTTAAAAATATTCAACTGGAAGTCTTACTCTTTAGAGTAAAGATACTAGAACAAAATCCACTTAAATTCTCAGTTGCTGTCTAATTTAAGATCATTTTATATAAATGTCCTTAGAATTCCATACAGCAAACATATTAAGAGGATTACGGCTTTCCTCAAAGTAAGCTCATTTTCTTCAGGGCAGAATCAATAATTAACTACCATGGTATTTGTGCTTCCTAAACTTAGAGCCTTTTTAGAAGGTCCTTTTAATTTTTTTTGAAGATTTATTTTCTTGGAAGGAATCACACATTCTATTTTGTGTGTCATTTGGGAATTGCAAGGAATATCACTGCAAACAATAAAGAGAGAAACCTTGTTTTAAAGACCGCAAAGCACATACACCAACTTGTATCACACTTCTTTGGTACAAGCACACTTGAAGCAGTAAAGAGAAATCTAGGTACCTTACTGATGTAACAGGAAACTTTCTTCCCCTGAGTAGTTCAACAATTGCCACGAATGATGGAGATAGTTATTTGGATATTATTCTGTGAGGATCTCTGACCTTAGGAGACATAGACACAAGAAGATACTAAACAAAGTTTGCAACTCTTTTCACGGAACCAATAGAGTATTCTGCATTGCAATTGTTTAAAAAAAAAAAAAAATCAAGTGTACCAATTTAAATCAGGTCCAAAATACCCCAAAACACTTTCTAGCAGTAAGTGGAAAATTGTGATAGAATTCAAATAGAGTACTTCAGATAGTACACTTAAAAAAACAAAAACAAAAACCCTTAAACATTTAAATAACCTCTGTTGTCGTTGTTAGGTGCTGTTGAGTCAGTTCCAACTCAGAGGCCCTATGCACAACAGTAAGTAACACTTCCCAGTCCTGCACCATCCTCACAATTGTTACTACGTTTGAGCCCATTGTTGCAGCCATTCTGTCAATCCATCTCCTTGAGGGTCTTCCTCTTTTTCGCTGAGCCTCTACTTTACCAAGTATGATGTCCTTCTACAGGGACTGATCCCTCTTGATAACATGTCCAAAGTACATGAGACAGAGTCTCACCATCCTTGCTTCCAAGGGGCATTCTGGCTGTACATCTTCCAAGATGATTTGTTCATTCTTGCAGTCCACAGAGTACTCAATATTCTTCACCAGCACCATAATTCAAACACATCAATTATTCCTCAGTCTTCCTTATTCATTGTTCAATTTTCACATGCATATAAGGCAATGGAAGATACCATGGCTTGGGTCAGGAGCACCTTATTCCTTAAAGTGCATCTTTGCTTTTTAATACTTTAAAGAAATCTTTTACAGGAGATTTGCCCAATGCGATATGGCACAAAAACCTGTAGGATACATTAAATATTTTAATGAAAATGGACTATTACATTTCAAACCATTGTAATGTTCCATAAAGGTAAGTTGTTGTTATTGTTGGATGCCTTATGGTTGTTTCCAACTCATAGCAACCCCATGTAACAGAGTAGAACTGTTCGATATGATTTCTTGGCTGTAATCTTTAGGGAAGCAGATTTCCAGGTCTTTCTCCCATGGAACCACTGGGTGTGTTCCAACCACCAACCTTTCAGTTAGCAGCTGACCACTTAACTGCTGTGCTACTGGGGCTCCTTAAAGGCAAGTAAGAAGATTTAATTTCTTTTGTTTCATTTTGTACACTTGTGGTTTACATATTCTACAAGTGTCAAAATGAGATGTTATTATATAGACTTTGGATTTAGAATGCCTGAGTTTGTGTGCTCCTCCATTGTAGTATATAGCTTTGGGAGAATCTCTATGGCTCTCTGAACCTCCATTTTCACTGTGAAGGCTTCTATAAATATTACTTGTTTCTTATTGTGCCAGTTGCCATCATGTAAACTCTGACTCATGGTGATCCCATGTGTGTCAGAGCAGAATTGTGTGCAACTCTGTGTGTATAATAGCAGAACTGCACTCCACAGGGTTTTCAATGGCTAATTTTTTTCAGAAGTAAATTCCCAGGTCTTTTTTCTGAGGCACCTCCAGGTATACTTGAATATCCAATTCTTCTGTTAGCAGTGAATACGTTAACTGTTCGCACTACCCAAAGTCTTTTAGAGAAGTCTTATTAATCTTCTTCCATATGCTTGTCAAAGGTCCCTGGTGGAGCAAATTGTTTGTGATAGCCTACTACCCTAAAGGTTTGTGGTTTGAACCCATGCACCACTGCTGTGGAAGAAAGGCCTGTTGATCTGCTTCTATTAAGAGTACAGCCAAGAAAACCCTGTGGAGCATTTCTGCTCTGTAACACCATGAGTGGAAATGGACTCGACAGAAATGAGTTTTGGTTTTACATGCTTATCAAACTATCAGAATAGAATGCAAATGTAAATCTCTGAGAATTTTTAAAAATCCAGAGATGAATTGTTTTAACTTAGCTTGTTATGAGAAGGATCAAGAAGATAACATTAAATATATGAGTATTTGCTCTGAGCATTGGAATAATGCAAAATAAATTGAAGTTAAATAAATCCACTAGAGCACACTTCTTGCAGACATTATAAAGGATGTAAAATTACTTACATGGAAATTTATATACTACAATAATTGTTATGCTTAATTGTGGGAATAGGAGAAATTTTAAATCACTGGTGGTTTTATCTGTATTGTCTAAAATACACATGTATTAATTGTATAGTATAACAGAGGAGTTACTGATTTTTTTTAAATTTTTTTATTGTACTTTACATGAAGGTTTACAGAACAAACTAACTTCTCATTAAACAATTAGTACGCATATTTGTTTTGTGACATTGTTTGCCAACCTCACGATGTGTCAACACTCTCCCCTTCTTGACCTTGGGTTCCGTATTACCAGCTTTCCTGTCCCCTCCTGTCGCTCATCCTTGCCACTGCGCTGATATGCCCATTTATTTTGTTTGTTTTATGGGGCCTGTCTAATCTTTGGCTGAAGGGTAAACCTCAGGAGCGGCTTCATTGCTGACCTAAAAGTGTGTCCAGGGCCATACTCTCAGGATTTTTCCAGTCTCTGTCAAACCAGTAAGTCTGGTTTTTTTTGAGCTAAAATTTTGTTCTACATTTTTCTGCAGCTCTTTCTGGGATCCTCTGTTGTGATCTCTGTCAGAGCAGTCAGTGGTGGTAGTCAAGCACCATCTAGTTGTGCTGGACTCAGCCTGGTGGAAGCTGTAGTACTTGTGGTCCATTAGTCATTTGGACTGATCTTTGCCTTGTGTTTTTGGTTTTCTTCTTTCTCTCTTGCTCCAGATGGGGTGAAATCAATGGAGTATCTTAGATGGCCACTTGCAAGCTTTTAAGACCCAGACGCTGCTTACCAAAGTAGAAAATAGAATATTTTCTTTATAAACTATGTTATGTCAACTGAGCTAGATATTCCCCAAGACCACAGGCCCCACAGCCCTCTGACCTTAGGGCTTTTTTTAAATTACCTTTTCAATGTCTTCTCTTATTAGGGGTCTGTTCAGATTTTCAACCTCAGTTTGTGTTAGTTTGGGTAGGTAGTGTGTTGATCTGTCCATTTCCTCTAGGTTTTCAAATTTGTCAGAGTATAGTTTTTCATAGTATCCTATTATGATTCTTTTTATTTCATTTGGGTCTGTTATAACGTTCTCCGTTTCATTTCTTATTTGGATTATTTGGGTCCTCTCCTGTTTTTCTTTTGGCAATCTGGCTGGGAGTTTGGATGTGTCTATGGAGCTTCCATGACCTTGCCTTGGACAAGTTGTGCTGGCTTCCCCACTGTCGTGTACTGTCTCACCCTTCACTATTGTCTATTTAGTGTTTTTCCATCCCCATCCCTCTTCTCCCTCATAACCATCGAAGATTGTTTATTTTTGTGTGTAAACCTTTTCATGAGTTTTTATAGTAGTGGTTTCATGCAATATTTGTCCTTTTCCTGATTGACTTATTTCACTCAGCATGATGCCCTCCAGATTCATCATTGTTGTGAGATGCTTCTCAGATTTATCATTGTTCTTTATCCTTGCGTTGTACTCCATTGTGTATATGTACCATAATTTGTTTATTCATTCATCTGTTGATGGGCATCTAGGTTGTTTCCATCTTTTGCCATTGTGAACAATGCTGCAATGAACTTGGGTGTGCATACATTTTTTCGTGTGACAGCTCTTATTTCTCTAAGGTATATTCCTAGGACTGAGATTGCTGGATCATATGGTATTTCTATTTCTAGCTTTCTAAGGAAGCGCCATATCATTTTCCAAAATGGTTGTATCATTTTGCATTCCCACCAGCAGTGTATAAGAGTTCCAATCTCCTCACAGCCTCTCCAACATTTGTTATTTTCTGTTTTCTTGATTCGTGTCAGTAATGTCAGGGTGAGATGATATCTCACTGTGGTTTTGATTTGCATTTCTCTAATGGATAGTGATCATGAGCATTTTCTCATGTGTCTGTTAGCCCCTTGAATGTCTTTTTTGGTAAAGTGTCTGTTCATATGCTTTGCCTATTTTTTAATTGGATTATTTGTCCTTTTGTTGTAGAGGTGTTGGATTTTTCTGTAAATTTTAGAGATTAGACTTTCGTCAGATTTGTCTTACTAAAAATTTTTTCCCAGTCTGTATGTTCTCTTTTGGTGAAGTCTTTTGATGAGCATAAGTGTTTAATTTTTAGAAGATCCCAGTTATCTAGCTTATCTTCTGGGGTTTTTATGTTGTTAGTTATGGTTTGCATCCTGTTAATGCTATGTATTAGGGCCTCTAGCATTGATTTTATGTTTTCTTCTATGATTTTTATAGTTTTTGGCTTTATATTTAGGTCTTTGATCCATTTTGAATTAGTAAGGTATGGGTCCTATTTCATTTTTTTGCAGATGGACATCCAATTTTGCCAGCACCATTTGTTAAAAAGACTGTCTTTTCCCCCATTTGATGAACCTTGGGGTCTTGTTAAAGATCAGGTAATCATAGGTGGATGGATTTACACCTGGGTTCCATTGGTCCTTGTACTGGTACCAGGCTGTTTTGACCACCATAGCTGTATAGTAGATTCTGAGGTCAGGTAGTGCAAGTCGTCTTACATTTTTCTTCTTCTTCAGCAGTGCTTTACTTCTTTGGGGCCACTTCCCTTTCCATATAAAGTGAATGATTAGTTATTCCATCTCTTTAAAGAATGCTGTTGGTATTTGGATGGAGATTTCATTGTATTTGTACATTACTTTGGATAGAATTGACATTTTCACAATGTTGAGCCTACCTATCCATGAACATAGTATGTTTTTCCATTTATGTAGGTCTCTTTTGGCTTCTTGCAATAATGTTTTATATTTTTCTTTGTATAGGTATTTTATATCCCTGGTTAGATTTATTCCTAAGTATTTTATTTTTTTAAGGGCTATTATAAATGGTGTTGTTTTCCTGATTTCCTTTTTGTCATTCTCTTTATTGGTTTATAGCAATCTAACTGATTTTTGTATGTTTATCTTATATCCTGCTATTCTGCTGAATCTTTCCATTAGTTACGGTATTTTTCTCATGGAGTCTCTTGGGTTTTCTATGTATATTATCATATCATTCACAAATATGGACAGTTTTACCTCTTTGTTACCATTTTGGATGCCCTTTATTTCATTTTCTTGCCTTGTTGCTCCTGATAGGACTTCCAGCACAATGTTAAATAGGAGTGGTGATAAAGGGCATCCTTGTCTTCTTCTTGTTCTCAAGGGGAATGCTTTTAGCCTCTCTCCATTAAGAATGATGTTGACTGTTGGTTTTGTATAGATGACCTTTATTATTTTGAGAAATTTCCCTTCTATACCTATTTTATTGAGAGTTCTTACCAGGATTGGGTGTTGGACTTTGTTGAACATCTTTCCTGCATCAATGAAGATGATCATATGATGCTTTTCTTTTATTTTATTTATGCGGTGGATTATGTTGATTGATTCTCTAATGTTGAATCATCATTGCTCATCTGGTATGAATCGCACTTGGCTGTGTTTTTATTTTTGTTTTTGTTTTTTAAATTTGATGCTGAATTCCATTGGCTAGAATTGGTTGAGAATTTTTGCATCTATATTCATGAAAGACATTGGTCTGAAATTTTCTTTTTTTGTGATAACTTTACCTGACTTTGATATCAGGGTTATGCTGGCTTCATAGAATGAATTCTGAAGTATCCCTTCCTTTTCTATGTTCTGAAATAGGTTGAGTAGTACTTGTGCAAGCTCTTCTCTGAATGTTTGGTAGAATTCTCCAGTGAAACCATCTGGGCAAAAATTTTTTTTGTTGGGAGTTTTTTTTTTTTTAATTACCTTTTCAATGTCTTCTCTTGTTAGGGGTCTGTTCAGATTTTCAACCTAGTTTGTGTTAGTGTGGGTAGATAGTGTGTTTCTAGAAATTTGTCCATTTCCTCTAGGTTTCAAATTTGTCAGAGTATAGTTTTTCATAGTATTCTATTATGATGCTTTTTATTTCATTTGGGTCTGTTATAATGTTCTCCATTTCATTTCTTATTTGGATTATTTGGGTCCTCTCCTGTTTTTCTTTTGGCAATCTGGCTAGTGGTTTGTCAATTTTGTTGATCCTTTCAAAGAACCAACTTTTGTTTTTGTTGATGAATTCTATTTTTTTTTCCTATTCTCTATTTCATTTATTTCTTCTCTGATCTTTATTATTTCCTTTCTTCTGGTGGGCTGTGGGCTTCTTTTGCTGTTTTCTTTATATTTGTTCAAGTTGTACAGCTAATATTTTGATTTTGTCCCTTTCATCTTTTTTGATATGTGCATCTGTTGCTATAAATCGACCTCTGAGCATTGCCTTTGCTGTGTCTCAAAGATTTTAGTATGATGTCTTTTCATTCTTGTTTGATTCTAGGAGTTTTTTTATTCCATCTTTTATTTCTTCTATTATCCAGTGGTTTTTAAGCCAAGTGTTATTCAGTTTTCATGATTTGATTTCTTTTCCTTGCTCTTCCTGTTGTTAATTTCTACTTTTATGGCATTGAGATCAGAGAAGATACTTTGTATTATCTCAGTGTTTTGGGTTTTGTTGAGGGTTGCTCTGTGGCCTAAGATGTGATCTCTTCTGGAGAATGTTCTGTGTGCATTGGAAAAGAATGCGTACTTCCCTGCTGTTGGGTGGAGTGTTCTGTATATGTCTATGAGGTCAAGTTGACTGATGTGGCTTTTATATCTTCTGTATCTTTGTTGAGTTTCTTTCTAGACGTTCTGTCCTTTACCAAGAGTGGCATGTTGAGCTCTCCTATCATTATCACAGAACTGTCAATTCCTTTTTTCAGTGCTGTTAGAGTTTGTTATGTATTTTGGAGCCCTGTAATTGGGTGCATAGATATTTATTATGGTTATGTCTCTATGATGGATTGTCCCTTTAATCATTGCACTTGTTTGCCTTTTATGATGGATTTTGTTTTAAAGTCTATTTTCTCTGAGCTTAGTATTGCCACTCCTTTGTTTTTTTGGTAGCTGTTGGCTTGATGTATTTTTTTCCATCTTCTGATTTTTATTAAATTTATGTCTTTGTTTCTAAGGTGAGTCTCTTCAAGATGGCATATTGATAGGTCCTGTTTTTTTTATCCATTCTGTCACTCTATGTCTATTTATGAGTGCATTTAGGCCATTTATGTTCAGTGTAATTATTGGCATGTGTGAGTTTATTGCTGTCATTTTGTGGTGCTTTTTTTTTTTTTTTTTGTGGTGTTGACATTTTCTTCATTCCTGTTACTCTCCTGTACTGAATTTCTTTTGTTTGTAGTTTTCTTTTCTTTCTTTCATTTTGTAGATTTTGTGTTTACTGAGACTTTATGTTTTTCATCTTTATTTTGATGAGTAGGTTTGTTAACTTTCTTTGTGGTTACATTGAAATTTACCCTTATCTTCCTGAATTTGAACCAGTCTTTTATTACTTGGTATCACCTTGCTTTTCTCTCCATTTGAAAGTTCTATACCTCCACCATTTATTCCCTTTTATTGTTCTGACATTGTTGTCATTTATAGATTAACCTCTGTAAATCTTTTAGTTTTGTTTTATGTTGATTTTGTTATCCCTTCATTTGACACTTATGGTTCCAAGTTTGACATTTGTCTCTGTTTTACTAGTTTTTCAGATCTTTGCTGCAGAGGGACAGCGTGGTTCTTCTGTCTATAGGGCCATGTTGGCTCTGCCTCCTTACTGATGTTTTAAAATGTAGTTTGACTATATTTTAAAATATTTCAATTTAACACCTCAAGGAAGCAAATAATAACAGGAATATTATGAAAAATAGTACATCCTAGATTTTGGAAAATTTTTAAATATAATATGTTTTAAAGCCAAGCTTCTCCAATTTTAATTTCATGATCACATTTAGTTCTTGAAAACTCTCTTACTTATGTACGAAGAATCTGTTATGTATGGTGAATTTATATATACATTTTCTATTTTAAAACTCCTAGAATTTAAATACAAAAGGTATAAATTAGACAATAGTAAGATGAATCCAACTATTTCATAACTACCAATGTACCAAAACTAAGGTAGTCAATTTATACAGTCAATATGTTCTTCCAATATTTTGTCTCCACTCTTACCCTAATCTACATCCCATCCCTAATTTTCTGACCCTTTTGTTTAGCTCAATCATGATGATAGAGAAGACATGGAATATTTTACTGTGTGTGTGATGACAGTTTTAGGAGTAAAAATTCTAAATATTTCATGCCATTTGCTGTTTCAATATTCTGACCAAAACCACATAGGGGTAGAATGTTGGTCAGGAATTTCCATGAGTTTCCTGTTTTAAAATAAACTCAGGAAAATTATTCACATGAATGTGAAAGGTGGAGTGAAGGACAAGGACAGGGTGAAGAGAGAACTCATATTTATCGACTGCTAAACAGGTAGTACCCAGATTACTGATGAGATCGGTTCTTAAGTCTGTCTTTAAGTCAAATTTGTAGGTAAGTCGGAAGGAGTACATACGGTTCTAATTTACGGTGAGTTAGTCAAATGTTTGTTTTAGTATGCAGTATATATTTTACCTATGTATGTAAATGAGAATGAGAAAAAACTGATAATAAATAGCTGCAAACATCTATTAATAATTGACATGTGGAATGTACAAAGCATGAATCTGGAAAAAATGGAAGTTGTCAAAAGGAGATGGAATGCTTGAAGATAGCTATCCTAGCCATTAGTGAGCTGAAATGGACTGGTATTGGTCATTTTGATTCAGACAACCACATGGTCTACTATGCCTGGAATAACAAATTGAAGAGGAACAGTGCCACATTCATTGTTAAACAGAACATTTCATGATCTGTCATGAAGTATAAAGATGTCAGTGATAAGATAATATTTATAAGCCTACAAGGAAGACCAGTTAATACGCCTGTTATTCAAATGTAGGCACCAACCATTAATGCCAAAGATAAAGAAAGTGAAGATTTTTTATCAATTTCTGTCTGAAATTGATCAAACATGCAATCAAGATGCACTGGTAATTACTGATGATTGGAATGTGATCATTGGAAATAATGAAGAAGGATCAGTAGTTGGAAAATACAGTGTGGTGACAAAAAAGAAAAAGCTGGAAATCACATAATAGAATTTTTCAAGACCAACAACCTATTCATTGGAAGTGCCTTTTTTCAACAACATACACAGTGATGATACGCATGACCTTGCCAGAAGGAAAACACAGGAATCACATTGACTACATCTGTGTAAAGAGATGCTGAAGAAGCTCAATATCATTAGTCAGAACAAGGCTGAGGGTCAACGGCGAAACAGATCATCAATTGCTCATATGCAAGTTGAAGTTGAAGTTAAAGAAAAGTAAAACAAGTCCACAAGAGCCAAAGTACAACTCTGAGTATATCCCACCTGAGTATAGAGATCCTCTCAAGAACAGATGTGACACATTGAACACTAATGACAAAAAAACAGATGAGTTGTGGGTTGACATCAAGGACATCATACATGAAGAAAGCAAAAGGCCATTGAAAAGACAGGAAAGAAAGAAAAGACCAAAATGGATGTCATAAGAGACTCTGAAACTTGCTCTTGATTGTAGAGTAGCTAAAGTGAAAGGAAAAAAGGATGAAGTAAAAGAGCTGAACAGAAGATTTCAAAGGGCAGCTTGGGAAGGCAAAAAAAAAAGTATTGAAATGTGCAAAGACCTGGAGTTAGAAAACCAAAAGGGAGGCACACACTTTGTATTTCTCAAGCTGAAAGAACTGAAGAAAAAAATACAAGCCTCAAGTTGTAACACTGAAGGATTCTATGGACAAAAATATTGAATGGCACAAGGAGCATCAAAAGAAGAAGGAAAGAATATACAGAGTCACTGTACCATAAAGAACTGGTCAACTTTCAAACATTTCAGAAGATAAAATATGATCAAAACAGATGGTATTGTTTGAAGAAGTCCAAATTGCAATGAAGGCATTAGTGAAAAACAAGGTTCCAGGAATTGACAAAATATGAATTGAGATGTTTCAACAAATGGATGCAATGCTGGAAGCTCTCACTCCTCTATGCCAAGAATTTGGAAGACAGCTACCTGGCCAACCAACTGGGAGAGATACATATTTGTACCCATGCCAAAGAAAAGTGATCCACCAGAATGTGGAAATTATGGAACAATATCATTAATATCACATGCAAGTTAAATTCTCCTGAAGATAATTAAAACAAAAAATTGCAGCAGTACATCAACAGGGAACTTCCAGAAACTCAAGCTGGATTCAGAAGACAATGCTGAATGAGGAAAGTCATTGCTGCTGTCAGATGAACGTTGGCTGAAAGCAGAGAATACCAGAAAGATGTGAACTTGTCTTTTATTGACTATGCAAAGGCATCTGACTGTGTGGACTATAACAAATTATGAATAAGTTTGCTAAGAATGGGAATTACAGAAGACTTAACTATACTTATGCAGAACTTGTACATAGACCAAGAGGCAGTTGCTCTAACAAAACAAGGGGATAGTGTGTGATTTAAAATCAGGAAAGCTGTGTTTCAGAGTTGTCTCCTTTCACTTATTCAATCTGTATTCTGAGCAAATAACCCAAAAAACCGGACTATATAAAGAAGAGTGTGATAACAAGTTTGGAGGAATTTTTGTTAATAACCTGTGATATGCAGACAACACAACCTTGCTTGCTGAAAGTGAAGAGGATCTGAAGCACTTACTGCTGAAGATCGAAGACTTCAGCCTTCAGTATGGATTATCCATCAACATAAAGAAACAAAAGTCTTCCCAACTGGACCAATAATCACCATCATGATAAACTGAGAAAAGTTTGAAGTTGTCAAAGATTTCATTTTACTTGGATCCACACTCAACTCTCATGGAAGCAGCAGTCAAGAAATCAAATGATGTATTGCATTGGAAAAATCTGTTGCAAAAGACCTCTTTAAAGTGTTTAAAAGCAAATATGTAGCTTTGAGGACTAAGGTGTGCCTGATCAAAGCCACGGTATTTTCAATCGCTCATATGCATGGGAAAGCTGGACAATGAGTAAGGAAGACCTAAGAAAAATTGATTGATGGCTTTGTATTATGGTGTTGGTGAAGAATATTAAATATACCATGGACTTGCAGCAAAATGAACAAATCCGTCGTGGAAGAAGTATAGCCAGCATGCTTTTTAGAAGTGAAAATGGTGAGACTTTGTCTTATGTACTTAGGACGTATTCAGGAGGGACCAGTCCCTGGAGAAGGACATCATGTTTGGTAAAGTAGAGAGTCAGCAAAAAGGAGGAAGACCCTTAACAAGATGGATTGACTCGGGGGCTGCAACAATGGGCTCAAACATAGCAAGGATTGTGAGGGTGGCACCAGACCAGGCGCTGTTTCTTTCATTGTACATAGGGTCTCTATGAGTAGGAGCTAACTCAATGGCACCTAACAACAACAACAACAATATAAAACACTTTAGAAACATGGCCAATCTGCACAATGTTTTCATGAGCGTTACAAAGTTCTGTGTTCCTTCATTATTACGAACCATTGTATTTAACTCAAACTTTTAATATAATAGGATTTATGGCAGTCTGTTTGTTGAGTACAAATTGTAAGTCAGATGTTCATAACCTGGGCACTGCCTGTACACTGTTCTAGGCACTGCAGGTAGGAAAAAGAATAAGATTGACAAGGTTCATGGTTTCCTGGGGCTTGTCTTCTAAAAGGATAATATAAACATTAAATAATTAAGGAATAAATTTAAAAAAAAAAAAAAAACCCTGTTGCTGTCTAGTCAATTCTGACTCATAGCGACCCTATAAGACAGTAGAACTGCCCCATAGGGTTTCCAAGGAGCAGCCTGGTGGATTCGAACTGACAACCTTTTGATCAGCAGCTGAGTTCTTAACCACTGTACCACCAGGGCTCCAAGGAAAAAATAAGTAAGATAAATTCAGATGGTTATGTGTTAACATGTTAACAGGACAAAATGAAAAAGAGCAAAGTGATAATGAGTGTTCAGACAGGAGTTACCTCAATTTATATGATCAGGCAATGCTTCTACAAGAGAAGCATTGGTGGATCTCAAAACCTGCAGGTCAGATGGCAGGCTGCTTGTTTAAATCCCAAGAACAAGAGGTCAGAGGATGATGAGTCAGAAGCAGGACAGAGAGAGCAAGCTTTGCCAGAACATCCATATCTATTGGATGCAGGCTACACCCCCAAGGAAACTCCCCCTTCAAGTGATTGGCTGCTCACATCAGATCACAAAATGAAAGATGATTACATCATATCTGCCAGACTACTGGGAATCATGGCCTAGCCAGCTTGACATACAACCTTAACCTTCACTACCCTATTTACAGATTTTTTTTCTCATCTGTAAAATCAAGATTAAAGCCCTACATCTTAGAATCGTAAAACTTTGCACACAAAAGATTATATCAAGTAAAAACATCTGGAGTACTTGGCACAATGCCTAACAGGTGTAGGTGTTCAATGAAAGATAGTTTCTCTTCCCACCCTGTCTCCTATGTCTGCCATTAACTAAGAATATGCCCACCAAGACAGTTAACTTCGAGAATCTTCACCTTCACCCATAAAATAAAAAGTTTGGAGAGATCCTGTGTGAACTCTCTTGTGTGCTAAGAGCATCATGTTTCTTTTTGTAACCCAAAACAGCCCTGAAATTAGCATGCCACAGTAATGTGCCAGGGCATCAACCAGAAACACCTCTCAGCTCAGGGAATAGCTTACTCAGTCAATTGTCATTGTACCTTGGAAAAACAAGCATCAGTTACTACGGTCTCTACTGAGCTGCTGCATTTGTTTCTAAGGACTTTGATGTTTTAATTATTGATAAAATATTAGTGTATGTATAACCATTGCCTTCGATCTATTCTAACTCACAGTGACCCTATAGGACAGAGTAGAACTGCCCCATAAGGTTTCAAAGACTGTAATGTTTACGGAAGCAGACTGCCACATCTTTCTCCCACAGAGAGACTAGTGGGTTTGAATGGCTGAGCTTTTGGTTACCAGACAAACGCTTACCCACTGCACCACCAGGGCTCCTTAATATATGTATGGCTGGTATTAAAATGTTCTTGTCTCATTACAAAATAGTTATGCCTACATTTTATTTTTTAAATCTGGTGATTAAAATCTTTGAAACCCTGAACACATATATTTTGGGTAAAAATCAATATACAACTATGTAATTTTTCTAAGGCTGTATTTAAATTATTAACTCGTGGCATTTACAAGGTGTACAATAGACTATCTCTACTATTACAAAGCTGAATTTAAAATTATGAGTAACTTTTAAGACATAAGGAGCCCTGGTTGCACAGTGGTTAAAGCCCTCAGCAGCTGCTAACATAAAGGTCAGCTGTTTGAACTCACCAGCTACTCCACAGGAGAAAGATGTGGCAGTCTGCTTCTATAAAGATTCACAGCCTCGGAAACTGTATGGGGCAGCTCTACTCTGTCCTATGGGGTGGCTATGAGTCAGAATTGACTCTATGGCAGTGGGTTTGGTTTTGGGTTTTAAGATAGATTTAAAGAGAAGGGAAATCATTTTCCCTAGCCCTTCTATTTTGCTCTTCCATCCCCCTTTCCATGCAAATACAAGAGCAAAAAAATCACGAAAATATAATAAAGAATATTGTGAACAAAAGGAGAAAACGTCAGTACCCTGTGATGACAAGATAGAAAAACTCCCCCATTCACCAGTATAGAGTGGAATAGGAAATTAGAGGACAGAATGTCATAAAGATAAGTTAGCTTTCTAGTTAGGTTTCAAGTACTGGGTTTATTGTCTAAACATAAGAAGCATTAAGAAGCAGTTTAATTTATCAAATGATTGTTTCATAGGTACTTTAACAGTGTACGGATAAAATAAACACATTACTTCAACTGTGTAGACAAAATAAAATTAAATAACAATTGTGTTGTGGAGGATAATTTCTGTAAATATCAATAATCATAAATATATAGCTAACATTTTATTAGTTTATTTTTCAAGTTAGTTACCTAATCGAACACACACAAGAAGAGAGTTTTGCTCAATAGGGTCTCAAATGCTAAAGTAACACATTAGTACTTAGTCTGTGACTCTGAAGTCTGGATTTTCCTAAAATCGTCTCCAAGGGAGAGATTGGTAATTAAATTTTGCTTGTATCTCAGGAAAAATGCCTATGAATTATATTCTTATGAATATACAATAGTTAGCAGGGCATATCCTTATTTTAGTTTTGGGATTGTCAAAATTAGAATTATGTGGACACAAAATAAGGAGCCCAGCTATATGGCAGCCTTCATGGGAAAGAATGAGTCTTCAATAGTAGTATAATGCAGATACATCAAAGCCACAGAAAGATGATGATACAGGCGCAAACATGACAAGGAAATCCATCATTACGGGTTGAGCAGCTCTTTACATGAGAGGGCTTGTTTACGTATTCCATGAAAGGGAATGTGGCTTACTGTTTAACCTATCTGGTAGCTTTTTCAGAACTGATGGATAAATATATTCATGCCTGCAACTGAAGTTGACCCTTACTTAAGAAAGCTGGTATAGTTGTGAATACATTCACGAAGATTTTGAAGTAAATTTAAACGTCTTGCGTTTAAAAGATTGAGTTCTTTCTTATTTGAGCCTTTGTACAATTATAATATGGTGAAGAAGGTGCTAATTATTATAATCTTGCCCTTAGCTCCATTTATCTGAAGAGATCAAAGAAATTTAGAAACTTTTGAGTAATTTATCCATTGTGGTCAGCATTATAGGAAATGAACTTGTCTATAGTATAGCCAGCAGAAAGAAGATAAGACTATGGCGAAAGCAAAGGAGGTTTATTTGCCTTAAAGTTTGGTTTTTAGCTTTCTGTCACAAAGCTGAGAAGGTCCCTGAAACTCTGAATAGATCAATGATGCATGTAACTGAGGGGTCCAAAGGCTAAGAATTAAATTTAAGGTGAAAGAGTTAAAACTCTATCAATGTAGAGGACAATGAGTTTGTTTTCATATAAAACCTGATATTCCAATGGTAAAAGGCATATTCGTACTAACCCACTCACTACCTGTGTGGGTCACTAGGAAGGTTTGAAGATATTATAAATGAGGAAACTAGTTATGGTAAACGCAATGATTTCAAGATTTAGGAGTCTTTTAAAACTCTTAAAATTTCAGTGTGAGTATAGTTAGTCAGAAAATAAAGAAATATTCTAATGGCTTACAATCATTTGCTGAATGACCGTGTATAAGGTATTTTTTATTTCTTTTCTTTCTTTCACATCTAGAAACAAAACACCGGCATTTATTTTTTTAACTCATCTCAAAATACCATTCATGTTCAACCAGAAAAAAAGATTCCAGAGTTGTTCTTATGAATATTGTCATTAAAATGAAATTATTTCAGAGATAAATTATTGTAATAATTATATGAATATAACACTAATTTTCATATCCATAGTATTTCACCTAAATGAGGCACTCAGTAAATGCTTATGGGGTTATAATTATGTAATATTGTTGTACTTTAAAAAGGTATTTGATAAATACCTAATATATCCTTATTATTAGTGAGGCAGTTTTTTTTTTTTTTTTTTCTTGGCAGTTTCAAGATTCAGCTGTGTATTCCAGAAGGGTGGGGAATGAAAGAGTTAGATTTCTTCAGAACATCATATAAAGATTCAGCTACGAATAGGAAGAATACTAATGTCATTTTAAAAAGTTTAAAATCATATTCTATTTTTTATGTGAATCCTAAAAGATGATTAGGAGTTCTCCTCTAGGGTTCTCTTCAAGAAATCAGGTGTCTGCATTCTCAGAAATTAGTCCTTAAAGGGAGATTTGTCTCTGGAATGAGAACAAAGTTAGAGAATTGTTGTATAAATTATGTACCTCTTATTCTGACTTGGTGCCAAGACAGTAGCATAAAACACTAAAAAGGAAGCATTATAAAATGCCAACAGTAGAGGAAATGAACTCAAAAGACAAAGAGTGAAGAGATTTCCATTAAGATGTCAAGTAATGCAAATATTAGCAGTGTCTGTAGAATTAAGTTTTATAGGTTGTTCAAATCCTTTAAAACTATCTAAAGCAAAAGAAAAAGAGTAACTTTCTATGTTAGGATTATTCCAAATGCTCACAACTTATCCAGCTTTATGTAGGGAAAGTAACTATATATACATTCAAAATACTTCTTTAAAAACAAGCAGTATATGTCTCACACAGGACAATGTACTGTGGGCAGGAGGTGTGAAATAGGGTGCAGGATGGAAAATTATAAAAATATTTAAGATATTGGTTCTATCCTCAGAAACTTTATAGATTTTTTTTAAAGCTAATATAATTAACAAACAACAGTGAATGAGTAATTACAATACCATATATTTCTGTATTTTTTATTACTATCTATAAATTAATTATCAATAATATAATATGCCTATGATATAACATGGAATCCCTGGGTAGTGCAAATGGTACTACGCTTGGCTGCTAACCAAAAGGTTGGAGGTTGGAGTCCACCCAGAGGCTCCTCAGAAAAAAGGCCTGATGATCTACTGAGAAATCAGTCATAGAAAACCCTATGGAGCGCAGTTCTATCCTGACACACATAGGGTCACCAAAAGTCAGAACTGACTGGACAGCAGTTGGATGATACAATATATTATAACATATGTTTTAAGTTATAGTTGAAGCAGTGCATAATTAATCGCAAGCACGTAAGAGAATATTATTGAAATGACACATTTTTCCACCTTTTCTTCCATGAGCTTTTATTTGCAGGAACAGATATAAACTCTTTTTTGGGGGGGAGGGGAGCATTGTTTTCTTTAATGTTTCAGATCTATGTTGAGTTAGAAGCTGGTGATCTGACTACCAAAACATATTTAACCCAAGACAGACTACATGAAATTTGGACTAAGATGGAGGTATCAGAACATAGTTCAAGAACCAGGGTATCTCTTTTCTAGGGGGAAAAAAATCAGAGAATGTAAAATATTAAATAATGTAAAATATTGGAGAATGTAAAAATACCAGAAAATGTAATTTCTGCCATCTTCAGGGTCAGACACTGGAAATATAATCATTAATAAAACAATTAATTTTAGATTCCTGCAAGGTTTGCAATACTTTAAAAAAAATTACAATGAAGTTTGATCAGTGTTTTGGTAGAGGAAGAGAAGAGTAGGTGCTGTGGGAGCACATGGAGGTACATCATGAGAGATGGTGATGTTTAAGCTAAGAGTAAGAGTTAGCTAGGCAAAATTGATGGCACAATCAGAGGGTTTCCAAGTGGACATCTTATTCAACAGTCCTTCAGAAAGATAGATCAGCTATCAGAGGGAGCATCACTTTGCCTGACGTCCTTAGGTAGATTCCTTGCTCCTTTGTGTTCCGATGCTACCTGCACTTACCTCAGTGAGAATGCTTATAACAGTTTCTTGCACTTTAATGGTACTCTAGGACCATGGCTTATTGACCTAGATATCCTCATGTGCTTGACATACTGGACACTCAATAATTGATTTTACCCTCCCTTATCTTGAGTTAGGAGCCCTGGTGGTAGAGTGGTTAAAAGGACGTGGCTGCTAACCGAAAGATCTGTGGTTTGAACTCACCAGTTGCAACCTGGGAGAAAGATGTGGCAGTCTGCTTCCATAAAGATTACAGCCTTGGAAACTCTATGTGGCGGTTCTACTCTGTCCTATAGGGTTGCGATGAGTCAGAATGGACTCTATGGCAACTGGTTTGGTTTTTTGGTGTTGGTATATTAAGAGTCCTAGTGGCACAGTAGTTAAGAGCTCGCTTGCTAACAGAAAGGTCAGGAGTTCAAATCCACTACCCACTCTCAGAAGGAAGATGTGGCAGTCTGCTTCCCTAAAGATTACATACAGCCTTAGAATCCCTATGGGGCAGTTCTACCTTGTTCTATAGGGTCACTACAAGTCAGAATTAACTCGAAGGCAATGAGTTTATCTTGAGTTAAGATAATGTCCACTGGAATGGAAAGGAAGGGTAGGGTGATGCAAAGAACAATTCAGTGCAATCTATTCCAGTTCTTTGACACCAACTAAATTGAAGGAATTTAATTCAATTCCATTCTATTTAATTCAGTTCCAATTCAACTGTACATACAGTACTTCTGATTCTAACCACCAAAGCTAAGTCAGACCTCAAAAAAAGCACACTCTTCCAGACTACAAAGTCGGTCCAGACTTCAGATGCCAGCTGCAAGCTTGGGGGTCCTCATAACACGCTCACTACTGACCCTCTGCTTACAAATTCGATTTTTCACTATTCCTTACCAACTGTAAGCTCCAAGATTTCTGGGCCCCACGTCACTTCTGACCTGCTGGCCCCACTACTGTCTTAAGTTCAGTAATTCACTGGAAGAGTTTTCAGAACTCAGGAAAGTCCTATACTTATGATTACAGTTTTATTATAGCAAAAAGCATACAAAATGAAGAGACACATAGGGCAAGGTTTGGAGGGTTCCCAACATGGAGCTTCCCGTCCTAAAAAGGGACACGCTCCACTCCCACCTCCATCAATTTCTATCACCTACGAGGAAGCCCATGGAACTTCTGTGTCCAGAGCCTTTATTGTTATCTCTTTAGGTAGGCATGATTGATAGAACTCAATCCTCAGCTCCTCTCCTTTGAGGTCAGGCTGATATCTTGTGATGAGTTTTTCTGACTTGACCAGCCCCACCCACAAGCATAAACACTTAGGTGTGGTGAGGAGGCCTCCTCAAAGACACTTCAATTTCTGGGCAAATTTCAAGATTTTGAGGTTATCTCTCAGGAAAAAGGATAAAAATCAAATTGTTTGGGTGAAGTCAAATAATTTACTCGCAAGTATAAGGTCATATTTTGGTATTAAGTTGGATATGTAGGACCAAGGGAAAGGAAGAAGATGAAGTTTATTCTGATATTTCAAGTTTGGAGGATAGTATTGTCATCAACTTAAACACAAAATTCCAAAGAAATAACAGAGATGGAGGAGAAAAAATAGGGTAAATTTTATACATCACAAATTTGTAATATTAGCGTATAATTAGGTAGAGATGGTCAGCAGGTTATTTGAAATGTCATAGTGTACTGCAAGACATATCAAATTGGGAGATATGAAATCATTCACTCATTCATTCATTCCACAAATATTTATTGAGTACTCTCCATATGTGAGGCACTATACCAGGCACTGGATTGAAAATATGTATCAAAGATTGGTGACAGGTGAAGAAATATGTCAAACTTGTAATGACTACTTAATAGCTCTATAACACTGAGAAAGTTACTTGTTTTCTGAAAATGTGATTCTCAGCTTTAAAAAAATGGTGCTAATAACTATTTCACAGGCTTTTTCTAAATATAAACTGTATAATATATGTGAAGGATTTATAATGGAATATTTTACATAATTTGTTCTTATAAATGATCGTTATTAAATTATTTTTACTAATTTTTAACATAATTGAGGAAGAAAATGTGAAAGAAAAAAGCTATCAGTGAAGAAAAAGACAAAAACTGGGAGGAAAAAGGAAAACAAAATTCAGTATGGAGGAGGTGTCAAATTTGATGTCTAATCTTGATAATATGTTAAGCAAGAAAATAAGTTAAAAAAGGTAAAAAGGGCATTTGGATCACTTGATACATGATTTGATATTTTCTCACCAGATTAGTCGAGATGCCAGTGGAATAATATCTTTAAATTACTGAGAGGAAATAACAGCTAGAATTATATAACCAGGCAAATTATTTTTCAAGGATGAGAATTAATGAAATATGTTTTTAGACAAGCAAAAACTGAGAGAGAAGTCATTATCAAATAATCTTCACTAAGAGAATTTTATTTTTTATTTTAAAATAATTTTTTATAGAAAGATAGTACAGCGAGGTCTTATAGCTTACACTAATGTTAACATCTATGTGACCATACATATATACCTATGGTACATACATCAAAACTAAGGTATTAATATTAGTAAAATACTATAAAAAACACAAGTTTTATTTGGATTTCCCCAGATTTTTATTTTTCTGTTCCAGGTTCCAATCCAGGATACTACATTAAATTTAGTTATCATGTTTCATTAATTTCCTCCAATCTGTGACAATTTCTTTCCTTATTTTTTATGACCATGATACTTTTGAAGAGTATTGCAAAGAATTTTGTAGAATGTCCTTAAATTTTAGTTTGTCTGATGTTTTCTCATACTTTGAGTGGGTTATGAATTTTGGGGATGAATACCAGAAAATTTGAAGTACACTACTCAACATACCATATCAGAGAACATATGATATCAAGATAACTTATTAATGGTGATGTTAACCTTGATTACATGGTTAAGGTGGTGTATGAGTTTCTACTTCTCTGTGACAAATTACCACAAACGTAATGGCTTAAAACAATACCCATTTATTATCTCACAGATTCCATATGTCAGAAGTATGAGCATGGCTCAGTGGGTTCTCTACTCAGAGTCCTACAAGACTGAAATCAAGCTGTCATGTGGGCTAAGATCTCATTCAGAGGCTCAATTAGGAAAGGATCTGTTTCCAAGTTCTCTCTAATTGTTGGAAGAATTCATTTCCTTGTGGCTAAGTTCATGGAAGCTTGGTTCTTCAAAGCTAGCAATGGAGAGAGAGAGTCTTTTCTTCAGACTTCAAGGAAGAGCTAGGCCCTTTTCTACAGGGCTTGCTGGATTACACCAGACTCATCCAGAATACGCTAGATATACTCCCTTTTAATTAAGCGTATGTCAACTGATTAGGTATCTTAATTACATCTACAAATGCTTTCATTGTTGTCATATAACATAATATAATTACAATAGTTATACAGCATCACCTTTGCCATAAGCCCCATCCATACGCCAGGGGAGGAGATCATACAGAAAATGTGGATATTAGACATCTAGAGTCATGGGAGCCACCATATGGTGTCCACTAGTTGGTCCTCTGGTCCCCAAAGAGTCAAATCTTTCCCTTATGCAAAATATATTCACTCATGTCAAGGTTCCCAAAAGTTTCATCCCATTTATAGCATCAACTCATAGTCCAAAATGTATCATTTTAATCCGGTCCAGGTGCAAATGAGGCCCCTGGGTATAATCCACTAAATGCAGTTCATAGGGCACAACTGCTTGCCATCTGCAGACCTAGGAAAGTAAAGAGACAAGTTTTTGCCACCGACACACCCAACATACAAGAGTAGGACCGGCATAGGATAATAGCTATAGACTCTCTCATTAAAAATAATAATAATAAGAGAGTAGGACTTTTAAAAGTGTCACTAATCCAAAGCAGTTCTGAAATCTAGACAGGCAAATGTTGGTAAAGCCATCCACTTGTGGTGTTTCTGTTATAGCAACACTAGCTAACTAAGACAGAATTTGATACTGGAAGAGTGGAGTGCTGCTCTAACAGATACCTAAAATGTGGAAGCAGTTTTAAAACTATGAATGAATAGAGGCTGGAAGAGTTGTAAAGTGCCTAAAGGTAAAGCCTAGATTGCCTGAAAGAGACTGTTGGTGGAATTACAGATATCAAAGAAGATTCTGGTGAGGACTCAGAAGGAAGTGAGAACTGTTACAATGAAAATGGCAGTGGCAGAGAAACAGCAGCAGCAGAACCAGGAGACCAGTGCAAGACAGCACTGGGGCTGACCCATGGAGTGAGAGAGCTGAGTGCCTTTACCCAAGAGGCTTTCTTGCAGAGTAAGGTGCCTCCAAGCACTTGTTGGTAGAGTTAGGCTTGCCAGCCTATGGAGCAAGAAAGCTGAGTGCCTTATGACAGAAAATTACTGGCTGAGTGGGGTGCCTCCAAGCACTTATCAGTGGAGCCAAAGAGCTTTGGAACACTTGCCCCAGCAGGGCAGACACAGTCAGTGAGACCTGAGGGGCCAAGATGCCAAGGAACCAAGAAGCAGAAGCTGAAGAGACAAGGAACTCAGGAAGCAAAGCTGGCTCAATCTCATAGGGTAGGGCCACAAACTCTGGGGTCTCAAAGGGCAGAGCCACACCTCAGATGGACTAGAAGAATGGGACTGCCCAAATTTGAGAGAGCAGAGTTGCCGTTCCAGTGGGCCTGGAAGGCAGAGCTAAAGGCCAGGGCCAAGGGGTCTCCACTCAGAATCTGGAGAGTGTGGCCAATACTAGAGTCTGGAGGGCAGGGCCATTGTCTAAATGGTCTCAGAGAACAGAGGTTTATTTTCAAGCCTTGAGGGTTAATGTAATATGTTCTGCTGACTTGTTTGGTGCCTGTTATCCCTTCTTTCCCTCCAATTACTTCCCTTTGTAATGTAAATACCTAGCCTGTGCTTGTTCCACCATTGTACTTTGGAAGCAGATAACTTGTATTCTAGATTTCACAGATGAAGAGGAATTTTGCATAAAGTGAGATTTTGGACTTGGAGATGAATTAAGACTTCTATGATATGATGGGGTGAATGTGTTTTACATATGGAAAGGACATGAATTTTGGGGGGCCAAAGGATAGAAGGGTGGAACATTATGGATTGAATAAAATGTGTGTCAACTTGGCTAGGCCATGATTCTCAGTATTGTGTGATTGTTCACCATTTTGTCATCTGATGTGATTTTCCTATGTGTTGTAAATCCTGCCTCTATGATGTTAATGAGGCAGGATTAAAGGCAGTCATGTTAATGAGGCAAGACTCAGTCTACAAGATTAGGTTGTGTTTTGAGTCAATCTCTTTTGAGACACAAAAGAGAGAAGTGAGCAGAGAGACAGTGGGACCTCATGCCAACAAGAATAAAGAACCAGAAGGGGAGCATGTCCTTTGGATCCAAGGTCTCTTCGCTGAGAAGCTTCTAGACCAGGGAAGGATTGATGTCAATGACCTTCCACTAGAGCTAACAGAGAAAGTCTTCCCCTGGAGCTGGCACCCTGAATTCAGACTTCTAGCCTCCTAGACAGTAAGAGAATAAATTTATCTTTGTTAAAGTCATCCACTTATGGTATTTCTGTTATAGCAGCACTAGATAACAAAAGAATACCTATAACACCAGCAAGAGTTTTAGAATTGTTTAACCAAGAGTACTATCTGAAAGAACAGGGACAGTACTATGATCTCTTTCTTTTTTTTTTTTTTTTTCTGTACAAAGCAAGGTACATTCATATGCAAGAGATATAATTATTAGAAAGGTATGGGAAAAAAGAATGGATGAAGAGTACATCTTTAGACATCTTAAGTCTGTGTTTCTCAATTTTTGGCATGCATAAATGAGATGCCTCTTGAAATGCCAGTCAAAATCTGGATTCTTGGGTCTTACCCCAGGCTACTGTATAAAAATCACTTGGGCAGAACTTTAAAATCTACATTTTTAAACTATTCTGCTGATTTTGTAGAAACTGGTCCACAGATAAAAGGTGAAAAAGACTGTCTTAGGGAATGTAAGCAAAAATAAAATCAAGGAATTTGTTATAGAACCAAATCTCAGAAGATAAAAAAAAAATGGTGAGGAGAATGTCAGAGAAGCAAATAATATTAATACCATGTCATAGTTCAAAACTGAAAAAAAAATGTTCACCTTTGGGGGTAGAGGAAGTGGAACGGGAGCTTTCACGTCACCCTTAAGATTTTGTACAATGGCCTGAATAAACTTAAATTTTTTTTAAATAAACTTTTAAATTTCAAAGAGTTACAGATTCACAGAAAAATTATAAAGAAAATAGAGAGCTTCCCATTTTCCCTTATTATAATACCTTACATTATTATGTTACATTTATCCCAATTAATAAACCAATATTGCTACATTCCTGTTAGCTAAAGTCTATAACTTATTCAGATATCCATAGATTTACCCAGCACTTTTTCTGTTTGAGGATTGCATACATGATATCACATTACATTTATTCATGATATCTTCTTAAATTCCTATTTGCTGGCACAATTTCTCAGACTTTGTTTCTTTTTTGATGACCTTGACAGTTTTGAGAAATAGTTGTCAGGCATTTTGTAGAATGTCTCTCAACTGGGATTTACCATGATTATACTGGGGCTGGAAACCCTGGTGGCATAGTGGTTAAGAGCTATGGCTGCTGACCAAAAGGTTGGCAGTTCAAATCCACCAGGTGCCTGTTGGAAACTCTATGGGGCAGTTCTACTCTGTCTTATGTTGTCTCTGAGCTGGAATTGACTCAGCAGCAATGGGTTTGGTTTTTCATACTAGGGCTATGTGTCTTGGGGAGAAAAACCACACAAGTAAAGTGCCATTTTCATCACGTCATTTAAAAGGTACATATTATAAACATGACTAACTACTTTTTATTTTAACCTTGATCACCTGGGTGAGGTAACGTTCATCAAGTTTCTCCACTGTGACATTTTGCATTTTTTCTCCCTTTTCAGTCAGTACTTAGGAGGAAGTTGCCATGTCCAGATCACACTTAAGGAGGAGTTATTTATACTACACCTGCTTGAGGTAGAGTATCCACATAAATTGTAGTATTTGGGATTCTCCTGCACAGGTGATTTGTCTCTTTCCCCAATTAATTTGTTTATTTAATCACTTATTTATAAAATTATGGACTGACAGATACTTATTTTATACTTTGGATTACAGACCAATACTACCTTATTTAGTTCTTGCTAAAATTGTTCTATTTTTAGTCATTGGGACCAATTTCAGTTGGCTCCTGTGTCTATTTGACATATTCCCATTACTGAGTAATGCGTGCATGTATATATGTGTGTGTGACTGGTGTTTTTTGTTTGTTTTGTTTTAACACTTCCTTATTTCCTGGCACTAGAAGACACTCTAGGCTTATCTTTTATGGTCCCCGTCTTGGCCCTAGATCACTTCCTTAGGAACTGATATTAGAAATTAAGATCTGGGAGCTAAGTGTGCTAATTGCTTCTGCAGTATTATTACTTTAGGCCCTCTCATCTGACAGAGCAAGAAAATATGTGTGTAAAATAATTTGTTTACATACACATATTTGTAAATGTTTCTATGTGTATCTATCTGTATCTATTTTAAGCTAAACTGTTGTTGTTGTTAGGTGCCATTGACTTGGTTCCAACTCATAGTGATTACAACTCATAACAACCCCATATAGAACTGAACAAAACACTGCTGGATCCTGCACCATTCTCACAATCATTGCTATATTTGAGCCCATTGTTGCAGCCACTGTGTCAAGCTAAACTAGTTCATACTCATGTCTCCAACTCTAATCCAGTATCTCACGGATTATTCTTGCCTTCTCCCCTTACTTGTCAGTAAACTCTCACTCCAACAGTGAGAAGCATGGTTTCCATCATCTGTCATTCATTTACAGTATACATTGCTTCTCTTGCCTAACCATATAGTCTTTACTCATTTCCAAAGTTATTTAGATCAGCACCTTTTTTCCCTCCAACTCAATTAGTGAAGTTATGTCACAGATTTATAATACAGTTAGATTCTTATATCAAAACCAAAATGCTTCTTAGAAACAAGGATGGTGAAAATTTGACTCTCTTACATTGGACACATCATCAAGAAAGACCAAAAAAAAACCAAATCCATTGCCATCGAGTCAATTTCATCTCAACAGCATCATGTTTGGTAAAATAGAAGGTCAATGAAAAAGAAAGACTCTCAAAATGCAGATTGACACAGTAGCCACAGCAATGGACTAAAAAATGCCAACAATCACAAACGTGACACAGGACTGGGCAATGTTTTGTTCTGTTACACATAAGGTCTCCACGAGTCTGAATTGACTTCACAAAAGCTAACAACAAAAGTGTTGACTTTTCCAGCATGTCATATAAATGAAATTACATAGTATGCTGTCTTTTCTGACTGGCTTCTTTCACTTACCAAGATGCATTCAAGATTCATCTATATTTTCTGATGATTTGATATCTCATTCCTTTTATCACTGAATAATATTCCATTGTATGGATGTACTGGAGGTTATTTTTCCACTCACATATTGAAAGACATTTTGGTTACTTGATTTTTGTCTATTAAATATAAACTTTTCATAAGCTTTCATGTGCAGTTTTTTTTTTTTGTTATGTATATACTTTTTAAATCAGATGGGTAAATAACTAGGACCATGACTGCCGAAATGCATGGTAAGATTATATTTAGGTTTCTAATAAACTATCAAACTGTCTTCCAATGTGGCTGTATCGTTTTACATTCCCAGCAACAATAAATGAGAGTTTCTGTTCTCCGCACCTTATCACAGAAGATGTACAGATGTTGTCAGACTTTTTTGTTTGTTTGTCTTAAACATTACAATAAGTATATAGTGCTATCTCATGGTTATTTTATCTCATTTGTCTTTTCCTAATGACACCTGATGTTGAGAAACTTTCTGTATACGCATTTATCTTCTGTGATACGGTGTTTGTTCAGATCTTTTGCCTGTTTTTAAATTGAGTTGTTTGTTTTCTTATTGCTGAGTAGTAACGGTTCTTTGTATCTTTTGGATGTAAGTCCTTTTTCAGAATTTTTCCAACTATTTTCTCTCAATCTGCAGCTTGCCTTTTCATTCTATTAATAGTATCTTTTGCAGAGCAGAAATTTTTAAAAAGTTCAATTTATCTGTTTTTATTTTCTTGGATCATGCTTTTAGTACTGTATCTAAAAAGTCACCTCTAAACACAGGGTCACACAGATTTTTGCTTATGTTTTCTTCTAGAAGTTTTATAGTTTTACATTTTAACTTAAGTCTATGCTCTTTTTTGAGGTAATTTTTGGGTAGTGTATAAGGTCTGTGTCTAAGTTCATTTTAAAAAATAGTTTTTAATAACACATGAGATGAAGGTGAAATGATCAGCATGGTGATTCACAGTGGAATTTTTAAAAAAGCAACAGAGATGTAATAAATTAATCACCATTAAAATTATTGAACTCTGCCTATAAGGTTTCTGCATAGAGTTCTTAAATAGATCACCATGGACAGGGTAAAACATAAAATAGAATCTGTGAAGCTTACATGTTAGGATGTCATCGATGACTTGGTACACTTTAAAGAAATCATGAAGCCAAAAAGTGAGAAACGTCTGATTGGATGTTATGATATTTTTAAAAAATGGTATAGATACTGCACAGCAAAAGAGCTTATATCTTGATTCTCAATCAGTGGAATGGTTAAAGATATGCACATGAGAAAATGAGGAAAGCTGCTTTTGTGTGCTTTGAATACAGTCAATATACACTCACAAAAGAAAATGCATACCTAACTTGAGAACATTGAAAATGCAGATGATAAAAATAGGCTGGCTGAACCCTGTTTTAATTTATTCAGATAATTCTTTTGATAATGAATTGGTGGGAGTATTTAAAATACCAAAACTGCAAAGAGAAAATGAACCAAGAATCAACACAGTAAGTGTGAAGGCACAGAAATAGGAAAAAGAGGTCAATACTTTATAATTCAATCCATTTTAGTTCAATCACTATTAAGACACTCTGTTATGTTTTGGTGATATAAAGCTAAAGAAGGCATTAGGCTTCCCTCTAGGAAACTGCCGTCTAATAAGGAGAAAGACATGTGTTCAAATAATTTACGACGTATATCAAAATAGACTTATGTACAAAAGAGATGACATTTCACTGAACAATTTATAAATGTGATGAAAGTAGAAAGAACAACAAATGCAATGGCATGCAAGTGTGAAAATGCACTACGTGTTTGAGAATGACAGGCAATTCTGTAACTGTTGAAATATAAAATATAATTGATTTTTAAATAACATTTTTCTTAATCTCATATTCTCCTTGTGAGGTCTTGTGACCTTCATGTGCATATGAATAGAACGCTATAACGTTTCATCCTTTAAGGATATTTCCAAAAACTCATCAAATAAACGATTCTTCTTTTTTAACCAAGGAATGCAAAAGTCCTTCTACACTGTGTCCTAACCATCCAACTCTGGGAAACTTGAAGCATATAGAACGAGCCTATTCAGATTTGTTTCTACCCTTTCATTTTGATGCCAATCACATACCATATAGAGCCCAGAGACACTGGCTAAAAAATAGAAGAAAAAAAAAAAAACATAATTTACACATAAATTATGTCAACCATACAAGTGACACCTCTCAGATGATAACCCACTATAATTATAGTATTTTAAGCCCCATTATCTATCCATCTATGCATTTCTATAGCATCTTTCACCCAAGTTTATAAGATCATTAAGAAGGCTGCTGTTATACAACAAAATAGCACAAAAAAAAAAAATCAGATATTTCCAGTGATGTGTTGGCACTGTCTTATACTGTTTTTGAATGCCAGTTGGGTACATGTCTTCCCAAGTCTGCATTCAGTCACCTCAGAGTGGTAGGTTGAAATTAGCTATGGTGGGAGTAGATACACCACGGAAATCAGCAAATACCATGCATCAGTTTTGTTTTTGGCCCCAGAAGAATGAGTTATTAAACATTTACTAGCACACAACTGAATATTCTTTTATGATTATTTATAGATCAGATGAATGTGTCTTACCAAACTCTATATACTTAAAAAATCTGCATAATAGATTAAAGATCACTTGATTTTATAAATAAAGTGGTGATATGTTTTGGATATAATTACTAATGTTAACTTTGAAAAATTTGCTTCCAACATGAGAGGAAGCCCCAAACTAATGGAAAATTTAGTGTCATCCAAGAATATTGGGATCTAAAATATCAGTACTCTACATTCTACCACCTAAATTCTGCAATAGTAAAATAAGTCTACCACATAAAGTTCCTTCGTGTGAACTACGCTGAGAGCTGGAATCAAATATATCTATTGGAAAAGGAGAAGATGCCTGAGAATTTCCACAGTTTGTCTGTATTTTGTGTGTTAAGCTGTCAGGGACTATCTAAATCACTTCCTTTTCTGTCTTTCTGTCTTCAGACAACATCCTTTGAGACACAACAGCATTCAGCAACGACCTCATCCCTCAAAGTCTCAAAATGATATGTAAATCCTGCAATTCATCATGCTCTGTGTAGTACAGGTTTAATTCTTCCTCCTAGGCCTCAATCTGCTGAAACATTACTCTGATATACAGTACAAAAGCAGTAACAAAGATGTTCATATCAGCCCATTGTGAGTTGGTGGCAGGCAGAGAAATCAATGAAGCCAAGGGGACAATAGCTGGAGTTTAAACAGGCTGCTGAAATTTGCTAAGACGCAGACAAAGGGCCTATGCTGAAAGGCGAGCGGCTGTGGAATTCCTTGGACCCCATTATGTAGCTGAAACAATTCTTACTCAGAGAGTGGATTTGCATCTCTAATAGAGTTCAGGCTCTGTCTGTGAAAGGCTTTCGCTAGACCTGACCCCATGTCTCAAGAGCACATTGATACCCAGCGCCTTGCCTCTGCCTCGTCCCACACCACAGAGAGCAGTATCATGGGAAAATGCGCTAACTTAAAAGAAAGCAAAGGAAGGCAAGAGGAAGGGAAAAAATTAAAGACTTGAGGCAGTTTTGGTGGTACTTAGCAGTGAAAATTACTTTGGCAAATAATAGAACCTACTGCTGGTAATTACTGCTAACAAGCTTCCCCCAGTCCAAATGTGACACTTGGGCTGACGTGAGAAAAGCTGATATAGGCCAGGCTTATTAAGCTTGAAAGAAAGGAGCCTTTTCCTGATGAAAATACAGCATCTTGGGAGCTTGCAAATCTTGTAATCTAGTGTTACCAAGTATTCAGTAAAACAGAAAAATGGTGCTGCAATATTTAAAATCCTTCTTCGATTTAATTCAGTCTGATGCCCTAATCCCAAGCAACTGTAATCATGAACATCCTTGGTTTCCTAAACATGGACTTTTGGTTCCAAACAAAATATTGTGGGTACTTAATAGTCCACTTCATGCTTGGGACCACTGGGGAAACCTTTCATACTTGATGTCTTGCAGATAACCTGGAAAAACCATTTTCTCTGGAAGATAAAAAAGTAAACAAATACAAACACAAATCTCAAACACAGCAATAGAATCTTCCTCAAGGCTTCATCCTCAGAATGCTTTCATGACTTATTCATGATGTTAATTTCAAACTAAATGTGATACTGTTTGACGCAGTAATGTTAACATCTCCATCAACTTTAAAATTGCTTTATCATGAGAAAGTGATCACATGCAATTATAGCAGCTATTAATTATTATATTAACAAAATATGTACTTTATTTGAGAATAAAGAAATATTTCATGAGTGGAAATGAGTAGGAAAATAAAAGAAGCTTCAGAAATTTATTTTGCTCATTGCTGTGTTTACTGCATACAGGAAAAGATCATATTCTTCCCTCTTTAGGATATAAGCATTTGTTAGAAAGATATGTTTTTCTTGTGTACAGCAATACTTACATGAAGGACAAATGCTTAATTCAGCATTTTGAATTGAATTGCATTAGAACTCTCTGACGTATCCATATCTTTAGTAATTAATAATTTTCATATAGCTTTTTTTAATGTTACAATGACTCTATGATCCAAACAATATTTTTATTATCTTGCAAACTACAGAAATTTCAACTATAAAATTGATTTGAGTCAGTGAAAGAAAATCTTATATTACTGTGGACCAAAAAGCGTGCCATTACTACATAATTTTAAACTTTTTAATTTAGCTTTGCTCTTTAAGAAGCCACTAGTTTATTATTTGAAGGTACCATTTGACTAATTCCAATAATGTGTCTTTCTGGCACTCCTTACATTGAGCATGTGTCAATATTAAGAAATGTTGTACAATTCTATTATGATATATGCACAACTCTATTATTTTTAAGAGTTAGTAAAGACAATCTGTATTTTTATGGTATTTTTTTTTTTGCAAATAACTTAACACACATTTTTGAAATATTGGGCAAAATAATAAATCCAAGAAGTCACATATTTCTAAATATTCATTTTTAGCTATACATATTTAGTTCTGAAACTCTGTCATGTTTTATGGACATGACACCTTTAAACCTACGATGGTTTTCATGCACCAAAATGTTGGTTGTTCATATATGACAGATGAGTGCCACCAAGCCATTCAATCAGCAATCAGGATAGCGAAAATGAAAAATTGAAGACTGTATCTTATCAACAGAGTATATTTTGAACATTTCCTCAGATAATAACTGAATATATAAAGGGTTAAAAATATTGGAGACTAAAATTTTTTCATCTTAAATTTATGGCATTAACTCAAGGTAATTTAAATTAATTTTACCACACATATCATTAGTAAACTCATACTGTCCTTGTATTCAGTTAATTTCTATGTAACATTATCTCTTTTTCTATTTCTGTGTCATTGCAAAATTGCAGTTTTTTTTCTTTTATTAAGACATTTGCTTAAACTCTAATATTATAGCTTAAACTTTCTTTTAAAAATAATTCTGTATATGGCTTACCTCCTACTCTTCTCCACTAAGATGGTAAAAAAAAAAAAAAATTAATCGAATAACTTCTTCATTTTCTAAAAATGGAGTAAACAAATAAATAGCTTACTGTGCGTGAAAAACCGTGTCTCCCAGAGCTAGATCAAATGTGGGTTTAAAGTCTCTCAGAGGAAAACAGGATTGTTCAGGAGAAAGCTGTTAATAATCAGTCAAGATGATACTACAAAAGTTGATTAATCTGTGCTTTTAAAAAAGTTATTTTTTAAAACTTTTTAGATACAAAATGAAAAAGTCGATTTTATAAAATACCGTACTGAGGAATCTTCTATTCTGTCTGCCCCCAGCAGTCAGTGAAAGGAAAGCCATCACTGGAAATATTAAAGAAAAAGCTAGAGAAGTGAGTAAAGAACGCACCATTTCATCAATTTTTTTTTTAAAGCAATTAAATTTTTTCAGATAGCAGTGTGTGTGTATGTGTGTGTGTTTGGATATTATCTTCAATTTGAAGCAAAATGTGTACATTTACAATAAAAATTTTACTTGAACTTTTTTGGCTAAATGTGAACACTACGATTAATCTATATAATTGTTGTTCTTAAGTAAACAACATAGGTTACTGACGTTGCATTAAGAGTGAGTATACGTTAGCTGTAACACTTCGTGAGAAAAAAATAATAAACTTTTAAAAGAAAGGAAAGAAGAAATAAAGGACCATCAGAGTGTTAGAAGGGAAAGGAAAGGTGAGGACAGAGGCTGATGGGATGGGAGAGGCAGATGTGGTTGTGGGGTAGGGGAAGAGAGGGACTGAGAAAAATATAAGGGGAGAGAGAGAGGAAGCAAGCGTTGTTGGTTGTTGTTCAGGCTGAGTCTGACTTGTGGCAACCCCATGTGTGCAGAGCTGAGCTGCTCCATAGGGTTTTCAACACTGTGAAATTTCAGAAGCCAATCATCAGGCCTGTCTTCTGAGGCTACTCTGGGTGTGTTCCAACCATCAACCTTTTGGCTAGTAGAAGATAGCTTAACTGATTGAACCACCCAGAAAAGACGTGAATGGCTTATCAATATGAGTATTTTAATCCACAACTCTTTACCAATTTGTATTCCCCAGTAAACTTACAAAAAATCCTAAAATTTCTCATAATTCTATTTGAGACTTCATCTAAAAACTGTTCTTAGGCTTTTTTTTTTTTTTTTTTTTTAACATCACAGGGGTCAAATTTCCAATGCCTTGGAGAAAATGATGAAAATCTTTTATGACTAATACATAACTGTTTTCAATCATTTCAATTCATTTGGAATATTGTCTCAGAAATGCAAAATAGCAGGCTTACATTTTATCTTCAACACACTTGAGGTGTCTTTTGTGTGGTCTTTACAAATTCTTAATTCATGATAAGATCATATGAAAATATCCTTGTACAAAGTTATGTGGTACTATACAAATCTAACTTGTTTTTGACATTGTTTTCATATATTATGGAGTAGAACATTAATTTCCAATATTTAACAGACAGCTATGGAAATGTGAGAATAAACACCAAAAAACTTCACTCGTTTTATTTTAAGATTTTACATGAAAATTGTACTACCATCTAATAAAATGCTCAATTCTTTTTATTTGTCAAATTAATCTTTATTTCTAAGAGCTCTAAAACATAAAGAAATTTATTACTTATTACTAACAGAATGACATGGTAATCAATTGTATTTCCGTGAGAATTTTAAGGCAAATTTTCAAGCAATGCCTTGTGGGCCCATTAACAATTTAAATCCCACCTATTAGAGTGGTCTTATCTGTTCCCACATAACAACAATAACAAAAATGATGCATTTAGTTTTCGTTGTAGCAAAGAACAAAAACAAAGTCTATTTCTGAACTTGAAGTTTCAGATCGTAATAGCATCTTGTCTCTTTGGTGTTGCTTTCTTTTTACCAACTGAGAGACTTGTTGAAGAGGATAAAGAGAGAGGGCTTCATGCAGGGGAAGTCACTGATACCATTGGCAAGTGAAGCTCGCGACAAATGAGATATTGTACAGGCAAACACAGAATGAGCTTTCACGCAGGGCTCTGCTAGTGTCATTCAGCTTTGCCTGAAAGGATAACCCTCTCATAATTTATCTTCCATTCATCAAGTCAATGCCTGGTATCTTTTCAGTTGTGATGGATAAGATCTTACTAAATTGACTACTGCCTGCTGAGCATTGTGGAGCCTGAGAACTGAACAGGAAGGGGGTTCCAACCATATTTCATTCACATAGTAAGTCAACCATTCTCAACACATCTAAGGACTGAGAGTTATAAAGAGTGTGGTTAACCCTGGTTCGTGGGTCTGGACCAGAGAGTGGTCAAGGAGCCATCTAGTTCTTGGATTTGAAAGTAAAGTAGGAATAGGGGATGTTAGGAGTTGCCGTAATAGGCCTACTGGAAAACTGGAAACCAATTTCATTAGGAAGAAAGTGTTATTCCTTGAGTCTTTATTCTAAATGATAGGTATTTAGCTAAATCCATTCAAATGTCATATTTTATCATGAAAAATAACTTTATCAGATATATATTGTTGCCTATTTTGGCTTAAAGACGTTAAAAGTTATTAAACTCCATTACAGCAGGGAGCTTAATAGACTTGTTTGATTGTATATTCCTCAGTTCCTAGAAAAGTAGCAAATTCAATAAATGTCTGTGGATAGATAAAAATGCAAGAGTAATGGAGTGATGGAAGGAGAAAGAGATGGAGGGAAGGAGGAAGGAAGAAAGGAAGCAAGGGAGGGAGGGAGAGAGGGAGAAAGGTAGGAGGAGAGGGAAGCAGGGAAGCAGGAAGTCATGAAATCAGAAGGGAAGGAAGAAAGGGACGAAGGGAGGAAAGAAGACAGGCTTTATTGACATATTGGTTTTAAGATGTACATTTTGAACATACATTTCTAAGTATTGTGTTTTCCCCGCTTAATAAAAATGAATCCAGAACTTTCCCGAAATACTTGTTTGAATATGAGAACAATGACAAGCAAAATTCATCTACTGAAGTCTCTTTCACAGACATTTCATCTTTTGGTACCCTTCCCATTAAAAACCCTGTTGTCTCCCAGTGGATTCCTGCTCATACTCATAGAACTGCCCTGTAGGATTTCCAAGGAGTGGCTGGTGGATTCGAACCGCTGACCTTTTAGTTAGCAGCTGAGCTCTTAACCTCTGCGCCACCAGGGCTCCAAGAAAATTATGTTTAGTTTTCCATGTTTAGAGAAATAGATCAATTGTTCTATTCTAAAAGTGAGAATTTATAGAATTGCCTTCATCTCTGAAGAATGTTGTTAGCTTCAGTTCCTCCGTTAGAGTTGTGAACTTCAGGAAACTTTCAAATGAGAAAAATACCTAAATGTTCTCTGCTCAGCAAGTCCTGACCTTAAAATGCCAGTGTATGCATTTAAAGTCACTGCCATAGCATAAAAATGTTAAAAGATGTGAGTACTGAAAGTGAAGTATACCTGTATGAAACAGGGACTGTTATAGTAATATGGTACCAAACACAAAGTAAAATTTCGCAAAATAAACCCATATAAATACACAAAACATAAAATGAATAATGGAACCTTTTATATTCTAACACTGTGGACATTGAGCCCCTTATAATTACTTATCTTGTACATTCACAAATAATTACATGCAAGAGTTAAGTTCCACGGTAATAAACAAACCCAAAACAAAAACTATTGTAATTACCTACAATTTTGTGTCTGCTTTTTAAAATCTAATTAACAGATACCTAAAATTATTAAATCAATGGCGTATGAAAAACGATACTAGAGGATCATTAATTCTTCTGAAATGTGTTAACAAGGGCTATTTATAGGTTTAGGAGGTTTATTTAAACACATGCAAAGTAAGGATGAAATATATGTCTCTTCTACATTTGTAAGAAAGAACAGTCTCAAAATCTTTTTACATATTTACAGACCTTTTGTTTGAAGTGTTAGCTAAAGTTCCAGTATGCTGCCCTGATACCGCAAAACCTTTGTATTTTACTTGAGCCTGAGGTTTGGGGTAGGGGAGGCATCTCAACAGGAATATACCCTATCATACCATGAGCAAGAGAAACTAAATGACTACCAAAAAGGGTGTAGGAAGTGAGACGTAAGTGATAGTCTTGTTGGCGTGTTTTTAAATTTTTCTGGCTAAACAGTCCTCCTAGTTACATTTGCTTTGAATTTTCACTTTTTGTTTACCAAACATAGTGTACTTTCTTTAGCAAGCAAAGTAAATAAAAATACCGCACTCTGACAGCTTAAGGCATAGAGAACATTCCTAAATACACAGGTCAAATGAATAGGGGATTTCTATACACACACACACACAAATGCCAAGGTGAATTAACCTATCGGTCTCTGCAGCCTCCTTTCTAGAGGTTGATGTAAAACTTATTCAATGGCTGATGATAAAAAATCGCAGTTCTTTTTTTTTTTTTTTTTTAATTCCTTGCTTCTTCTCCTGTGACTTGATCTAAGATTTAACCATTTTCCTCCTTTAATTTGCTGCCCCAGAGAATGGTCAAAGAATTATATAAAGAGATGAACTACAGCCGGTTTATTTGTGTAAATAGTGAAAGAATTGACTGTGAGTACCTTAAGAACATCAAATAAAGGTTTGGAATTGTTTTAGTATTAGCTTCTTCTCTCTGTTCTATTATCATAGAAGGTAGTTAAAAATGAGCCAGTTTGATTTTACTACATTGGCATTTTACGATGTTATTGTTATGGTGGCGTTTTTACTACCAGTCTTAACTGGTGTGCTGAAAAGTATTAGTGGTCCACGTTGTTATTTGTGAACCCTTGACAGAATAAAACTGTTAACATCCAACATTCCCTACCACATACACTCAAAGCTTACATGCGGGTTTCATTCAACTTTTATTCTACAAATGTTTATTGAGTGCTTCCTATGTGCCAGGTATTGGTGTAGACGATGGGAATACATAGTGGAACAACATACAAATAGCCCTGACTTCTTGGAGTTTATATTCTGGGGTTAGGAGAAGACACAAATTGTAATGATTATTATAATTATGATCAATACAAAGAGTTTGGAAGAGCAGGATACTTCAATAACTTTTGATCATTTATGGGTGTGTATCTGCTCCAAAACAAATCTTCAAAGCTTTACACTTTTCTTTAAAAATAATAATAATAATAATAATCTAGCTTGATGGTCTTTCATTCTTAAATCAGAAAAACCCAGTTCAAAATATTTAAAAGTTACCAAATAAATAAAAATGACACTGGAGCAAGGAGCTCTAGTTTCTAGCCTGAACTTCACTGCCACTCATATTAGTCTCAACTCCCTTAAACTGCATTGGAAACGTGTGTGGTGATCAGTGTCATTTGCCTCAAATACTATGAAGTGTTAATATCAAATGATATAATGTGTAAGGAAGTCCTTTTAAATGATGACAGAATATGTACCTTGCCCAGTATCATACTTAACATTTAATGGGTACTTTATACCTGTTTGTTGAATGAATAAAAGCAAATATTCAGCCTTGTTTGCAGCATTGTTTAATGACTTGCTTGGGGAAAGCTTGGCTTTTCAATTCCAGCTGAGTTTAAGAAATTAAGTATTAATTTATCTCTTCAGCTCTGCACAGAGAGCATTTTTCACAGACTCTGAATTCACCCAAGTGCTTTTAGTGAAGGAGCTTTGTAGAAACAAACAAGCAAAATCTCTGTGTATCAAGGCTAATGAGCATATTGGTTATTACATTATGGTAGTTCCATTAGGTGCTCTTGAGTACTGTTAGTTCTGCAAGGAGGTTTAACTTGTATATTTTAGAACAAATGGGTTCTTAACTTAGCAGCTGCTCAAAGATTAAGAAGTAACATAAAATCTTCAAGAGGTCACACGAAGTATCATTTTCTTCCTGCATTGGGGTTTTATTTTATATCCACAATTTGTAATTTCATCCCAAGTTTAATATTCTTCCTTCGATCTGGTAGCGTGAAGAATAAAAGAAAGTAAATATTGGAAAGCAATCCGCTTCTTTAAGTTTCCCAATATCAAAGACCTGGCAACAGGGGGTGGAAAATGGAAGATGGAAAATCCGGGCTTGGTTGCTCTGTCACTTTGCTTCAGCCTAAATCTCGGTTATGTGATCAACCACGCATGTGAACAAAAGAGACATTCTCAAGAGAGAGGAGGGGTTTCTGATGGAAATCACAGGGAAAAAAGAATATAGTTTGGAAATAAAGCAAGAAGTTAGGAGTCAGGGCCTTGTGGGTTTTACTAAACGGGTAGACGGCCCCATGCTTTTGCAATGATTCTTTGCTTCTTAATCTCTGTCCTTCTTTTTCAGAATGCATTAGAATCTGAGAATCTCTTGTAAAGGAAGGTTTCGTGTATTTTTGATGCCTGTGGAGAGAAGTGCCCCTGGAGAGGCTTTATTTAGGAATGTATTTTGAAAGCAGTTTTTGGGGTTTAAAAAAAAGAAAGGTAATGTTTTAAGGAGAACAATTACTTTATCATCATTTATTTACCCTAAAATTCCGGGGCTACATATTGGATGTTTTTCTCATCTATCATTGTACAAGGTGTCTCTGCACAAATCAGCTATTCAACTCTCTACCTAGTCAAAGGACATAGTACCTTCAAACGGAACATCATGGATATGAATTGTATCAGTCAATCCTCTGCCTTTAGTTACTCCTGTGAAGAAATTAGTGAAATATATTTAGCGGTAATTACATTAAAGACAATTGAAACAACTTTTTAATATAATTACTACTAAATATATTTCACTAATTCCTCCATTAGGAATTAGTTGTTCTTGTTGTTAAGTGCCACTGAGTTGATTCCAACTCATAAAGACTCTGTACAACAGAAAGAAGCACTGCCCTGTCCTGCGCCATCCTCACAGCGTTGTTATGTTTGAACTCATTGTTGCAGACACTGTGTCAATTCATCTCATTGACGGTCTTTCCCTTTTTCTCTGATCTTCTAGTCAATGTTAAATTGGATCACAGCATTATACCAACATGTTTAATTTATGTTGTCTGAGAATAAAAAAGACAAAAATTTGGAAAAAGAAAATACCAAAGCCCCCTCGCAAAGTGAAAAATTTGTTTACTGAACACAATAAAAACTCATTGCAGTTGAGTTGATTCTGATCCTCTAGGACAGAGTAGAACTGCCTTGTAGAGTTTCCAGGGATCGGCTGGTGGATTCAGACTGCTGAACTTCTGGTTAGCTGCTGAAACTGTTAACCACTGTGCTACCAGGCCTCCATTAGACACCACAGTCAGTATTTATCATACTTGCAGTTGGAAACGCACAGTCAGCTCTCTGAAATTTTGTTCCTCATCACAATATATAATGTCTCAAAAGATTCTCACTCAGCAGATACACAGGACCCAAGACTGAAGTGCTGACTTAGGTCATTTACATCATGAACTAAATGGAATTATACGTCTTTGGTCAGCATCATGATATTCGTCTGTCAGTTTGTCCTACTGTGGTGGTTTGCGTGTTTCTGTGATGCTGGAAGCTATGCCACTGGTATTTCAAATATCAGCTGTGTCACCCATGGTGGACGGGTTTCAGTGAAGCTTACAAACTAAGACTAGGAAGAAGGACTTGACAATTCTAAAAAAACAGACCAGTGAAAAGCTTAGAAATAGCAGCAAAACATTGTTTAATACAGTGAAGGAAGATGAGCCCCTCAAGTTGGAAGGTGCTAAAAATACAGCATGGGAAGAGCTGCCTCGCAGAGTAAACTTTAACGTCATTGATGGAGCAGCGCTTTCAGGGCCTTCATTTGCTTATGTGGCATGACTCAAAACGAGAAAAAAACTGCTGCAAATATTCATTAATAATTGGAACATGGAATGTACAAAGTGCCAATCTAAGAAAATTGAAATTCATAACTGAAATGGAACACATAGACATCAATATCCTAGGCATTAGTGAGCTGAAATGGACTGGCGTTGGCCATTCTGAATTGGATAATCATATGGTCCACTATGCCAGGAATGACAAACTGAAGAAGAATGGCATCACATTCATCGTCAAAAAGAACATTTCAAGATCTATCCTGAAGTACAGTGCTGTCAGTGATAGGATAATATCCATACAGTTAGAAGGAAAATCAGATAATACAACTATTATTCAAATTTACACACCAACCAGTAATGGCAAAAATGAAAAAATTGAATATTTTTACCAACTTCTGCAGTCTGAAATTAATTGAACATGCAATCAAGCTGCATTGATAATTACTCGTGATTGGAATGCAAAAGTTGGAAACAAAGAAGAAGGATCTTCGGAAAATATGCGTTGGTGATAGAAATGAAGCAGGAGATCCTGTGGGAGAATTTTGCAAGACCAGAGACTTACTCAATGCAAACTTTTTTTTCAACATAAAGGGCGACTATACCCGTGGACCTTGCTGGATGGAATACACAGGAGTCAAATCTACTATATTTGTGGATGGAGATGATGCAGAAGTTCAATATCACCAACAAGGCCAGGAGCCGACTGTGGAACAGACCATCAATTGCTCATATGCAAGTACAAGGTGAAGCTGAAGAAAAGTAAAACAAGTCTATGAGAGCCAAAGTATGACCTTGAGTATACCCTAATTGAATTTAGACGCCATCTCAAGAATAGATTTGAAGCATTTAACACTAATGACCAAAGACCAGACGAGTTGCGTGATGACATCAAGGACACCATACATGAAGAAAGCAAGAGGTCATTAAAAAGACAGGAAAAAAAGAAAGGACCAAAATGGATGTCAGAAGAGACTCTAAAAGTTTCTCTGGAATGTTGAGTAGCTAAAGCGAAAGGAAGAAATGATGAAGTAAAAGAACTGAAGAGAAGATTTCAAAGTGTGGCTCAAGAAGACAAAGCAGAGTATTATAATGAAATGTCCAAAGACCTGGAGTTTAGAAAATCAAAAGGGAAGAACATGTGCAACATATCTCAAGCTGAAATAATTGAAATAAAATTCAAGCCTCAAGTTGCAATATTGAAGGATTGTATTGGAAAAATAAGGAGCCCTACTGGGACAGCGGTTAAAGTTCTTGGCTGCTAATTAAAAGATCGGTAGTTCAAACCCACCAGCCGCTCCCAACAGAACACGGAAATTATCAAACAATATCGTTAACATCACATGCAAGTAAAATTCTGCTGAAGACAGTTCAAAAATGGTTGCAGCAGTACATAGACAGAGAACTGCCAGAAATTCAAGCTGGATTCAGAAGAGGACGTGGGACAAGGGATATCATTGCTGATGTCAGATGGATCTTGGCTGAAAGCAGAGAATACAAGAAAAATGTTCACCTGTGTTTTATTGACTACACAAAGGCATTTGACTGCATGGCTCATAATGAATCATGGATAACACTGGGAGGAATGGTAATTGCAGAACACTTAATTGTGCTCATGAGAAACCTATACATAAACCAAGAAAGAGTGGTTCAAACAGAACAAGGGGATACTGAGCGGTTTAAAGTCAGGAAAGGTGTATGTTAGGGTTGTATCTTTTCACCATACTTACTTAATCTGTATGCTGAGCAAATGATCGAAGAAGCTGGACTATATGAAGAAGATTGTGGCATGAGAATTGGAGGAAGTCTTGTTAACAATCTGAGATATGCAGATGAAACAACCTTGCTTGCTGAAAGTGAAGAGGATTTGAAGCACTTACTGATGAAAATCAAAGACATCAGCCATCAGTATGGATTACATTTCAACATAAAGAAAACAAAAACCTCACAAATGGATCAATAAGCAAATTATTATAAATGGAGAAAAGATTGAAATTGTCAAGAATTTCATTTTACTTGGATACACAATCAATGCCAATGGAAGTGGCAGTCAAGACCACAACTTGTCTGGTCTTCGGTCATTAGTGTTCAGTGTTTCAAATCTATTCTTGAGATGGTGTCTAAATTAAGGTAGTATATACTAAAGGTCATACTTTGATTCTCGCAGACTTGTTTTAATTTTCTTCAGCTTCACCTTGTGCTTGCATATGAAGAACTGATGGTCTGTTCTGCAGTCGGCCCCTGGCCTTGTTCTGACTGACAATGTTAAGCTTCTCCATCAACTCCTTCCACAGATGTAGTCAATAAGATTCCTGTGTATTCCATCCAGCAAGTTCCAGCAGCTCAGTAATGAAATCACTCTTGAGGTTCACCCTTCAGCCAAAGATTAGACAAGCCTATAAATCAAAAGGAGACTAGATGAGCATACCAGCCCAGGAGCAAGGACAAGAAGACAGGTTGAGATGAGAAATCTGGTAATAGGGAACCCAACATCCAGAAGTGGAGACTGTTGACATGTCAAGGGGTTGGCAATCAATGTCACAAAACAATATGTGTGCTAATTGTTTAATGAGAAGCTAGTTTGTTCTATAAAACTTCATCTAAAGTATAATAAAAACAAATCACCAACAAAAAGAAATCAAATTAATAGTGTATTGGGAAAATCTGCTGCAAAAAACCTCTTTAAAGTGTTAAAAAGCAAAGATGTCACCTTGAGGACTAAGGTACACCTGACCCAAGCCATGTTATTTTCAATGGCCTTATGCGCATGCAAAAGTTGGACAATGAATAAGAAAGACTGAAGAAGAATTGATGCATTTGAATTATGGTGCTGGTGAAGAATATTAAATATACCATGGACTGTCAGGAGAATGAACAAATCTGTCTTAAAAGTATAGCCAGAATGCTCCTTAGAAGGAAGAATTGCAAAACTTCCTCTCATGTACTTTGGACTTGTGGTCAGGAGGGGTCAGTCTCTGGAAAGTGAAGGGTCAGCGAAAAAGAGGAAGACCCTCTAGAAGATGGATTGACACAGTGGCTGCAATAGTGGGCTCAAACATAGCAACGATTGTAATGATGCACAGAAACAGTGTTTCCTTCGGTTGTACTTAGGGTGACTCTGAATCAGAACTGACTTGACGGCACCTAACAAAAACAACAGTATCATGATATTTAAGTGTAATGATAAGACCAAAATAAACCTTCTTGCCTGTCTCTCTAACGTTCACAATAGCACATTCCATGCAATCATGGTCATTAAAACTTATGTGACTTGTTGAAAGCATGGAAAAATTAGACAACTGGTTGAAAATGTGAAAAATTTAAGATAGAAAAACTGAAATCCATTTAACCCAACTCTGATTTAGAGCTCTAATGGCGGTTTATATATTTAATGTATTGCGTTAAGCAGTGGGGAGTAGGGGCTTGTCAGTGAGGGAATAGAAAGAAGAAGGGAAAGGAAATGTTTTAGTACTTTATTCAAATATCCAGACAGGCATACATAGCTCTCTATACACCTATACTTTGCTCCATGATGCACTCTAAATACATTGCTTGATTGCAAAATAATTTTTCTTATTAGACATTAAGAACAAACTACAGGAAAACAAAATCCTTTCAGGAAACATTAGGGTTTGACATAAATCATTATTATTTTATTTGAGTTTTGCTGCCACTCTTAAAAAAGTGTTGAAAGTCTATCCACTTCCTGCCTCAAATTATAACACAGTAACTATTCAGACACAACAAGAAAACTGGTGTCTGAATTTTCCAAACTGTTGACTTCCCAGTAAGGCCCATTTTATTTATTTCAAAGAAGCTTTGCTTGATATACATTCTAACATTAATATAATGGTAATTATTAATGTTAGCAACAAATTACAAAATCTTTAATAGAGTCTTAATTTGAATCCCAACATGAGTATGTTCTATTTTTCTAACAAAATTATCTTCAATTTTCAAAATATTCCTAATTAAGTTGGCATTTCACTTATTAGAAATAAAAATATATCAAATGCCTGTATCCCAAGAAAAGGAGCTTTCAGTGAATGTAGTTTCATTGATGAAAGGTATTTTTTGAAAATCAAATAACAGATAATCTTTATTTCTTAGAGCGTACTATGTGGCAAGCACTATTCCAATTATTTTTATGCATGATTTCATTTTATTCATTCAAGAACACAAAGAGTACAGAATGCTCAAGATGGTGCTCTAGGCAGAAACACCACGCCGTCCCTCCACAGCAAAGATCCGAAAAACTAAGCCTAACAGAGAATCAACAATCCTGAAACCCTAGAACACCAAATGAAGAGATAAAGAACTCAGCCAAACACCAAATGGAGTGAGAATACTAAAAGAGAACGGAGAGCGAGGAGAGACTCAGGCAGAGATTCCTTACCAGCTAACGCAGCGCGGATCCACCATCTTGGATTCCTATCGGAGAACAGCAAACGGGAGAGCAGCCTTGCAGAGCATCTGGTCGGAGACAGAACGACCGGTAAACTGCGGTGCGCGCTCTCCCACCACCCACCCCTCTCCGCCTCAGCTGGGGATCCCCTGCTTTCCGTGGCCAGGGTCTCTGGGCTGGGGGGTGCTGGTGCTTGGATTCCGCGCGCCTGGGCCGGCGGCTTTCTGAGAGCCGTTTGCTGGCAGCTAGCGAAACTTTCTCTGCCGCCTCCCCCTCCTTTTGCCTGGGTGCCTGGTTCCGAGTGCCGTCTCTGCTCTCTCCTGCGGGGCTGTAGGGCTGCGTGCGGGCGTGTGGCTGTTTCTAGGTCTGGGCCCCCGCGTGGGTGGGATCCCGGGGCCTTTGTTCGTTCGCCCCTCTGCTTTCCGTGGCCGGAGTCCCTGAGCAGGGGGGCGCCGGTGCTTGGATTCCGCACGCCCGGGCTGGAGGCTTTCTGGGAGCCGTTTGCTGGGACCTAGCGAACCTTTTTCTTCCGCCTCCCCCTCCTTTTGCCTGGGTGCCTGGTTCCGAGTGCTGTCTCTGCTCTCTCCTGCGGGGCTGTAGGGCTGCGTGCGGGCGTGTGGCTGTTTCTAGGTCTGGGCCCCCGCGTGGGTGGGATCCCGGGGCCTTTGTTTGTTCGCCCCTCTGATTTCCGTGGCCGGAGTCCCTGAGCAGGGGGGCACCGGTGCTTGGATTCCGCGCGCCCGGGCTGGAGGCTTTCTGGGAGCCATTTGCTGGCACCTAGCAAACCTTTTTCTGCCACCTCCCCCTCCTTTTGCCTGGGTGCCTGGTTCCGAGGGCCGTCTCTGCTCTCTCCTGTGGGGCTGTAGGGCTGCGTTCGGGCGTGTGGCTGTTTCTAGGTCTGGGCTCCCGCGCGGGTGGGATCCTGGGGCCTTTGTTCGTTGGCCCCTCTGCTTCCCGTGGCCACGGTCACTTAACCCCGAGACTACCGGCTTCTTGGAATTCGCGCCCCTGAGTGGGGGCTCTCTGGGTCCCATTTGTAGGCACTGACTGCTGGTGTTGCCCTTTTTTTTTTTTTTTCTCTCAATTTTATTTTTCTTCCTTTTTTGATTAGTTTTGTCATCTTTTACCTCTTTTTTTCTTTTGTCTTTCTTCATTGCTTAATTTCTTGTCTCTCTATCTCTTCCTTCTCTTTCTGATCCCTGAATTCCAGGCGATGTATGCCTCTGTACCTTCTGGCCAGGCTGAGCTGTGAAAATTGAGACCGACTCCCCCAGACCTCATAGCTGCATCGGTGGGATCCCTGGGAACTTTGCAGTTCTTTAACTTTTCTGATTTTTATTTGGTCATTCTTTCCTTTTCTTTCTCTTCCCCCTTCTGGTTTCCTCCATCCCATAGTCTCTCATCTGTACATTCCAACGACAAGCTCCCCTAGCATTCTTTTATGTTTGTACACTTTTTGCTCCTCCTCCTCTCTCCTCTCTCCCATATCCAGCTTAGCTTCACACATAACCATCTTCCCGCTGCACCCTACCTACCTGCACCGTGCACTAGACATCACATCACCAAGCGGTGCAGGCACGCCCTATTGGAACCTGCCCAGCACTGACTACCGACCGTCCTGGTGGCTGCGGTGAGTGCCACAAGCAACCCATCCCAGTGGCTCCTCCTCAACTAGATCTGCCCAGCTGTACCACAAGAACGAAAAAAAAAAAAAATCTACAATCAATAAACGAGAGAAATATCTACTGAATGCCCCGAAAACAGCAAACAATATCAAAACATTTACAAAAACAAGACAAGATGGCTCCAATAGGCGTCCAAATTAAAACACCAGATAACTCTCCTGTGGAAGAAAATGCACTAGAAGTACCTGATACGGAACTCAAATCACTAATACTCGGAATTTTCCAAGAACTGAGGCAAAAAGCTGACAAACATGAGGAAAAAATAGACAAATTTATGGAAAATACAGACAAAAAATTGGAAGAATTCAGGAAGATGATGCAAGAACAAAATGCCAAAATAAATTCACAACTCGAAATTATACAAAAACAACAATTAGAAATCCAAAAGATAAACAACAAGATTTCAGAAATGGACGGTGTCATAGAAGGGCTGAGAAGTAGATTTGAAACCATGGAAGACAGGATCAGTGGAACTGAAGACAAACACTTGGATACAACTCTGTTTCAGGAAAACTCAGAAAAAAGAACAAAGAAAAATGAAGAGACCCTGAGAGTTATGTGGGACACAATTAAAAGCAAAAACTTACGAGTGATTGGCATACCAGAACAGGGGGAGAAAACAGAAAACACAGAGAGGATCATTGAGGAACTGCTGACAGAAAACTTTCCCAATATCATGAAAGATGAAAAGCTGGTCATCCAAGAAGCTCAACGAACCCCATATAGAAGAGACCCCAAAAGAAAATCACCAAGACATATCATATTCACACTCGCTAAAACTAAAGACAAACAAAGAATCCTGAGAGCAGCTCGTGAAAAACAAGAAGTCACATACAGAGGAGAAACAATAAGACTAAGCTCAGATTATTCAGCAGAAACCATGCAGGCAAGAAGGCAATGGGATGACATATATAAAATCTTGAAAGAAAAAAATTGTCAGCCAAGAATAATATATCCTGCAAAACTCTCATTCAGATTTGATGGTGAAATTAGGTCATTTCCAGATAAACAGAAACTAAAGGAATATGCAAAAGTCAAACCAAACTTACAAGAATTATTAAAGGGAGTTCTTCGATCTGAGGACAAACAGCTTAAGCCCTCAGGCAGGACCTAGGACCTAGGACGCAGGTTAACATGAACCAGATACCATTCTAGGAACTGAACTACAGACGACTTTCCAAAAACAAAAGATATACAAAAGGGAATCAGAGAAATCAATCAAAGGATGACAACAACATCAAAACAATGAAAGAGGGAACAAACGGCATAGGTATAGAACCTTCTAAAGGAGAAGAAGGCAAGGCGATACCAAGTAACGGTAGACTGCTTCAAAATTATAAAGATAAGGGTAAAATTCATGGTAACCACAAAAAAAGTTAACAAACCAACTCATAAAAATAAAGACGAAAAACATAAAGTCTCAACAAAACCAAAACCTACAAAAACAAAAGAAATGAACACAAAATCCACAAACAAAAGGAACTCAGCACAAGAGAGTAAGAAGAACAAAGAAAACTTCAGCATCACAAAAAAAAGCACTACAAAATGACAGCAACAAATTCACATCTATCAATAATTACACTGAACGTAAATGGACTCAATGCACCCATAAAGCGACGGAGAGTGGCAGAATGGATAAGAAAACAGGATCCATCTATTTGCTGTCTACAAGAGACACATCTTAGAAACAAAGATGTGAATTTATTAAAAATCAAAGTTTGGAAAAAAATATATCAAGCTAACAACTATCAAAAAAGAGCAGGAGTGGCAATTCTAATCTCAGATAAAATAGACTTTAAAACAAAATCTACCATAAAAGACAAAGAAGGACACTATATAATGATTAAGGGGATGATCCATCATGAAGACATAACCATAATAAATATCTATGCACCCAATGACAGGGCTCCAAAATACATAAAAAAAACTCTAATAGCACTGAAAAGAGAAATTGACAGTTCCACAATAATAGTAGGAGACTTCAACACACCACTCTCAGTAAAGGACAGAACAACTAAAAAGAAACTCAGCAAAGATACAGAAGACCTAAAGGACACAATCAGCCAACTGGACCTCATAGACATATATAGAACAATCCATCCAACCGCTGCAAAGTACACATTCTTTTCCAATGCACATGGAACGTTCTCCAGAATAGACCACATCTTAGGCCACAGAGCAATCCTCAACAAGATCCAAAATGCTGAGATAATTCACAGTATCTTCTCTGACCACAATGCCATCAAGGTAGAAATTAACACTAGAAAGAGCAAGGAAAAAAAATCAAACACATGGAAACTGAATAATAATCTGCTTACACATCAATGGGTAATAGAAGAAATCAGAGATGGAATTAAAAAATTCCTAGAATCAAATGAAAATGAAAACACATCATACCAAAACCTTTGGGACACAGCAAAGGCAGTCCTCAGAGGACAATTTATAGCAATAGATGCACATATCAAAAAAGAAGAAAGGGACAAAATCAAAACATTAACTACAGAACTCAAACAAATACAAAGAGAACAACAAAAAAAGCCTACAACCACCGGAAGAAAGGAAATAGTAAAGATCAGAGCAGAAATCAATGAAATAGAGAACAGAAAAACAATAGAAAGAATCAACAAAACCAAAAGTTGGTTCTTTGAAAGAATCAACAAAATCGACAAACCACTGGCCAGACTGACAAAAGAAAAACAGCAGAGGGCACAAATAACCCAAATAAGAAATGAAATGGGGGACATTACAACAGACCCAACTGAAATAAAAAGGATTATAACAGAATATTATGAAAAACTATATTCCAACAAATTTGAAAACCTAGAGGAAATGGATAAATTTCTAGAAACATACGGCCTACCCAAACTACAACAAAGTGATATTGAAAATCTGAACAGACCCATAACAAGAGAAGAGATTGAAAAGGTAATAAAAAAACTCCCAACCAAAAAAAGCCCTGGCCCAGATGGCTTCACTGGAGAATTCTACAAAACATTTACAGAAGAGCTCGTACCAGTTCTACTCAAGTTATTTCAGAGCATAGAAGAGGAAGCAACACTTCCAAATTCATTCTATGAAGCCAGCATAACGCTGATACCAAAACCAGGCAAAGACATCACAAAAAAAGAAAATTACAGACCAATATCTCTCATGAATATAGATGCAAAAATTCTGAACAAAATTCTAGCCAATAGAATTCAGTATCATATCAAAAAAATAATACACCACGACCAAGTAGGATTCATACCAGGTATGCAAGGATGGTTTAACATTAGAAAATCCATCAACGTAATCCACCACATAAATAAAAGGAAAGAAAAAAATCACATGATTATCTCAATTGATGCAGAAAAGGCATTTGACAAAGTCCAACACCCATTCCTGATAAAAGCTCTCAATAAAATAGGTATACAAGGGAAATTTCTCAACATAATAAAGGGCATCTATGCAAAACCAACAGCCAACATCATTCTTAATGGAGACAGGCTGAAAACATTCCCCCTGAAAACAGGAACAAGACAAGGATGCCCTTTATCACCACTCCTATTTAACATTGTGCTGGAAGTTCTAGCTAGAGCAGTAAGGCAAGAGAAAGAAATAAAGGGCATCCAAATTGGTAATGAAGAAGTTAAACTCTCCCTGTTTGCAGATGATATGATACTATACATAGAAAACCCTAAAGACTCCACGAGAAATTTACTGGAAGTAATAGAAAGATTCAGCAGAGTAGCAGGATACAAGATAAACATTCAAAAATCAGTTGGATTCCTATACACCAGTAAAGAGAACGATGAAAAGGAGATCAGGAAATCAATACCATTTTCAATAGCCCCTAAAACGATAAAATACTTAGGAATAAATCTGACCAGGAATATAAAAGACCTATACAAAGAAAACTACAAAACACTGCTGCATGAAACCCAAAGGGATCTACATAAATGGAAAAACATACCATGCTCATGGATAGGCAGACTCAACATTGTGAAAATGGCAATTCTACCTAAAGCAATCTACAAATACAATGCAATTCCGATACAAATACCAACAGCATTCTTCAAAGAGATGGAAAAACTAATTATTAACTTTATATGGAAAGGGAAGAAACCTCGAATAAGTAAAGCACTACTGAAGAAGAAGAATAAAGTTGGAGGACTCACACTACCTGACTTGAGAACCTACTATACAGCTACAGTACTCAAAACAGCCTGGTACTGTTACAACAACAGAGACATTGACCAATGGAACAGAATTGAGAACTCAGATGTAAATCCATCCACCTACGGTCACCTGATTTTTGACAAGGGCCCAAAATACATCAAATGGGGAAAAGACAGTCTTTTTAACAAATGGTGCTGGCAAAACTGGATATCCATTTGTAGAAAAATGAAACAGGACCCATACCTCACACCATATACAAAAACTACTTCAAAATGGATCAAAGACCTGAATATAAAGCCTCAAACTATAAAATTCATAGAAGAAAAAATAGGACCAACACTTCAGGCCTTAATACATGGCATTAACAGGATACAAACCATAAACATCAACACAAAAAACCCAACAGATAAGCTAGATAATTGGGATCTTCTAAAAATCAAACATCTATGCTCTTCAAAAGATTTCACCAAAAGAGTTAAAAGAGAACCTACAGACTGGGAAAAAATTTTTGGACAGTACAAGTCAGACAAAGGTCTAATCTCCATAATCTACAAGAAAATCCAACACCTCTACAACAAAAAGACAACCAATCCTATCAAAAAATGGGCAAAGGAAATGAACAGACACTTCACCAAGGAAGACATTCAAATGGCCAACAGACACATGAGGAAATGCTCGCGATCACTAGCCATTAGAGAAATGCAAATTAAAACCACAATGAGATACCATCTCACCCCGGCATTACTGGCACGAATCAAAAACACTGGAAATAACAAATGTTGGAGGGGCTGCGGGGAGACGGGAACTCTTATACACTGCTGGTGGGAATGCAAAATGATACAGCCATTTTGGAAAATGATATGGCGTTTCCTCAGAAAGCTAGAAATAGACGTACCATTCGATCCAGCAATCCCACTCCTAGGAATATATCCTAGAGAAATAAGAGTCATCACTCGAATAGACATATGCACACCTATGTTCATGGCAGCATTATTCACAATAGCAAAACGATGGAAACAACCTCGATGTCCATCAACAGACGAATGGATACACAAACTATGGTACATACACACAATGGAGTACTATGCAACGAGAAAGAACAATGAATCGGTGAACCATCTCATAACATGGATGAAACTGGAGGACATCATGCTGAGTGAAATAAGTCAATCACAAAAGGACAAATATTGTATGAGACCTCTATTGTAAAAACCCATGAAAAAATTCACATGCAAAATGTAACAATCCTTGTTGGTTACCAGGGATGGGGGGGGGGGGATACTAAATAGGTAATAGGTAAGTGGTAACTTGGGTGAGAGATGAGATAGTACATAGTACAGCGGAAACTAACACAACCTGCACAAGGAAAGGTCATGAAGGCCCTATAGACACATCCAAACCCCCCGAGGGACTGAGTTGTTGGACGGAGGGCTCTGGGGACCATGATCTCGGGGAACATCTAGCTCAATTGGCATGACACTACTTATAAAGATAATGCTCTACATTCTACCTTGGTGAGTAGTGTCTGGGGTCTTAAAAGCCTATGAGTGGCCATCTAAGATACTCCACTGATCTCATCCCTTCGGGAACAAGGGAGAACGAAGAGAACAGGATACAAGGAAAAGATTAGTCCGAAGGACTAATGGTCCACAGCTACCAAGGCCTCCACGGGACTGAGCCCAGTACAGCTGGATGGTGCCCGGCTACCACCAATGACTCCTCTGACCAGGATCACAACAGAGGGTTCTGGGCAGAGCTGGAGTAGGATGTAGAGCATAATTTTAACTCCCAAAAAAAAAAAAAAAAAAAGAAGACCAGATATACTGGCCTAAAGAATACTAGAGAAACCTCGAGAGTGTGGCCCCCAGACACCCTTTCAGCTCAGAGGGGAAGTTACCTTCAAGGTTCGATGTTAAGCCTGGGAATGGACACCCCAGTAAAACTAAATGGGACTAACGATGTACAGGAGTCCGGTGACAAGGGCCAGAAGGCAGAGGGAGAGTAGGAAACTGATGATAAGGAACACAAATTGAATAAGGACACTGTCGATGTATTGTGAGATTGTTGACCACTGCTATAGGGCAACATTTGTAGTAACTATTAAATGGGAGGCTGTTTTGTCCTGTAAGCCTTCATCTTGGGCGAGAATGGCAGCACAATTGGAAGAGCATAGTCAATATCACTTAAATGTGTAAGTAAAAAGTTTTGAAATGGTGTTTAAATAAAATAAAAATAAATAAATAAATAAACAAACAAAGGAGACTAAAGAGGTACAATAATCCACTGACAAGGTCCAGAAGACAGAAGGGGACAAGGAAGCCCCCTGGTGATAGGGAACACAAGGTGAAGTAAGGATATTCTTGATGTGCTGTGAGATTGTTAACCATTGTCATAGGGCAACATGTGTAGTAACTGTTAAATGAAAAACTATTTTGTTCTGTAAGCCTTCATCTTAAGTGAGAATAACAGCACAGTTGGAAGAGCGTAGTCAATGTCACTGAACTGTGAATGTAGAAAATTTTGAAACGGTGTATCTTTGGCCATCTGTAATTTTCATCAAAAAAAAAGGTTGAGAATTTAGAGGCTTAATACGTTGTGGGGTTGTTAACCAATGTCAAAAAAAACAACATGTGTACTACTATTTCATGAGAAACTATTTGCTCTGTAAGCTTTCACCTGAAGTACAATAAAATATATATTAAAAAAAAAAAAAAAAAAAAAGAACACAAAGAGTAGACACTACTAAGCTATATTACTTATGAGTAACTTAGTATTTCTCTCTAAATCTTCCAGGTTTGGTTAATCATTTTTTTATTACCACCGAATATCGTATGAGATTTTCCATCTTTCCCATTGCTCTTTAGATTGGAAATCCTGCCATATGTTCTTGTCAACCCTTTGGATTTGATGATTATGATGACAATAAAATACTAAGGGCTAACGTATTGAACGCATAGTTTGTGATAGTTACTGTTCCAAGGAATTTACGCATATTGGATAACTTGAATGTTGCCCTTTAGAAGTGACCACTGACTATCTTATTGGCCCTGTTAAAATTTGAATAATGTAAAGTTGCCATTATTTTTGTAGTGAAACAAGATCAGAATTTGATAATTCCATATGGTCATCCTAACATATAAAATGTTTTAGTATTATTTGACTTTTAATGGCTACAATGTTTAAGTACATAATAGATAAACATATCTTCATGTAAAATTTTATAACCACAAAAAGTTATTAAGGTAAGAGTTTTATTGACCAATAAAGTTTCCGTATATATCTTACAATTTTGTTTCACCAGATCTTTTAAAAGTGGCCATTTCATTGGCTTTTATTCAGTTTGTGCATATTGCTTCTCAGTATCACTTCTATTCAACCAAGTAATCATCCTTTCTCAATGTGATCAACACATTTTCACATTTTGATTGATCTCATGTTTGCAAAATCTCAACGTTCCTCAGTAACAAGATAATTATAAATTATGCTGGCTATAAGCTGGCAGTTTGCTATATCATTGAATGGATACTAAAAGTCAAAAGAGAATCCCAAAGATATTAGCAATGAGAATCACCTTGTGGCCCTGATACAGTAGTGGGAAATTGGCTCACATATATTGGGCACTGATACCATTGCCAATAAGAATGAAGAAATTAAAAAAAAAAAAACCGTTGCCATCGAGTCGATTCCAACTCATAGCAACCCTATAGGACGGAGTAGAGCTGCCGCATAAAGTTTACAAGGAGTGGCTGGTGGACTTGAACTGCTGACCTTTTGGTTAGCTACGGAGCTAGTGGCTGATTAATTTTGTTCATTTTTAGATCCGACTTACCTTACCTCATTATTAGGGATAAAAACAGAACACTCTCTTGGTTTCTGATATGCATGTTTAAAAAAAATTTTAATAATTTATAACTTACTGCTTTATTCTAAAGCTAATACTAAAAAGACAGCTAGCTCTGTCAGAGTGATTCCCATTATATAATTAAAAGGCAAGTTATAAGTGATTGAGTCAACCAAACTTAATGATATTTCAAGTAATTAGTCTTGATCATCAGAGCAATAACATTTTAATAGCAAAAGCTTGTTTCCTAAGAAAACTTAATATCGTCTCATCTAGGTCAAACAAACATTTTAAAATATTTTTAGCGTGTGCCCTATAAGGTTCAAAAGACAACATTTTCTATCATCAATCAGTCTCCTCACTAATAATGGCCAATTCTAACCATAAAATATATATCAGTTTTTCTGCCCTTGCATTGAAGTTTCAGGTTCTCCTCCTGCAGTAATTACAGTTATCACCATGCTTAAAGGAAAGGTCTTTGAAGAAAAAAAACCAGGATCCATTAATCATGAATCATTACATTTTGTCAGTTGGCAAAGGAATACTTTGTTCATTTATCCTTTGAATGAAATTAGTTCTGGCTCAGGCCCTTGTAGAAGGAGATTCTAAATTGTCTTGGCATCTTCCTACAGCAGTTTGTGTATGTGCCATAAAATGGCAGATGGGGTTTATTAATGGCAGATGAGTTTAGTTTGCAAGTTTTTTTTTTTTTCCTATTTGATCATTTTAATATTGAAGACTCATGCATTATGCTGTATATTTATCTATAGATACATGTTTTAACTTATTACTGAGGGAGGAAACAGAAATCTGGTAATGTCTATGCTTCTAAATTAAGCAGGCTCACTCTTCTCTGTGCTGTGGAGGAAATTAGCACATGTTTTCTTGAGTTGAAGTATCCAAGCAGAACCAAATAAACACAATTTTACAAAATATTTATATTAAGTATGCGAAGATAATATTTTACTTGCAAGGAGCTGTGGACGCTAGATAGAGTGATGTGAAGGTTTTAGTCATATTGACTAATGTTTAATAAACATATGAGCAAGTTTTAAAAAACAGTGTCCTCTTATAAATAATTTCTACATAAGTTTTACTGTCTTTTCTCATTCAACCAAATAAGAAAAAAATGTGAGCTTTTAATATTCAACACTAGAATTTAAAATATCAGAATATCTTATGCATGTATGAATAGACGGTCGAATTCCACCTTATATCACTGACTGGTAGCGTCATAGATGATTAGGCAAACACATGGATTCTTTTAACCATGAGTGCATGCCTGGCAGCAATCTATTACGTGCAACATGAGACTTGCAATATGCCCCTCAGATATTTAGCTTATTTCATGGAACTGACACAGGTGCTAGAGAGAATCTACATAATCTATAAAGAACTATAAACATGAAAGCTGTTATTCAGACTAAAACCAGCAGATAAAAAAAAACCCAATGCCATTGAATCGATTCCCACTCATAGCGACCCTGTAGGACAGAGCAGACTGCCCCATAGGGTTTAAGGGCATAACAATTAGTTGATTAAAATGATTTATGCTGACTGTCTATATGTTAGTTAGACTTGCTGGGTGTTTAAATTATTTTATTTCGATGATATAAAACATATTGACTTGCCTTTGGAGAGGATTAAAATATGTTTAGAATTGTAAGATGCATACTTGAAAATAATTTAGACCAGAGTGAAAACTAAACAGTATTTTAAATAAAACAACTTCCTGATCTAAGGTAATCTGTGAATGAAAACAATTTCCTAGTTACAAGTGTACCTTAGCCAAAATGTGTGTTTATAGCAAAGAAAATAATAATTCTTTTATTTTCCTATTGTTACTTGAAATAGCATACTTGCTCAGTCTGTATGCTGGGCAAATCATATGAGAAGCTGGAATATATGAAGAAGAATGGGACATCAAGATTGACGGGAGACTCATTAACAACCTGCTTTATGCAGGTAACACAACCTTGCTTTCTGAAAGTGAGGAGGACTTGAGGCACTTACTGATGAAGATCAAAGACCACAGCCTTCAGTATGGATTACAACTCAACATAAAGAAAACAAAAACTCTCACAACTGAACCAATAAGCAACATCATTACAAATGGAGAAAAGATTGAAGTTATTAAGGATTTCATTTTACTTTGATCCACAATCACCACCCATGGAAGTAGCAATCAAGAAATCAGACGATGCATTGCATTGGGCAAATCTGCTGCAAAAACTTCTTTCAAGTATTACAAAGCAAAAAATCTCACCTTGAAGACTAAGGTTGCACATGACCTAAGCCATGATGTTTTCAAATGGCTCATATGCATGCGAAAAATGGACAATGAATAAGGAAGACAGAAGAAGAACTGACACCTTTGAATTGTGCTGTTGGCGAAGAATATTAAATATACTATGGACTGCCAAAAGAACGAACAAATCTGTCTCGGAAGAAGTACAACCAGAATGCTCCTTAGAAGTCAGGATGGTGAGACTCACATACTATGGGCATGTTATCAGGAGGGATCAGTCCCTGGAGAAGGACATCATGCTTGGTAAAGTAGAGGGTCAGTGAAAAAGAGGAAGACCCTCAAAGAGATGGATTGACACAAGTGGCTGCAACAATGGGCTCAATCAAGAATAACAGCAATTGTGAGGATGGCGTAGGACTGGGCAGTGTTTCATTATGCTACACATAGGGTTACTATGAGTCGGAACCAACTTGACAGCACCTAACGACAATGACAGCACTTGAAATAGGCATCAGTAACTGTGACAGGCCATTATTCATCATCTTGCCAAAAAATATATTTGTGTTTTTTCCAACTTCTTATATCTTAACATTGACCAGATACTTGCATCAACTACCTTCTTAATTCATTAAACACTTTTTTTTATCAAATGTGTACTTACTTCATACTTGTGTTTAAATAAAACTTGAAATAGCTAAGCTCAAAAACAAAAAAGTGGCATATAAACACAAAACTTAAAATGCTAAAATAAATTTAAGTAAACTCTGCCAGTATTATTCAGGAACTATGAAAAGCCAATCCTACCCCATGGTGACACACAGAAAATTACTCCGCAATTTAAAGCAATACCCAAATGAATCCAAGGTGCTTCTACTTTTCTTTTCTGGCCATACTTGTGTCTGATTCACAATCAATTTGTCCATACTGCTGCCAAGTCCTCGTTTGATGGAAATAAGAATAACTTTTTCTGATATCTGAAGAAGAATAAGTCATAGTTTATGCGTGTGAAAAGATATTTTTCCACCATTAGAGAGGTTTATGCTTCTGTTTCATAAATCATTATTGAATCATAGCACGGCTCTGCACCTAAACAGACCTGTAAAGTGTGTACTGTGATTCTTGCTACCACTACATATATTCCCAAAGTACTAATCCATGTGTGTAAAGGATGCTGCCTATCTCCACATCATGCACAAAAGGTCAGGGTCCAGCCATTAGCTTCCTCCAGATTTAAGATGGTGCTGAAATGGATCTCATTTTGGCTGCCAAAAGATAATGGGATCCCCTGAATCTTATTACCTACAAATGTAATGATAGTCTTCTTAAAGTGAAATAACAGGAAGGAAAAAGCAACGTTGCTGCAAAAACTGTAGCTGTGAATAGATACCTACCTATGCACATTCTTATTCACATCAGTATTTCAAACAGGGAATAAGTTTCTCTTTTACTTAAACCTATTTCTTTTTTCAGATTGTACAAATGTGAGAATTATTTTCTCTCCATGTTGGATATTGGAGATATATATACATATATATATATATATATATATATATATATATATTTCCCCCCCCCCCCCCCGCACATCTTCTGTCTTACTCTGGGCTCTCTAGAGAAGCAAAACCGGTGAAAAATACATATATATAAAGATATACTTCTCACTGGTTTATATGTGTGTGTATATATATATATAGAGAGAGAGAGAGAGAGAAAGAGAGAGGGAGAGAGAGAGCCCTAATGGTGCAGTGGTTAAGAGGTTGGCAATTCAAATTCACCAGCCATTCCTTGGACACCCTATGGGGCAGCTCTACTCTGTCCTATTGGGTCTCTGTGAGTCTGAATTGACTTGACAGCAACAGGTTTTGGTTTTATACACACACACAGAGAGATAGAGGGAAAGAGATTTATTTCAAGAAATGGCTCACCCAATTGTGGGAGCTGGCAAATACCAAATCTCTAGGTTAGGTGGCGAGGTGGACACTTCTGCAGGCTTATGTCCCAGAAAAAGAAGTCAGGTGGTAAGAAGACAAGAAGAGTGCAGGGGAAGAGAGAGAGAGATTTGCAATTCATATACTCAAGGCAAGCCACATTCCCAAGGAAACTCCCCTTTCAACTGATGGGCGGATCACATCAGATCACATCATGGAAGGTGATTAGATTATATTACATTATGGATGAGCAACCAGTCCAGTACCTATCTGCCAAACCACTGAAAATCATAGCCGAGCCAAGCTGACATGTAGTGTTAACCATTACATCTTCCTTTCCCCATTTTATTAGTAACAGAACACTGATTTTCAATCTCCCTCTCCTATTCCAAAGGACTACATGTGTTGGATTGTGCTCCTCAGCAATCTGGATGAGATCTGCTCAGTAAGAACATTGGGACCTGGATATATAAGTGTGGTCCAAGTCAAACCAGTATGAGTGAAGCGCAGAATTTTGCTTGACTAATAACAGCAAATATATACTTATTACACGTCAGGCACTGATGTAAGCATTTTCAATGCAGTCACTATTTTAGTCCTTGTGACACGTCTATGAGGTAACGGGAAAATGACACTCTCTTCCCACTGGAGTCTGAAATCTGAAAGGTTGTGAACCAGAAGCTTCCTGGGTTCCCCAGGAAGACTCTCTGCCTGAGAATGGTACCTACACAGAGAAAGGCTGAGTTTAGGGGTAAAAATAGATTATATTTTGATGATTGAGTTCCTGGATCTAAAGGTGACTGAAGTCTGTCAATTAAAAGTAAAATGAAGAGATTACAATATCCTAGGTATCACATAGAATTATTTTGTGTATCAACTGACATAATAAATGTAAAACTTGATATATATTATTAGCAGTACTTTGCAAATGATTGAAAACCAAGTCCTGTTTTTCCAGTTATCTTTGCAGCTTAATGAGGATCAAAACATTAAATTAAAAGAGTGAGTCTACAGCTAGCAGAACTTCCTGCTTGTAGAGGATTTTATGATAGGGACGATGTGTCCTCAAGGCTCTTCAAATCATAACAGATTCATATTAAACAAGCATGTATCCTGTGCCTACTATGGAAAAATTATTACGAAAAGAGAGGTTGCAAACTCAAATATCTAAAAGGGAGCAGGCTGATGTGCAAATGAACGAATCAGACCAGATTTCAAAAGTTCAGCTTAGAGATCAAGAGAGACATTTTCTAGTATTTTTTGAGCTCCTGAAACCAAATATGACTAAAATCTGCTAAATAAAATATAAATGAACTGTAGGGACTGTGGTAAAGTAAGGAATATATTTTCTGTCTTCCTTCCTGAAATGTTTTTAAACAATATGCTCTTCAAGGAAGAAACAAGAATAAGGATTTTTATATAAAATCTTCCAATTCTTAAACGTTGGCTCAAATTAATTTTAAATATGAAGTCCCAAAAGAAAACAAACAAAAGCATGTCAGCAAACATGTCCAGCATGCAGGATGACAGTCATGACTTCTGCAGTAAAGGGCACAAACACAATTACCATTGTAAGTTAGAAATATACATTTTGAAAAGAATCTTTCCTTAGAATCCTACTTTTTATTAATTATAAAATCTTACACAATAGCAGATAGGACTGGGCGGGGAGAAAAAGGAGGCTAAATGGTAGAGAACCTTGAAAGCTGAAATAAGGAATTTCGACTTGAATGGGAGGGGTGGCTTAGACACTCTGAAGTACCATATGCTATTAGATGTTGGAGCCATTGGCATTTTTGATCAAAGGAGTAAGATAAGAGTCTCTAAATCTTTTATCTTAAGCAATTTATGAGATTATATGAACTGTCTTAATTTTTATTTGAAATTTGTATGTGTGCCTGCAGCCACCGTGAATGTTTCTCTGAAGGTAGGGTTCAAGACTTCCAGATATTCTCAAAAAGGTCTAAAAAAAAAAAAAAAAAAAAAGCAACCACTAGATTCTAGTTTTCCTTTAATGAAATCAATCCAGCAGCAATGCGGAAAGACTAGAAGCAGAAAGGCCACTCAGGAGATGAGTGAATACAGTGGTACTTCTAAGAGACGGCCAAAACTGACCAGAACGATATCCTGGGAAAGGAGAACCAGTTCCAAACAAAGAAATGCCAGTACGTTTTTCTTTCTTCTTTTTCTTTCTCCTTCCTTCCCTTCTTCTATCCTTCCCTTCCTGCCTTCCTTCTGGCCTTACGCTGAAGCCCGCACACCACCTTCTTGCAAAGGCTAATTGTGCACATCTCTTCCAAAGTCTGCTTTCTGTGATGTCATTTTTTGAGAATTTTATTGTAATAAAATATATATAACATAAAATTTACTATTTTAACCATTTTTAATTGTATGTAGTGACATTAATTACATTCACAACATTATGACGTTGTACAACTGTCACTACTATCTATTTCTAAATTTTTTCATCATCCCAAACAGAAACTCAGTATCCATTAAAAAATAACTCCCTTCCCTATAGCCCCCGGTAACCACTAATCTACTTTTTTCTCTGTTCATTTGTCTGTTCTAGATATTTCACATAAGTTAGGTCTTACCCTATTTGTGGTTTTATATCTGGCTTATTCCACTTGGAGCCCTGGTGGCGCAGTGGTTAAGAGCTATGCCTGCTAACCAAAAGGTCAGCAGTTTGAATTCACCAGCAGCTCCTTTGAAACCCTATGGAGCAGTTCTACTCTATGCTATACGGTTGCTATGAGTCAGAACCGACTGGATGGCAACTTTTTTTTTTTTTTGTTTATCCCACTTAGCATTAATGTTTTCAAGATTTATCTATGTTGTAGCTAGTATCGCAACTTCATTTCTCTTTATAGCAGAAAAATATTTCATTGTATGTATATAGCATATTTTGTTTATCCATTCACCTGTTGATGGACACAGTTTATTTTTACCTTTTGGCTATTGTGAATAATATTGCAATGAACACTGATGTATAAATATCTGTCTGAGTTCCTGCTTTCAAGGCTTACTTCCTTCCATCCATCTTCCTTTGTTTATTATCCAGTTTCTAATCCATATTCCTGTTTGATTTAGACAAGATCAGGAATACAGTGGATCTATGGCACATACGATAAAAAAATTAAATCAAAGAATTTGAATAATATTTAGCACTTCAAACTAAGTTCTGAATGTAATCGTGTACATTACATATTAATCATTAACAAAGCATTTTATCTTCAGATTTATTCCAGTCATCTTCTGAAAATGTTAATTTGAAAATACTGTTTTGACTTTGATTTATTCCCTTGATGAATGAAACATAATAGTACAGAATTTTAAACTGTTTGACTAGATTGCTCTAGGTCATTGAAAGGACAATTGAGTCAAACCACAAAATTTCAAGCCCTAGTGTCACCAGATCAATTTGTGACATTGATAAAGTCACTACACCTTTCTGTGCATTAGTTTCCTGACGATAATAATTGTTAATTTCTTTCTAGCTCTAAAATTCTGTAATTATATACATCTAGGCTGTTCAGTGTATTAACAGCATTTTGTTTCTTACACAATATATCTCTGCTTAAACAAATTACAACCAGACTAACAGCCCAGTACTTAAGTTACATCATTGTTTAGGATACTATCAATAAGAAATAAGGGACTGAGGATACTCTGTCTCACACAGGCTCTACTAGATATTTGTATGTGATTTCTAAGTGGTTGCACCTGCTTCAAATTGTCATATTTTCATCTAACTTTTAATGCCTGTGCATCCATTGGGCAATATCTTGAATTTTGTCTAAGATTTTTCTGTGGATTTTTTTCTCAGTCATGATTAACTATAAAACAAAGCTTTCTATTCACTATGGATTCCTTTTATTCATCTTTTCTAACTTTTCCTCTGTTGAAAAAAAAGAAAGTTAAGAATAAACTTCAAAAATTACTGAAATGAGAGAGAGGTGGAGTCAACACGGTGCTGTAGAGAGAAGTACCATGCTGTCCCTCTGCAGCAAAGACCCAAAAAACTAAATAAAACAGATACAAACATCAATCCTGGAAACTTAAGCTACAAATGAAGGGATAAAGAACTCTATCAAGCACCAAATGGAACCGGAAAGTGACAGAGAACAGAGAATGAAGACAGCTACAGACTGGAGGTCCTCTACCAGTTCACATGGTATGGATTCACCATGTTAGACTACAGCCACCAAGGACCACAGACAGGGAGTACAGGAAGGCAACTTCACGAAGCTCCCAACAGGAGACAGAGCAACTGGTAACCAGGGATCCATGCTTTCCCACCTCCCTATTCTTCTTCCCTTTACATGGCCTCTACTGCTTTCCAACAGGCCACAGTATCTCAGTTGGAGAGACACCAGCTCACTGCTGTCCAGATCTGCCCTGCCCCCAAAGGCTGGTTCCCCTCACACTATAGTTTTTTGTTTATTTATTTGCTTTTTTTGTCACTTTTCTCTCTCCCTTCCTTCCTTTCCTTTCTCCTGCCCACCTAGCCCTGTGCACTGCCCCCGCCCCTTCTTGAAGGGCTGTGATGCACTGCTCACCTAGAGAGCCACTGGCACAAGGCCTCCCTGGGTCAGAGTGGCCCCCGCAGACCAGCCCCTTGAGGGCCATATTTTTTTATTTTTCTTTATCTTTCCTCTCCTCCATTTTCCTTTTCTCTTCCACTTTGGCCTGCACTGTCTATGCCCCTTCCTGAAAGGCTGTGCCATGCTGCCTGACAAGGGAGACACCAGCTCGCCACCACTCTGATTCTACCTTGCACCAACAGCCAGCTCCCTCAGCACCTTTTTTTATTTTGTTGTTGTTATTGTTGTTTTTGTTTGTTTATTCTCTTTCCATTCTTTCTTTTCCTTTCTCCCAAGTACCTAGCCCCATGCACTACTCACGTCCCTTCTTGACAGGCCAAGCTGCACAGCTTGGCTAGAAAGTCATAGGCACATTGTGTACCCCCACCCCTGCCTGCCAAATCCCAATGCACTGCTATTTTATTTGATTTTTTTTTTCTTCTTATTCTTTTTGAGGGGGCTTATTTTGCTTCTGTTTCTTGCTCTTCTTTCTCTCACCAACTTAGCTAGGCACATCACATCCTCTCCCTTTCCTCTTGCCTATCTGCACCACACTCTCAGAGCCATGCCTCTGAGTCGCACCAGCATGGATCCCCAGACCCCTGAATCTACCCTACACTGTCCCCTGGTCCTGCCCTACCAAAACCAGTACATGTGGCAAAAGACCCATCCCTGCCTCTCCCCCACTGCTGAACTTGCCCTGCTGCACTATAGCTGAGCAACTGGCCCTGCCCATCTGGACAATGTGGTGAGAAGTATCCTGCCCACAGATAGGCAAGCAACAAAGCATTCCTAGCCCAGCTGCCCAGTCATAACCAAATAAAATAAAAAAGCAGGATGAAACAAACAAATCTACAGTCAATAAATGAAGAAAATAATTCCAGAATTCCCTGGAGACAAAGACAATATGAAAACATACAAAAAAACAGGGCAAGATGGCTCCAGTAAGTGACCAAAATAAAACACCAGATGACCCTGTGGGAGATGAAAAGGTACTGGAACTACCTGATAGGGAACTCAAAAGTCTAATGTTCAGAGCTCTGCTAGAGTTTAGGAAAGAGATGAAGGAAAACACAGACAAAAATAAGGAAAAAATAGATAAAATCATGGAAAATACAGAAGAAATTAGGGAAAACACAGACAATGCAATGGAAGAATTCAGGAAAATAATACAGGAACAAAATGTCCACATAAATAAACAACCCAAAATAATACAAAAACAGCAATTAGAAATGAAAAAGATAAACAACAAGATTTTGGAAAAGGACAGTGCAATAGGAGGTTTTAGGAGTAAATTCGAAACAATAGAAGAAAGGATTAAGGAAATTGAAGAAAAATCCTTGAATACTACTTTGAGGAAAATTCAGAGAAAAGAATGAAGAAAACTTGAGGGCGATGTGGGACATAATAAAGAGCAAAAATTTGCACATGATTGGAGTTCCAGAACAGGTGGAGAAAGCAGAAAAAAACAGAGAGGATCATTGAAGATTTGCTGACAGAAAACTTCCCTAATATCATGAAAGATGAAAAGCTGACCATCCAAGAAGCTCAACAAAACCCACATAGGATAGACCCCAGAAAAAAGTCATTAAGACATATCATAATCACACTCACCTAAACCAAAGACAAAGAAAGAATCCTGAGAGCAGCTCAATAAAAATGAAAAGTCACATACAAAGGCGAACAATAAGACTAAGCTCTGATTACTGGGCAGAAACCATGAAGGCAAGAATGCAATGGAATGACATATATGAAACTGTGAAAGAAAAAAAAATTGCCAACCAAAAATAATCCATCCTACAAAACTCTCACTCAAATATGATGGCAAAATTAAGACATTTCCAGATAAATAGAAATTAAGGGAATAGGTACAAACCAAACAAAAATTACAAGTGCTATTAAAGGGGGCCCTTCAGTTAGAGAACAAACATCAGACAACAACCTGAATCTAGGACACAGGACAGCATCAGCCAGATACCAACCTAGGTAATGAACTCTCTAGGATAAAATAAAACTAAAATGTTTACAACATGGAACAAGTGACATCAATCTGTAAATTACAGCAATGTCAGAACAATTAAAAAGGGAATAAATGGTATAGCTATAGAACTTTCAAATGGAAAGGAAATCAAGGCAATATCAAGTATTAAAAGAGTGGTTTAAGCTTAAGAAGATAGGAGCAAATTTCAAGATAACTGCAGAGAAAGTTAACAAACCTACTCTTCAAAATAAAGAAGAAAAACATAAAGTTCAGTAAACACAAAATCTACAAAAAAATCAAAGAAATAAAAAAAAAATCCACAAACAAAAGGAATTCAGCACAGAAGAGTAAGAGGAACAAAGCATCACACACACACAAAAAAGCTACAAAATTACAGCTATAAACTCACACCTATTCATAATCACACTGAATGTAAAGGGCTTAAATGCACCCATAAAGAGACAGAGAGTGACAGAATGGATTAAAAAAACAGGATCCACCAATATGCTGTCTACAAGAGACACACTTTGGAAACAAAGATAAAAATATATTAAAAATCAAAGGACAGAAAAAAACATATCGAGCAAACAGCTACCGAAAAAGAGCAGAAGTGACAATACTAATCTCAGGTAAAATAGACTTTAACACAAAATCCACCATAAAAGACAAGGAAGGACACTATCTACTGATTAAAAAGACAATCCACCATGAAGACATAATCATAATACATATCTATACACCCAATGACAGGGCTCCAAAATACATTACAACAAACTCTAACAGCACTGAAAAGAGAAATTGACAGTACTACAATAATAGTAGGAGACTTCAACACAGCACTCTCGGTAAAGGATAGAACATCTAGAAAGAAATTCAACAAAGATACAGAAGATGTAAAGACCACAATCAACCAACTTGACCTCATAGATATATATAGAACACTCCACCCAAGAGCAGCAAAGTATACATTCTTTTCCAATGCACATGGAAAGTTCTCCAGATAGACCACATCTTCAGCCACAAAGCAACTCTCAACAGAATCCAAAACACTGGGCTAATACAAACCATTTTCTCTGATCACAACACCATAAAAGTAGAAATTAATAGCAGGAAGAGCAAGGAAAAGAAATCAAAGACATGGAAACTGAATAACACCTTGCTTAAAATACACTGGGTAATAGAAGAAATCCAAAATGGAATAAAAACATCCCTAGAATCAAGTGAGAATGAAAATACATCATACCAAAACCTTTTGGACACAGGAGAGGCAGTGCTCAGAGGTCAATTTATTGCAATAAATGCACACATCAAAAAGGAAGAAAGAGACAAAATCAAAAAGTTAGCTATACAATTCAAACAAAAAGAAAAAGAACAGCAAACGAAGCCCACAGCCACCAGACTAAAGAAAATAATAAAGATAAAAGAAGAAATACATGAAATAGAGAATAGAAAAACAACAGAAAGAATCAACAAAGCCAAAAATTGGTTCTTTGAAAGGATCAACAAAATTGACAAAGCATTGGCTAAACTGACAAAATAAAAACAAGAGAGGAAGCAAATAAAAAAATAGACTACTATGAAAAACTATACTCCAACAAATTTGAAAACCTAGAGGAAATGGACAAATTTCTAGAAACAAACTACCTACCTAAACGAACACAAACTGAGGTCGAAAATATGAACAGATCCATAAAAGAGAAGAGATTGAAAAGGTAATAAAAAAAAAAAACTTACAACCAAAAAAAGTCCTGACCCAAGTGGCTACACTGGAGAATTCTACCAAACATTCATAGAAGAGCTTAAACCAGTAGTACTCAAAATATTTCAGAACATAGAAAAGGAAGGCATACTTCCAAATTCATTCTATGAAGCCAGCATAACCCTGATACCAAAACCAGGAAAGACACAGCATACACACACACACAAAATTACAGAACAATATCTCTCTGGAATACAGATGAAAAAAATTGTCAACAAAATTCTAGCCAATAGAACTCAGCATCACATAAAAAAAAAAAAAAAAAAAATACGCCTTGACCAAGTGGGATTCATACCAAGTATGCCAGGATGTTTTAACATTATAAAATCAATCAATTTAATCTGCCACATAAATAAAACAAAAGGAAATAATTACATGATCATCTCAACTGACACAGAAAAGGCATTCAATAAAGTCCAACACCCATTCCTGACAAAAACTCTCATTAAAATAGGAATAGAAGGGAAATTCCTCAACGTAATAAAGGGCATCTATACAAAACAAGGGAGCCCTGGTGGTGAAGTGGTTAAACATGCAGCTGCTAACCAAAAGATCTTCAGTTCAAATTCATCAGCTGCTCCTTGGAAACCCTATGGGGCAGTTCTACTCTGTCCTTTGGTGTTGCTGTGAGTCAGAATTGACACAATAGCAACTGGTTTTTTTTTTTTTTTTTTTTCTTTTATTACAAAACCAACAGCCTACATCATTCTCAATGGAGAGAGGCTGAAAATATTCCCCTGAGAACAGGAATAAGACAAGGATGCCCTTTATCACCACTCCTATTGAACATTGTGCTGGAAGTCCTAGCTAGAGCATCAAGGCAAGAAAAAGAAATAATGGACATCCAAATTGGTAAGGAAGAAATAAAACTATCTCTATATGAGGATGATATGATGCTAATATAGAGAATGCAGAAGACTCTGCAAGAAAACTACTGGAACTAGTAGAAAGATTCGGCAGAGTAGCAGGATACAAGATAAACATACAAAAATCAGTTGGATTCCTATACCCCCATAAAGAGAACTACAAAAATGAAATTGGGAAAGCAATAGTATTTATAATAGCCCCTAAAAAAAATAAAATACTTTGGAATAAATCTAATCAGGGACATAAAAGACCTATACAAAGAAAACTACAAAACACTACTGCAAGAAACCAAAAGAGACCTACATAAATGGAAAAACATATCAGGCTCATGGATAGGTAGACTCAACACAGAAAATGTCAATTCTATTCAAAGCAATCTACAAATACAAAGCGATTAATCTCGATCCAAATACCAACAGTATTCTTTAAAAAGATGGAAAAACTAATCATTAACTTTATACGGAAAGGAAAGAGGCCCTGGATAAGTACAGCACTACTGAAGAAGAAGAATAAAGTAAAGGATTCCCACAACCTGATCTCAGCACTACTATACAGCTACAGTAGTCTAAACAGCCTCATACTGGTACAAGGACAGACACACTGACCAACAGAACGTAACTGAGAACCCAGATGTAAATCCATCCATCTATAGTACGTGATCTTTGACAAAGGCCCAAAATCCATTAAATGGGGAAAAGACAGTCTTTTTAACAAATGGTGCTGGCAAAATTGGATGTCCATCTGTAAAAAAACGAAACAAGACCCATATTTCACACCATACACAAAAACAAATTCAAAATGGATCGAAGATTTAAATATAAAACAAAAAACTAAAGATCAGAGAAGAAAAAATAGGATCAACACTGGAAAAAATAGCATCAACAGCATAAATAGGATACAAACCATAACCAACAATACACAAACACCAGAAGATAAGCTAGATAACTGGGATCTTCTAAAAATTAAACACTTACGTTCGTCAAAAGAATTTACCAAAAGAGTAAAAAGAGAACCTACATACTAGGAAAACATTTCTGGATATGACAAATCTGACAAAGCTCTAATCTCTGAAATCTATAGTAAAATCCAACATCTCTACAAAGAAAAGACAGATAATCCAGTTAAAAAATGGGCAAAGGATATGAACGAACACTTCACCAAAGAAGACATTCGGGCAGCTAATAGACACATAAGGAAATGCTCGAGATCACTAGCCATTAGAGAAATGCAAATCAAGACTACAGTGAGATACCATTTCACCCCAACATTACCGGCACAAATCAAACAAACAGAAAATATCAAATGAGAGAATGAGGGGAGAATGGAACTCTTATGCACTGCTGTTGGGAATGCAAAATGACACGACAATTTTGGAAAATGATATGGCACTTCCTTAAGAAGCTAGAATAGAAATACCATATGATCTAGCAATCCCACTTCTAGGAATATATCCTAGAGAAATAACAGCCATCACATGAATACACACATGCACACCCATGTTTATTGCAGCATTACTCACAACAGCAAAAAAGATTAAAACAGACTAAGTGCCTACCTACAAATAAGTGGATAAACAAACTATGGTACATACACACAATGGAATGCTACACAACAATAAAGAACAATGATGAATCTGCAAATCATCTTACTATGTGGTTGAATCTGCAGGGCATTAAGCTGAGTGAAATAAGTCAATTACAAAAGGACAAATACTATATGAGACCACAACTACAAAAACTTATGAAAAGGTTTACACACAGAAAGAAACTTTAATGGTTACTTGGGGTGGGGAGGACACTAACTAGACAGTAAAGTGGTAACATTGGTGAAGGGTAAAACAGTACACAATACTGGAGAAGTCAGCACAACTTGACCAAGGCGAAGTCACAGAAACTTCACAGACACATCAAAACTTCCTGAGGGACTGAATTACTGGGCTGAAGGCTGTAGGGACAGTGGTCTCGGGGAACATCTAGCTCAACTGGCATAACATATTTATAAAGAAAATATTCTACATCCTACTTTGATGGATAGCGTCTGGGTTCTCAAAAGCTTGTGAGCGGCCATTGAAGCTACTCAAGTGGTCCCACCCAGTCTGGAGCAAGGGAGAATGAAGAACACCAAAGACACAGGGAAAGATTTATTCAAAAGACTACTGGACCACAACTACCATAACCTCCACGAAAGTGAGTCCAGCACAACTGGATAGTGCCCAGCTACCACCACCAATTGCTCTGACAGAGATCACAATAGAGGATTCCCAACAGAGCTGGAGAAAAATGTAGACCAAAATTCTATTTCACAAAATAAGACCAGACATACTGGTCTGACAGGGACTGGAGAAACCCAGAGACTATGGCCCCAGGACACCTCTTTAACTCAGTACTGAAGTCATTCCTGAGGTTCACCCTTCAGCCAAAGATTAGACAGGTCCATAAAACAAACAATAATACACATAGCTCAACTATGTATATGAGACTAAATGGGCACACCAGCCCAGGGGCAAGGACTAGAAGGCAGGAGGGGACAGGAAAGCTGGATGACTGGAAATGGGGAACCCAAGGTCGAGAAGGGGAGAGTTTGACACACCGTGGGATTGGCTATCAATGTCACAAAACAATATGTGTATTAGTTTTCTAATGAGAAACGGATTTGCTCTGTAAATCTTCATCTAAACATAATAAAAAGAAATCAGTGAAATAAGAATATGACTACTACCATGGCCTCCACCAGACTGAGTCCAGTATAAGAAGACGGTACCCAGCTACCACCACTGACTGTTCTGATTGGGACCACAACAGAGGGTGCTGAACAGAGCTGGAGAAAAATGTAGAACAAAATTCTAACTCCCCAAAAAAAAGACCAGACTTACTGGCCTGACAGAGATAAGAGAAACTCCTACAGTATGGCCCCCGGACGCCCTTTTAGCTCAGTAATGAAGTCACTCCTGAGGTTCAATGTTCAGCCAAAAATTAGACAGCCCCATAAAACGAAACAAGACTAACGGAGCACAACAGTCCAGGGACAAGGACTAGAAGGCAGGAGGGGACAGGAAAGCTGGTAATAGGTAATCCAAGGGTGAGAAGGGATAGTGTTGACATGTCGTGGGGTTGATAATCATTGTCATAAAACAATATGTATACTAACTGTTTAATGAGAAACTATTTGTTTTGTAAACCCTCATCTAAAGTACAATAAAAAAATTTAAAAAAAGAATATGACTACTACAAGGAAAAATAAAAATCCATTTATAACATTAGAGAAAAACATCATGGAGGGTTTATAGATATACAAATTATGTGCAGGTGAAAAAAAGACAGGCTAACAGATACTAAAAGAGAAAAAATAAAATTAATGAATATCATTAATGTCACTCCCTCTTTTTCTGAATATTAAGTAATATTTAAACATATTTTTACTATAAAAATAAATGTTTTAAAAGGAACAGATATGCAAATTAACTGTATTAATTATAATATATATTTATATTTCTCTGATTTCACTCCTTAAAACAGGCAGTGTCCTTCCATCTCATTACATAAAACATGCAGGCATCCTGTATTACAATGTTGTTGTTACATCCAATTTAATTATGTTAGCTAGTAAAGAGTTCTATAGATTTACTGAATATTGCTGTAAATGTCATTTACAATAAATGACTGTGATGCCGGACATTAAAACGTCAGTTACTTGCTTTTAGGTTAATAATTTTAAAGGAACAAGAATGGTGATATGGAATGTAGTGTATAAATCCATTTTGATACGTGCATCATGTAATCACAGAAACTACTCCTTGAGCAATCTACTTTACTCGTTTCTCTCGACTTCTACTGAAGCTCTCTTTTCAGTGTCATTACAGCAAGCAAGATAGCCTAACCACCTAGCTGATTCTGAATCAATTTCAGAATCTTCATGGAATACAGAATCATTTCCTTCATTCCTACTTTGCCAATGAGATACAATCACTTGTCTGATAGGATGGCTATTACAGAAGATAGCGAAGTGCCTCGGGTATCTTCTCTGGCTGATAAAACACAGAGTGGCATCAGATAGTGGCTGAACATCATCATATAAAACTAGAATCCTATACCCCAGAGACCTCTCACTTGATCAGGTACATGTGTATGCTCCTTGCAATACCAACTTTTTTATTTTTTCCCATACAAAAATGTATACATACATTGTTATGTGACCCTAATTGCTCTCCCCATACAGTGACAGCACACTACCCCTTTCCACACTTGATTCCCCATGTCCATTCAACCAGCTCCTAACCTTCTCTGCCTTCCCATCTCACCTCTGGACAGAAGCTGCCCGTTTAGTCTCCTATATCTACCTGAGCTGAGAGGCACACTCCTCACGAGTATCACTTTATGTCCCACAGTCCAGTCCAATCTCTGTCTGAAGAGTTGGCCCAGGAAATTGTTTTAGTTCTGGGCTGATAGAGAATCCAGGAGCCATGCTTTCCGGGGTTCCTCCAGTCTCAGTCAGACCAGCCAGTCTGGTCTTCTTAGTAGAATTTGAGTTCTGCATCCCACCTTTCCCCTGTTCTATCCAGGACTCTCTGTTGTGTTCCCTGTCAGGGTGGTCATTGGTGGTAGCCGAGCACCATCTAGTTCTTCTGGTCTCAGGCCGATGAAGTCTCTTGTTTTCATGACCCTTTCTGTCTCTTGGGCTAATACTTTCCTTGTGTCTTTGGTGTTCTTCATTCGCCTTTACTCCAGGTGGTTGGGACCAATTGATGCATCTCAGATGGCTGCTTGCAAGCTTTTAAGACCCCAGATGCCACTCACCAAAGTAGGATGCAGAACATTTTCTTAATAAGATTTGTTATGCCAGTTGACCTAGATGTCCCCTAAAAGCATGGACTCCAGACCCCTACCCCTGCTACTCTGTCCCTCAGAGTATTTGATTGTATTCAGGAAATTTCTTAGCTTTGGTTTAGCCCAGTTGTGCTGACTTCCCCTGTAGTGTGTGCTGTCCTTCCCTTCACCTAAGATAATTCTTATCTACTGTCTAGAGAGTAAATATCTCTCAATACCTACTTTTAAGATAGGTCAGAAAGATTTAGATTGCCAGATAATTACAGATTACCATATTATTTGTGTTTTTGATAAGGGCATGAGTATGATACAAACATTCATGTGTAAACAGGAGAAAGACAAAGGCCCTGATTCTGGGCAAGCAATGCTAATCATTTACAAGCAAAGTCAGGATCTCCTCACTCGCCATGTCTCAGTCTGAATGCCAGTTGCTGTTGTGGAGTCCTCAGTCATACAAGAAAAAATATTGAGGAGAATGAAAGGGAAAAAAGGAAATCAAGTACTATAGAAGGAGTAGAGAAAGAGTAATAATCCATTTTTAATATATTTAATAATTAATTTTATGGAGATTGTAATAAAGAGTCTAATTTCGTTTTTTGATGTTTGACTGCTGACAACTATTAAGTTTCACTCCTCCCTCTTTATCTTCTGCCCTACTTATAGGCCAGCTTATAAGAAAGCCTAGTGTCCTTTCTTTAGGTGCTAGAGGGAGATTCAAACAACCCAAGTCCCTGCTGCACATGAGAACACTCACCCTGGCCCCCTTGCTAACCATCATATAAACACTAAAGCCAGTTTCCTTTATTTGCTCTCTCAGAACATTTTTGCACCAGTTTACGATGCCTGCTCTGCTCTTCCCAGAAAGCCTCATTATGTAAGTGACATTTTTCATACCCTCTTGGTTTTGTGTAGCATCATCAGCCTTGACATCTTAACCAAATTTTGGGTGGAGTTCCATCCTAACTCTACAGAGTGGCTACAACGGAGACAAAAAGCTGTAAGAGAAATACACATGGCTAGGAGAGGTAGGTATACATTTTCAATAATTTCAAATGATAGATGATATCTAAATTATAGGATCATAGACTATCATCACTTGCAGTCAAAGTAGTCTTTTTGCTTTCCCTTTTAAATAAGAAAATTTTACATAACATTCTTGCTCAGGAGACATTACGGTGATTATTAACTTAGTCATAGAAATATTCATCCAGTATTGATCAAAATTACATACATGTTTCCCACAAAGTTTCCAATTTAAGTGAAAGAAAATTATCATTCGTCTTATGCATTAGTCTCCTAAACCGTCATAACAAAAATTACAACAAAATTGGTGGCTTAAAACAAGAGAAATTTATTCTCTCAGTGTTATAGAAGCTAGAAGTTTGAAATCAATGTGTCAAAAGAGCTATAATCCCTCTCTTTGGGGGTTCCAGGAGAGATTTTGTTCCTTGTCTCTTCCAGCTTCTGCGGACGGTTGGCATTCCTTGGCTTGTGGCCACATCCTCCTCTGCTATTTCACATTACCTTCTTCTCTGTGTGTAGTGTCCTTCTCTACGTGTTTGCCTAATCTCCTTCTGCCTAACCCTTATATAAACAGTTGACATTGAATTTAGCACCCACCCAGGTAATCCACAATACTCTCTCTCTCAAAATCTTTGTTTTAATCACATCTTTTGCTATATAAGGTAATATTTACTACATCCATGTAAAGTGGAACCCTGGTAGCAGTGGTTAAGAGCTCGGCTGCTAACCAAAAGATCAGCAGTTCAAACCCAACAGCTGCTCCCTGGAAACCATATGGGGCAGTTCTACTCTGTCCTATAGGGCTGCTATGAGTCAGAACCAACTGGACAACACCTAACAACAGCAACAACAATGTAAGGTAATATTCACAGGTTCAAGGAATTAGGATGCGGACATATCTTTTTGAGGGCCGAAGCTTTCCCTAACCCTAATTCCATGTTGCAGGAGCTTGAATGGCACATGCGGTTTGCAATCAGCTGCTAAACTAAAAGTTGATGGTTCAGACCCACCCAGCAGCTCCACAGAAGAAAGGCCTTATGAACTGTTTCCATAAAGATTATAGCCAAGAACATCCCATGGAGTGGTTTTTCTACATAAAACATGGGATTACCATGAGTCAGGGGCCAACTTGACAGTAACAATTCCATGTGACTGAGACAGAAATCATCTGAGACTCGTAAACTTTATCAGGTTAATGGAAATGGTTCAGTAAATGTGAAAAGAAAATAAGAGATATCAATGAACAAAGAATTCCTGATGATATATTTTCAGTATTTGCTCATTTTTTCATGGTCACATTTTTCTTTAACATAACTCAAATATTTAATTTTTATATTTGAGGTAATAAATCACATAATCCCAGAATCCTGCTGCATATAAAGCAATTATCCATCACTAATTGCTATTAAGCATTCTGACTCAATGTAACTCATTTAAATCTGTAGGGAATATAGAGCTTTGTTAGTTCAGTTCAATTATTATTGTTAGTTTGGTTATTTTGTTTGGAAACAAAATAAGATTATGACCCATTGCCATCGAGTCAATTCCAACTCATAATGACTCTATTGGAAAGAGTAGAACTGTCCCATGGGGTTTCCAAGGATGCAATCTTTTTTTTTTTTTTTAATTTTTTTTTATTGTACTTTAGATGAAGGTTTTCAGAGTGAATAGTTTCTCATTAAACAGTCAGTACACATATTGTTTTGGAGGAACTTTTTTTGGTGAAAATATACATAGCCAAAGCTACACTGTTTCAAAAGTTTCTACATGTACAATTCAGTGACATTGATTACATTCTTCCAGTTGTGCTGCTATTCTCACTATCGTTTTCCAAATTATTCCATCACCATTGTCTTCAACTCACTGCCCCCTAGGCTTCCCATCAAACCTTTTGAGTTGTGTTGTCAATTTGCTCTCACAGAGATAATTCTTTGTGTGTGTGTGTGTGTGTGTGTGTGTGTGTGTGTGTCTTAGATGAGGGTTTGCAGAACAAATAGTTTCTCATTAAACAGTTAGTACACATATTGCCCTTTGACAATGGTTAACAACCTCACGACATGTCAACATTGTCCCTTCTCAACCTTGGGTTCCCTATCACCACCTTTCCTGTCCCCTCCTGCATTCTAGTCCTTGTCCCTGGACTGCTGTGCCTCATTAGTCCCATTTTGTTTTATGAGGCTGTCCAATCCCTGGCTGAACGGTGAACTTCAGGAGTGACTTCCAAGGCTGCAATCTTTATGGAAGTAGACTACCACATCTTTCTGCCGAATAGCAGCTGGTGGGTTCCAGCTGCCAAACTTTTGGTTAGTAGCTAAGTGCTTAACCACTGCGCCACCAGGGCTCCTTCAAACAGCCTATAGGAGGTGAAAATATTTCCCTAATATAATACCATATTCATCTGAAGGTTCTCTCTACTTTTCACAAACTCAGTTTTCTCAAAATTATCCCCATGACTTTCTTTTCTTTCTCTTGACCTTCTCAGTCACTTTCAGGTTTTCCCATATAATCTCTACAAGGAATTCTCTATATTTATTTACATGCCGATTTATTTCTTTCTGCCTAGAATACTCTTTCCGTGGTTCTTCACATAGCCAGTGCTCTTTTCTTCCTTCAGTATCTGCTTAAATACTGCCTCTGGTATTCAAAGAGGTGTTTCTGTTCGTACATAAAGTAGTATATCCTCACCTAAAGTAACTATCATGCTCTTCTATCACCTCCTATTTATTCTTTTCATAGTATTACAACAAACAGACCATTCTTATTAATTGTTTACTTGCCTACTTTCTGCCCCCTACTACGTCTCTCCTCTGAAAAATGTAAGCTGTAGGAGGGCCAGGAGTATATCTGTACTACTCATCCTTGATGTCAGCATTGTGGCACAAACTACTTGTTAGATGAATTTAGTAAAACAATGGGTTTGGATTACATACAGACTCATAGTGTCAATGACAACATCTATGGGCATAGCTTCCTAAGCACTATTCACTTATTCATTCACTTATGCTTTGTTTGAAAAGGAATGAAGGGACTGTTACTTCTCACCAACATCCAAGAAATTAAACTCACCTCTTTTCTTAAAAGTATCTAAAAACTCAACATGATTATAGAACAAGGACTTGAGTGCCTACTCTAGCATTCAGCATGCCCAACAATCAAATATCAAATCACCTTCAAAATTTCAAAACTTATCCAACCTGTTTATTTTTTTTGTGTACCATTTGATTCAGCTGCAAAAAATACTCGGACATCTTCTATATAAGACCTGCATTTCTGCACCCTGAGTTCTTTTTAAACTATTTCTTTAGCCAATAGTGTCCATCTTTCCATCATTCCATCTTTATAGCCTGCTAACCTGTGTGATTTGTCCAAATACCAATTGTTTGGTCAAGTCTTAATCCCCCTTAAGGGGAAATAATCTCTTCCTTCTCTGAACTCCTGAGGCACTTCTCCTGTCTATCACATCCAGACCATATTTCCCTACATTGTGTGCATCACTTGACTTTCTGCTTAACTATAAATTAAGAAATAAATTGTATTATACATATTTTTCCAAGACCAATAGAATTCCTTATACGTACTAATTGTATGTAAATATTTGACCAAAGAATGAATTGAAAGTTTTGATTCTCCTCTTCAAGATATACATTCCTTTTTGGACCTTTTATCCAAAGAACTTCTTGTCTTTGACTTTTATTCTACGTACTGGTTGCCCTATATGACTGATTCCACTCTGTGGTTAATCTTTGGGCTGATCCTTTGGAGTGTCATTATGTTGGGTTAGAGACTTCTGACTCCTTGATTTTGAATGCGTATTGTCTGTGTCTTTCAAAGCCACAAGCATCCCTCCGTAGGGCTTTGATTTGTGGCCCTCTACTCCAAAGGGCTGTGAATTCTGAATTACAAAGAAATTAAATGCTTAATGTTTTCTATATGCCTTCTTCATATTGCTGGAATTATTCAGTTGAATCAGGTGGGATTAATGTATTTCCCACTGAAGATAAACAGAACTGTGCATATTCATCTTTTTGAACTTATATCCCAACTGATTGTCATAGAGGGGTATAGTCTAATTTTTTTTAACGGACCCACAAAAAATCCATATTTCTACCTATTGATTAAAATTGGCTTGGTTATGCTGAGGCTCGATGAGGCTATATAACTGTACCACACCAATATTGGAGATAATCCTTGTTTAGCCTTGATTTGTGTAATGGGCCCCCTAAAGAGCTAGCTGTGTGTTGGTCTGCCTCCTCCTCATCAATGCCCTTGGATTTAGATGGTAGGGGACTGATTTTCTTCTACGCTCCTGACTCTTTGTAGCTTCGTAGAACCCGCATTTTTCAGGACTATTGCATTGTTTACATATTTAACATGATTTTACTCATCTAAAAACATTATTTGGAAACCCTGGTGGCATAGTGGTTAAGAGCTACAGCTGCTAACCAAAAGGTCAACAGTTAGAATCCACCAGACACTCCTTGGAAGCTCTATGGGGTAGTTCTGCTCTGTCCTTTAGGGTCACTATGAGTCGGAATTGACTCAATGGCAATGGGTTTGTTTTTTTTTAAACATTGTTTATGTAATATCAAGAACTGCTCTTTTTGTTATGCTCTGTGCTGGCATAACAAAAAGAAAGCATGATAGCTGCACTTAAGAAACAGAGTGACCAGTGACCAGAAGACAAACAAGTAAAACAATTATTAATAACACAGAGATTATGATAAGCCTTTTTGTGGTGTCATCATTAGTGCAATACAAGAATACAGTAGATGCTATGTGTAAAAATGGCGTGGGGGTGGCGTCTGGCCTCCTCTAACTTCAGGAAGGGGAAGGAGAATCAAGATCAACAGCCTAAGGCTGATTCCTATAAGGCAGAGATCAGTCATGCCTCCTCTCTCTGCCATCTTTACCAATTCTGACACTAACCATCTCTCCCATGGCACTCTGTACTTCTCTGCTGGGTTAGATAATTCATTGCAATGGCCACACAGAACTCACAGAAATACAATTGTAGAGTTTATTAGGGAAGTAACAGGTTACAACTCAGGTTCAGGAACACTCTGCATACAGTTCTTCCATCAGGACAGCCTTGCTTGCAGGCAGACATCTCTATGGCCCCTTGGCTCTGCCCTGCTCAGGGAAGTGTTAAACAATACTCTTTTAGCTCTGCCGATAAGTGCCCTGAGGCACTCCATTCTGCTAGTAAGCCTCCGCAGAAAGTGCTTATCTCTAGCTCCCTGGGTCAGCAAACAGCTCCACCAAGTGCATGGAGGCAGGCTACTCTCCAGCACGCCTCCTGCCCAAGGCACTTGCTTTCTTACTCCATGGGCCAGGAAGCCCACCACACAGTCTCCTGCTGCCAGTCTTTGCTGCCGGTCTCTCCTGCCACTTCTCTGCCACAATTTCTCATTGTTTTCTGTGTTACAGCTGTCTCTCTCTCGCTCTATCTCTTGGTTCCAGAAACTTCTCAGGGTAGGGATCCCAGGTCCAAAGGACACACACCGCTCTTGGCTCTCCTTCCTTGGTGGTAGTGGGATCCCCTCTCTGCTCTAGAATTGGCTCTCTTTTAAGCCTAGTGGGATGGCAAAACTGAGCAATCCCCTTGGTGGGCCACAGTTGCCTTATTTGCACAGTCCCACTCAATCACTTGGCTGGAAGTTACAAGACCATGGCAAGAAAGGTCACACAAAAGCTATCAATCACACCGCACTATGAAAAGACATATTAAGCGTAGGCAAAACATTCAGGTTGAAATGATCCTTCAAGAAGGAATGACACATGAGCTAAAATCTAAAAGACACAAAATTGCTAGCCTGACAAAGAAAGCTGAGGATGGAATCTCAGGCAGAGGAAATACAATAGGCTAAACCATGGAGGCAAGAAGCACGATGCATACAGAAGGTAGTATATTCATTATTTATTTTCCAATAAATATTTATTGAACACTCCTACTCTATACTCTAGTTATGCTATAATATATTAGAAAAACAGTCTGCCCTCACAGAAGGTACAGAGAAGTGTGCAAGAGAGTACAACCGCTGCTTATAGTGATTAAAGTTGGGCATTGGTGTGAAGATTGGAGCCTGGTAAGGGATGAAACTACAGAGATGGCAGGGACAGCAGTGTGAAATACCTTATCTGCTATACTAAGGGATTTAGGTCCTATCCCATGGGCAATAATAGCAGGAAATAATTGATTTTAAATAGAGGAACAATGTAAAAAAATTACATTTTTAAAAAAAAATCAGTGAACCCTTGCAAAGAGTCAATTGAAAGGAGATACTACTAGCGGGCTAAAAACCTGTTAGGAGACAATCACAAGAATCTGAGAAGCAAATTATGCATATTAGGGCAAGGTATTGAGAACAAAGTTATTTTAAGGAAAAAAAATCGAAAGGAGTTGATTATATAACGTCTGTAAAGTGTTAGAATGGAGTCTGTTTTGGGTGAAAGACTTCATTCATTCAGTTATTTATTCAATATATGTTTGTTACGCTAATACTATGTGCCCGATTCTCACAATATATCAATAAACAAAACAGACAAAAGTTCAGCCTTTATGGAGCTTACATAAGTTCGAGGGCACTAAACATATAGAAGGTAAACAAGTAAATTATATATTCCAAAGGCTATAAATATTACAGGAAGATAGAGCAGGGGAAAGGGAGACTGATAATGGTAAGGAATTACAACTTTAATAGAATGGTCAAGGTAAGCAATATTGAGAAAGTGACTATTGAGGAAAGACTTGAAGTAGATGAGGGAGTGAACCATAAACATCTCCACAAGGATAACAGGCAGAAAAAAAAGGCCCAGTGGCGCAAGCAGTTTGTGACCCACTGCTAATCCAGAGGTTGGTGGTTCAAACCCACCCAGCAGTTCCCCAGGAGAAAAGGCCTGGTGAACTACTTTCATAAAGATTAAAACAAAAAAAGAAAACATTGCCTTCTAGTCGATTCAGACTCACAGTGACCCTAAAAGACAGAGTAGAACTGCCCCAAAAGGCTTCCAAGGCTGTCATCTTTACAGAAGCAGACTGCCACATCTTTCTCCCATGGGGCAGCTGGTGGGTTTGAACTACCATCTTTTCAGTTAGCAACCAAACACCTAACCACTGTACCACCAGGGCTCCATTGCGGAGATTAAAAAACCACCAAAAACCAAATCAGTTACCATAGAGTCAATTCCGACCCATAGAGACCCTAGAGGATAGAGTAGAATGGCTCCATAGTTTCTAAGGAGTGGCTGGTGGGTTTGAACTGCAGCCCTTTTGGTCAGCAGCTGTATCGAGTAGCTACCGCACCATGATTACAGCAAAGAAAACCCTATGGAGCAATTCTTCCTTGTAACACATGGGAGCCGGCTCAAAGGCAGCTAAGAACAACAACAACATCAGACAGAAGGAATAACCTATGCAAAGACCCCGAGGCACAGCACATACCTAACATGTTTAAGTAACATCTGGTAGGACAGTGCAGGCAGAGACGAGGGACAGAGGACTGTTGTGAGAGGGAGTGAGGCCAGAGTGACAAGCAGAAGCCAAAATAAGACCTTTTTTTCTAGGCTGTAGTAAAAAGTTTGGATTATTTTCACATAAGGAAGGGTTTTTGTGAGAAAGTGACACAAATATACTTAAAATTTAAAAAGATCATGATGTCCATTCTGTCAAGAATAAACCAAGTAAGGCAAACATGCAAGAAGCAACCCCACTTACTACTCTATTGTACTATTCCATGGAGGTAAAAGGACATTTACAGGCACGAATGAATTGTGACTTGATTAATGTGGTAGCAGTGGAGACAGTGAGTAATTGAATGCCAGGAATATTTTGAGCCAACAAGATTTGCAGTTAGATTGGATGTCCAGTAAGAGTTTTGTATATTAATATAATAATCCAGTAGAGAACTAAATTTAAAAGTATAGGATGGAGAAAAGAAAATAGCTAGTAATGTCCCTGACTAACTAAAAGAATCTCATGCTTAGTATAGAGCTTCATCTTAGGTAGAGGCAGAGACATTTTACCTTTAGAATAGAATTACAAGTAAGGAATATGGATACTGTTAGTAGTGGTAGGTGGATAGCTTACCAGGTGTGAGTTTGATGACATTTGATGAGGTTCCTTGTCTTGGTGAAATAGTTTATTAACTGACAGTGAGAATGGGAAGGAATTGTTTTGTGTTTTGAGGAGAAAAGAGAAGTAGTGAAATGGTACGGCAGAAAGGCGGGAGAGTTAATAGATTAAGGAAATGTTGTTTGAATATCAACAGCATTATAAGGCCATTTGAATTTTCTGGTGATAAATTCAAAGTTAAAGCAATAAAAATGACTATTTTCTCTAGACATGGACACAGATATGGAATATATGAATAACCATATTTAAATAGGGCTGAGAACATAATCAAGCAACTATGAACACAGGAAGAAGTGACAAACGAGATGAGGGTGTATAGAAGGAAGCGGTAATGACTGATAATGGAATTTAAACTGAGTTCATTGGGGATAAATGGGTATCATGAGAGAGAGAGAGTGAAAGTCTGGTGAGATCAATGAATTTTAGTCTCAGTGGTTTCAAAGGAATTATAAAGTTGGAATCTTACTGTAAGTAACCTGAGAAAATTGGAGGAACTGTTTATACAGTTGAAGGTATGTATGGCATTGTGATTTTGGAGATAGTTTAGATATTAGTGCTGCTAACTAATATCCAGTCTTGTCTCAGGTACATGGAGGACTGAATTTCCCACACCTTTGAGATTAGGTGGTCATATGATTTACTTTTCTAATAGGAGTGATGGACAAACCATCCAGAAAGGAGAATTAAATTCCTGGGTGAGCATTTGTAGGACCCTGTGATGGTTAAGATTGTATGTCAGCTTGGCGGGGCCATGATTCTCAGTGTTTTAAAGTGATCACTCCCATGATTGAATATACTGTAAGTAGCCAATCAGATGAAAGGGAGTCTCCTTGGGGATGTGGCCTGCATCTGAATATAAGCAGACGTTCTGGCTTTTTGCTCACTCTGAATCCTGCAGCTGTCTCCTGTTGTCTCATCTCTGGTTCTTGTGACTTGAGCTGTCAGCTTATCTGCGAACTTGAGATTCATCGATGTTCACAGCCTGTGAGCAGAGCCCTGCTCCCTGCCCTGTTGATCTGGGTTCGCCAGCCCTTGCAGCTACATGAATCAGGAGAAACCTTGTGGTCTTGCCTGCTGATCTCGGAATTCGTAAACTGTGATGGTTAAGATTGTGTGTCAACTTGGCTGGGCCATGATTCTCCATATTTTAATGTAATCACTTCCATGATTGAATATACTGTGAGTAGCCAATCAGATAAAAGGGAATCTCCTTGGAGGTGTGGCTCGCATCTGTATATAAGCAGATGTTCTCGCTTTTTGCTTTCTCTGGATCCTGCGGCTGCTTCCTGTCGTCTCATCTCTCGTTGTTGGGACTTGAGCTGTCAGCTTATTCGCTGAGCCTGGGATTCATCAATCTGCACAGCCTGTGAGCCTGTGAGCGGGAGCCCTGTTCTCCGACCTGCCAATCTTGGGCTTGCCAGTTTCTGCAGCTGTGTAACTTGGGAGAGGCAGCTACTGTGATCCAAGGACTTGGGATGTTCTAACCTCTACAATCACGTGAGCGGTTTCCTTGATATAATCTCTCTCTATATATATATATTTATACACTTTACTAGTTTTGCTTCTCTAGAGAACCCAGACTAAGACATTTGGTACCAGGAGTGGTTCTAGAGAAACAAAATTGTAAGGATGAGTTTTCTAAATTGGTTCTCAAGTCTGGTTAGTCATAAAGACGTTGATGACTCTGCTTCCAGCAGTAAAGAGGCCACTGCTAGTCCATGGAGCAAGGTGGAGATACAAATACATAAAATATCACCACCGCTAGATCAGGTATTGGTGACAGGTGAGGCTCAGGGTGAACACATGTGTGATATCTTTCTACAGGTTTGTCAGAATGAGAAGTATAAGGAAGCTGGTTGGTTTGTCCTACTTTCGCTGGACAAACTGAAGAAGAAAAGAGATGCACTCAGGGCTTCATAGTCAAGGCTCAAGTGCCACATAAATGATCTCAAGCCTTCCACTTGTGCTTTGAAAGAAAGCCTTATTTCTTGTAGTAACAGAGCCAAAATTGCTGAAAACCGAAACCAGAGTCTTATTGTAAGAGTGGCTGAATTACAACACCAGCTCAATTGCAAACCTCGAGAGGTGTCTGAAGTTAAAGTAAGGCCATTGATTGGGAAGATATAGGATCCTGAGACTTGGGATGGGGACATATGGACAGATAATCAGGAAGCTGGGTATACTGAGCCTGTAAATTCCATTGAATCACTCCTGCCAGCAGAACCAGTCCCATCTGAAGCGATTACTTCATGTTTGTCTGCTAAACCACCCTGCCCAGGAAAACCATTAGCCCCTCCACTCCCTTCTGACGAGATTAGCCCTAACTCAGCTGCCTCTAAAGAGCACTTGCCTGAGCCATTGCCTGGAGCATCGCCTGAGGCAGATGCTTTACAAGATAATGCTGAGTGTTCTCAAAAAATTCCACACTACCGATTCTGGCTTCTAGACCTATAACTAGGCCTTAGTCCCAGCGAGTCCCAAAAGGTGAAGTACAAAGTGTGACCCAGGAGGATGTACGCTACACTCTACAAGAACTACTTGAGTTTTCTAATATGTACGAACAGAAACCTGGAGAATATGTGTGGGAATGGCTATGAAAAGTGTGGGATAATGGTGCAAGGAACATAAAGATGGATCAGTCTGAGTTTATTGATATGGGTCCATTGAGCATAGACTGTTCCTTCAATGTTTCAGCTAGAGAAGTTAGGAAAGGATCTAATAATTTATTAGGTTGGGTGTGCTACTCCAGCCTATTTATCAAGTGACTCGAAAAGCTGTTAGTTTTGAGTGGGGACCAGAAAAAGAGAAGGCTTTGCAACAGGTTCAGGTTGCTGTGCAAGATGCTCTGCCACTTGGACCACACTATCCAGCCAAGCCAATGGTGCTTGAAGTGTCTCAATGGCAGATAGAGATGCTGTTTGGAGTCCTTGGCAGGCCCCTATTGGTGAATCACAGGGCAGACCCTTAGGATTTTGGAGCAAAGCTCTGCCATCCTCTGCAGATAACTACTCTCCTTTTAAGAAACAACTTTTGGCTTGTTACTGGGCCTTAGTAGAGACTGAATGCTTAACCATGGGACACCAAGTCACCATGAGGCCTGAGCTTCACATCATAAACTGGGTGTTGTCTGACCCACAGAACCATAAAGTCAGACATGCACAGCAGCATTACATCATTAAATGAAAGTGGTATATTCAAGATTGGGCCCTAGCAGGACCTGAAGGCACAAGTAAGTTGCATGAGGAAGTGGCCCAAATGCCGATGGTCTCCACTCCTGTCACATTACCTTCCATCTCCCAGTCTGCACCTATGGCCTCATGGGGAGTTCCTTATGATCAGTTGACTGAGGAAGAGAAAACTCGTGCCTGGTTTACAGATGGTTCTGTGTGATATGCTGGTGCCACTAGAAAGTGGACTGTGGCAGCATTACAGCTCCTTTCTGGGACCTCCCTGAAGGACAGTGGTGAAGGGAAATCCTCTCAATGGGCAGAACTTTGAGCAGTGCACCTAGTTTTTCACTTTGCTTGGAAGGAGAAATGGCCAGATGTGTGATTATATACTGATTCATGGGCTGTGGCCAATGGTTTGGCTGGATGATCAGGGACTTGGAAGGAGCATGATTGGAAAATTGGAAACAAGGATTTATGGGCAAGAGGTATGTGGATAGACCTCTCCGAATGGGCCAAAAAAGTGAAGATATTTGTGTCTCATGTGAATGCTCACCAAAGGGTGACCTCAGCACAGGATGATTTTAACAATCAAGTGGATAGAATGACGTGTTCTGTGGAAACCAGTCATCCTCTTTCCCCAGCTACTCCCGCCATTGCTCAATGGGCTCATGAACAAAGTGGCCATAGTGGCAGGGATGGAGGTTATGCATGGTCCCAGGAGCATGGACTTCCACTCACCAAGGCTGACTTGGCTACAGCCACTGCTGAGTGCCTAATCTGTCAGCAGCAGAGACCAACACTGAGTCCCCAATATGGCACCATCCCTCGAGGTGATCAGCCAGCAACCTGGTGGCAAGTTGATTACATTGGACCACTTTCATCATGGAGAGGGCAGTGTTTTGTCCTTACTGGAATAGACACTTACTCTGGATATGGATTTGCTTTCCCTGCACGCAATGCTTCTGCCAAAACTACCAGCCATAGACTTACAGAATGCCTTATCCACTGTCATAGTATCCCACACAGCATTGCCTCAGATCAAGGGACTCCCTTCACAGCAAATGAAGTGCAGCAGTGGGCCCATGCTCATGGAATTCACTGGTCTTACCATGTTCCCCATCATCCTGAAGCAGCTGGCTTGATAGAACAATGGAATGGCCTTCTAAAGACACAAATATGGTGCCAGCTAGGTGGCAATACCTTGCAGGGTTGGGGCAATGTTCTCCAGGAAGCTGTATATGCTTTAATCCAGTGTCCAATATATGGTGCTATTTCTCCCATAGCCAGGATTCACAGGTCCAGGAATCAAGGTGTGGAAATGGGAATGGCACCACTCACTATTACCCCTAATGACCCACTTGCAAGATTTTGGCTTCCTGTCCCCTCAACCTTGTGCTCTGCAGGCCTAGAGGTCTTAGTTCCAAAGGGAGGAATGCTCCAACCTGGAGACACAACACTGATTCCATTGAACTGGAAGTTAAGAATGCCACCTGGCCACTTTGGGCTCCTTATTCCTCTGGCTCAAAGAAGGGAGTTAACATACTGGCTGGTGTGATTGATCCTGATTACAAAAAGGAAATCAGACTGATATTACATAATGGAGGTAAAGAAGAGTATGTCTGGAATGCAAGAGATTCCTTGGGGCTTCTCTTAGTACTACCATGCCCTGTGATTAAAGTCAATGGAAAACTACAACAACCTAATTCTGACGTGACTACTAATGACACAGACCCTTCAGGAATGAAGGTTTGGGTCACTCCACCAGGCAAAGAACCACGACCAGCCGAGGTGCTTGCTGAGGGCAAAGGGAATACAGAATGGGTGGTGGAAGAAGGTAGCTCTAAATACCAATTACGGCCACATGACCAGTTGCAGAAATGGGGACAGTAATTGTTATGAGTATTTGTACTTTGTAGGTGTGCATCAGATATTTTTGTTTCCTTCACTTATAAAGTACAACCTGTAAACGGGGCTAGTGTGTTTTTGATTGTACGCATGTTAGTTGTACCATGTTAGGCACAAGTATGGCTTTCTAATTGTCTTTATTCAGAGATTATGTATGGTTTAAGGAGATGTGTACATATGCCAAGTTGACAACGGGTGGACTGCGATGGTTAAGATTGTGTGTCAACTTGGCTGGGCCATGATTCTCCGTGTTTTAATGTAATCACTCCCATGATTGAATATACTGTAAGTAGCCAATCAGATGAAAGGGAGTCTCCTTGGAGGTGTGGCCCACATCTGTATATAAGCAGACGTTCTCGCTTTTTGCTTTCTCTGGATCCTGCAGCTGCTTCCTGTCATCTCATCTCTCATTCTTGAGACTTGAGCTGTCAGCTTATCTGCCAAACCTGGGATTCATCAATTTGCACAGTCTGTGAGCGGGAGCCCTGCTGTCCGACCTGCTGAACTTGGGCTTGCCAGCTTCTGCAGCTGTGTGACTTGGGAGAGGCCTGTACCCTGATCCATGGACTTGGGATGTTGTAGACTCTACAATCCTGTGAGCTGTTTCCTTGATATAATCTGTCTCTCTCTATATATACTTATACACTTTACTGGTTTTGCTTCTCTAGAGAACCCAGCCTAAGACATCAACCTTCACAGCCTGTGAGTGGGAGCCCTGATCTCCATCCTGCTGATCTTGGGTGCTCCAGCTTCTGTGGCTGCGTGACTTGGGAGAGGCTCTACCCTGATCCACAGACTTGGGACGTTCTAGCCTCTACAATCACATGACTGTTTCCTTGATATAAATCGATCTATCTATATATTTATACACTTTACTGGTTTTGCTTCTCTAGAGAACCCAGCCTAAGACAGACTCTGCCCCATGATGTAACAATCATGGAAGTACTCATTGATGGAAGTACAATATGAAGCTAGCAAATGAATGGAGGTTCCCTAGAGAGTTGCTTGGTGATCCAACAGAATTTGTGTAAGCAATAAATAAATATTTGTTGTTTAATTGAGATTTAGAAATTGTCACTGCACCTAACCTACCCAATCATGACTGGTACAGTCAGTTTTCAGTTATTGGCAATGACAACGGTATGTCTGGTATGTCCATGAATGACTGAAATAGATTGAAGGACAGCATTATTGAAATAGCTTAATTAATGGAAATGAAAAGATTATGGTATTATAAGGAGCCCTGTTGGCACGGTGGTTAAGAGCTCTGCTGTTAAGCAAAATGTTGGCACTTGGAATCTACCAGCTACTCCTTGGAAACTCTGTGGGGCAGTTCTACTCTGTCCTATAGGGTCACTATGAGTCCAAATCCACTTGTAGGCAATTTTTTTTTAGATGGTATTATAAAGATTATTGATCTGTTTATTTACATAACTGATAATAATGAAGAATGAGGTATTGGGGAAGTTAACATCATCTAGAAATAATGGAAAGTAAGCTGGGGTTGGTAGGTAACTGCAATAATGAGAGATTGCGGGAGATACAGCCTGATGATATGAGGACCAAGGCTTAATTGTTGTACAGAGCAGAGAAGTGGAACTCAACTGCCTCCAGGCCCAAGGACTATGAAAGAAAAAAAGCACCCACTTTTTGAGAGAAATGTGGCAGAATCATTGTTCTTATGGGAAATCTACATTCCAGTTGCAACATGGAGGTGAAGGAAACTTTCAGAGAAAAATTTGATGATATAAGGGATTTTGCTGATAATGGACAATGAGTCCTAGAGGACAGAGTAGAAGAATTTTAGGGGTTTAGGTAGAGAGTGAGGTAGAGATAGTAGAACAGATGTGCATTATTAGATGGGAATTACAATATGAGAGATAAGAGGTGTTTTGGGAATCTCTTTTAGTGAATGGTACAAACGGGAAAAAGGCATAAAGGAGGTAAATCTTGATGAATTTAAGGCATATAATGCTGGTGAGGATTTGAGTGTTAATGGGTTGGGGATGGAGAGTAAATGTCTAGGGATCTCTGCTGCAGTTAGAGGCTTGATGGCTGAGAAGGACAGTCATAGTCTGAGCATGTGGGTCCCCTTTGGGTCCTGAAGATGGGCAGTAGAAGGCATGGAAAAGCATAGTCTTAGCACATGCAGCTTCAACTGGAACCTGTTCATGGGGCCAGGAGATCAAAAGAAGTTAGGTCTTACTTCTAGAATGTTCAGACTCTTTGGTGCCCTTTTGATAGAGTGGATAGAGAATTGCCATAATGTTTTATAATAGGTACAATACCCTCCATTTTAGAAATGGGAAAACTTAGGTTGAATATATTAAATACCTTGACAATAGTACACATCTAAGCAGAGAATTCAAGATTTGAACTGCATGTTTTGGTTCAAAATATATTATTTTCTTGTGACTCTTTGTTATCTCATTAATCTTACAAAATCAGTCCTAGCATGACTCTGGAAATGTATTTATTTCTTATTAAATACAGTGGGGTATGTATATTTATGTTACAGCCATTATGGAGACTATCAGCATGGTAAATATCTGTGCTCTGCTGTCTGAAAACAATGTGTCTTCTATAGTCAGGATAAAAAGGTAGAGCAGTAGAGATGATTTATATAAGACATCCCATCTAAACTTGTTGATTGACATCAAAGGTCTGCCTAATAAATAAATCGAAAATGCCAATATGATTTTCAGTGGATGTAAGAATATAAAAGACTAAACACATTTAGCAGTGGGCCAGATTTCCCCGGGGTGTTATTAACCCATAGATCTGTAGGAAAAGATAGATACAAGCCAGCCATAGGGCAGCAAATCAGTGTCCTTCTAAGCACTGAAATGAACTCTAAAAGAAAAATAAGGCAGTAAATTGTGACATTACCTCCTGGGAATTCAGTATTTATGCAACTACATGTTCAGTAACTACATCATGTCCATATAAGGAAACAGCCTTATGCTTGTGAAATCATGTATGGTGAATTGAGCTTTAGGAGCAATCGAAATATTTTTAAATCAACACTTTCCCCAAGTATTACTTAATTGCACATTCTCACAGATAACATTTTATCCAAGCTTATAAAATAAGAGATGTTTATTGGAGTTTAATATTGGGACGAATCACAAAAGAATATTTTTTTTATAAAGATATCCAGATGCTGCAGAGGGTCATGAAAAGACCCCTTAAAACTGATTTTTTTTTCACTCCTCATAACACTAAGGCAATCTTACCAAGATCAGCATTATCCTCCAAGGTTTACTACCACTTTTGTAGGTCAAGTTAGGTTTACTGGAAACTTAATAACTACATCATTCAATGCATATGAAAATCCATAAAAAGATATTTGTAAGAAAGTGTCTTATACTTCCCATATATGTATATGTCTGTTCCTTTAAACCACGGAAGAGGAATAAATCTTGGAAACTCTCAAATTATTTTTAGTATATAGATTTTCAGATTTTACAACCAATTAATAAATTGGGAAGGGAAGGAGGTAATATAAGGTATTCATTGAGGTTATCAATTCTTTGCTCAAAAATATTCCTTTGCTAACACATATTTAAAAATTATCTGAAATGTTGCCCACTTATGATCATGAAATTATCACAAGACACCTGTGTTTTATGCATCAGAGACGGTGAACATGGCAGATTTACCTGGATGAGGTTTAAATGCTATCAGTCTCCACCCAACCTTTTGACCTTAGATAGCAGCAATGGCTTTCCAATCTGCAAAGTCTTTCACATACAGCAGAATGAAAGTAGACTAAAATGCAAAGATTTTAGTCAAAATACTAATGAAAAAATAAATAAATAAACCACTGTTGTCGAGTCAATTCCGATGCATAGCAAACTTATAGGACAGAGTAGAACTGCCCAATAGTGTTTCCAAGAAGTGGCTAGTGGATTTGAACTGCAGACTTTTGGGTTAGCAGCAGTAGCTCTCAACCACTTCTCACCTCCACATTCATATTTTCCTTTTATGTCATCTGTCTTTCTATTTCATAAGACAGTCACACTTTGCTCTGCTTCAGTAGGAAACATGGTGATCCATTCTTCTCCTGCCGCAAGGAGGACAAGCATTAGAGCTGAGTATATTTCAAAGAGAGCCCTTGGGTGGTGCAGATGATTAATGTGCTTGGTTGCTAACCGAAATCTTGGAGGTTTGAGCCCACCCAGAGATGCCCTGCAAGAAAGGTCTGGTGGTCTACTTCCAAAAAATCACCCTTGAAAACCCTGTGGAGCACAGTTCTACTCTAACACGTGTGGGATTGCCATGAATCTGAATTGACTCAATGGCAACTGGTTCATAGTTCATGGGTCAAGTGCTTCAGAATCACCAGAAATATTTGTTAATTTAGGATAACCATATTATGCATCTTTCAAACCCGGACCTTTCTGGGAGAGAAAGAGGGCACTTGAATAATCAGCAATAGTTGGGAGGGGCAGGGTGGGATGAGTTTCTCACAGCATGTGGGGTGAGTGCTGTTTTAGTAAAAGTCCACTTAAGTCTTAAGGTCTTTCAGTCAACAGTCACTTGAATCACATTGGTAATAGGATGAGCATGTTTATACATTCAGCTTTTTTGTATATTTAGGAAAATTACATTATGGTGGCTTCCCAGCAGACTCCTTGACAGATAGGAACACATTGGGAACTTTGATGCGTATTTCCTAAATGCGACTCCTAAAGGTGATGCCCACTAGATTTGCAGTGCTGCCAGCAAGCAGTACAATTTGCAAGCTTTACTCACCTTTAACAGTAGTAAGAGGTAAGCTGAACATAATGATTTCAGTAAGGTAATTCCATCAGTGGTGAGAGAGATAGCTTGGAACAACAAAGGGCAGGAAAACTCATCAGCCCGTGTAGAAATATGAATATATGGTAATGAGTCACTGGGGAAGTTGGACAGGGTTGGTAGTACCTGAAAGAGCTTTCAGGTAGATTGATAAGAGCATTTTCAGAAAATTAAAATAAAATTATAGTACAAGAAAACTAAATGAAGATGGCATAAGGATACAGAAGGATTAAAGAAAATTCTAACTTTTTGTAGATTTAAATAAACACCCTTATAACTTATTAGCCTTGTAAATTTAGGCAAAATATTTAATCTTTCTGTGCCTCAGTTTCCTTTTCAGTAACATATATTTTTGATATCTGTAAAAGAGCTATAGTGGTACCTTTCTTATAGACTGTTGTTAGTGTTAATTATATATCTGTATCTATATAATTTATATCTATTTCTACATGTTCAATAGAGTGTCCAGAATAATTATTGGCCTGTGAATGTTATAGTTGCTATTGTCATATTATAATAAAATGATTATTTTCTTTAAGCACAATGAGAAGTCAAAATGCTGAATAATAGTAATTACTGACCCTTGTCAAGTTATTATGTATAAAAATCTATGTCAGCACTCTGCAACTATTACCTCTGTACAGGCTGTTCAATGAACTCATAACCCCAACCAGTCATTTTGGAAATAAGTAAATGCATTTGGTCAGAAAGGGGCCCAGCTAAATATGGATTCATAAAAACACATTTATCTGAATTCTTTGAAAAACAGCACTAACACATATGGCTCCTAATGGTGCATCAGCAGCTTTTCTTTAAAAAAAAGGAAGAAAGAAAGAGTACTATGTTGTGCTTGGTAGGCTAAATCACTCTACAGAGAACTATGCGTTTCAAATAAGTGAACTCAAAATAGCTCTCTCCTAATTCCTGCTCTTTTGATTTTTGTTTGTTCCTTTGCTTCTCAATCAATCAATCAATCAATCTCTCTCTCTCTCTCACACACTTTCACACACACACACACACACACACACACACACACACACACACACACACACACAGAGCCCTCTTATACATACAGCACAAACTTTCTTCACATAGGAATCCTGGCTCTAACCCCAAAGCTGCACACCCAAACTGGATGGATGTAGCCAATCTAATGAACTGTTATTCTTCAAAAGGGTCTTCTACAGGTCTAAAATGCAGTAAGGTTAAATAGTAGTTTGTCCGCATCACTCCTATGAGCCAAGGTTTATTATTACAAGTTAATTGTTATGATAAATATACTATACCACTTTAGATAGCTTGCCAAATGCTGTAATATTTGAAATAATAAAAAGGGGAGGGCATTCATTATTTCCAAAATGACTTACTGGGGCAAGGGTTTTTCAGCTACAAAAAGGCTAGTATGAAAACTATTTAACTAAGATGCAAAATGTAAGAGATGACACCCACAGTGGCAATGTTATCCATGTAACCCATGATAATTTTTTTTGTATCGATGAATATATACAATTTAATGTTTACTTGATTTGAATTTAAAAAAAAGTCTGCTAGATTTTTGAGCTATGATGAGGAGCAAGGCACACATGTTACACAAATCTGCTGGTAGAAGCTATCTTTTGAAATAATTAATTCAGATTTTAATGACCCCAGGCATTTTCCAGTGTTTTCTCTATGACTCCAGCTGGAGCTTTCCCTTAGAATATGCCATGAGGCTGCATTATTAAAATGTGGCTTTAAGTTCCTTATCTTAGAGTGCTATGCAATGAAAGGCATTAGTGTAACAGATTAAGCAGGGCATGTCTTGTAAAAGTAAATTGCTAACCCTTCATGTCTGTGTCTGGACTCTGCATGCACCAATGCTCCCTAGATATTAAAAAACAGTGAATCAACAGGGGCTGTGCATTGCAAGAGGAAAGATCAGTGGTTTCTGTAGCCAGTTCCCAGAGACAGCCGAAGAAGCTCGCTCAATGCTTTTTCATAGGAAGCTCTTAAATATCAATGAAAATTGTATCCAAAGGGGCAGCATATCAACCAACAAAAGTCTTAAACAGTCCTGACATCTAGGAGTCTCCCTTATTCTCTTTGTGCATAGAATGAGTATGAGTTATGGTGTAAATCATAAAGAAAACTTAAGAATTTATACTAACAATAAATAATGTTAAAATTTTTCTTAGGTGTTACATATATAGTCCCCTCTCCCACAAAAAGATTCTCAAATTGATGATCAGAAGTTTTCAAACACTTGTTCAGGTAGCAAATCATAGAAATGTTACATATTATAATGTTCAAAAGGAATTTGAAAATGTTTTTGAGTTCAATATTCTGGATTACCTTATTTCGTTTAAATATATTGAAAATGTCATTTAGCTAAATCACATTCTTCTGAGGACAGATAATTTTTGATTCTATAATTCAGAGTGGGACTAGAATTATACCGTTAACATCCGTTATAAAAGTGAAAACTTCTCTAAGTCTGTTGGATCTAGGGCCTTAAAAATTTTAAATTTTATTTTATATTCTAGATGTTCTTTTTCATTAACGAATATAATGTTTTTATCACCAGCTTAAAATTATGTGATTGTTTCAAAGGCTACTACATCATATCAAATTTTTATACCTCTATAAAATCTTTAGTCAGTTCAACAACCATTACAATGAAACATACTGTACTTGTTACATTAAATCAACCTCTGAAAGACTTAGGGGTGATTTCCACCCTTTACTGCTTCTACCTAGTATTTATTACAATTACCAGTGCATATGAAAGAAATTCTCAATCCCTCAAGGTTTAATTATGTGAGAGAAACTGCTTACTTATTATAGAAGAGAAACATTTGACTACGTGAGGTACATTTCTCTAAGTAGAGGCAGAAAATAGACTAGAAAGAAACTGTGGCAATTGCTAGGAAAACCACCCCAAGATTTGACCAGCAGCTTACAAGAATACCTCAAACTCTAAATTGGTAAAAGTTTGACAATAAGCCAGACCGAGAGGTGGAGAGCTAGATTTTAGAATGAGCTTTGACAAAGTTATTTAATGTCTTTGGCCTTCTTTTCCTTATCTGAAAAGAAGTGGAGACTGGACTACAAGAGGAGCAAAATCCTACGATTCACTTTATTATAGCACTCAGTTTGGAGACTGTACTTCAAAAAACAAAAACCTAAGAGTCAGTAGTTCAATTTGTATATTTGCCCTCCCTGCCTGTCTGTATTTCCGGAAAGTTAATATTCTGAAGTAATAATTAACAAGCCTTCTATTTTGCAACATTTTTTTTCCCATTTTTACTAAAATACCCTCTCCCACACCCTAGAACAGTTAACGGGGTTACTATAGTCACAAGGGGAAATTTTCAAAACTGCTGGAGAAATCCGACTGGGTTGAAGTACAAAATTGGAAAGAACAGTTGCAGAGCAATTTTTATTTTATCTGTCTGTCTATCCATCTATTTATCTGTCTATCTGTTTATCTACTTACGTGTTTATTTAACATCAGAGAAGAAATACCAACTCTCTGGGTTGCCAGAGGAAGAAAAAGCAGGAGAGTTAGTTGTTAAGGGTCTCCTGTCTACCTAAGCCTCTTCCATTGGCTATATTGCAGTATATAAGTTTTGGTATATTCAAGCACAAAAAAAAAAAAAACCTGCGTCCAACTCCTCCCCTGGAGCCCTGATTGAAGAATAGCTTGGCAGAAGTTCCCATCATCACCTGGACAGTTAAGTAGTAAAGGAGAAATAGCTACAATGGTTGCCAAGGGCAGGGAGGTCCTAGGGCAGCACCAGTAAATTTTGTGGTTCCTGAGTAGACAGGGAGAGCATCTGAATTCTTCTCACCACACCCTCCAGATGGGCACAAAATATTCCCCATCCCATTCTAGGAAAGGAGTTAGTTGTGAGATTTTCTGTTGGTATGAAAGAGTCTTGGAGATGGCTCCCGGATATTTGGTAGAGAATGTGTTTTAGACTGACTACCAGATGACAACATGGAAATCTCAGCTGATGCCAGCATGAAGGATTGACCTTCCATCACAGAATAGATCTGTACATCCTTGGATGCTGTTTTTTATAGTCCTTTCATGATTCTTGGGACAGAACGCACCCACAAATATTTTCAAGTTATCGGGTTTCTTGGGAGACTCTTTGTCCCACTAAAAGTATATACGGCCCTCCAGTGGGGGCTTGTGTAACAGTAAAAAATGAAATAAACCTCTTTGGTGAAAATTCACTAAGGTAGGATGCTTAGGTATGAAGCAGTGCATCCAGGAAGTGTGATTGTGTAAAACTTTTGTCTCTTTTGGCTTTTATACAGGTAGATACAGCTAGATAATCCTTTTAAGCATACACCCACTCCTCACTTATTGACTATCTTGTTATCTGATATTTTGCATTTACAACTATAGTAAAATATCTACTATACTACTATTTTGCCCATTAACAATGTACATCTGGCAGTAATGAATGCTGAGGTCCAAGGCAAGAGTAATGCTGGCTTTGATGGTTAAGGTTATGTGTTGCCTTGGCTGAGCCATGATTCTCAGTGGTTTGGCAGTTACATAATGATGCAATATGGTAGTTACACAATGATGTAATTTTGTAGTAATGAAGTAGTCATCCTCCATTCTGTAATCTGATGTGGTCATCCTCCATTTTTGCATAATGCTGATTTTTGCATAATGATGGAGTCTTTGGAATCTAACCATGTTGATAAGTTAGGAATGGGTGTATTTATGGCTTCCTGTGTGATAAGGAGCCTGGCAGGTTTGATTTGTGTGTGTGTGTGTGTCATATGGAATACCAATGTAACAAAATAGACGGGGCCACCCTCCAAAGATCCTTGAGACAGACAGATCCCAGTAAACATGCCACCAGACTTCTGCCAACATTTTGTGGGCAAATGCATGCCCACATGATATTTTTCAAAATCCATATTACCACTCAAAAATTTGAACACAATTAGTAAACATGCATTCTACCACTGAAAACACATTTCATGACCAAAAAATTCAAAACACAAAAAATGGGCTCTTGAAGGAGATAAACATTGACCAGACCCCCTCAGTTGCACTCCTCCCTTGCCAGCATACTACTGCAGAAGTCCTGGGAATTAAGAGACCAGCTCAGGGAAATATAGTATGGGAGGGGGACTAATAACTTGTCAGAGTTTAAAGCTGAAATAACTAAATTTGCCTGCAATTGAAATACAATGGACATAAATATAAATAAACTTTACCATTAGGGAGAATAATGACTCAAATAGAGTTTAAATTTACATGTAGAAAACATGTTATATTTTTTGCATGATTAAGGAAATGCATTGAAAATATTATCATCACACAGTTTCTTCTTTCTCCCTCTCCACTTTCTACCCTTTCTCCTTCTAATACTATTTTTCTCTACATTCTTGTGATTTCTGTTAGTCCAGTTATCATTCTAGCAGAATAGCAACACCCGAAGAGATCTGCTAATAAATAATGATTACACAGATACTGTGAAAGTCAAGGAGCTCTAGTGGCACAGTTGTTAAGGGCTCAGCTGTTAATGGAAACGCTGGAAGTTCGAACCCACCAGCTGCTCCACAGGAGAAAGATGTGGTAGTCTGCTTCTGTAAAGATTTACAGCCTTGAAAACCCTATGGAGCAATTCTACTCTGTTTTATAAGGTCACTATGAGTTGGAATCGACTCAACGGCAACCAGTATGGGTATGAATGTCAGGAAAGGGTGATGTACATAAGATGCTGAAAATATACCACAATAAGAAAGAGACTTTTACTCATTTTGCTTAATAAGCTATTATTCATCCCCTAAAGTTTTTCTGGTGTTATTTGATTATGTTGCTAGCTGTGGTTGAGTCGATTCCGACTCGTGGCAACCCTATTTTTGCAGAGTAGAACTGTTCCATAGGGTTTTCAAGTTGTGACCTTTTGGAAGCAGATTACCAAGACTGTCTCCTGAGATGTCTCTGGCTGGGTTAAACCAGCCAATTTTTTGGCTAGTAGTCAAATATTTAACCATTTGCTCCACCCTTATTTGATTATAGTCATCTCAAGTTGTCAGCTGCAACCTTCTCCCATCCAAGCAAACCCTAGCTATCGTTCTCATTCCTTTATATATTACCAGGAGAGACTTTTGTTTTTATATTAAATATACAGAAAAGAATAAAAAGAGAACCTAGCCGAGAATGGATACTTTTCCATGCTTAGATTCATATCATAGAAGCCAAAGCCCCTTGAAATATTTTCAGGCAAGCAATCACCCTGATTTCATTGTTCATGGCAAGTTAAGGAAGGCATTGTTAAATAAATTGTGTGTATGTTTCATTCAGGGAAAATATTTAAGTGTAATTAGAATTCCTGGTTCTTAAATTGAGAGAGGAATTTCAAAGTAATAACTAAGAAGTTAATGAGATTTACACATTCCCCCTAAAATATCTGACTAAAAAAGGAACTTTAATTTCTGTCTTTATTAAATAATTTAGATGAAGAGGAACTAGTTCAAAGGAGAAAAAAAGTGTTTTGTTTTGATTCAGGTTTGTCTTTCCAAAAGTGATTTTAAATATACAGCCATTAATTTGTATTATGCATATAATTTTCCTAACTACATGTCTGGCACACAATACAATCTCAATAATAATAGTTCATTTTTATTGCTTACCAATAATATTAATAATATTGCATAGTAACTAAAAACTAATATATGTTTAATTATTCTACATGTTTTAGTCAATTTTATTTTGATAAAACCAAAGCTTAACAGGGAAATATTAAGGACACAAACAAATACAAACATTACTAATTTTAGAGACTCTTGGCATTGGAAACAGTCAAATATAAATATATGTGCTGTAAAAATAGACAGCTTCTATGGATAGTCTCCTTGAAAACACTAAAATAGCTATTGTTGAGCCTGAAATGCTAAACTGTACAGCAATGATGGTGAACATGGCACCATATATTAGTTTTATGAAATAAATCACCTATTCCTCAAAAATATACCCCTTAGAGATTGTAGTGATCACTAAATAAAAATGGAATTAACGCCGAAATAAATTGGGTATATTTCAGAATTCCCTTTCCTGCCCCAACACAAAGCAGTGGCTCTCCTAGATACTGATACATGAGATCCCTGACAACAAGGAGAAATATGGGCCAGAAAATAGATTTGGGAAACATCGATCTTTGCCCTTTTTCAGAACATAGACATAACTGAAGTGTCAAGAGTAGGACTGACAGTGATGAGACAGCGTCTGACAGCTCAAACACAGCACCTTGTCAGTCAGATGCCACCAAGAACTAGATGGCAAGATTCCACCACAGAAATACGTCTGTTATCCTGAGGTTGGGAGGACTGGATTTTACCTTCATCTGACTAGAGTTTGTTATGACGATGATGAAGTATTGGTTACCAGTTAATGTACAAATTCATGACCGACATTTCAATGTTCATTTCCCTGGATACAGCGTGGTGTATTTTCAATATTATCTCCACTTGAATATACTCAAAGAGAATACAAAAGACAATGCGTGAGGGGGACTATATTTCAGAAGCACTCTTGGTATCTGTCATATTTTCTCATTTACATGACAGTGTGCTGTGAAATCGAGTTTTGGATTCTTTCTGGCTCACTCGGATGATTTGCACTGGTGATTTTAGCACTTCATGATGCTGATGCCGAGTGTTGTTTATGCCTCCCTGTCCTCCAGGGACTCGTAAGCCCATCCTCCATCCACAAGCTGTCAGAGGAGAAGAAAAGCACTGGTCACTAATCTTGTCATGATCAACATCGTTCTCAGCACCCTGGTTTACATCTTGGCTCTGAATGGAAAGAGCCAGTAATACAAATGTGTGCCTTGTATATTCTTTCTGTCTTTGCGATCAGTTGATCTTCTTTTCTCCTGACGTTTTTTAAACCATGTTAGACAGGTGTTACGCAAAGTTGAAAACATATCTCTACCAAAGAGTTGCATGTATATGTGTTAAACAGGCTATTGAACAATTTATTAAAGTTTCACAGGAGCAAACAGTCCCTCTGGGTGGCTTTTTTCTGTGGATTCTTCCACTTTAGTTAACAGGCTGAATATAAAGGAGAAGCCCCTGCTCAATGTGATATGAGCAGCAAGAAGACTGAAAGTTTCCTCCCTCAGATGGTCCCATTAAACCCACCATTACCCCCTTGGTGGCCCGTGATGGTTCATTTCTTTCAGCAAAGAACACTACCAGGGTCGATGTCATGTTCAATAATCTTAGACTGCTGCTCTGGGAAAAAAATATATATATATATTTCCCATACAGTGAAAGCTGAGCGTCAAGCTTTCAAATTATTTTTAGTCATCCATTCTCAGAATGAATGACATAGGTACTCATTTTCTCTTTGTTTTCATTTTTTATCAACATACTTGGCTGTTTGTTTGTTTTTTTTTCTTCAGGTAAAATAATGTGGTCTGATGGCCATGAAGAGATTTTTTTTATTCACAACCCAGGCACAAAAACAAACACACTTGCCAGCAGGATCCTCTGCTATTTTCAATACCAACACAAGAAAAAAATTTTTTAAGTAAATATTTTGTATTTATCAGTTCAGTCTTTTTCAGAGCCTGTGGTCTGCTTTGCTAACTGCACAGTCATTTGAAATTAGAAATTCATTGTTATGTAACTTGATATTTTCACCTTTACTTTTTCTAACGTCAAAAAGTTTTGCACTTTAGCCTTTTGACAAAAGATACTTGATATTTTAGGTTTCCTCAGCCTCTTGTATATGCATAACTATACCAGGAAAAGTGGTATAATAAAATCGACTTTGAAGTCAAATTGACCTGAGCCCCAATTCTACCTCTAAAGCTTTACAGCAGTGTGATTTTGGGTGAAATATTTAAACTCTTGCCATCGAGTCGATTCCGACTCACAGTGACCCCATGTGTGCAGAGTAGAACTGCTCCATGGGTTTTGCAAAGCCATGACCTTGCAAGCAGATCTCCAGGCCTGCCTTCCAAGGCATCTCTGGGTGGGCGTGGGTTTAACCTGAAACCTTTCAGTTAGTAATCCAGCACTTAACTTAACCACATGTAACACCCAGGGACTCTATGTCCCTCAATTCCTTTATTTCAAAAAAAAAAAAAATACTATTAACTTTGCAAGGTTTTTGTAAGAAGCAGAAACATAGGTAAAGCACCTAAAATAATCCCTTGTACATGTGCAAGGGTCAATATGTATTAACTCCACATTTATTTATGCAAATTATCTGGTTTATGTGGGGAGCCCTTCTCACTGGAAACCGTAGTGGCGTACTGGTTAAGAGCTACGGCTGCTAATCAAAAGGTTGGCATTTTGAATCCACCAGGGGCTCCTTAAAAACCCTATGTGGCAGTTCTACTTTGTCTTATAGGGTTGCTATGACTTAACGGCAATGGGTTTGTTTTTGTTTTGTTTTGTTTTTTTCTCATTAGAAAAGGAAAGTTACGGAGGTAAAATGAATATCAAGGGCATTCTTTAATTGAAGAGTGAAGTATTTGAAAAATGTATTGACCTATTAATTGATTTTGTCTTCATCAGAGGTTTTACTGTGGATTGGTTAAAATGCATGTACGCATCAGGTCTCTTTTGGACACGCTGGCAGTGCCACTTCTTCATCTCTGTCAGGTATAGTACATTGAAGAGCCTATGACTAGCCCCAACCCCAAAACAAAAGGGTAGAGCTATTGTCCCGATTTTCTCTGCCCTAGACATGGCTGTGCCGGATTTCTTTCTTAATCCTTTAATCCAACTGTATTACCCAAGATCTCTGATCAATCTTGACGCATACCCACTGGTTGATGGCATGGCTCAGAAAGAGTTTTCTTTCCATAGAGCAGGCACAATAATTTTGGTGGCATCTACTGCAAAGAATAGTTTCCTTAAAGTTCCTTCCATTCCTTCAGATGACTTATTTTTTAACAAATCAGGGCTAGTTTGCAAGTGTCCATGCTCCTTTGCCAATAAAGTAACTGCTGCTTTGTATATACAAAATTATAAATTGGTTTGCTTGTATCTATCATTTTCTATTTTAATCACTGGTTGCATTACATGCAAACTGAAAGATGAAAGAGGAAATTATTTCAAGAATAGTATAAGCTCTTAATTCTTGGGTCCATAGTTTTCCTGGGGTACCACTCCAGATTCTCACTCAGGTTTACCTTAGGGAGCAAGGGATAATTTGGAGACACTGTGTCTTTAGGGAATATTTCAAAGGGTGAAAAAGTCTAGAACTCATGGAAGTACAAATAGAAACTATGCACTAGATGTTTCTGGCTGGCATCCATCTGATTTATTGGAGCCTCTTTTTATTCTCAATTCTTCCCTCAACCTTACAATGACTGCAATTTCAGGGACAGAACTCTCTTTCTCTGAAACTGTGTGAAAAACTATCTTAATGCAGAGATTTTTGGAGAGAGAGTTTCCCTGGATTTTTATCACGTACAAGAATCTGTGAATCAAAAGGCAACAACAACAAAAATAAAATAAAATAAAATAATTTAAAAAATGGTAAAGACTCCCTCACAACAGTGACCCTATTGGCTCCCAAGTATCCATACTGATACTTGGAAGCTCCCAGATTACCCTTTTGAGACAGAAAAGAATAATCCAAAATGCAGTCCTCCAAAGAATGTACTCAACCTCTGGCGCATTTTTCCTGTGTTCCTCAGTGATGCGTTTCTGTTGACCTTTCTTTTCTCTTCCAATTTCAAATCAGTTAATCTGTAACTCCTGGGAGGTATGAATTTCCATATTCTAGTTTATTTATATGGATTTCCTGTAAACTGAAGGCTGCAGACTGAAATAAATCACCCTGATGCCTACAGCAGTGGCCCACAATAGGACATGAGAAACACCTGATGTTTTCCATTCTTATTAGGAGGTGAAATGAGAGCACACTATTTTCATGATGCTTCCGGTGCTGGCAAGGTTATTTTAAGAAATCTCATACTGATAAAGGAGGAAGAGACAGGCCATTTTGAACCTTAACTGTTGTTTTATAATGGTGATTTAAAAAACAAAAATACTCTGAAGATTTTTGTCTGTCTCTTTCAAGAACTGTTGAGTTTTACAGAACTTCTGTGTTTAGGAACATGATTAATACCCAGAATCTGAGAAATCACTACATTAACTCAGTTTAGAGAACACGCTAGCATTCACTAGAAAATATAATAGTTCTGAAATTGTAAGTCACGTTCATATGTGGGGGGAAAGGGTTATTGGGATATTTAATTTCTTTTTTTTTTTCTTCTGTGTGTGGTTTTACTTTGCATATGGGAAATATTACATGTACACAAGTTTAGTTACCAAAAATAATATAAATGTCCATTACCAAGATGCGACTCCTTTTTAGGAAGCTTAAAACAGAATTCTTACCACAAGACCTGAGTTAATGGTTTATGAACAATTCATTACCTGCCGGAAAGAAAACCCTGGGGAAGTCACAATTGGGGGCTTTTTTTTGTAGTAGAAATTTACTTCAGGTTATTTATTTATTTTTTTTGGCGGATGTGTGTGTGTGTGTGTGTGTGTGTGTGTGTATCCAGATTTCCATTTGTCATGAAAATTTAAAATTAAGCCTCTCCAATGTGCGCATTTTAATTTAATATGAGAGAATGTAATTTATTATTTGGCACAGATTTATTGTCGTAAAAAGCTCCCAGTGATGTCATGGTGAATTCTGTGCATGAAATGAGGGCAAACGAATGATTCATTTTTCATGAATATTAACAATCAATATTACATTCTCCTCAAACAGGAGTATAAGGTTCTTTACCAAAATGCTCAACTGTTCTTAGTCATATATCTTTCACTGAAGCCATGAGGCAGAGAAAAGTTTTCTAAGAAGTTATGGAGTGGTTTACAATATCACAAATAGCGTACAAGGTAGAAAATTTCCAGGTCAATTTAATTGCAGGAGATCCATGCACTCCTGTGGCCAAGTGGAGATAAGATAGCTCCATTAGGTAGAGTTGCTTTGTATCCGGTGAGGTATTTTATTGGATGGATTCCTCTCCTGTCTCTGTTACTGGGATTTTATTAAGTAACTTCTGTTTTCACATATAAGTGCACTATAGAAATAGAGCTGTCTCTATAAATCAACCCTTATTTCATTCAACAAATACTTACTGAGCAGCTATTATGTGTCAGGCCCTGTGCTAGGTATTTAAGGTACAGCAACAAACAACACTGATGATGTCTTTGACATGTCATGGAGCTTATATTCTAGTGGGGAACATTGGCAATAAACTAATATACATGTGATAATTTTAGATTATAGTAAGTACCAAGAATGTTATAAAGTTATTCTTGGTACTCTAATTGAAACCTTATAGCTTTGTAAAACCAATATATTATATGATGATTAGGGAGAACAGTTTTTTGTTGTCGTTGTTGTTTTTGTTTTAAGCAGAATTTAATATCCTCGATTGTGTTTCATTTAAAATACAGACACACTTTAATTTGTCTCAGTTCTCTCTGTGCCTTTTTCAGGTCAGCTTTTCAATAAGGATATGCTGAATGAATTTAGCTAACCACTGAGCTACGCAACATGTGAAATAATTACATACTTCTTGTATTAGTTTCCTAGGGCTCCTATAACAAATTACTATAAACTGGGTGGCTTAAAACAAGAGAAATTTATTTTCTCACAGTTCTAGAGGCCAAAGTCCAAAATCTAAGGTACTGGCAGTTGGTTCCTTTGGCGTCTCCGAGGGAGAGTATGTTCCATGCCTCTCGTCAAGTTTAGCGGCTGTCAGAAAACCTTGTGTTTCCTGGCTGACAGCTGCTTCACTCCAATCTCTGCCTCTGTCTTCACATGACTTTCCCCTCTGAGTCTCTCAAATCTACTTCCTCCTCCCCTTTAAGGGCATCAGTCATTGAAATTAAGATGATCTAATCCAAAATTGGAAACCCTGGTGGGGTAGTGGTTAAAAGCTATGGCTGCTAACCAAAAGGTCAGCAGTTTGAATCCATCAGGCACTCTTTGGAAACCCTATGAGGCAGTTCTACTCTGTCCTATAGGGTTGCTATAAGTCGGAATAGACTTAACTTTTTTTTTTTTTTTTTTTGGTTTAATCCAAAATGATCTCATCTTGAGATCTTTACCTTAATTACATCTGCAAAGACCTAATGTTTAAGTAAAGTCACAATTTGAGGTTCTTGGTGGATTTATCTTTTGAGGGACAAGATTCAACCCACTATGTTGGTAAATAATTTTTTTTAAAATTCTTGAGCATGGAAAAAGTACCATTTATCAGGTTAACAGAGTTGCTTCTCCATCCCACCCCCACCCCCCAATTTTAAAGTCTAATCATATAGCTATTGGACCATGAACAATTTTTGTAATCACCTCTATGTCACATGTTTCTCATATACAACATAGAAATAATCATTAGTATCTACCTCAGGAGGTTGTTATGCGGATGATTAAGTGAATTAATATTTGTAAAGTATATAAAACAATGCCTGGCATATAGTGTAACATATGTGCTTTTTAAATCAAGTTAAAACCTACTTTGTTTCTAGAATACATTCAGATCTATCGCAAAAATTTTTTGAAGGTCCAAAGCTGATGAAGTGCCTTTTTTTACATACATCCTTCCAAAAATATTAAGGGAATAATAATAAGTTGTTCTGTTTTTGAAGGCCAGATCTGGACTTTTGAACTGAAGGCACTGAATGCATAGTTCTGTCCATGGCCAAGGAAGACCATAATTTTGTAGGATATCTCCTTGTGAATTTTCCTGGAAAATTCCACTGAGTTTGATTTAAAGAACTAGTCTTACCAGTCTTACATGAATAATGTGGCCTAAGGCTCTCCTGAATGGGTACTTTTTTTTTTTTTTTTTTTTTTTTAATATATATTTTATTGTACTTCAGGTGAAAGCTTACAGAGCAAATAGTTTCTCATGAAATAGTAGTACACATGTTGTTTTTTGACATTGGTTAACAACCCCACAACGTATTAAGCCTCTAAATTCTCAACCTTTTTTTTTTTGATGAAAATTACAGATGGCCAAAGATACACCGTTTCAAAAATTTCTACATTCACAGTTCAGTGACATTGACTACGCTCTTCCAACTGTGCTGTTATTCTCACTTAAGATGAAGGCTTACAGAAAAAATAGTTATTCATTTAACAGTTACTACACATGTTGCCCTATGACAATGGTTAACAATCTCACAGCACATCAAGAATATCCTTACTCCACCTTGTGTTCCCTATCACCAGGGGGCTTCCTTGTCCCCTTCTGTCTTCTGGACCTTGTCAGTGGACTATTGTACCTCTTTAGTCTCATTTGTTTATTTATTTATTTATTTATTTATTTATTTTTATTTTATTTAAACACCATTTCAAAACTTTTTACTTACACATTTAAGTGATATTGACTATGCTCTTCCAATTGTGCTGCCATTCTCGCCCAAGATGAAGGCTTACAGGACAAAACAGCCTCCCATTTAATAGTTACTACAAATGTTGCCCTATAGCAGTGGTCAACAATCTCACAATACATCGACAGTGTCCTTATTCAATTTGTGTTCCTTATCATCAGTTTCCTACTCTCCCTCTGCCTTCTGGCCCTTGTCACCGGACTCCTGTACATCGTTAGTCCCATTTAGTTTTACTGGGGTGTCCATTCCCAGGCTTAACATCGAACCTTGAAGGTAACTTCCCCTCTGAGCTGAAAGGGTGTCTGGGGGCCACACTCTCGAGGTTTCTCTAGTATTCTTTAGGCCAGTATATCTGGTCTTTTTTTTTTTTTTTTTTTGGGAGTTAAAATTATACTCTACATCCTACTCCAGCTCTGCCCAGAACCCTCTGTTGTGATCCTGGTCAGAGGAGTCATTGGTGGTAGCCGGGCACCATCCAGCTGTACTGGGCTCAGTCCCGTGGAGGCCTTGGTAGCTGTGGACCATTAGTCCTTCGGACTAATCTTTTCCTTGTATCCTGTTCTCTTCGTTCTCCCTTGTTCCCGAAGGGATGAGATCAGTGGAGTATCTTAGATGGCCGCTCATAGGCTTTTAAGACCCCAGACACTACTCACCAAGGTAGAATGTAGAGCATTATCTTTATAAGTAGTGTCATGCAAATTGAGCTAGATGTTCCCCGAGATCATGGTCCCCAGAGCCCTCCGTCCAACAACTCAGTCCCTCGGGGGGTTTGGATGTGTCTATACGGCCTCCATGACCTTTCCTTGTGCAGGTTGTGTTAGTTTCCCCTGTACTATGTACTATCTCATCTCTCACCCAAGTTACCACTTACCTATTACCTATTTAGTATTCCCCCCCCCCCCCATCCCTGGTAACCAACAAGGATTGTTACATTTTGCATGTGAATTTTTTCATGGGTTTTTACAATAGAGGTCTCATACAATATTTGTCCTTTTGTGATTGACTTATTTCACTCAGCATGATGTCCTCCAGTTTCATCCATGTTATGAGATGGTTCACCGATTCATTGTTCTTTCTCGTTGCATAGTACTCCATTGTGTGTATGTACCATAGTTTGTGTATCCATTCGTCTGTTGATGGACATCGAGGTTGTTTCCATCGTTTTGCTATTGTGAATAATGCTGCCATGAACATAGGTGTGCATATGTCTATTCGAGTGATGACTCTTATTTCTCTAGGATATATTCCTAGGAGTGGGATTGCTGGATCGAATGGTACGTCTATTTCTAGCTTTCTGAGGAAACGCCATATCATTTTCCAAAATGGCTGTATCATTTTGCATTCCCACCAGCAGTGTATAAGAGTTCCCGTCTCCCCGCAGCCCCTCCAACATTTGTTATTTCCAGTGTTTTTGATTCGTGCCAGTAATGCCGGGGTGAGATGGTATCTCATTGTGGTTTTAATTTGCATTTCTCTAATGGCTAGTGATCGCGAGCATTTCCTCATGTGTCTGTTGGCCATTTGAATGTCTTCCTTGGTGAAGTGTCTGTTCATTTCCTTTGCCCATTTTTTGATAGGATTGGTTGTCTTTTTGTTGTAGAGGTGTTGGATTTTCTTGTAGATTATGGAGATTAGACCTTTGTCTGACTTGTACTGTCCAAAAATTTTTTCCCAGTCTGTAGGTTCTCTTTTAACTCTTTTGGTGAAATCTTTTGAAGAGCATAGATGTTTGATTTTTAGAAGATCCCAATTATCTAGTTTATCTGTTGGGTTTTTTGTGTTGATGTTTATGGTTTGTATCCTGTTAATGCCATGTATTAAGCTCTGAAGTGTTGGTCCTATTTTTTCTTCTATGAATTTTATAGTTTGAGGCTTTATATTCAGGTCTTTGATCCATTTTGAAGTAGTTTTTGTATATGGTGTGAGGTATGGGTCCTGTTTCATTTTTCTACAAATGGATATCCAGTTTTGCCAGCACCATTTGTTAAAAAGACTGTCTTTTCCCCATTTGATGTATTTTGGGCCCTTGTCAAAAATCAGGTGACCATAGGTGGATGGATTTACATCTGAGTTCTCAATTCTGTTCCATTGGTCGATGTCTCTGTTGTTGTACCAGTACCAGGCTGTTTTGAGTACTGTAGCTGTATAGTAGGTTCTCAAGTCAGGTAGTGTGAGTCCTCCAACTTTATTCTTCTTCTTCAGTAGTGCTTTACTTATTCGGGGTTTCTTCCCTTTCCATATAAAGTTAATAATTAGTTTTTCCATCTCTTTGAAGAATGTTGTTGGTATTTGTATCGGAATTGCATTGTATTTGTAAATTGCTTTAGGTAGAATTGCCATTTTCACAATGTTGAGTCTGCCTATCCATGCGCATGGTATGTTTTTCCATTTATGTAGATCCCTTTGGGTTTCATGCAGCAGTGTTTTGTAGTTTTCTTTGTATAGGTCTTTTATATTCCTGGTCAGATTTATTCCCAAGTATTTTATCTTTTTAGGGGCTATTGAAAATGGTATTGATTTCCTGATCTCCTTTTCATCGTTCTCTTTACTGGTGTATAGGAATCCAACTGATTTTTGAATGTTTATCTTGTATCCTGCTACTCTGCTGAATCTTTCTATTAGTTCCAGTAAATTTCTCGTGGAGTCTTTAGGGTTTTCTATGTATAGTATCATATCATCTGCAAACAGGGAGAGTTTAACTTCTTCATTACCAATTTGGATGCCCTTTATTTCTTTCTCTTGCCTTACTGCTCTAGCGAGAACTTCCAGCACAATGTTAAATAGGAGTGGTGATAAAGGGCATCCTTGTCTTGTTCCTGTTTTCAGGGGGAATGTTTTCAGCCTTTCTCCATTAAGAATGATGTTGGCTGTTGGTTTTGCATAGATGCCCTTTATTATGTTGAGAAATTTCCCTTCTATACCTATTTTATTGAGAGCTTTTATCAGGAATGGGTGTTGGACTTTGTCAAATGCCTTTTCTGCATCAATTGAGATAATCATGTGATTTTTTTCTTTCCTTTTATTTATGTGGTGGATTACGTTGATGGATTTTCTAATGTTAAACCATCCTTGCATACCTGGTATGAATCCTACTTGGTCGTGGTGTATTATTTTTTTGATATGATACTGAATTCTATTGGCTAGAATTTTGTTCAGAATTTTTGCATCTATATTCATGAGAGATATTGGTCTGTAATTTTCTTTTTTTGTGACGTCTTTGCCTGGTTTTGGTATCAGCGTTATGCTGGCTTCATAGAATGAATTTGGAAGTGTTGCTTCCTCTTCTATGCTCTGAAATAACTTGAGTAGAACTGGTACGAGCTCTTCTGTAAATGTTTTGTAGAATTCTCCAGTGAAGCCATCTGGGCCAGGGCTTTTTTTGGTTGGGAGTTTTTTTATTACCTTTTCAATCTCTTCTCTTGTTATGGGTCTGTTCAGATTTTCAATATCACTTTGTTGTAGTTTGGGTAGGCCGTATGTTTCTAGAAATTTATCCATTTCCTCTAGGTTTTCAAATTTGTTGGAATATAGTTTTTCATAATATTCTGTTATAATCCTTTTTATTTCAGTTGGGTCTGTTGTAATGTCCCCCATTTCATTTCTTATTTGGGTTATTTGTGCCCTCTGCTGTTTTTCTTTTGTCAGTCTGGCCAGTGGTTTGTCGATTTTGTTGATTCTTTCAAAGAACCAACTTTTGGTTTTGTTGATTCTTTCTATTGTTTTTCTGTTCTCTATTTCATTGATTTCTGCTCTGATCTTTACTATTTCCTTTCTTCCGGTGGTTGTAGGCTTTTTTTGTTGTTCTCCTTCTATTTGTTTGAGTTCTGTAGTTAATGTTTTTATTTTGTCCCTTTCTTCTTTTTTGATATGTGCATCTATTGCTATAAATTGTCCTCTGAGGACTGCCTTTGCTGTGTCCCAAAGGTTTTGGTATGATGTGTTTTCATTTTCATTTGATTCTAGGAATTTTTTAATTCCATCTCTGATTTCTTCTATTACCCATTGATGTGTAAGCAGATTATTATTCAGTTTCCATGTGTTTGATTTTTTTTCCTTGCTCTTTCTAGTGTTAATTTCTACCTTGATGGCATTGTGGTCAGAGAAGATACTGTGAATTATCTCAGCATTTTGGATCTTGTTGAGGATTGCTCTGTGGCCTAAGATGTGGTCTATTCTGGAGAACGTTCCATGTGCATTGGAAAAGAATGTGTACTTTGCAGCGGTTGGATGGAGTGTTCTATATATGTCTATGAGGTCCAGTTGGCTGATTGTGTCCTTTAGGTCTTCTGTATCTTTGCTAAGTTTCTTTTTAGTTGTTCTGTCCTTTACTGAGAGTGGTGTGTTAAAGTCTCCTACTATTATTGTGGAACTGTCAATTTCTCTTTTCAGTGCTGTTAGAGTTTTTTTTATGTATTTTGGAGCCCTGTCATTGGGTGCATAGATATTTATTATGGTTATGTCTTCATGATGGATCATCCCCTTAATCATTATATAGTGTCCTTCTTTGTCTTTTATGGTAGATTTTGTTTTAAAGTCTATTTTATCTGAGATTAGAATTGCCACTCCTGCTCTTTTTTGATAGTTGTTAGCCTGATATATTTTTTTCCAACCTTTGATTTTTAATAAATTCACATCTTTGTTTCTAAGATGTGTCTCTTGTAGACAGCAAATAGATGGATCCTGTTTTCTTATCCAATGAATGGGTACTTTTAATGGAAGTGTTGTCAATCTATGAGTCAGAGCCTGCTCCCACGGTAACTAACAACAAGTTTAGCATCAAGAACTAGTAGTGTGCTGGTAAGCTGACTCCATGAGAATAAAAATAGACAGACAAAACCAAAAAATGGTGTACACACTTCCATCATGGCCAATTTCAAGCTATCAACATATCCGTGAAGCCTAAATTTAACTCTTGTGAGCCTGTGCAAGCAGCTCCAGACTACCACTGTTACTTACAAGGTCTTTCCTTGGCTTAACTTTTCTAGAAAGCATACCTAAAGTGAAGCTTTATGTGTTAATTTTTTGGGGGAGAGGAGGAGGAAAGTACAATTTTGCGGCAATGAAAATAAGAGGAAATAGGAAATGAGGCAAGGGGGAAAAGCAAATAAAAATAGTGTGTTACAGAGTTGACCATATTTCATAAGAAAACAAAGCCAGGTGCTTCATGATATATAACATCTCTTGGCAGGTCCTGTGGAGCCACTGCACCTAAAAGAGTACCAGGGTTCAGGGGTGGGGTTGAGAAAAGGAAGGAAAAGAAATCCATTTGTGAGTTCCTTCCTTTCACCTGCTCCTCTCTGTTCAGAGTCTGGCCCAAGAAACATTAGCTTGCCTTGGTGCAGCACTTTGTGCTGGAGTTGGTTTCCATGAGTCCAAGAGAGTCGATCATGCCTATCTGACATTGCTTCCCTTGGTCAGCCAGGGCAGGGCGGCACTTCTTCTGATCCAGAAGTTGTAGGAAGATCCAGAGCCAAATTGGGTCAAGCCTGTGTACCTGAGCTGCATCAGCTCCTGCCTTGAAGCTGCAGGCAAGAAAAGAGTCAAGTAGGTTCTGGGCCTCACCCCAGTGGAGGCTAAGTTAGCAAAGTGTGTTAAAAGATGAGATGACAGCAAGGCTCTCCATGCAGAGCACCTGGACAGCAAGTAATGCTGAATGAATCTTGGAAGACACATAAATTGGGTCTGATGTTGTTATTGTTAGCTCCCGTCAGCCAGCTCATGGTGACCCCATACACAACAGAAAGAAACACTGTCTGATCTTGTACCATCCCCACGATTAGTTGTGGATCAAAGCTTTGTGATCCATAGGGTTTTTACCGGCTGATTTTCAGAAGTAGATGGCCAGGCCTTGCTTCCTAGTCCATCTTAGTCTTGAAGCTTTGATGAAACTTGTCATGGTTGTATGTGAGGTGCATTGTCTGGGAATTGAAGATGGATCTCCCTTATGAAGGCAAGAGTTTCACCACTGAATTCCCAATGTCCCCCTTTGGTCTGATAACCAACCCACCACCGTCAAGTCAATTCTGACTCATAGTGACCCCATAGGGTTTCCAAGGCTGTAAATCTCTAAGGAAGCAGACTGCCACATCTTTCTCCTGCTGAGCCACAGGTGGTCTCGAACTGCTGACCTTTGGGTTAGCAGTCAAGCACTTTAACCACCGCACCACCAGGGCTCCTCTTGGATCCGGCAGAGGCCCACAAAGAGGATCATTTCGGGAGCCAGATAGAATCTGAATTGGATTAATGGAAGTACATAGGCATCTGTCTCTTCAATTTGATTCTTGGGAGGACTTGATTCCAATCTCCATTTTGCTGATATTTTCTACTCCCTATTAAAAACTTAAAGATAAAAGTGAAGTAAAATGAATAAGATAAAATAAACTGAAAGTCCACTCAATTAAAAAGCCAGAATTATAAACATTAAAGCAGCTAGCTCTCATAAAAATGCAAAAAAAGCTCAAAAACCTAGCCAGACAAAAATCTTTTCAGAAAACTAGGCAGTTTTTCTTTTTCTTTTTTGGTCTAAATTAAAAACAGTTAGATGTTCCAAGAGGCAAGTAAGAAGGAAAGACTGAGGATTCTTTAAGGGAAAATTGTATATGAACGTTCCAGGCTGATATCCCAGTGGAAAACCCAATATCGCCTTGGGATGAATATATCTGGTCATGAGAGTTTCCTGCACATTCATTAGCCCAGGTTGCACCATCCAGTCAGCACATGGGTGGCAGCAGCTAATCCTTCTAGAAGCAGCAAAGGCCCAACAAGCTTCCTTTCCCCTGATGCCACCACTTAAGGGCCAGCCCCTAATGCTGAATTCCTGATGTTTTTCCCATGGTTCTTCTTACTATTTGCCTCTTGAAACTATTTATATTAATGAATATTTATGAGGATAAAAAAAGAATGATGTTGATATTAAGGAATTTCTCAGCATGAAAAATGAAGGAGCTAGGTAAAATGAGTAATCTGAAAGAACTCTCTTAAAAGCAAGCAAGTAAACTTTAAAAAAAAAAAAAAAAGAAGTATGCAGTTACCTGTAGTTACTCTGAAGGGACAAGTCTTTTGATAAGATGTAAAATCCAGTAATAGTGCAAGTAATGTAATTGGGAAATTACATCTCAGAACTGGGGGCAACTCTAGGAGGCTGGAACTGAGTGCAGAGAAAATTGTCTGTAGAAAAGGAAAATTTTAGATGCAAAGTAAATTTGGTAAGATGGATTTCAATGGTTTTTTGAAAAAAAGGAAAATGGAAGAGAGGAAAAAGATGTTCTAAAAAGACAGGCACCTAATATTAGTCATTAAAGTAAACGCGTTCTGCTTCTGTAAAGATTTACTGCCTAGGAAACCCTCTCGGGCAGTTCTGCTCTGTCCTATAGGGTCACTATGAGTCAGAGTCGACTCGACAGCAGTGGGTTAATGTCCATAGCTGCATATGCATTCAAAAGTAAACTAGCACAGCATTTTCGGGAGGACAAAAATGTAGTTCAAAATATGATATTAAGTTGTGTATTAAGACATTTATCAGTTGGGTCTGATATTGTTACTGTTAGCTCCCGTCAGCCAGCTCATGGTGACCCCATACACAACAGAAAGAAACACTGTCTGATCCTGTACCATCCCCATGATTAGTTGTGGATCAAAGCTTCATGATCCATAGGGTTTTTATTGGCTGATTTTCAGAAGTAGATGGCCAGGCCTTGCTTCCTAGTCCATCTTAGTCTTGAAACTTGTCATGGTTGTACGTGAGGTGCATTGTCTGGGAATTGAAGATGGATCACCCTTATGAAGGCAAGAGTTTCACCACTGAATTCCCAATGTCCCCCTTTGGTCTCATAACCAACCCACCACCGTCAAGTCAATTCTGACTCATAGTGACCCCATAGGGTTTCCAAGGCTGTAAATCTCTAAGGAAGCAGACTGCCACATCTTTCTCCTGCTGAGCACAGGTGGTCTCGAACTGCTGACCTTTGGGTTAGCAGTCAAGCACTTTAACCACTGCACCACCAAGGCTCCTCTTGGATCCGGCAGAGGCCCACAAAGAGGGTCATTTCGGGAGCCAGATAGAATCTGAATTGGATTAATGGGATTACATAGGCATCTGTCTCTTCAATTTGATTCTTGGGAGGACTTGATTCCAATCTCCATTTTGCTGATATTTTCTACTCCCTATTAAAAACTTAAAGATAAAAGTGAAGTAAAATGAATAAGATAAAATAAACTGAAAGTCCACTCAATTAAAAAGCCAGAATTATAAACATTAAAGCAGCTAGCTCTCATAAAAATGCAAAAAAATCACACAAAAAAAGTAAACTAGCACAGCATTTTCAGGAGGACAAAAACGAAGTTCAAAATATGATATTAAGTTGTGTATTAAGACATTTATCAGTTACAGCTCTGTGTAATTTGCTGCATTTAAAAGTGCTTTATAAACAGTAAAGTGAATCCTTTTCATCACGACCCTCAAATTAAAAATAACTGCTGTCCTAAACATATGGTCTCAAGAAAATCTCCTCATATATTTCCATAAAATAAATGTGCCAAAATTTTAAAAATTAGGCAAGAAGAACCATGTGTTCAGGAGAGAAGCTATTTTAGGTTCTAAACAACTCTTTAACTCCTACAGCAGATCAAATTTTCAGTTTTGCAATGCTTACCTGAAGTATAACTACTAACAAAACTATTTATGCATAATAAACTGGAAATAAACATGATAACTTTGCTTTGTAAACAACCAGAATATCAAGAGCAAGAGAAAGACAGAGGGCAGAGAAGAGACAGAGGGAGAGCGAGATAAAGAGAAATGTTATATGAGAATGTGGAATAAAAATTAGTGATATTCTTTAAACTTATTCTCATTTCTTGCCCATGTTATCCACAGTGTTTCTGTTCAACTCTGGCTCTTCCATTGGAAATTTAATAATATTTAGTAATGTATTTTGAAGAAAACCTTTGAAAACTAATCCCATTCTACTTAAGAATTGGTTGACTAGCAAGAAATGTTGACAAAGAGATAGACTGGATTATTGGGTATATTCATTTCTCTAATTTTGTCATTTTCCATCAGTATGAAAAACAATTTCCATGTGCATAATATGAAGCCTCTAAATTCAAATATATTCAATAAGTTAACCAAAATACGTAAAAAACAGGAAATAGTTAATTATTAAGTATTCATTGTTCATAAGAAAAAGGAAAGCCAAAATAATAAAGTACTTGAAAGCAAGACAGAGTACCAATTATTTACAGAGCCACTTTGTAAGAACTGTCTAATATATTTTCTGTAATGATATTTTACCAATATTTGTAATATGTTCCACCAAATGTGTATAAATATATCTCTCTCCAGCGGTTACAGATTGGATTCTCTTAGAAAAAGACTCTAAGCTGGAGATTAATATGCAGAAGTTTTATTAGGGAGACCTAGGGCACCGTGCAATGGGGCATAACTTTGGGCAACATGGCTGTCTTCAGCTAGGGCAATCTTCAAAGTGGGCTGAGAACTGAGGTCTGTTCACCGGCAGGACAGGTTAAACCCTCATTCCTAAAAACAATCTGTGTTGTGTATCAGGACGTCCATTAAACTAGTTTATAACTTTGCTACTCTGTTTTAATGTGAAAAAAATAAGAACAAAAGGGGGGAAAAAAGCCTTTATGCCAAACATCCTCTCTCTCTACCCTTCTAGAGCTAACTGTGGTTTCTGCTTGAGTTAGCCAGAGAAGAACCCAGGTGGGAGTTGGAGAGAGAGCAGACAATAATTTCAGCATATTCATTGTTCTAGTTTTCTCCCTTGAGAGTAAGCCATTGATCTTTTTAAGGCAGCCAGCTCTAATGGTTCTCGTTCCATCTAGGTTGAGCTAATATCTCCCTCCCTGACTACATTTGGGGAAAGCCCTGGTGGTTAAGAGTTTAGCTGCTAACCAAAAGGTTGGCAGTTCAAATCCACCAGGTGCTCCTTGGAAACCCTATGGGACAGTTCTACTGTGTCATATAGGGTCACTATGAGTTGGGATCGACTCCACCACAATGAGTTTGGAGTTGTTGTTTTTTTTCCTTTTTTGACTGTATTTAGACCGGGGTTGTTGCCTGCTCCTAGACACTATAGTTCTTGCACTATTTGTGCTTCTCTACTCACAGCTCTTACTTTTGTAATAAGTCCATATGATTCTTCTCAAGTTATCTTAATTTGAGTGTACCATTTGTTTGTTGATAGGGCCTTGATTTATATAACTCTGTTTCCTAACATCTATCAGTGGGCTGTGAACTCCTCAAGGGCTTTATCTGTGTCTGATTTGTCTTTGTGCCATTAAATGATTTAAGTGTTCAGTAGATATGCAGTAATTGTGTTCTATGAACCAGAGGGTCTTTTCAAGCATATACTTTGGATTGTTATTCACGTAATTACCAATATTGCCTGAGGTTCTGATTAGCTCCAGTTTTGCCAATGTTGCAGAGAGCACAACATATATGTGGCAATATTTCCTTCACACCATTTTTTAGTTGTGCATAAAGTACTGGCTAACTTGTAGTCTCAGTTCTGTTAGACCTTATTAGAAACTGCAGAGACAATTTAACTGAATCATGAGAAGTTGGTGTCACTTGCTTGATTTCTCAGGGCCTTATTTCTTCTTCTATGGAATAAGTGAATGATGTAAAGTATCCCTGAATACTTTGCAATTCTTATCTTTTGTAGTTCTCTGATGTAGAAGATTGTAAAAATGGGCACAGTTGCCCATTTATTTTGTATATTCTTAACTTCTGAGTCATGGAATTTTTCACAGATAATGTCCTAGGCTATTGATTATCATTTCCTGCCTTTTAATGGATGAGAGAAAGCCGGAAATAGACAATGTCATTGAGATCTTGGCAAAGACAACAATGTAAGGGTTATAAATACTGCATTTTGTGCTTTGGAGAAGTGGTCATTGCTCAAAGTTAATGGTTTTGGCAGTTCTGGACAGACCAATGTTGATTGACTGACAAAAAGGTCAACTGCTTAATTTATGAGCTGTCCTTCCAGAATAAAGACAATGATGCTGACCTACTGGCAGGAGAAGCTGCCATTGAGACTGTTGATGAAATAGTGATGATGGTTTAAAAAGAATCCATTCACCTTCTTTTGATCCCTGCCTCTTGTGATCAATGGCACTTAAGCCAAGTCAGCATCAGGATGGATATTTATACATCTGTGGAACGAAATAAAGCCAAATTGCTAAAAGAATTATTAACTTCATCTACATTCTGTTCTAACAAAGTGACTAGCCAGACACAGACAATTACTAACCATGATCCAGTCCAGTCCACAGACAAGTTCAGGATGGCATTTTCCATTAGTTTTAAACTGCTCGAATATTAATTCAACCACTCCATAAATGGATTTTTTTTTTAATTCCATTTCAGAAGTACTTGGGGGATTTTGTTTTTTGTTTTCATATCACAAATCCTATCCTACACTGCTTTGGCTATTGTCATTGAACTACCTGTTGCAGTTTATGGAAGTTTGTAGCTATAGCTGAATGAAACTTGAATTTCTTGAATTTCTCAGAGAATATGAACACATTAGTTTAATTCAGGTTTTCTCAATTTAGGCACCATGACTAATTTCGGGTCAGGGGTTTGTCTTGTGCATTGTGGGATGCTTAGTAGCATTTCTGGCTTCTACCTGCTAGATACCAGTAGCAACCTTTCCCGGTTGTGACAACCAAAAACGTGTCTAGACATTGTCAAATATCCATTGGGGGCAAAATTGCCCCAAGTTGGTACACTGATTTAATTAATAAATATGCTGAATTGTATCTTCGTGCCAAAAAAATGAACAATGGAGATTCATAGATGAGTAGAATGTGTTTTTAACCCCAAGGATCTTACACTTTCATTAAAAAACGAAGACCCACAAATTATGCTACCCTTGCATTATATGGAAAGTTTCTTTTTTTAACGTTTCCAATGTTTTTTTTGTTTGTGTGTTTTTAATATTGCCTTTAGCAATAATGTATTTGACTATGAATTTTCCATTAATTGATTAAGCACTCTTCACAGTCTTGCCGTGCTAAAATGGAGAATTTAGGAATGCCAAGGGGAGTAATAAAAGTAGGGCCATGCTGAAATAAAACAGGCATGGCTAAGAAATAGGGCCTGAACTTTCACACCCTCTTGTGGAATAACACATCACTTAAATCTGAAGATGAAAACTGGTGTTACTGGCAGAGCATCATACTTTAAAAAGAGATCTATCAAGCAAATCTCCTAGACCTTTGAAGTCAGATTTTATACAAATGTGACATTTATAGAGCCCTGGTGGTGCAGTGGTTAAGAGCTTGGCTGCTAACCAAAATGTCAGCAGTATGAACCACCAGCTGCTTCTTGGAAACCCTATGGTGTAGTTCTACTCTGTCCTACAGGATCACTATGAGTTGGAATTGACTCAACAGCAATGGATTTGGTTTTGGTTTGGTGGTTGTTTTATGGGAATATAGGTATAAATGTCATCAAAAATGAACAAACAAACCCATTGCCACTGGCTTGATTCTGACTCATAGTGACCCTATAGGACAGACTAAAACTGCCCCATAGGGTTTCCAAGAAGCTGCTGGTGGATTCAAACTGCCAGCCTTTTGGTTAGCAGCCAAGCTCTTAACCACTGTGTCACCAGGGCACTTACCACTAAATTTATATGGCACAATCCTCTCATGTTGGTTCATTCACCCGAGGACACTGGGTGGGTTTTGTTGTCTCATACTTTCTGTTGCATTTTTAAATCCACAGCTGAAAGTCGGAAAACAGTGACACATGCCTGAAGCTCAAAGAAATGACAAGGTAAACTCCAGTGGGGAATACGTAACAGTGCTTGAAAGTTGCTGCTACATACCAAGTGTATAGGGAGGAGTTTTCAATACAAATCATGCTAGAAAGGCAGTAGAACAGAATGGACAAGGCTTAAAAGTTTCTTAAAAATGAAATTCTTATTAGAACACACAACTCTCTGTTGTGAAAGTCAAATTGAATCAGTGCTTGTTATCTGGTGAGAAATGTTACTCAATTCAACGATTTTTGAGCATGTCTAGAGAAACTGCACACATATTCAGTTCTATAGTAGAAATTTTAAGACCCACAGCAGATCCTCTATGTAGGAATCTTCAGAATAGCTGAACAGCAGGCCTGGGTTTGGAAGGGCCCGGTGAGAAGTTCAGGAGAGTGGCAGTTTATTTTAGCTTAGAAATATACATTTCCAGCTATACTGAGATAAAATACAGAGCATAAATTTTCCAAGAAATGCAGCAACATGTACTTTAGATGAACTTTAATTTGAATAAAAGCTATCTAGGTAGTTTAAAGAGCTCATCTCCCAGGACTCCACAGTCTTACATCTTGCTAAGCAACACAATTACAGCATTTAAAAATCCAAGCAACATTTTTCGAGGCATTACCACAATTTATAATAAAGTTCAGATGCTTAAATGTAAACCAAGTGCAATAAAACAGAATCAGTTAATCTGATCCACAAGATAGCATCTTGTCCTGAGATTAGCTACAATTCCAGATAGCAAATGCCCGGAGGACTGCAAGTAAAGAATCACTATTTTGTTTTTTCCAGAGTTAATGTTGTTGTGTGCTGTTGAGTCAATTCTGACTTACAGTGACCCTATAGGACAAAGTAGAACTGCCCCAGAGGGTTTCTTTACCGAAGCAGATCCACAGCTCTTTTCTCCCACAGAGCTAACTGGAGGGTTTGAACCTCTGACCTTTCGGTCAGCAGCCCAGTGCTTAACAATTGCTCCACCAAGGCTCCTTCCAGAGTGAAAGCAGAGGGCAACTGTGCAGGCTTATCTTAGTAACAAGTTGGCCTATCTACTTTCCCAAACTATTTTCCAAATGGAGGGAAATCCTGCCCAGGACTGTTTATAACCAGCTACAAGTGAAAGTGACACAGCATGGGAAAGCAAAATAAAAAAGTGTCTTTTGCCTGAATTCATTCAAAAAGCATAGTGTGAACACATAATACTTGCAAAACACTGTGTAAGATGACTAAAATATGAATTAGAGTCCCTAAGCTCAAGTTGCTCACAACTTAGTGGTAGAGATCAATGCAGAAGGAATTAACAAAAATAAACTTAATTAAAATGTTGTTAACTAAAATACAAAAGCAATAATTAAAATCAAACTAAAACAGTGTGAAAAAAGTAACAAGGATGTAAAGGGGGTGTTGCTTTTTCTTAACCCTGGCAGACTTTAGAAAATTTTATGCAAATTCTCTGCAAAGATATGAGTGATTATGTGAGAGACATTTTGGGAATGGGTCAGTTTCTCTTTTATCTTCCAGCTATTTGGACTAAGCCTAAGGTTTTCTTTGAAGTCGGTGGTGTTCCAATCAGCATCTCAGAGGTATAAGGCAAAATCCAGAATGTGTCCTAGATGTTTCTTTTTATTCTTTTCCAAGTGGCAGTCTACTAGAAAAGCAGCAACTAGAAGTATTTTCAAAATACATTACACCAGAAAGCAGACAACTTAATAGTTTTTTCAGCCAGGATATGCCATAAAACAATAAAAAACTGAGAACATATATAGTATTACTTTTCTTAAAAAGATTTCCACGCATTTACAGTTGCAGTTAAATGTTTATATCTATATAGCTCTACGCATATGTGTATATGGATGTGTGTGTGTTATGTGCATGGCCATGTATTTGATGGCATACAGGTTGTAGGTTTATGATGATGGAAACTGATTATCCTGTCCACAGCCTCCATTATACTTAATTTAAACCCAAAACTGGCTATTCAAGTGAATAGAATGCATTTACATTCTAATTTATAGCATTTTATGCTAATATAATGAACTATTATATGCTATTTTGATAACTTTTTGCTTGTACTTATGGATTACATGTTTTCAAAATAACTTCTTAGAGAAAGTAAGCGGATCATTTAGGTCAGACTAAGTAAGTAGCTATAAAAATGACTTATTTGTGGCTTTTTAGAATAAAAGCATTGATTATGCTTGAACCAGTATTTTTTTTCTCTAGAATGTACTTCAAAAATAAACCTCATCTAGGAAATATATAACAAGAACTTTATTAGTTTCAGAAAATTGCTTCATAGTTTTAATACGCACAGTTAAAAATAAAAATTGCATGTCATTTAAACAAGTCTCAAATCAAATGTGGCAAGATGGCATTAGAGAGTCAAATTAAAAAAAAAAAAATCTGAGACTTTATAGTTCAAAAAAAAAAAAAAATAGCCCCCGGGGTGAATAAAACAGTGAAGTACATAATGGCAGGTTTTTACACATGATTAAGTAAATTGATTTATAAAATTATGCTAATGTTCATGTTCTACCTCTCAATTGTGAGGCTGGTGCACTTTGTATGATCATAAGTTAGCCACACCATGTTTGAAAGGTGCAATAAGAACATGAAAATATTTTAACATATAATTAAGAGACTACATTCCAAAGGTGATCACTAACAAACAGAGGGGGCTGATATAAACACTTAGTCCTGAAGGATTAAGTTTCCTAAGAGGACTATAAAAAAATTGGCACCCCTGTTAAAAAGACTGTAATTTTTGTTTCATTTAATTTACTAAAGGGAAATCTTTACAGCTTGCTTGATTATGGCAGTTGAACTAAATAGATTTGTCCATTGAACAGGTACAAAATGATATATTCAGAAAGCTGACTGGGTCTTTAGAGCAAAACCCATTTGTAAAAATCATTTCTAGCATAGGAAAATATATATGTTTTATTGCCTTGGAAAACTGATGTTGGAAATAACAATCATCCATCTGAGGAACAATTTATAAAAACCACATCTTCAACAATGGTGTTATTATAACAATCATCCATAAACAAAAGAAACATAAATAATACGTAGCCTTTTCAAATCTCTGAAAGTGGAATTATATGGTATAAATAGCATTGTATTCATGTTTATTTTAATTCATTTTGTGGTATTCAGAAAAGCAGATACACCAGAGCAGGTGCTGAATAATAGGCAGAAAATGAACATTTCTATTGGATGCACCTGAATATTCACAGATTAGCTACCAACAATCCAAAGCAATGCAATCACTATAGATCATATGCAATGAGATCCCACTACTCTGCTCTTCAGTGTTTCATTATTTCATATTCTGTCATAGCTTTTCAAAGTAAATAGACTGCCACTTCTTGTTTTTGTTATGTGATCTAGTGCACTGAATATACATGTAGCTATAAAGAGTATTTAGAGGTATCACCTGGTAGAGTATTTCTTTATTCCTATATTAAGCATATAAACAGACTTTATCAAGAAAATTATTACCTTGTTTTGAATGCTTATTGCCAGGTGCTGTTCTAAGGGCTTTACACATATTAATCACTTATTTGGCCTAACGAAAAAAATCCCAGGAAGTAGAGTATAGGATTACACATGGTTTTGCTCGCAAAAATGCATGGGAAGAGGCCCATTTTCACACATCCAGCATCCAGCATCCAGCTGGTCTTGGATTTGAATGAACAGTATGGGATGGAACTGTCATTCTTAATCACAATCTATATGCTCTACATACTTCCTGATGGAGGCTTGCAGATACACCCTTCCCAAAACTAACATTGTTTTGAACATCTTGCTGAAATTCCTCAAGAATTGGAGGAAGGACGAATGTTCACTCTGTCTTTATAGGTGTTTGTTTTCTCTTCTGGCCAAAACTGATAGAGAGGGCCTTAGAAAACGGCCATTGTCTAGTGGATAAACAAGAATAAAAAGAAGAGGTGAGGAAGGAAGAAAGGAGGAAAGACTTCTCTCCGTCCTAAATCAATATAGCAGAAGCCCAAGGTTTTCTTACCAAAGTGCAAGGCTGGTTCTTCCTGAATTGGGTGTACACACTGAAGCCTGAGGACCCCCTTATGGGCAAGGTTAGAGCTTAATGGGGAGTTTGTCACCTCACTTGGAAACGAAATGACTTGGAAAAATATCGAAAATTCTCTTAAAGGCAGCACAAGCTCCTTCGCCACTCCAATCAGGTGCCTGAAATACAGGGGAAGACTACACAAACTATCCATATTTTGCCATCCATGTTAACCAAAAAAAAAAGCCTCACAGAGAATCCATTCACTTTATTTCTGAAAACTAGCTTAAGACAAAAGTATCCCCAGTCAGAGAGGAAAGAGAAAAGAGACTTCACATGGGTTCTATACAACTATTTTACAGGGAAGAGAACTGAATGAAGCAATCAAAGGACACAAGATAACATAACCTGAATGAACAGAAGCAGAAGAAAAACAAAAAACAAATTCATCAACTGCTAAAGAAAATTTACAAAACAAATGTATCAAGTAGTAAGGAAATTAAGTAGAGCATGGGAACTATGAAAGATGACATCCGTGATGAGAGAACCAGAGAACAGAATGAGGTTGTAGGGGAACAAGTCTTGTTAGGAGACATACTGAGTAGGGTGGAGCCATTGCAGTGACAATGGATACATTAGAAACAGAGAATAGGAATGGGAAACCCATTTCCAATGAGAAGATAATCACACAGAGTGAAGAGAGAGAAGGCAAAGCAAGGGGAAGGGTTGTGAATAAATGCTGTATTTCGGGAACAGAACATATGGAAAATTGGAGCCTCTCTGATGCAGAAAGCAGAACAAACAGGAAGGGGTGGCGGGGGGAAGGAAAGATAAATACTTTACTGAAATGAGAAAATAGCTGAATTTACACATTGACGAAGTTCACTTTGTTCCCAGAGGAGTTAATAGAGAACATTCAAAACCCAAACATATCCTGTTGAAATTATTAAATTATAGAGATTAAAAACAAAACAAAACAAAAAAAGAATGTCAAAGGCATTCAGACAAAAGCAATAAGTCACCTATAAAAAAGGAAAATCAGGAGAGCCTCAGACTTCTTTAGGGCAATCATTGTGTACTGGATTCAAGTCTACAGTGTTTCCAAGGAAAAAGAGAATGAATGGAAATTCTATTTCTAGCCAAGTCACCATTATGTATAAAAGAAACAAAAAGATCTCAGATTTCCTGGGATTTGGGAAATATGCTACTTATAAATCCTTCTTTATATAATCTGTATAACCAAGATACTAATCAAAACGATAAAATCTGATGGGGCAATTAAGCAAATGGAAATTAATAAGTGGGATACAGTCACCTGTTAGAAGGAGTGGTTTGTTTTAAAAAGTGGAGCCAACTATAAGTTGTATTTAACAGGTATGTTTAAAGTGACTCAAAATAAATTTAAAAATGAACAAGCAAGAGTATATCACACAAATATAATCGATACAAATATAAATCAGGTGGTAATATTAAAATTTGACAAAGTGACATTTAGAGAATGTATCATTAATTGCCATAAAGAATAATATTATGATAAAATGTAATGTCTAAAATATGATCTAATTGTCATAAATCTAATACATAACAAAATCTATAGCATCAAATTTTTAAAAATTGGAATTATGAAGAAAAATTGTCAGAAATACAAGAGTAGATATAGATAAGAATACATTTCTATCAGAAATTTCTTAGCAGAACTTAGAAAAATAAGTACAAATCTGAATAATTAATTGATTTAGTTGATTAAAAAAAAAACAAACGCTACATGCAGAATGTAGAAAGAGAGTACATCTCAAGAATCCATGAAACATTTATTAAACAGATTTAGCTTACAAATAGCAGAGTAGAAAAAGAATCTGTTACTCAGAATTAGGTAAAAAGTATGCAATTGAGATGTCCTGCCTCCATGTTACCTAAACAACTATCTAAAGAATGTCCTAATTTGTCTACTTGGTATTTATAATTATTTTGCCTAATTATCATATTAATGCTTTGTAAAATATAGTGCTCTTACTTGGCCTGTTAGACATGGTGTGTGTGATTGTACGCAATGAGGCATTTAAAAACGATTCTTTCCATGAAGGAGATTCAAAATACTTGCATATGTGCTTCAAATTCTGGAAAGCAGCATGGAATGTCAGTGATTGATGAGCTAGTTATTTCAGAATTCCATTTTATGATAGTATTTCAGAAATGTTAAGCCTTGTGGCAGTTTTGCCAGATCAAAAGACTGTTAAGTCAGTGATGACAGTAATGCTGAGCAGTTAGTTCTGGCCCTGTAGCTTGATGCCATCTTTACATTCGCAGATCAATCCCCCATACACCAGTGTCACTTAAAAAAAAAAAAAAAAAAATCCCATTGCACTGCACATTTGGTATGATTGCCTAAGAGGCCTGGATTGAACTGGCATTAATTAGCTACGTCATCCTATTATTCATTCCCCATGAAGTTGCTCTTACCATTCAGATCAGGGATGAATTCACTAACACAGCAGTATGTAGGAACAGTATATGATCTACTTGTTTATGTTTGGTCTAGTATTATTCTCGCTCAGAAAAGTCAGTACTGTAGAATTTAAAGCTCTCTAAATTTTATTCCATCCTTCATGCCTTCCCTTGCGTTCTCAGACCAATAATTCATGCTTAAGAGACTATGCCAGGTTTGAAACACTGCAAGTGAATCTCCATTTCTTTTTCTGTTTCCTCTGTGACTTCTGTTTTATTCTCTTTGCCAGATTCTCTTTTACCTACCACACCCCCCTTTCTGCCAATGGCCTCCCTTCCTGGGTTTAAATGTTTGAGGAATATTTCACCCTGTCTTCATACGTGAAATCAGATATAAATCCCTATTTATCCTAAGCTGGGATCCCCTAAAAGGGAGACTACCTAGTCCATGACTGAATTTAAGTAATACTAAGGATAGATGATTATTCAATAGCTTACATAATGGCCTTAGGAGAACACTCTGGCAATATTATTTTTAAAGGTATTTTTGAGCATCCTGAAGCATGTTTTTGTCTACTGTGTCTGTCTGCTAACAACTAGAATTTTATCCTTTTCTAAAACTTGTCTACAGGCCGGTAAGAATACAGAACAGAAAGTGTTCCGTTTTGCACTCGAGAGTCAAACTAACCTCACAAAACAGTGGACAGTCTTCAGACTGCGTGCTTTAAAGGTGTTTGAAAAGCATTGCATAGTCTCTTTCTTCTAGTGAGTTGGAAAGCACGGATGAAAGAGCCATGGAGCTCTTCAGGATATCTGTGTTAGGAGAGCAGCCCTTGCTGTGACTCTGGCCTCCAATCAGGGCCTGGGGCTTGGAACATCTACTTCCAGGGAGATAGCAGTTTATACTGGGTGTTCTGCCTTGTTTGGTGATATCTCTCTGTTATGGGCCTGAGGAGTATTTTGGTCTATTTATACATGTGTGTCACATGGCATCTGGACAACCCCACTGCTGTGTCTATTATCTTGAAGGGTACATGCAGCCTATCATCCAGTATCAGCTGTGGGGACTGACTTGCTGGCCATGGGGGGGTGGGGGGCAATGTCCACCATTGAGGCTTATCTTCCTCTGCTTGTTTATCACCTAATTGCTGTTCTATTCAGAGCCTGTGTGAGTGTTGTCTTTCTTGGCGACCCCAACACCTGTTAACATGGAATGGGTTGACATCTGGAGGCTATTGTTTCTGGCATCCTCCACACTGTGTGACACCTCTAGTGGCAGTAACCTATGTTGCTCCAACAGTCTACATTAAAATTTATGTTATTGGAATTTATCTTATGAAGTCTACAATGTTGTTGGTTATTAGGAAATTTTATGGTGCAAGTGACAGAAAATTCTGACCCAACAACAAAAATAATGACTCAACAACAAAAATTATAGTAAAAAATCATGTTTTCTAAGAAAACATCCTCAAGTAATGCAGTTACGTGGTTACTTAACTGAGTAGCCCAAAGTTATCAAGAAGTACTTCACCTTCCTCAATATGTCAGCTTAGTGGGAAAATGGTTAGTGCAATTTTAGCCATTAATGGAGCCATTTCTCTACTCGTTGAAGGAGAAAAAGAAAATCTTTTCCCGAACACCCCAGAAAATGTCCTTTCATATTTTATTGGCTAGTATTCTATCACATCACTATGATTAAACCAATCACTGACAAAGGGATTAAGACCACCATGATTGTCTTAGACAAAAGAGCAATTACTATAGAGCTAAGGATAATGTCACCATTCCCTGAGTCACAAGAGGGGTTTGCCATCAAACAAAAAGAGGGCTGAGGAGGCAATCAATAACATCTGATTCACCTGGGAATTAGTCTGCTGAATTAACTGTCTCATACTTTGTTTCCTGTGGTAATGGAACTCAAAGCAGGTAAAGGATCTACAGTGGAATTCAGGACATCAGTAGGCTAATGTCTGGATAATTTGGACAAATAAACATCCCTAGAGTGAAGACCACAGACTTATCCGACAGATGTTTATGTTTATAGGAGTTAGCAAAGGGGGTTAGGAAGACTCAGTAGTTAAGAAGATAAAAAAGAGAAGAGAGGGCATTGAAATCACAAAGTACAAGGAGAAAAATTTGTCTTTTTTTTATTTTAATTTAGACTAGGGCGAAGAAGAATCATTTGTAAAAAAATTACTCATCTTTAACAAATTTCAGGCACTGTTTTTCCTTCTACATTTTTAATCCTTCATTCTGTCACTCATTCAACAAATATTGTTCCAGGTTTCTCTTAATTTCTTAGTACTGCTGTAACAGAAATACCATTAGTGGATGGAGTTAATGAACAGAAATTTATTTTCTCACAGTTTAGAAGGCTGGAAGTCCAAATTCAGGGCACTGGCTGTAGGGAAAGGCTCTCTCTCTGTCAGCTTTGAGGGAAAATTCTTGGGTCAGCTTCTCTAGCCCTGGCATTCCTCGGTTACTTGGCCATCTCCTATGGCATCTATGTTTTCCCCCATTTGTGCTTGCTTGCTTCTCAGTGCCTAATTTGTTCCTTTTATATCTCAAAAGTGAAGAGGTTTAAGATTCACCCTACCTTGATGTGGCCTTATTATTATAACAAAGAGAACCCTATTCCCAAATGGGATTACATTCGTAGTATCACAGGTATGTTTTTGTTGTTAGGTTCCCTCCAGTTGATTTCCACTCACTGAGACCCCATGTGACAGAGTACAACTGCCCCATTGGGTATTCTAGGCTGTAATTTTTATGGAGGTGGATTGCCAGGTCGTTCTCCCTTGAAGTCTCCGGGTGGGTTGAACCTGCCAACCTTTTGGTTAAAAGCCAAGCGCTTAACCAACGCACTATCAGAATGCCTTTTTTCACAGGGTATTAGGATTTACAACACATATTTTGGGGGGATACACTTCTATCCATAACAAGGTTGTAGCAGTGAGTGAAACTTAGCAATGAAGGGAATAGCAAAATCCCTGCCCTTAAGTTGTTTAAACAGGAAACAATAAATATAGTGAAGAGACAAACGGTATAAAGACAGACACACAGTACAAAGGAGAACAAGCAATGCACAATAAATATAATAAAGAAGCAAATTACGTAGTCTTTTAGAAGTTAATAAGTGCTATGAAAAAAGAAAGGGAAAAATGTAATGGGGATCAAGAGTGCAGGTGGGGTGCAATTTTAAATAAGACATTCAGGGTTGACCCTAATGAGGTGATATTTGAGCAAAGACTTTCTGTTGTTCAAATCATCTTTGTCCTAATTTTAAGTTGTAATATATCGTATAAAGTTTCTGAGATATTAAACATTAAATATTAAATACATATTTATACCATTATATAAAATAATAATATATTTTAATAAATCATATTAGAAAAGCTTTTGTTTGTTTTTCTCTTTAAATATCTTGACAGGTAGCTTTCAGTTTCTGCTATGTATTAATAATTACAAGGCAAATTGATTTATTCCTAAAATCATGACTAGTTCTAGGTTTTTTCAAGCTATCAGGCATTGCCCTGAGTTCTGCCCACTCAGTTCTGTACCCAAACCACTTGCCTTTCTAATTCTAATTGACTAAATCAAAACTCTCTCTCTCTCTTTTTTTTTTTTTCTGGAAAGTTTAGCTTCAACCAAAGAGAAGGCAACTTGGGAAGCAGGAGGGAGGCATAAAAGGAATTGAGAGGAAGGCATCATCAGCATTACCAACTGAAACCGCCAATGATCAATTCTACTTATCAAGATGTGAAAACTTACCTTCATATACAGCTGGTTTTCTAGAAAAGCGATTGATTTATTTGGTGTAAATTATAGAAAGTGCTGCCTTTAGGCATGATTTTAAATTAATCCACGTTTCTTTTTGATGTCTTTTGATGTCTCCCATTTCTCCTGAATCTCTGGATACCTCAGGTGTTTGTCACTGAGTCCCCCATGATGGTAGGTTCTCCTTTTCAAACTGCTCTAGGCTTTGAAGGTTTTCAATTTTCTCTTCACCTCCCATCCTTGCAGATTCATATTTTAGGTTCTTGCTAGATTCCAGCCACTAAATTTGGTAGATTATTTTGTACAAAAGTACATATAAATAAAAATATTGTAACTTGTTCCAAATAATTTTTGCAAGGTCTTGCATGTCTTAATTTAAATGAAACAGTGGATAATAATGAAGAGATAGAAGACAGCTTGGAGAGCATGTGTTCCTTAAATCATAACTTTGGCCAAAACTTGAAGGTTTCATTCTCTAGGTGCCACTCTCTAAGACATACTTTCCTCCTCAATTTTTTAATATTCCTACATTTCACTCATGGAATTTGAATTGCAGCATAACATAGTAAAGGAAAAATCCTATCAGGCTAGGGTATTTTATACAATGATTTTGACTGATTGACAGTGGGGACCTTAGATTGCAAGGGGTTATGGTTCTCAACTAGGGTTAGTAGCACCTCCTACAGGGATGTTTTGAAATATGGATTTTTGTTGTTGTTCGTTTATTTTTAAACAGTGAATATTTTGGGAGGGGATGCTGGCATTAGTGGATGGGGCCAGGCATGCTAGATATCCTTCATGAGTCAGGGACATTCTGCACCATGGAAAACTCCCACTCAAAATGCAAATAGTATCTCTGTAGAGAAACATTGTTAAGTAGAAACAGGCAGGAGTAGTAGAGGGTGTAGCTCTATATATATAACCAACACTACTGAACAGATGGTGGGAAGGGAAAGAGGTATGATGGCTATGTTAGGGGAAGTGGGATGAAAGAGGAACAAGAGGGCAAAGCACCTCCTCTGATTCACATACAAACACTGTCAAACTTTTTATATTATTTGACACAGGAATTGGCATTTTTACTACTGATAAAACTGAAGCTCAAGAGAAGTTGAACATATTTATTCAAATTCACCACACTAGTAGCTGATGGGGCCAGGATTCAAATACAGTTGTATTTAACTCCAAAGTTCACATGCTTTCCACTAGAGTGAAAGACACCAAAGCTCTGTTCCAAGTTTATGTGTAATTGACTTATTTATATGAACTTAAAATAATATATATGATTATAAATAACATTTATCACAATTTCTTTTTCTTGGCTTTCAGGCTTTGTGTAAAAAGATTACTGAGCAGAAGTATTGTTATTAATAATAACAATAATGCTTATGTGTGAAATATTTCATTTTTATTATTCTTTTCAGAGACTCTGGAAGACTAGTGGGCTGAAGATGAAAGGAAAAGCTGACAAGATGGTGTGGCGGATTGCATTGTTGACCTCAATTAATTGTCTTTCTTGTGTCCCACCTGTTGGCCTTGTATTTTTTAGTCCTCTCCTGAGCTGACTCTAAACTAACCTTGTTACTTGCGTTGGCCAACAGAATGCACAGTCATGGTATGCTAATTACAATCCTAGGTTTTGAAAGGTCTTGCATGCCTCCTTTATCTCTCTCATTTATTCATGTCCCATCCATGAGTACAAGCCTGGACTAGCTAACAGATCATATAGAGCAAAACTTAGTTATCTCAGTCAAGGCCATTCTGGGCCACCCTGAATCAAGATGACCCAAAACATATGAGAGAGACCAGAGTACGTCAGCAAATCCATCTAGTCCTTCTTCAGCTGTTGCTGACACATGATATATGAGTGAGCACAGCAGAGACCAAAATAATTCCCCAATTAAGCCAGAGACTCATGAACATTAAAATACTTACTATTTTAAGCCTTTAAGTTTTAAAATGGCTTGGTACATATCAATAGCTTACTGATACAGATGATTTTCTTGGGACATTTCTAAAGCCTAGGTATATACAGTGTGCAATGAGAATTAACACTGCTGTAGCATCTCAAGAATTGATGGCAAGTCTGGGTACATCAGTAGAACATATTCTTATTGTAGAGTCTTGCAAACTCATCAAGGCTATGGGGGCATCAGCAACAATAAAGCTCTTTCAGGCAGCTTCAAGGTCAGGGGACTCCTGCTAGAGGGAGCTAACTAGTAAGGGAGAACATAGAACAACCTGATGAGACATTAGCAGATACGTTGATTTGTTAAACATGCGAGTCACTCCTTTGAGGTATCCCTGAGGGTAAAGGTTTCTTTTAGTCAAGCTTCTTGGGTTTGTATTCATTACAACTGAGAATTAAAATCAAATTTGCTGAGATTTTAGATGCTTAGAATGATAAAGCCTTTGACCGACCAGTTAAGAAAACAAAGCTATCATTCTATACAATTAATTACATCTGTCTGGGATGGTTCAACTGAAGCCAGGATGCTTACCCAAATTACTTGTTGATATCCTTTCCCATCCATAAATCCATAATTTTAACACAAGAAATTGTTACCCAAGGAATTATCTATTCTATATAGCACATTACTCATTATTTAATGCTTAAAATTTTTATGTAATAGGTCAGCTCCAGTATTAAAAAAAAAAAACAAAACTAAATCCCCAGAGCAAATTATTGAGCAATCGGCATGCAATAAACTTTGAAGCTATCTTCAAACAAAGAGAAAGTACCAGTGGGTGGATCTAAAGACTGGGAATTACAATAATCAAATCTTGTGGTCAGGAGACATCAGTTATTGCTGTGAAATCTTTAGAAGATAAACATGGCTGAAACCCACATCGAATGAATAGCTGACATCCACAGTTTTGTACCATGTCCTACACAAACAAATTGGGTGGGAAGAGAAATCTTCCAAAATTAAATCAGCTCATCATTTCCAGACAATATTCTTATAGCCCCATTGCTATCCAAGTTAGAGAGGAGATGAAGAAGGACACATTGAAACCCTGTTTAATCGTCTCATAACTGCCAAAAATGTTGTCTTTCTTGGTTGGGAAATAAGTAGGGTTGGCTCATCCACTGAGGAATGTTCCTATGAGGGCCCTGGGGGTGGGGATGATGGGGGAGAATGAAAAGGACTTGGAAAATCTATAAGAATAAGTCATGCACTAAGATTTTATTAGTAGGTTCTGTGTCTATAATGATACTTAAAAAAATTTAAGACAGAAAGAACGATTCAGGTATTTATTCATGAGACTATATGATGTGACATTTCCACATATGTGGTTGTTATTACAAGTCAAATTCTGCCATTGCAAATGTTCTAACCGTGAACATTTTTGTATAGTTAAAACACAACCAAGTCCTAGTTAATGGGCCATTTGTTTTAAGCAATAAATATTGTACAAAACAACTTCCTATATCATGAAAGAATGATATTTTTTGTATAAATAATAGAAACATGACCTAGCCCACTATTTAATGAGCACTGTGCTGTAGATATTCTATATTCTAGAAAATTATCTTATTTGATTGGGCAATGGGAAGTTGTTGGTTGAAATGCCCAGTCAATACTGGCTATAGGTCCATATTTCACAACACTCAAGACAAAAGATTTTTTTTTAATTTGATTTATTTAATTTTAATTTTTGTCTAAATAGTGCATACAAATGTTAACAAATGACAAATTTCAGGGAAGTTTAAATGAAATGCAATAGTCTCCACCTCAACTCTTCCTACCCACTGACACACTTTTTACAAACATCATTAAAAAAAAACAATCAATGGATTTTATTTCATTAAAGTTAAGGATTTCTGTCCAATTAAGGATATAATGTAGGCAAAGTTAACAGTTACTTGAAAGATTAGGAGAAGATATTTACACTATCTAAAACATAAATTATTAACTAAAATATAAAATGAATTTCTGAAAAATTTTTTTAAGTAAAAAAGAAGAAGAAATAAAACCATATAAAGGAATATAAGTTATGAACAGGCATGTCACATAAAGGAAAATCAGAATGCCTAACAAGTGGATACATACATGACCATACTCACTTTTAATGAAATATTTCAATTATCTATTGCCGCATAACACACTACCAAAAACTTAGAGGCTTGGAACAAAAAATGATGTATTATTTTTCATGATTCTGTATGTTGCCTGGCTCAGCTGGGCAGTTCGTTGCCTCATGTTATATTGACACGTATGTTGTTCACACACCTACATTTATCTTGGAGCTTGTCTGGACCTGGAATGTCAAAGCTGGCTTCTACTATTTGGCACTTCAGCTGGGATGGGTAGAACAGTTGGAGATTGGCCACCCATTACTCTTTATCCAGGTAGTTTCTTCATCAAGGTAGCAGGATCACTTTATATAGTGGTACAGAGATGTCAGAAAGCAAAAGTAGAAACTTGAACTGGCATAGCATCATTTCTGCCAAGATTTATTGGTTAAGGCAAGTCACAAATCTAGCCAGAAAAGGAGAGGCGAAATAGACTCACTCCATTGATGCCAAAAGTTGCAATGAGCTTGTGATCATCTTTAACTACAACATGAGTTAATTGAAAAAATATTAAAATAATAATAGTATTCCACTTCTCAACCATCATAAAGGTATAAGCCATGATATGAGAAAAGAATTGCTGAAAACGTGAGAAAACAGGAATCTTAACAGTAATAATACATACTGGCAATGCAAACTTGGGGAGTACTCTGAAGACACAGAGAAATTAATGAGGTTACACTCCCTTATGGAACATTTCTGGTTATACATTCCAGAGACATTCTTCAAAATCTCCATAAGTGTATCTCTATGAAAATATTCATTGCAGTATTGTATGTGGCAGTACAGCAACACAGCATGTTAGGTGACCATCAGTGCAAAGATAGCTAAATAAAGGGGGGCGGGATTTCTATGGAATACCATGTAGTTGTTGGAAGAAATGAATTAAATATGCTTATACTGGCATGAATGTATTTTCAAAAACATAATGTTGAGTTAAATAAAAGTAAAAATGAAATGAACAGGAGTTGTAGCTTAATACAATTAATACAGGTTAAAATAGCAAATCTAAGTTTAAAAACTTTATCAGAGATTCAAGTAACTTATAAATTTTATTCAGTTTAAACAAAATTTATTCCAACATAAATCAACCATCTTAAAGGGCATAGCTTTTCAAGGAAGAGAATAAGAAAGGAGATAGGCGATGAAGAAGAAAAGTAAACATATATACATATATACTTAGGAATGTAAGTATGGAGGTGAAAATTAGTATTTGATTAAAAATATATGATTGATAATAATTTATAATACCCTATTAAATGAAAGTGGAAGGTATTCAGCTATAAAAATTTCACATAAAAAGTATAATATTTTATTTATTAAACATGTATGCCTATATATACACATATATATACATTTATACATATATGTTGTTGTGGAGCCCTGGTTGCACACCAGATAAGAGCTCAGCCGCTAATCAAAAGGTCTGAGTTTGAGTCCACCAGCCACTCCTTGGAAACCCTATGGGGTAGATCTTCTCTGTCCTATAGGGTAACTATGAGTCGGATTTGACTCAACGGCAATGGGTTTAGGTTTTTGGTTTTTGGTTGTTGTTGTTAGTTGCTGTCGAGTCGATTCTGACTTATGCCAACCCTCGGTGTGCGGAGTAGAACTCTTCCATGGAGTTTTCAAGGTGCTGACCTTCCAGAAACGGATTGCCAGGCCTGTTGTCCAAGGTACCTCTAGGTGGGTTTGAACTGACAATCTTTTGATTAGTAGTCAAACACTTAATAACTTACACCACTCAGGACTCCCTATATACATATATACATGCATATGTACATACATACATATGTATATACACATACAGGGTAAAAATGGCTTAGGGGCAGTGTCTGATCTCCTCTAACTTCACAAGGGGAAAGGAGACTCAAGATCAACAGCCCAAAGCTGATTTCTACTAGGTGGGGGTCAGACATGCCTCCTCTCTTTGCCATCTTTACCAATTCTGACACCAACTGTCCCTCCCACAGCATTCTCTACTTCTCTGCTGGGTTCAATAATTCATTGCAGTGGCCATGCAGAACTCGCAGACCATACTCATGATTATGGGGTTTATTAGGGAAGTAACATGTTAAATTAAGGCTCAGGAACACTCAAGGATACAGCTCTTCCATCAGGACAGACTCTTCCCAGCCATGGTCACAGGCACGCCTCTCCCTGACCCTAGGCCTCAGCCCAAATGCACTCAGGTTTCTCTCTCCATGGACCCGGAAGCCCACTGCGCCATCTCCTGCTGCTAGGTCTCTGCCTTTAGTGTTACGTCTCTCTCCCTCTCCCTCTCTGTCTCCTGGTTCCAGGAGCTTCTCAACCCAGGGATCCCAGGTCCAAAGAACACGCTGGCCATTTTTCCTTGGTGGTGGTCAGATTTTCTCATTCCCGCCTCTGGGGTGGTGTATTTCAAGCCCAGCGGGAAGGCAAAACTGATCAATCCCCTTGGTGAGCTACAATTACCCTATCTGCACAGTCCCGCCCAATCTCCTGACTGGGAATTATAAGACCACAGCTAGAAAGGCCATATTAAGTAATCCATTGCACCGCACACACACACGCACACACATAAACACAGACATACACACCATACATGGGGCAAACAGTTTGTGCTTGGTAATAATTAAAAGGTTAGTGGTTTGAACCCACCCAGTGACATCACAGAAGAAAGGCCTGGAAATCTGCTTCTGTAAAAGATTAATATAGCCAAGAAAACTCTATGGAGCACAGTTTTACTTTATAACACAGAATCGACTCAATGGCAACAGGTTAATAATATTTGATTGATAATATATTACATATGCACATATATATTTATACAACTATTCTACAACAAAAATATTTTTGTACTGAAAAATGGCAGTCTAGGCAGAATCACCATGCCGTTCCTCCACAGCAAAGATCTGAAAAACTAAGCCGAACACAGAACACAACAATTCTGAAACCCTAAAACATCAAATGAAGAGATAAAGAACTCAGCCAAGCACCAAATGGAGTGAGAAAACTGACAGAGAATGGAGACCAAGGAGAGATTCATGCAGAGGTCCCCTACCAGCTAACACAGTGCAGATCCGCCTTCTTGGACTCCTATCGGAGACCAGCAAAAAGGGGGTACGAGAAAGTAGCTTCACAGAGCTTCCAGCAGGAGACAAAACAACCGGTAATTTGCGATATATGCTTTTCTACCCCCTACCCTTCTTCACCCCCACTGGGCCTCCTCTGCTTCCCGCGGCCACAATCTCTTGTCCAGGAAACACCGGCTGTTTGGATTCCACATACCCAAACGGGCCAGCTCACTGAGTGCCATTTGTTGGCTGCTGGTGTTGCTTTTCTCAGTTTCTTTTGATTTCTTCCTTACCTCTCACCACCTCCCCCTCCTTTCGCTCAAATACCTGGCTTCATGCACCATCTTTGCTTCTTCCTGAGGGGCTGCAGATCTCCAGTAATTTGTGATATACAATTTCCACTCCCTACCCTTCTTCAACCACACTCGGTGCCCTCTGCTTCCCGCGGACACAGTCTCTTGTCCGAAAAACACCAGCTGCTTGGATTCCACTGGCCCGCACTAGCTGGTTTTCAGAGTGCCATTTGTTGGCTGCTGGTGTTGTATTTTTTCTGCTTCTTTTGATTTCTTCCTTATCTCTCACCACCTCCCCCTCCTTTTGCTCAAATACCTGGTTCCGTGCACCATCTTTGCTTTTTCCTGAGGGTCTACGGAGCTCCGTTCAAGTGTGGAGCTTCTTCCCAGTCTGAGCTCCCACACCAGTGGCATCATGGGGCTTTTGTTAGTTACTTTGTTTTGAATTGTTTATTTGTTTTCATTTCCTTTTCTTGAGTTGGGAGCCCTTTCTGGCCAGGCAGGGCTGCGTGGCAAGGAAACTACCCCCTCGGCTTGCACAGACATGCAGAGGGATCCCTGAGGGCATTTCTTTCTTCGTTGCTTTTTTTTTCTTTTTGTTTTTTGGGGGGCTTTTCTTGTTCTTTTTTTTTTTTTAATTTATTTTGTTTTCTTTTCCCTCTTTTCCCTTTCTGTCTCTCTTCATTACTCAGTTTCCCATCTCTCTATATCTTCCTTCTGTTTCTGTTCCCTGAATACCTGGTGTTGTATACCTCTACACCTTCTAGCCAGGCTGTACTGCAACACCTGAGAGTGACTTCCCCAGACCTCAGAGCTGCAGTGGTGGGATCCCTGGGAACTTTGCAGTTCTTTAACCTTCCTGATTTTTATTTATTCATTCTTTTCTTTCTTTTCTTTCTCTTCCCCTTTCTGTTTTTCTGCATTTCATAGTCCCTCATCTCTCCACGCCAACAGCAAGATCCCCTAGCATTCTTCTTTGTTTGTATGTATGTTTTTGACTTCTGTTCCTCTCTCCTCTCTCCCATATCCATCTTAGCTCCACACATAACAATCTCCTCACTAAATCCTACCTACCTGCACCATGTGCTTAACATCACACCATCAAGCAGCACAGGCATGGCCTACTGCTCTGCACTGATTACCGACCACCCTGGTGGCCTTAGTAAGTGCCACAAACAACCCATCCCAGTAACCCCTCTTCAGCTAGACCTGCCCTGATGTACCATATCTGAGCGACTGACCCTACCAATTGGAGAAGGAGGCGAAAAGTATTGTGCCCACAGACAAGCAAACAACAAAGAACACACAGTCCGCCTGCTCAGACATAGTCAAATTTTTTTTAAAAAGGGACAAAACAAACAAACCTACAATCAATAAACGAGAAAAATAACTACTGAATGCCCCGAAGACAGCAGACAACATCAAAACATTTACAAAAACAGGACAGGATAGTTCCAGTAGGCATCCAAAATAAAACACCAGATGACTTTACAGTGGAAGAAAGTGCACTAGAACTACCTGATAGGGAATTCAAATCTCTAATACTCAGAATTCTCCAAGAGCTGAGGCAAAAACCTGACAAGCATGAGGAAAAAATAGACAAATTCATGGAAAATGCAGACAAAAAATTGAAAGAATCCAGGAAAATGATGCAGGAACAAAATGCCAAAGTAAATTCACAACTAGAAATTATACAAAGACAGCAATTAGAAATCCAAAAGATAAACAACAAGGTTTCAGAAATGAATGATGTCATGGAAGGGCTGAGAAGCAGATTTGAAATGGTGAAAGAAAGGATCAGTGGAATTGAAGACAAACACTTGGATACAACTCTGTTTGAGTAAAACTCAGAAAAAAGAACAAAGACAAATGAAGAGACTCTGAGAGTTATATGGGATACAAGAAAAACAAAATTTTTTGAGTGATTGGAATTCCAGAACAGGGAGAGAAAACAGAAAACACAGAGAGGATCATTGAAGAATTGCTGACAGAAAACTTCCCCAATATCATGAAAGATGAAAAGCTGACCATCCAAGAAGCTCAACGAACCCTATATAGGAGAGATCCTGAAAGAAAATCAGAAAGGCATATCATAATCACACTCACCAAAACCAAAGACAAACGAAGAATCCTGAGAGCAGCTTGTGAAAAACAAGAAGTCACATACAGAGGAGAAACAACAAGACTAAGCTCAGAATATTTGGCAGAAACCATGCAGGCAAAAAGGCAATGGGATGACATATATAAAATATTGAAAGAAAAAAATTGTCAGCCAAGAATAATATATCCTGCAAAACTCTCGTTCAAATTTGATGGTGAAATTAGGTCACTTCCAGATAAACAGAAACTAAGGGAACATGTAAAAGTCAAACCAAACTTACAAGAATTATTAAAGGGAGTTCTTCAATCTGAGGACAAACAACTTCAGCTCACAGGCAGAATTTAGGATGCAAGATAATACCAACCAGATACCAACCTAGGAAATGAACTCTCAAGGACTATCCAAAACCAAAAGAAATACAACAGCGATTCAGAGCAATTAATCATTAAGTGACAACAATATCAAAACAATAAAAGAAGGAATAAACGGCATAGGTATAGAACCTTATAATGGAGAGGAAGGCAAGGCGATACCAAATAATGGTAGACTGCTTCAAACTTAGAAAGGTAAAGGTAAAATTCATGGTAACCACAAAGAACGTTAACAAACATACGCATTAAAAAAAAGAGGAAAATCAAAGTCTCAGCAAAAACAAAACCTACAAAAACAAAAGAAATGAAAAAAAAATCCACAAACAAAAGTAACTCACCACAAGAGAGTAAGAAGAACAAAGAAAACTTCAGCACCACAAAAAAAAACCACTACAAAATGACAGCAACAAGCTCACATCAGTCAATAATTACACTGAATGTAAAGTGACTCAATGCACCCATAAAGAGACAGAGAGTGACAGAATGGATAAGAAAATAAGATCCATCAATACGCTGTCTACAAGAGACACACCTTAGAAACAAAGATGTGAATTTATTAAAAGTCAAAGGTTGGAAAAAATATATCAAGCTAACAACTACCAAAAAAGAGCAGGAGTGGCAATTCTAATCTCAGATAAAATAGACTTTAAAACAAATCTACCATAAAAGACAAAGGACACTATATAATGATTAAGGGGATGATCCATCATGAAGACATAACCATAATAAACATCTATGCACCCAATGACAGGGCTCCAAAATACATAAAACAAACTCTAACAACACTGAAAAGAGAAATTGACAGTTCCACAATAATAGTATGAGACTTCAACACACCACTCTTAGTTAAGGACAGAACAACTAAGAAGAAACTCAGCAAATATACAGAAGACCAAATGGGCACAATCAGCCAACTTGACCTCAAAGACATATATAGAACACTCCATCCAACCGCTGCAAAGTACACATTCTTTTCCAATGCACATGGAACGTTCTCCAAAATAGATCACATCTTAGGCAACAGAGAAATCCTCAACAAGATCCAAAACGCTGAGATAATTCAAATTGTCTTCTCTGACCACAATGCCGTCAAGGTAGAAATTAACAATAGAAAGAGCAAGGAAAAAAAATCAACTACATGGAAACTGAATAATACCCTGCTTACACATCACTGGGTAATAGAAGAAATCAGAGATGGAATCAAACAATTCCTAGAATCAAATGAGAATGAAAACACATCATACCAAAACCTTTGGGACACAGCAAAGGCAGTCCTCAGAGAACAATTTATACCAATAAATGCACATATCAAAAAAGAAGAAAGGGACAAAATCAAAACATTAACTACAGAACTCAAACAAATAGAAAAAGAACAGAAAGAAAAGCCCACAACCACAGGAAGAAAGGAAATCTTAAAGATCAGAGCAGAAATAAATGAAATAGACAACAGAAAAACAATAGAAAGAATTAACAAAACTAAAAGTTGGTTCTTTGAAAGAATCAACAAAATCGACAAACCACTGGCCAGACTGACAAAAGAAAAACAGGAGAGGACACAAATAACCCATATAAGAAATGAAATGGGGGACATTACAACAGACCCAACTGAAATAAAAAGGATTATAACAGAATATTATGAAAAACTATACTCCAACAAATTTGAAAACCTAGAGGAAATGGATAAATTTCTAGAAACACACGGCCTACACAAACTACAACAAACTGATGTTGAAAATCTGAACAGACCCATAACAAGGGAGGAGAATGAAATGGTAATAAAAAAATTCCAAACCAAAAAAAGCCCTGGCCCAGATGGCTTCACTGGAGAATTCTAGAAAACATTTACAGAAGACCTTGTACCAGTACTACTCAAGCTATTTCAGAGCATAGAAGAGGAAGAAACACTTCCAAATTTATTCTATGAAGCCAGCATAACACTGATACCAAAACCAGGCAAAGACGTCACCAAAAAAGAGAACTACAGACCAATATCTCTCATGAATATAGATGCAAAAATTCTGAACAGAATTTTAGCCAACCGAATTCAGCATCATATCAAAAAAATAATACACCACAACCAAGTAAGATTCACACCAGGTATTCAAGGATGGTTCAACATTAGAAAATCAATCAATGTAATCCACCACTTAAATAAAAGGAAAGGAAAGAATCACATGATCATCTCAATTGACACAGAAAAGGCATTTGACAAAGTCCAACACCAATTCCTGATAAAAACTCTCAATAAATTAGGTATAGAAGGGAAATTTCTCAACATAATAAAGGGCATCTATGCAAAACCAATGGCCAACATCATTCTTAATGGAGATAGGCTGAAAACATTCCCCTAAAAAGAGGAACAAGACAAGGATGCCCTTTATCACCACTCCTATTTATCATTGTTCTGGAAGTTCTAGCTAGAGCAATAAGGCAAGAAAAAGAAATAAAGGGCATCCAAATTGGTAAGGAAGAAGTTAAACTGTCCCTGTTTGCATATGATATGATACTATACGTAGAAAACCCTAAAGACTCCATGAGAAATTTACTGGAACAAGTAGAAAGACTCAGCAGAGTAGCAGGATACAAGATAAACATTCAAAAATCAGTTGGATTTCTATACACCAGTAAGAACGATGAAAAGGAAATCAGGAAAACAATACCATTTTCAACAACCCCTAAAAAGATAAAATACTTAGGAATAAATCTGACCAGGGACGTAAAAGACCTACACAAAGGAAACTACAAAACACTACTGCAAGAAACCCAAAGGGATCTACAGAAATGGAAAAACATACCATGCTCATGGATAGGCAGACTCAACATTGTGAAAATGTCAATTCTACCCAAAGCAATTTACAAATACAATGCAATCCTGATCCAAATACCAGCAACATTCTTCAAAGAGTTGGAAAAACTAATCATTCACTTTATATGGAAAGGGAAGAAGCCCCGAATAAGTAAAGCACTACTGAAGAAGAAGAATAAAGTTGGAGGACTCACACTACCTGACTTCAGAACCTACTATACAGCTACAGTAGTCAAAACAGCCTGGTACTGGTACAACAACATTTACATTGACCAATGGAACAGAATTGATAACCCAGATGTAAATCCATCCACCTGTGGTCACCTGATCTTTGACAAGGGCCCAAAGTCCGTCAAATGGGGAAAGGACAGTCTTTTTAACAAATGGTGTTGGCAAAACTGGATATCCATCTGCAAAAAATGAAACAGGACCCATACCTCACGCCATATACAAAAACTACTTCAAAATGGATCAAAGACCTGAATATAAAACCTAAAACTATAAAGTTCATAGAAGAAAAAATAGGACCAACACTTCAGACCTTAATACATGGCATTAACAGGATACAAACCATAACCATCAATGCACAAACCCCAATAGATAAGCTAGATAACTGGGATCTTCTAAAAATCAAACACCTATGCTCTTCAAAAAACTTCACCAAAAGATTCAAAAGAGAACCTACAGACTGAGAAAAGATTTTTGGACAGTAGAAGTCAGACAAAGGTCTAATCTCCATAATCTACAAGAAAATCCAACACCTCTACAACAAAAAGGCAAATAATCCTATTAAAAAATGGATAAAGGAAATGAACAGACACTTCACCAAAGAAGACATTCAAATGGCCGACAGACACATGAGGAAATGCTCACGATCACTAGCCATTAGAGAAATGCAAATTAAAACCACAGTGAGATACCATCTCACCCCGGCATTACTGGCACGCATCAAAAACACTGGAAATAACAAATGTTGGAGGGGCTGCGGGGAGATCGGAACTCTTATGCACTGCTGGTGGGAATGCAAAATGATACAACCATTTTGGAAAATGATATGGCGCTTCCTCAGAAAGCTAGAAATAGACATACCATTCGATCCAGCAATCCACTCCTAGGAATATATCCTAGTGAAATAAGAATCGTCACTTGAATAGACACATGCACACCTATGTTCATGGCAGCATTGTTCACAATGGCAAAACGATGGAAACAACCTAGATGCCCATGAACAGATGAATGGATAAACCAACTATGGTGCATACATACAATGTAGTATTATGCAACGAGAAAGAACAACAATGAATCTGTGAACCATCTCATAACATGGATGAAACTGGAGGACATTAATAATAAGTCAATCACAAAAGGACAAATAGTGTAGGAGACCTCGTTTGTAATAACCATGAAAAAGTTCACACACAAAATGTAACAATCTTTGCTGGTTACCAGGGATGGGAGGGGTGAGGGGGAATACTAAATAGGCAATAGATAAGTGGTATCTTGGCTGAAGGGTGAGAGAGTACACAATACAGGGGAAACTAGCACAACTTGTACAAGGAAAGGTCATGGAAGCCCCATAGACATATCCAAACTCCCTGAGGGACTGAATTGCTGGGCTGAGGGCTGTGGGGACGTGGTCTCGGGGAACATCTCACTCAATTGGCATAACACAGTTTATAAAGGCAATGTTCTACATTCTACCTTGGTGAGTAGTGTCTGGGGTCTTAAAAGCCTGTGTATGGCCATCTAAGATACTCCACTGGTCTCATCCCTTCAGGAGCAAGGGAGAATGAAGAGAACAGAATACAAGGAAAAGATTATTCTGAAGGACTAATGGTCCACAGCTACTAAGGCCTCCACCAGACTGAGTCCAGCACAGCTAGATGGTGCCCGGCTACCACCACTTACTTCTCTGACCAGAATCACCACAGGGGGCTCTGGACAGAGCTGGAGAAGGAAGTAGAACATAATTCTAACTCACAGAAAAAGACCAGATTTACTGGCCTAAAAGAGACTGAAGAAACCCCAAGAGTATGGCCCCCAGACACCCTTTTAGCTCAGTGGTGAAGTTATCTCCAAGGTTCACCATTCAGCCTGGCAGTGGACAGCCCCGTAAAACCAAATGGGACAATGAGGTACAGAAGTCCAGTGGCAAGGGCCAGAAGGCAGAAGGGGACAAGGAAGCTGGTGATAGGGAACCCAAGGTTGAGTAAGGATATTGTTGATGTGTTGTCAGATTGTTAACCCTTGTCATAGGACAACATGTGTAGTAACTGTTGAATGAGAAACTATTTTGTTCTGTCAGCCTTTATCTTAAGTGAGAATAGCAGCACAATTCGAAGAGCGTAGTCAATGTCACTGAACTGTGCATGTAGAAATTTTTGAAATGGTGTATCATTGGCTATGTGTATTTTCACCAAAAGAAAAGGTTGAGAAGTTAGAGGGTTGACATGTTGTCGGGTTGTTAACCAATATCATAAAACAGTATGTGTACTACTGTTTCATGAGAAACTATTTGTTCTGTAAACCTTCACCTGAAGTACAATAAAAAAAAATGTTTCTGTACTTTGTGCTTATGTTTACTCTAAGAGCTGGAATCTAATGTGTACATTAACATTGCTGTGCTTATTTAAATATTGTTTGCTGCCATATCAAGTAGTGTCCTGGATAATAATGCAATACCACTTGAGCCAGTCAAAGGAGGACATTTGTAGTTTCAAAGTCAAGTAGATTTTCCATGCTTATTCTATATATCCTTGTTACAGATTGAATTGTGTCCCCCAAAAATATGTGGTGTAAATCCTAATCCTCCAGGGGCACAGTTAAGACCTAGTTAAGAGCTCGGCTGTTAAGCAAAACGTTGGCAGTTTGAATCCACCAGCTGCTCCGTGGAAACCCTGTGAGGCAGTTCTACTCTGTCCTATAGGGTCGCTGTGAGTGGAGGTCGAATCAGTGGAAATGGATTTTTTTTTTTTTTTAATACCTGTGGTTATAATCCCATTTTTGAATGGATTTTCTTGGTTGTGTTAATGAGACAGTATTAGTACAGGGTATGTCTTGAGTCAACCTCTTTTGAGATATAAAACGAGTAGGTTAAGCAAGGAAGCAGAGATGGAGGAAGATAGATGCCAAGCCACAGGAAGATCACCCAGGAGCCAAAGAACAGCGACCTTCCCCCAGAGCTGACAGAGACAGAAACCCTTCCTCTAGAGATGGTGCCCTGAATTTGGTCTTCTAGTCTCGTAAACTGTGAGAAAATAAATTTCCGTTTGTTAAAGACATGCATTTGTGGTGTTTCTGTTATAGCAGCATAGATAACTAAGACAATCCTTAAAATCATAACATGTTTTAGTTCATTTTCTACTTTTATGCTGTCTTTTTTTTTATAGCCTTTTGCTTTTTCTGGAGTTTTCAACTGTCTTTTGTTTCTTGAATAATGTACCTTTATCATTTTGAGCTTGTTTTTTTGGCCAAGATCTGCATTTCACTAAATTGTAAGTAAATTAAACAAGAAGAAAGTATTTGAAAAAGTTAATTGTACATACATGTATTTATGCAAGATAATTCACTGGACATGTCTTTTGATGAGTCTATAACTAGTCAGAGCACTATGAATATTATTTTATACTTGCAATAAATAATAAGCATTATATCAAACAATGTTATTTCCTCTTGTTGTCAGTTGCCATTCGGTTGACTTTGACTCATGGCAAACTTAGGTATAACCAAACAAAACATCACCCAGCCCTTCATCATCCTCACAATCACCAGCATGTTCCAGTCCATCCTTGTAGCTACTGTGCCATTCCATCTCACCAAGAGTTTCCCATTGCCCTTGTTTGCTCTCTACTTCACCTAACAAGATGTCTTCCTCTGGGTGCTGATCCCTCCTGATGACATGCCCAAAGCAAGCAAGTCAGATAATGTTCTGTTGTGATCAATAAGGTTTTCATTGGTTAAGTTTCAGAAGTAGATCTCCAGATCTTTCTTCCTAGGCTGTCTTAGTCTGGAAGCTCTGCTGAAATCTGTCCAGCATGGGTGACCGGATAGTCTTTGAAATATCGGTGGTATAGCTTCCAGTATCACAGCAACAAACAAGCCACTACAATATGACAAACTGACAGGGGGGTGTTGTTATGTCCTCTTATTCTACTGTAAATATTATAATACCCAATGAGCAGCTAACAGTCCTTCATAAAGGTAGACTAGAAATTGTGAAGACACACCACCTGTATTATGTCCAGTCTCAATTGGTTTTAATATGAATTTAAATCCTCGCACCCCAAACACAGCAATGCAAAGAGGAATGCGTTAAAGCCTTTAACTTCATTAGTGCTCCGTAGGAACATACTTAGAGGCTTCTTTCTTTATGGACATCATAAAAATACAAAAATAGTTATTTTCCCCAATGTTTTCCAGTGAAGATAATTTTTTGGAGGAAATTCAAAAGCAAAAGAGAAAACAATAACAATGGCAATAAAGAAGAGCCCAGACATTACAAGATAGACTACTAGATAAGTCCTTTAACTGTTAAACAGTTAAGAATTCAAGTAAGGACCAACAATTTCTTTTTTAAACATTATCACCTCCATTTTTGTTCTTTTAAATATTAAAATATTATTTCCTCGCATAGATCATTTTCAATCCCCATTATTCTCTTTTCTGAGAAGGTTCTTAGACACCAAACAACCTCTTATGTAAAACTGAGATTTTGTAGTTTGGCTTTTAATTATGTGTGCTGTTTTTGTATTTCATTTTTAACTTTTAATGTCTAAGTTTAAGATTTAAAAGCAAATATTCTATGTTAATGAACCAGTATGTGATATTATACCACTGGATATGTAAAAAAATGGTCTTTATAACATTTTTCCCTTCTAGGTATAAATTGTTACTTGAAGACATGGCTAAAATTAACCTGCTTATTTATGTTGTAACTATTTAGAAGTGAAGCCCTTATTTATAACAGTAATTATCCAAGAGCATTATGAAATTTTTTATTTAATTTTCGCTCAGTGACACAGATCACCCTAAGTAGCTTTTATTGAGTATAGACCATCTAACATTTGCAATAGGTTTTGATGAACAACCAAAACAATGAAAATACAGAATAAAATTTATACATAGAATATGCTACACATATATTGATTTGGGCTTGTAAGGCTGCCCTGGATTGAGAATATAGTCTAATTAACTTAATTGGTAAGCCATTATTTGTATTTATCACTATGTCTTTACCTCAAAAAGATAATAATTTTGCTACTATAATTAGGTTTCATTTGGAAAATTATCAATTTCATAACAAACATTTTGAGAGTTTCAACTTCACCTCATTTAGTCATCTTCAGAATATTTACACCTACATAGCAATAAAAAATAGTAATTCCACTGGATCAGGGAGGGATTTTATAAAACTTATGAAGTAAATCCAGTGTGGTTTGAAAGTAGAGATGAATTTTTGCTGTATGACCTAGAATATATCCTTAGAATTATTTCCAAGGCATCAAATTAGGTGGCTTAGTAAAGAAAAAGGTATCAATTTCAAGTAGAAAATAGATTATGTATTAATTCATGAAAGCTATACTCTAGTCTTCAATTATGCTTTGGTATAGCTACACAATTACATGTTTTGATCATAGGAATAAATCTATGTCTAGTCTTCACAGTCATTTTTATTATAATTTCCCCATATGATATGAAAGAGGTAAGATAGATGAGCTGCCACTTTTCCACACAGGGACGCCAGCAAGATACAGACATTCCTGATGCAGATCTTGGCATCAGCTCAAGACTGGCATAAACCTCTTCAAAGTTTCTTTGAATAACAGTGATGATGGCTTTATGGTCTGTGATGATGCCAACTTCTGCTCTTGACTAGACCTCTTCCATAGAGAACCTGGATGAGTTTTGAATTCAGTTTTGATTTGTAGGTTTATTCAATTGTAGAAAAAGTTGTTTTTCAAGTCACAGTTCTTGTTTTTTCCAAGTTAACCACCATCAAACCATGGGAGGAACAGTTCAGTTAGGTAAGAATCAAATCAATTTTTCACAGTTACTCAAATACACATAATAATTTGGAACTTGTCTACGTGGAGGTACCACTTTCTCAACCACAAGTCCCTTCCCACTTGCCCAGTCTCCTTGTCAGAGCAGTGTGTGTAAACCTTAGGTGCACACACCATGATGTGATATGCTCTGAAGAGCCGCGTTTGCTGTTAGCGCCCTGCCTGAGGCAATTGTTCTGCATTCCTTTGGGACACTGGCACTCTTGGTACTTTCCTCTGAACTGAAATTATGCTTGAAAGCTTGATAATTTGATAAATCTTTTAATTGTGAGCTGTAAATCGTCAAGTTCCTTTTTAGTTTGGTGTTAACAATATTAGCTCTCCCGGCAAAGAGCATGCTGAAATGATTAGGTGAAAAGCCTCCTGTTAAAAGGTTGGGCTATGGATTCTCTTTTCTTGTACCATCTTTCAGAGCAGCCAAATAATGTCGACATTTTACTCTTATTATATGAGGTGAAGAAAGCTGAAAGCCTGCCACATGCCTGGAAAGGATCAAGTAGTTCATCGCTTACCTTAGAAATTGGGTTTGTATTTATGTGCTGTCTTTAGCTGCTTCAAACTATATTAAGTATGCTCTTTCTTTTCTTGCATATAGCAAGAATGCTGACACCAAAGATATTATCTGTACTGTGTGTGTGTGTGTGTGTGTGTGTGTGTGTATGTGTGTGTGTGTGTGTGCTTGTGTTGTTTTGTTAAGTCCTTGTATGGCCTGTGATGGGAAATGGAGTCTTCAACTTATTTTGAGAGTTTGGCAATTAGGACAGAGATTCCCTCTAGGGTGCCACATGAAGGTTTTGTGGAATCCTTCTGACAACATATAAAACATTTTTTTCTGGTTTCCATATTATCAAAACAAGACCAAAAATTTTGACCAGTTATTCAGGGAGAAGGCCAAGAGGCACTTAACGTTTTTGGGAGAGACCCAGAGCAAAGAGCCAGATTATATCATGGGTAAAGGGAAAAAATTATGCAAAATTTTGGATAGTTTTATCCCCCAAAGGGCTTGATGTTATTTCACGGCAACGTTAAACATAACTTTCATTTACTCAGTTTCTTGTATTTACGTCTGAATATCAATTTCTAATATAAAAATAGAATTAATTCCAGGAGGCCTTATACTTTATTTTCACAATACTATATTTTTTCCCTCAGGGCAACAATTCGCATACTGAGATGTTTACCTCTTTGCATCAAGCAATACTGTCATCAACTTCCTGACAGAGGCATTTTAAATGGTTTTAAATCTCATTTAGTCCACTTAGCAGCTGAGTTGTCCTGGCCATTTATTTTACTCCCTGGAGTTTCTATTTCCTCCTCAAGAAAAATAGGCTAAGAATAGATTTCTCACAGGGGTATTGTAAGAATCAAATGAAATAATATGTGGGAAAACAAAATAGCTAATAAACCCATTGCCATCGGACTCATAGTGACCCTAGAGGACAGAGTAGAACTGCCCCATAAGGTTTCCAAGGAGCGGCTGGTGGGTTTGAACGGCTGACCTTTGGTTAGCAGTCAAGCTCTTAACCACGGTGCCACCAGGGCTCCAAAATGTCTAATAGTGCCCTATAAGTGTTAGGGTTTTATTCTCATTTAAAAAACAAATATCCATTAAAGGTGTAACAGGGCTATTAAACAGGGAATAAAACTATTAAGCATAGTGAAACTTGTGAGAGCCAGAACTCAAAAGGACTGCCTTGTTTTTCCAGGTCTCGCCAAGTTTTCTGTCTTTGACAGGGTGCAATCTTACCACTTTTCTATCATTCATTTTAGTGGAAAATATTTGTGTTTTCCTTCTCTGACACATTATTCAGTTTCCAGCTTTTGCAGGCTTTACTGTATATTCATTTGCAGTGCAAGTTACTTCGCTTTCATATCTGCTAATCATCAGCAATCTTTTGAAATATGCAAAATGTACTTTGATAGCTCTCAAATGCACTTTCTATGTAATGGCAAAACTTCATAGTATGGTGTTAGGAGTTTTATATCTCTTATATTAATTCTTCTATTTCTGTTGCTTACAATTTCAGATTCTCGAATTTTCTTACCTTCTTATCGCTTTAGCCCTCTCCTCTGCACTCATCTCTAACAAACTATTACTAATATTACCAAGTTCAACAGCAACATTGAAATTCTCTATTCAAACATCTTTAAAGGCTCCCCTTAACCCTTGAATATATCTGAACTTTCTTTTCCTTTCCACATTTAGCTCCAAAATTTATAATCTGCTATTCCATCTCTAAACATGTCCTGAGTGTTCCTGCATCCGTTTGTTTCAGCCAATCTCTCTGTATGGAATAACACCTCTACCTAAACTCTGCCCCCCATCTATCAGTATTCTATGCATCCTTCAAAATCCAGGTGAAATTGTGATCATGTAAAGTCCTACACAAGGATTTCCCTTATGATCCCAAGAAAGTGATTCTTTTTTTCACCTCTGAATTTTCAACACACACACTTCTTATGACAGTATCTTAGTTTTAGTCAGTTCTATGTATGACCACTCCCTGGCTAGATTACATTGGCTTAATATGTAGGAGTTTGATTCCATCATCTTAGTAACACTCAGAGCATCTAGTACAAAGAAATGAAATGAATCTGTCAATTCTCCTATTTTGGATGAAATTTCTGTGCTGTGATAATGAATGTTTTTAAATGGGAAATACTTAAGTAGAAGGAAGGAGAAATCTGGTAATATAGATGTTGCACCAAGAACATGAAGTGTGGCTGCTGGGGAGAGTAGGGGGCAGAGAAGGGAGTTTCTGGGCAAAAGCAACAGGATCACAAGGAATGTAAGCATATTCACATTGAAGAGATGGTATAGTATTTCCTGTTCACTCTGTTCCTTTACAGAAATAATGATACAAAGACAAAGTAGCCATTTTGAGAAAGAGGAAGAATGCTGTGTTCCCAAACGCTAAGAAACTTGCCCCCTAATCTTCTCTTCATAAATTTTCCAGACTGTGCTCTAATTCTTTGTTCAGGGAATTGTGACACTCTCTCCTCAGTAGCATTCAGATCTCTCCCATGACTTCCTGAGTCAATTGCAAACTCTGTAGTCTATAGTTCAGGATCTTCTCTGATTTGGCACCTTTCAAACTTATATCTGACCATTCCACTGTACACTTTAAAGGCTCTGGCTAAACTAGACTGCTCACATTTTCCACACATCACCTACTTTTTCCAATGTCATGCTGTTCCTCATATTTTTTGCTTGCCTGGCATACACTTCCACCTAATCTCTCTTTATTTCCTATTATCTCCATCTCTATTTATATATTGAAATGTTACTCACACTTCAAGGCATAACAGAAATGTCATTCTGTTTATGACAACTCCTCAATAAGAGAATTTCTTCCTCCTTGAACACTCAAAATATTTTAAAAATTTATAGTAATTATAATATTCATTTTGATAGCTGTAGACTATTTTACTTCCTTTACTGGTTTACAGAAAATTATGAGAACATGTAGAGTATGCATTTAAAAATATTTACACATTGAATGACCTAAAAAATATTCTTTGAATTCATATATGAATGATAATGACATGTTTTATGAGTAAAGTCAGAGTAAAGTGAACAACCCCATGCATTTGTCAGTTTGTTGTTCTGTGGTGACTTGCATACTGCTGTGATGCTGGAAGCTATGCCACTGGTGTTTTAAATACCAGCAGGATCACTCATGGTGGGCAGGTTTCAGAGGAGCTTCCAGACTAAGACAGACTAGGAAGAAGAACATGGAGATCTACTTCTGAAAAATTGGCCAGTGAAAACCTTGTGAATAGCAGCAGAACATTGTCTGATACAGTCCCAGAAGATGAGCCCCTCAGGTTGGAAGCCACTCAAAATAGGACTGGGGAAGAGCTGCCTCCTCAAAGTAGTCGACCTTAATGATATGGAAGGAGTAAAGCTATCAGGACCTTCATTTGCTGAGGTGGCATGACTCAAAAAGAGAAGAAATAGCTGCAAACATCCATTAATAATCAGAACATGGAATGTACGAAGTATAATCTAGGAAAATTGGAAGTCATCAAAAATGAAATGGAACGTGTAAACATCAATATCATAAGCATTAGTGAGCTGAAATGAACTGGCATTGTCCATTTTGAATCAGACAATCATACGGTCTACTATGCCAGGAATGACAAATTGAAAAGGAATGATGTATTCCTTGTTAAAAAGAACATTTTAAGATCAATCCTAAAGTACAACACTGTAAGTGATAAGATAGTATCTGTATGCCTACAGGGAAGACAAGTTACTAAGGCTGTTGTTCAAATTTACACATCAACCACTAATGCCAAAGATGAGGAAATTGAAGATTTTTACCAACTTTTGCAGTCTGAAATTGATCAAACATACAATCAATATGTATTGAAAATTGCTGGTGATTGGAATGCAAAAGTTGGAAACAAAGAAGGATAGGTAGTGGGAAAATAGGTAGAGATAGGTAGAGATCACATGATAGAATTTTGCAAGACCAATGATTTCTTCATTGCAAACATCTTTTTTTTTTTTTTAGCAACATAAACAGCAACTATGAATGTAGACCTCACCAGATGCAGTATACAGGACTCAAATCAGCTACATCTGTGGAAAGATGATGGAGTGATGGAGAAGCTTAACATTATTCATCAGAACAAGGCTAGGGGCAATTGTGGAACAGACCATCAATTGCTCATGTGCAAGTTCAAATGAAGCTGAAGAAAATTAGAGCAAGTCCATGAAAGCCAAAATACGACCATGAGTGTATCACACCCAAATTTAGAGACCATCTCAAGAATAGGTTTAACACGATGAACACTAATGACCGAAGACCAGAGGAGCTGTGGAATGACATCTAGGACATCATACACAAAGAAAGAAAGCAAAAGTTCATTAAAAAGACAGGAAAGAAAGAAAAGACCAAAAAGGATGTCAAAAGAGACTTGAAACTTGCTCTTGAATGTTGACTAGCTAAAGTGAATGAAGAAATAATTAAGTAGAAGAGCTGGACAGAAGATTTCAGGTAGCTTGAGAAGACAAAGTAAAGTATTATAATGAAATGTGCAAAGACCTGGAGTTAGAAAATCAAAAGGGAAGAATATGCTTGGTATTTCTCAAGTTGAAAGAACTGAAGAAAAAAATGCAAGCCTCAAGATGCAATATTGAAGGATTCTGTGGGGAAAATATTGAATGACACAAGAAGTATCAAAAGAAAAAGGAAGGGATACACAGAGTCAGTGTACCAAAAAGAACCATTTCATGAGGTAGCATATGATCAAGAGCTGACAGTACTGAAGGAAGAAGTCCAAGCTGCACTGAAGGCATTGGTGAAAAACAAGCCTTCAGGAATTGATGGAATACCAGTTGAGATGTTTCAACAAATGGATGCAATGCTGGGAGCTTCCGCTCATCTTTGCCAAGAAATTTGGAAGACAGCTGGAAGAGATACATATTTGTGTGCATTCCAAAGAAAGGTGATCCAACAGAATGTGGAAATTATCAAACAATATCATTAATATTACATGTAAGTTAAATTTTCCTAAAGATAATAAAAAAAAAAAAAAAAAAACAGTCCACAGGTAACTGCCAGAAATTCAAGTTTGATTCAGAAGAGAATGTGGAACGAGGAATATCATTGTTGATGTCCAATGGATCTTGGCTGAAAGTAGAGAATACCAGAAAGATGCTGACTTGTGTTTTATTGCCTATGCAAAGGCATTCAACTGTGTATAATAATAACAAATTATGGCTAACATTGTGACAAATGGGAATTCCAGAACACTTAATTGTGCTTATGAGGAAACTGTACATAGACCAAGAGGCAGTCATTCAAACAGAACAAGGGGATACTCAGTAGCTTAAAATCAGGAAAAATGTGCATCAGGGTTGTATCCTTTCACAGAAAGAAAGAAAACAAAAATCCTCACAACTGGAAAAATAAGCAACATCAGGATAAAGGGAGAAAAAATTGAAGTTGTCAAGTATTTCATTTTACTTGGATCCACAAACAATGTCCGTGTGGAAGCAGCAGTCAGGAAATCAAACACTGTATTGCATTTGGCAAACCTGCTGCAAAAGACCTCTTTGAAGTGTTGCAAAGCAAGGACGCACTTTGAGGACTAAGGTGTGCCTGACCCAAGCCTTAGCATTTTCAATTTTCTCATATGCATGTGAAAGCTGGACAATGAATAAAGATCAAAGAAGAATTGACACCTTTGAATTATGGTGTTGGTGAAGAATATTGAATATACAATGGACTTCCAGAAGAACCAACAAATCTGTCTTGGAAGAAGTACAGCCAGAATGTTTCCTAGAAAAAAGGATGGCAAGACTTCATCTCACATACTTTGAACATGTTATCAGGAAGGATCAGTCCCTAGAGAAGGATATCAGGTTTGGTAAAGTAGAGGGTCAGTGAAAAAGAGGAAGACCCTCAATTAGATGGATTGACACAGTGGCTACAACAATGGGCTCAAGCATAACAATGATTGTGAGGATGGCGCAGGACCAGGCAGTGTTTTGTTCTGTGTTATATGGGGTCACTATGAGTCAGAACCACTTGTTGGCCCCTAACAACAATAACAAAGTGAACACAGTGCATCCTTAGAATTTCATGTGAAATAGTAGAAGATTTAATTTAACTGAGAAGCATTTAGATGGCTGTTTGTCTGGAGTTTGTGACAAAGACATGAACTGGTGAATTTCACATAGTTAGGAAAGGTTGACAAATATCAGTAAAATAAGCATGAAGAGATGTTTTAACAAAAGCATTTTGATCAATTTTTCAATAAAAATAAGTATATCCAAAGAACATGACTGTTTTCACAACAAAAAACACCAAATTTATGCGGTTCCAATCACTAATTGTTTTAGGGTTCTCTAGAGAAACAGAAACTGTGAGATTATAGTGTGAAATAAAACGTTAAGTTTTGCTCTATGAAAACAGAGAGAGTTCTCTTTACCCTGACGCTAAAAGTCATCTTATTAAATGTTAGAAACCTGTGTGCTGTATAATCATATATGTATAATTTTTAAAGCTTATAGTTATGCCTTAAATGGTAACTAACTTTTAGAAGCAGCTTGTCTGGTTTCACATAACTGTATTTAGGTGATCAGACTCACTGAAACACTTGAAACTTGTTCTTTCAGAAAACAATCGAAGATCAATGAACGTGTCCTGTTTCTAGGACTCCAGACATCTTATGATCATGGCTCACTGATTTTGTGACTGTCTTAGCAAGACTTCTATTTTTCTATTCTTTATAATGTTTGGACACATACTACTCTCTTATAAGATTTGTGTATTCTGGCATAATCATAAAACAATCAAGCATTTTAGTTCAAAGTTCCTGATGAAATCATATATAAGTATCCTGAAAATCTTAATCAGAGCACTGATTTACTCGATAGAAAAATCATAGGTAAGGTGTCTATTAAACCTGCATAGCAATCTGTTGATGGTATTCTGAGTTATTTATTTTTGATGATAGATAGATAGATAGATAGATTTACTTTAAGGAATTGGCTCACACAATTGTGGGGCTGGTAATCCATAGGTCAGGTAACAGGTTGGAGACTCCTGCAGGTTTACATCCCAAGATCCGTAAGTCAGGTATTGGAAAGAGTGCAAAGTGAAGAAAAACAGAGGTTTGACAAATTATTTTTTGTAGTCCGGAGGCAGAACATGACTAAGGAAACTTTGTTTTCAACTGATTGATTGATTATATTATATTAGATTACATTATGGAAAATGATTACATTATATTACAGAACAGCAACTAATCTAGTGATGGCCCAAGAGACACATAAAATTAACCATCACACTAAATAACCCTGGTTTTCAGAAAAACCTTAGAGTAGATAACTAAAACTGTTGATAGTTGCATATTTCGAATTCTCTACGAAAAGGCTACTGCTGAATTTCTAGGTCATTAAACCTTTAACTCTCATACACTTGGGCTATCTATGACTTTTCTATCAAGCCCAAACTTGGCTATTCTATTCTAGGAAGGAAATGTATGTGTTAGAAACAAACAAAAAATATTTTATTACTCCTTTTTTGTATCCAAATACCAGACCAGGTAAGATGTCATTAAAACAGCAGAATTAGAGGGAAACATTAAACACACACACACACCCATAAAACAGCAGAAATAAGGTCATTTTTAGATGATGTTTCTTTTCAAATATTCTGACTTGTTCAGGTAGGTCATGTTTTATATTAAATATTCTAAATACACACTCAATCCTCCTTTCAATGTATATTTTGTATTTGTGCATTTTTCAAATGAATCCATCAGGTTTTAGTACGATTACTGTAGTACATGCAGATAATTCTATAAAACAAAGATGTTAACAAGAAGGAGAACAATTAAAGCATCATCAGGGAAAATGTCAAGTTGATTTTATTTTCAAGTAATTCAATCCACCAAATATAAATTTCTATGTTTTAAACTATGTTTTAACCTTAACTTCAATGGCTAAACAAAGAATAACATTCAGAACGTATATGATTATTTCAAAGGCATAACGATGTATAAGCCTGGAATAAATGCAATGTAATGCAACACAATGCTATGTAAAATAGAGAAACAAGAAAAAGTGAAGTGCATGACCTTATTTCAAGTAATAACTCATTGTACTTCTTGGGAGAAATTTCGGTCCTTCCCCCTCTCGACTTTTATACGATAGCTTGATGAAATAAGAATAACTCAGCGCCTTCTATGGACTGTTCAACAACAAAATCCTGTCAGTATTCACACTGCTAAAGTGCTATAATTAGAACTTGCTAGGAGCAAAATTACAGTGACAAATAATTATATTTTCTCTACAAACAGCACATGTGGGAATACAATAAACACAATGAGAAAGAGACAGAGTACTCTTTCTGTCTAACATCTCTGATAAAAGCTGCACCAGAGACAGGAAACAAACTTAGTATGCAAGTAGTAACTCACTCCCATGAACCCAGAGCTCCCCTGTTTGTCAGTGTCAAGAAAGAAAGAGTCCCTGGCTTTCTTAGAAAATCAATGATAGTGCTGTGTTAAATGCTGCTCCATGGGTTATTACAGTTCAGTCTAAGAATCCCTTTGTCCTCATTCCCTGTCACGTTGCTATTTTTCTCTACCAGTTTTTAGTTTTGCTTGTTAGCACATTATGATTAAACAAACATTAAAACTGCCAGCTAAAGGCAGGTGGATTAACTGGGCAAACATAGAAAACAACATGACCTACAAATGATATGGAAGGCATGTTATACATAATCAGGGTTTCCATACACAAGATATCAGGAAAAGGTTGAATTAACAGTTGTAGAAAAATTCTGCTTTGCCCAAATTACAAACAGGAACTGTATTATGGAAAAAGCCCATGGTCATTGAGTTGATTCTGACTCATGGGGATCTCATGTACTATAGAGCAGAACTACTAAATAGGGCTTTCTTTGTGGAAGGAAATCTTCATGAAAGGTAATCTTTATAGGGTAAGCTTTATGAAAGCAGATTGCCAGGTCTTTCTTCCACAACACTGCTGGCTGGGCTTGAACCGAAAACCTTTAGGTTGGTGGTCAAGCACAAACCATTTGTTCCAACCAGGGAACTTCTGTTATGGAAAGTGAAGCTCCCCTCACCCAAAGGGGAGATGGTAGAGCATGGAGATGTGACATAGGCTTACAGAGGAAACCCTCAACACATGAATATCCCATGATCACTGCTGGATCTGTCCACTAATTCTCCTCCTCACTGCCCTTTAATATAACAAGGCATCCAGGCAGCCTGTCTAACCTAAAACATCATCCATCTCAGACCTATCTGGACATTTTGGGAGACCTGCAGTCCTAGGCCAAGGGTAGGTCTATCTTCTTAAAGAATCAGCAGCTTGCATAGAGAGGAAAACAAATAATCACTGTCGAGGTGGCCAGCTGTGAGGTTTTAGGGACATTGGCTACCTTTAAATCTCTGTGCTGGTTGCAAAATATTGTCATGCAGATATAAGCTCCAGCCTCATGTGGAAATTGTCTGTTATGTAAGGGCTATTCCAAAAAACCCATTGCCATGGGGTCGAATCCAACTCATAGTAACCCTACAGAGCAGAGTAGAACTGCTCCACAGGGTTTCCAAGGTAGAAATATTTATGGAAGCAGACTGCCACATCTTTCTTCCACAGAGTGGCTGGTGGGTTTGCACCACCCACCTTTCTGTTGGCAGCTAAGCACTTAATCACTCCAGCGCTGGGGATCTTTTATGAAGCTAAAACAACACAGTATTTTGTGACCTAACCCATATACAAAGGAAACCTTCCATGTATCTTCTCCAAGAAAAGCTGACCCTGGCATTCAGACACCTTAGGAAATGTTAGGGCTCCTTCCTATGAGTCATACACTTGAAGTTAGGTAGAGACTTGTGTTTTCTGAGATCCACTTAACACAATCACCCACCATTGTCATCAAGTTGATTCCAACTCATAGCAACCTGATAGGACAGAGTAGATCTTCTCCATAAGGTTTCCAAGGCTGTAACCTTTACAGGAGCAGACTGCCACATCTTCCCCCCACGGAGTGGCTGGTGGGTTAAAACTGCCCCTTTCGGTTAGTAGGCAAGGGTTTAACCACTGTGCAATCAGAGGTCTTTCCCCCAATAGCTTAACAATATTAAAATTGTATTGCTATTTTCACAGTACCCTATTCTTTCTCTCTACACTTTTTCTCAGTGAGAGCAGATATTATCATGATTTAAAATCAAACAAAATACAGATCTAACCGCTTATTGAAAACTAGTATAACCCTATTTGGCACTTCAGCAATTATCTGGTACTTTAGCAAATAGCCTCTGAAAATTAGAATAGCATTGGTGTTTACTCTTTCTTCTTCGTAGTCTGGTTACCACGTGGTATGTTACAATGAGTAGAAATGCTGGTGTAAATGCTGCAGAGCATTTATTAGCACTCAAGTTCATGAGTGATTTAGCCTGTTTCTGGGGCGTGAGAGAAAGTCCCTCTCTGCCCTCTAGCACTCCAAGATGGATGACCCTCTGTTTTCAGGGCTTAATGCAGTCTTGTGGTTGGATCAGGGACAGAATATGCCAAAAATTCAATGATTTGGATCTAGATCTTGATCATTGCATGAAAACTTTAGGAAATGTATGTGGGAGAAAAACCTATGCCATCTCTCTAAACGCCTGTCTTGAATGCAACACAGTATCTGACACATAGTAGGCGCTCAGTACATATTTATGGAATGAGTAAGTGAGTGAAGAAATGAATATGAGAAAATAAATGAATGAGGAAATGAAGAGATCTGACGAGAGTTTGTATCCTACAATTTATTGGTGGTGATGAAGTGGCAAAGTACTATTTTATTGTCATTACTTATGACCCCATTAACCAAAAAACCAAACCCAAACCCTTTGCCACTGAGAAGATTCTGACTCATAGTGACCCTGTAGGACAGAGTAGAACTGCCCCATAGAGTTTCCAAGGCTACAATCTTTCCGGAATTAGACTGCCTCATCTTTCTCCCTTGGAGCGCCTGGTGGGTTCCAAATGCCAACCCTTCAGTTAGCAGCCTAGCCCTTAACCCTTGTGCCACCAGGGCTCCTTTGTGTCCCTATTATACAACTCTAATGAAAATATGGACTATGACCCTATTAGACCTAGTCTATTGATCTGGGAAGCAATGTTCTGTCAGAACTAGAGGCCAGTCCTTCTATCTTCCCTGGGATTCCTCTTTTATAGCCATTATCAGAACATTACATAGTCAGCCAACTATTCATTGAGCATGAAGTAATTAACTAAATTTTGAAGAATCATGGAATACAACCTTCACAGCAGCACTAATACATGCCTGTACTTTCATTAGAGTTGAGAATATTTTCTGGTTTAACACAGACTTTTTTTTACATCTTTCTCCTGCTTCAATCCCTCTTACAAGCAGGTTGGGCAATCTTTCTTAGCTATTTACCTTGGCAGCATTCCAAATACAACTCTTGGGTTAAAGCTGCAGGTGACTCCTCCAAATTGGCTGCTTCACATGATGGATAACGTTCACGATCTTTGGAATTTGTTTACATACATCCTTATGTGCACAGACGTACTTATTTTCATTTTCTTTCTTCATTTCTTTCCCGCTTTCTTTACTTGACTATACTTATTCCTTTCATTTTTCTTGCCTTTCTATCTACCTATATTGCTTGACAGGTCTTTTAAGAGTCACATCTTCTTCTATTTCATTTATTTTATACAATGATCTTGGACTCGGACCTCTTTAAAATATTTTTCATCCAGGTTCTATGTCCATGTAAACTTAGCATCAACAAAGCCCAGCTTTAAGAAAAACTTTCATGAGATATTTTTTATCAAGTGCAAAAAAGACATATTTAGGAATATATTTGGGGAAAATTTATTCATTAAAAAATATTAGGAAACTCTTGTTTTTCTTCTTTGATCCTTGTTAAATGGATTTTCCAAACAACTTTGGGAAAATGTACTGCCTTAGTAAACAAAAATATCGATGCACATACTTGTTATCAAAATCTTGTGACACTCAGGGTCAGTATTATCCCCATTACTACTATACTGCAAATATAGATTTAAGACATAGGTGTAGGCAATAGATCATGCTGGATTTATCTGAGTTGTTTCATTTGAAAGAAAAGTACGATTTTAGCATTTTTTTCTTTCAAATTTTCACTTTTTTCTGTGGGCTAAAGCAAGCATATTTTCAAGCAATCTAGCCAGTAGAGCTTACTCTTTTTTTTTTTTTTTTTTTTGCCTGAAATAAGTGAAGTACAAAGGACTCTTTGGCTCAGTTACCCGTTATGATTCAAGCAAAGGAAATTTTAAAGCCAAACTCATCTAGATAATTGCCCCAAATCTCTATTTCCCATCGGTCTGTGGACACAGTCTATAAAATATGTTAGAAGGGATTATTTATTTCATTTTTAAGCAGCTGATTCCCAGGATGAATTTAATAAAAGTGATTTGTCGTCACCATTGATTCATGGTAAGTAGTTGTCCCGGGAGCTTGGCACTACAAGCTAAACTTAAAAATTTTAAAGAACTTACAATTTCTACCTCAAGGAGTTTATCCATAGAAATGGAGCAGAATGAGAAACTTTTCAGAATCAGATGAAGGATTCAGCAACTGTAATGGCTTAAGCAAAGACTTCTGAGGAGATTAGCAACAGGTAGAGAGAAGGGTATACCTGGACCACATCTTCCTAAGGAAGTTCTTGAAAATATAACCACAGTAATACTTAAGGATGTGTGAAGCCAATGTATTTGGCCTTGTTACTCTCAAATTTTTTTAAATAATTAGATTCAGAAAAAAAATGAATTTTGCCAAAAATATTTCTCCTTAAAATTTTAATCTTGGGTGGAGTTCCAGTGAAATATACTGCATATGTTTCTAATTCATTTTCATTAGGGGCTATAATGAAGCATTGGGTAGTAATTTTCTTGGAATTTTAAACACAATTTTTACATGAAGAAAATATGCGTTCATCTCCTTGGAGGTTCAAATTGAACTAAAACTGCATGGTCTGTAGGCTGAAAAGAGTTGAATGATCCTTAGAAGAAAGGATGGCAAGACTCTATCACAGGTACTCTGGACATGTTATAAGAAGGAACCAGTCCCTGGAGAAGACTTTACCCAGGCTTGGTAAAGTAGAGGGTCAGAGAAAAAGAGGAAGACCCTCAATGACGTGGATTGACTCAGTGGCTGCAACAATGGGCTCAGACATAGCAACGACTGTGAAGATGGTGCAGAACAGGACAGTGTTTCCTTCTGCTTTACATAGGGTAGCTAACCAACTCAAGGGAACCTAACAACAGCACAATCTGCCAGATGCATGTAAGAGAAACACAGCAGTTGAAGATGCTTTCTATTGTTATAATTATCTTTCTAGTTTCCTTACATCATCTTCTTCAAAGGTTTTAGAGGGCTAGGAAACTAAATTCAAAGTTAAAAGCTCCAGAGGAAAACAAACATCTCTTTTAGCATTGTGCTCTTAGATGTGATTAAAAATTCTCATGTTAACATTATTTTGATATTTACTTTGATGTTTCACATAAAGTTGAATTACTGTTATATTGTTTTTATGATTCTTTGGTATATAAAATATGGCCTACCTCCTTCTACACTTCAAGCATCATTGAGATATTAACATAAACATGAAATTTTCTGAAGTGTTTTCATTGGGGTTGCTTCAAAAATTATATATAACTTAACATTGGGATTGTATACACAACTCAAGATTATTAAATAAGGTCAGATGCCTCATCGATAGTGTATATATATATATATATATATGAAGAGACCGCTTGTAAAGATAAAGGGAACTTGTATGATAAATGAATAACATCAACATTTATGCAATGCCTTCAGGCATTATTCCCACATATTTTCACAATTAGTACTCCCAATACCTTTTATTTGTAGTCATCTTAAAACCATTTCACAGATTATAGTAATAAACCACTTCGGTAGGTGTATTCTACCAAGATATATTCTAAATATTGCACATTCAGTCCTTGCCTAACTGGCTGAAAAGCCAAGATACTTTCCTTAGATGTTCGTACGTTCATTCCATTTCAGCCACACTGGTGATCTTAGGTTTCTAGACAAAACAGTTTTGTTTGGTCCCACGTCAGGACCATTGACTTTGTACGTGCCTAGATTGCCCTTTCTTTAGATATCCACAAGGTCAGTCCCTCATTTTATTGAGTTATGCTTAAGTATCATCTCCTCAATGAGTCCTTTCCTGCCCTGTTTATGAAAAAAAGTTCTCTTCTCCTACATGGCAAATCACCAGTCCTATAGTCTCCTTAATTATTTTTTCTTAGTAATTGACAATATTTTAAAATTACAATATTTTCATCTGCTTACTTGTTTAATATATATCTCTGCAATTAAAGCATAACCCCATGCATTCAGGAACTTCATTCTGTAAACTTCTACGTCCCATGCAGAAGAGAGGATAAATAATTATTGGACGAATTGATATATTACAGAATGTACTGAGATTGGCAGAAGGCTAGTTTTGCTGTTACTATTTCAGAAAAAGTGGCGCCTCTTTATGATGAAGACATTTTCATGTAACTATAAGACATCATGAATATATATTTAGTAGAAAAATGACTTCAGGTGAAAGGATGTTATTTTAGAAATGTGTAATATCTTCTAGGATTAATTTGGGGGTTAGTTTCAGTAACTGACAAAGTTACAGATGGAACCTTTGCATAAGACAGTGAATAAAACAGAACCAACTGTAATAAGCTAGCTCATTTGCAGTTTGTTGTTTTCATAAAACATACCCATCAATCCACTGAAACCAGCTGCTCAGTTTTCAGAAGCAACGGGTGAAATTCTTTACTAAACAGGATAATAAACTCGAGACTGAAATACATGTGAGCCTCTCATTCAGAATTGCCTTACTAGGCTATTATTAAACAAGCACAGAATAAAATTATTTCTTCCATGTCACTTTTAAATTTTTCCAGGGTTCTAATAACTTTCATGGGTCAGAGAAAAAAATCTTGTTTTTTTTGAAGGTTTCATATTCCGCTTCTGATAGATGGATACTTTTGATACAATTCTAAGGGGATCTTTTTCTTTCAATCTGGAAACACAACTTTAATCACAAGAACATGTGTCAATTACTACTCACCCATTTGATTCAATTTATGTCGGACAGTAAGCTGCATGATATCTAGACCTCATATCTCCACCAGACTTAGTTTTTTCCCTGCTCCTTAAGTGCACGGCAACCACTTTTGACATTCTTTTAGTGTATACTTTGATCATATTCTAGATTACTTAGTGTGATTGTTAATTTTATGTGTTAACTTCACTAGTTTATGATGCCTGGTTGTTTGGAAAAACACTAGTCTATTTGTTGTAGTTATATGTAGTTAAATCAGTTAGCCTTAAGTAAAGCAGATTCCACACCTGTCAGTTTGTTATATTGTGATAGCTTGTGTATTGCTATGATGCTGGAAGCTATGCCACTGGAATTTCAAATACCAGCAGAGTCATCTTACAGTGGACATGTTTCAGCAGAGCTTTCAGATTAAGACAGGCTAGGAAGAAAGGTCTGATGATCTACTTCCAAAAATTAGTCAATGAAAATCTTATGAACAGCAGCAGAATATTGTTCAATAGAGTAGGAAGATGAGCCCCTTAGGTTGGAAGGCAGTGAAAACAGGACTGGGGAAGATCTGCCTCCTCAAAGTAACTGTTGTTGTTGTTAGCTGTCCTTTATTCAGCCCCTGACTCATGGGGACCCCATTCACAACAGAACAAAGTGTTGCTCGGTCCTTATACTATCCTCATGATTGGTTTTGAATCTGGCATTTGTGATCCATAGAGTTTTCAGTGGCAGTTTTTAGAAGTAGATCAACAAGTCCCTCTTCCTAGTTGATCTTACTTTGGAAGCTCTGCCAAAACCTATTTACCATCATAGGAATATACAAGCCTCCTTTGACATATGGTGGTTCCTACATATGAGGTACACTGGCCAGGAATCAAACTGGGGTCTCCCATGTGAATGGTGAGAATTCTACCACTGGCCACCAATGTTCCCTACTCAAGGTAAAGTCCATCTTAAAGCAGCTATTGGAGTAAAGTTATTGGAACCTTCATTTGCTGATGTGGTAGGACTGAAAATGAGAAGCAACAACTGCAGACCTCCATTACCAACAGCAATATGGAATGTGCAGAGTATGAACCAAGGAATACTGGAAGTGAAAAATGAAATGAAACACTTGAAGACTGATATCCTAGGCATTAGTGAGCTGAAATGAACTGGTATTGGTCACTCTGAATCTGACAAACATATGGTCTACTATGCAGGGAACAACAAATTGAAGAAGAGTGGCATTGTATTCATCAATGAAAAGAATATTTGAGAACCATCCTGAAGTACAATGTAGTCAGTAATAGCTTGATATCCACATGACTACAAGGAAGACCAGTTAATATGACTATAATTCAAATTTACCCACCAACCAAGAGCCAAAGATGAAGAAACTGAGATTTTTAAAACCTTTGGCAGTCTGAAATTGATTAAACATATAATCGAGATGTGTTGATAATTACTAATGATTAGAATGTGACAATTAGAAAAGATAAGAATCTGTATTGGAAAACACTTCCTAAGTGCAAAAATGACACCAGAAATCACATGATAGAATTCTGCAAGATCAACTGTTTATTCGTCGGAAATACTTTTTCAACAATATATTCTACAACTATACACATGATCTCACCGGTGGATTATACAGGAATCAAATTGACAACATCTATGGAAAGAGACAATGAAGCTCAATATCATCAGTCAAGATGAAGACTTCAGCTCCCTTACTTTGGATATATCATCAGGAAAGAGTGATCACTAGAAAAGGACACCAGTGAAGGGAAGGGGGGTGCTTTTATGAAGGAATGACACAATGACCAAAACTATGGCTCAAACATAGCAATGATTACGTAGATGGTACAGGACTAGGCAGCGTTTCCTTCTGTTATACACAAAGTCACTATGAGTTGGAACAGACTCAATGGCAACTAACAACAACAACAAGGCCGATTACCTTCTATGATGTGGGTGGGCCTCAACCAACCAGTTAAAGGCCTTAAGAGAAAAAGGGAGTTTCCCTGGCATGTATTCTGTCTGAGACTGTAAAAACACTTTTACAGGAGCTTCCAGACTTTTCCAGGCTCTCTTTACTCTTCATGTCACCTGACATACACATTTTGAGACACAAGCATTCAGGAGCCTACAGCCTGTCACTTGGTATAGGTACGGTTTTTGGACTTGCCAGTCCCTCACAATCATGTGAGCTAGATTTTCTAAGTAAATTAATCTCTCTCTCTCTCTCTCTCTCTCTCTCTCTCTCTCTCTCTCTATATATATATATATATATATATGGTTCTGTTTCTTTAGAGAACTCTGAGACCCTTAAAGATTTAAGATTTTCAAAATAATTTTCTATGACTAATTACTGTGCTCCAACCAGTGTTTTTCCTTTGTGTGACTTACAGAATTCCAGCCAACTTTGTAAGCGATGCTTGATCTGAGGTTTATCTCCAAGTTTCTCCCGGGTGAGTTTACTTTTCATAACCTCAGAATGTGTGAACTGAAATTACAGCGTCAGTCCCATGCCTTGCTCTTTATTTATGTGATATAATAAATGCATCTGGCAAATGTATCCAGAATCAAAAGGAGGTGATTTTTTCACTTCGTACTTGGATTAGCCACACGTTAGTTTCTTTCTCCTGCCTTAGATCAATCCTTACTATCAGAACACACCTTATTTAGTAGCAATGATGGGCCATCTAGATCTTCTTTGTTTCCTACCCTAAATCACTGTGCAGTGTCAATGGCTTTTTTTCTGTAAATTTGGGCCCATTACATTAATTTCAATAGTTAGGCAACAGATACACTGTCTAAACCCTTTTCTAGATATGGGTTTAATTTAAAAAAAAAAAAAAAAGGCTCTGCTAAAAAGGACCTGAATTCTTTTTGCAAGACTTGTTGTCTGAAAGGAAAATCGAAAGTTGAGCCTTAAACTGGTATTATTTTTAATCCATTATTTGAGTACCTACACTGTGCCAAAATGCTTTTGTTACAAATAAATCAGATAGTCTCTGACTTCAAGAGTTCAAATCTGAAAGGAAAGATAGACATAAAACAATAATTTTTTGAAAATGTACAGAAGAAGCTTAAAAAAAAACAAACCTAACTCACTGCCATCAAGTTGATTCCGACTCATAGCCACCCTATAGGACAGAGTAGAACTGCCCCATAAGGTTTCCAAGGATCGGCTGGTGGATTTGAACTGCTGACCTTTTGCTTAGAAGCCATAGCTCTAAACCACTGCACCACCATGGTTCCAGAAAACCCATGCACACATATATAAGCAGACCTTATAGGGAACGTGTCATCAAGCATGAGCTTGAATACAACACTCATAATACAACTGGATAAACAATCCGTCCAGTGTGTAATAGAATGAACAAATACATATGAAATCAAAGGAATGTTTAGGGAATGGAAAACAGTTGCATGTGATCTGGTTGGCCAGTGGTGTATACTCAGACTTTCTGGGTGGTAAATGAGCCTGTATATCAGTCTAAATCCACACTCATGGGCCAGGGATCTTTTACAGATTAGAGCAATGAGTCTCAAACTTCAGTGTCTATGATAATCAGGGTAGCTCATTAAATGATGATTTCAGAGATCCATCTACAGAGTTTCTGATTTAATGTATTGAGAGTAGACTAAGAAATATGCATCTTTAATAAGCATCTAAGAAGATTTTGATTCAGATCAATATCACTCAATAACAATTGTCATGTTTAATCTATTGTTTTATTTTCCTAGTGCTGCTGTAACAGAAATACCATAAATGGGTGACTTTAAGAACAAAAATTTATTTTCTCAGAATTCTGGGGCTAACGGTGCAAATCAACGTCTCCACCACATCGATTCTTTCCTTCTAGGTAATTCTGAGTATTCTTTGGCACCTTGGCTGATAGACGAACCCACATGGCTTCTGTCTCACCCCTGCGTGTGTGTCTGTGTTTCATCTGCTCTTTTTATAACTCAGAATTGATTAGATTTAGAACCCACCCTACTTGAGTATGATCTCATTAACATAACAAAAAAACATATTTCCAAATAGGATTATATTCATAGGGACAGAGCTGGGATTCCAACACATATTTTGAGGGGTACAATTTAATCCATAGCATGTATATATCCTGATGGTGACTTTTTTTGTTCACCCGCATACATCTCAAATGTGGCAAATATTTATATACTTCAGGTTTCCTAGAGCTTTACGTTATGCTGTCACTTCATAAAATGCTTCCATTAGTTTGGATTTTGAACATATTTTGGTTTCTTGTATACATGATGTTCTGAGATTATTTCCAGAAGATTTGGTTATATAGAATGTTGTCTTTGAACTGCAACTTCAAATTAGCCATTACTGACAAGCATAGAGAGTTCAACACACAAAAAAAAACCTCAATGGTATCTATGTTAGAACCATTAGGTATTTATCGACTTCTCCACAGAGAGCAAACGAGTTTCTTTATTCCAGAACACATTAAGGCAAAGGTTTTCATGCCTTAAAATGTATAAAAATAATGTAGGGATCTCCTTATAATAGAGATTCCTGGTCCCCTCCAGAGATTGTGACTTATTTAGTGGGGAGGGTGTTTCTAATAATTCTGATCCCACTTTGAGACACATTGCCCCTTAGAGATGAGGCTTAATGATTAGAACCTAAATTAGAGTATCTATTTATATTTAGTATTGGATTTTTCTTTTGATCACCTCTGTATCAGTTTAATCGGTCTCACTAAATTCTGGATCAGTGGTTTCCAAAGTGGGGTGCATGCAATCGAGAGGCAGAGATAATAGATTGGAATGTAGGAAAAACATTAGAATTCAATTTATTTTAAAAATTTTATTCTTTTTCATTTTTACTTTTTGAGTATGTTTAATAATGTACAAAATATATGTAAGTAAAGTAAGAAGCTATGAAATTTGTAAAAATAAATGTAATATATATATAGCCTCATTGCTATAGAGTCTATTCTGACTCATAGTGACTCTAAAGGACAGAGTAGAACTGCCCCATAGGGTTTCCAAGGCTGTAATTTAACGGAAACAGACTGCCATGTCTTTCTCTGGCAGACCAGTTGATGAACTCCAACCACTGGCCTTTCAGTTAGCAACCGAGCACATATATATGTGTGTGTTTGTGTGAGTGTGTATAATATAGCTGTGTGTATGTGTTATGTATATACGTCCCTGGGTGATGCAAATGGCTAAGCACTCAACTACTAGCTGAAAGGTTGACAGTTCGAACGCACCCAGAGGTGTCTTGGAAGACAGGCCTAGCAATCCGCTTACAATCTGTTACAGCCTTGAAAACCCTATGGAGCAGTCCTATTCCGTACACAAGGGGTCACCATGAGTCATAATTGACTCTATGGCAACTAACAATAACAACAACAAATGATTACCAAGGTATTTTTACTGATGATGAGAATAATTTTGAAAATTTGGAAATCATTGTTATAGATTATACCAGTTTCCATTATAGTTCCATAATGAACAACACTCAAATATCAGTTTCACACCACAGAATGCTATTTCTACAACACTTTTTGGGTCCAGAGAACTCTCTAAGGCACCCATTATCCATGCAGCAACTCAGAAAGGAGGGTCTAGCATTCTATAACTGCTCCATCTTAAATACATGGACTCCTAGGCCTGGGTAGCCAGGGAAGAAAGTGGAGAATTGTGCATAAACTCTTAAAGGTACAAATTTTACTGGTGAAGTAAAGCTCAATGTTTTAGAGCGGTGGGGAAGTTCAAACCTCCCAGGTACAAGAAATGTTAGTCAGCAAATCTAATGTCTACCACATACTTTAAATACAAATACTATCTGTAAAACAATTTATTAAGTTCTAAATATATTTTAAATTTGTATACACACATATGCTCACACTCACATACATACACAAACATATTAGTGCTGATATTATAGGACTACATATATATGCATATACATATATAATTAAAAGTTATTGTGTCCACATTTTAATTAATTTAGCACATAACAAAGTAAATTAAATTTCTACCAGCTTACATTTCTATTTCATTTGAGAATCATTCTTTGATATAATACTAAATTTAATAGCTATTCTTTAATTGCAAAGAGATTGAAGAATATTCCTCTCACTATTATACTATTAGGAAGAAATAGATTGTAAAAACAGTTGAAACACATTCATCTTCAACATCATGATCATATTATACATTTAAGTTAGAAGAGAGGAAATACGGTTATAAGAAAACTTGGAATTTTGGCATTCCTGTTCCACAGAAGCAACTGAGGTATTTAAATTATTTGAAAAAAAAAAAAATATATAGACAATTCACTGGTTTCCATGCCAAATTCCAACAGTTTGAAGGGACTTGGCTTTTCACAGCCAAGTTTTCAGCATGAGGAAATTATAAACGGAAACATATAGTGTCCTGTGATCCTGGCAGTGGCAACTTTTGCTACAAAACTGGGTGGGAGATTGAGCTCATTCTTTGGTTTTCTGCTTTTTGCGGCAGAATTTAAATTTGTTATATTTTAGCCAACAGTTAAAAAAAATATATTGCATGGCCTCTGTGAAAAGAGCAACGTTTCATAACTACATAATAGCTTCATCAACAAATAAGAGTCTGCTTCCTGCAACGAAGCCACAAATATGTTGAAAGCCCCCAGCTTTCTGCAGGCTGTACAAAGATCTCTGTTCGAGTCACTTTTGGACCATTTTCCTTCTTTGTGGTGGCAGTGGTTGTCTGGCTGCGTGGGCGTACATTTAAAACACATCTTACAGATTTTTTAATAATGCATTCTTTGGGAGAAAGGGAGCCCAATTTTTTCCTGCGCTATAAGCACTTAAAGCACTTCTGTGATGACTTACTGGTTTTCTTTAGCAATTCGAGATTGACTAAATAAGAGACTGAAAAGGATTTGCAAGGGGAAGTAGAAAAAAAATAACCTGAAATATTTTTGTTATCAAACTTGTTCTATATTCATTTATTGTCAGTGCCACAAAATCCATGATGTCCCAGCTAAGATCTCAACTGTAATTATTCACAATGAGTTAAAAGAAACCAAACTCGCTTATCTTGAAGGCTTTTCATCTAGAGATGCTAGGTTCAAAATGTTTATTTATTCTCAGTTTCTATTTGATATTCTTAATGATAATGGGTTTCCAGCTCAAAGTTATTATCATCTTAAAAAGAAGAAGGATTCTTCTAGATCAGACTTTCTGGACTGAAAGTATCTTGAACTTGAGTATATTCATGACGTACTGATTACATGATTAGCTAATAACTCAGGCAAATTTTCTTGGGAGGGTTTCTCTCTGATCTGTGTCTTTCACTTATAGCAAAGTAGTAATGTAGGACCGTAATGGAGAAAACAAGCCCGGTCTATTTCCATTCTTTTTTATTTTAAGAGGAGGTTTCACATTCTCTAATAAAATTATATAGAAGATAATAAACTATCATTAGTTTCCTACAGTTAACTTACTGTATTTTTAAGATGGATATTTAAAGAAATAAAGGATTTCTTTTGAATCTCCTTAAATGTACCATGAAGTTAGGATCTATTTTCTCATCTAGTAAATAGGAAATTCATCTTTTTGTCTCTAGGCGGAATTGTAATTTAACCATCATGTACAAATAGATTAATTTCTAAATATTGAGATTTAGGATTATGCATCAAGGGTAAAATCTGAGAAGAATCTTGCTCTTAACAAGTATAAGTGTTGATTCATAAATAACAGAAGAAATTAGATCAGGGTTAGAAATTTCTTTGATTCTGGAAGTCCTCTGAATGCAAGTTTTTCCATAATCCTTAGCAGCACTATGGAAAAAAATTTTTCCTAAATTCCTTCCTGAGGAGAATCTTTGGTAATGCTGCTGCACATAGCTGACAGAATTTACTCATCCTTACTCCATGCTCACTGGTCTAATCAATAAACTTTCTAGTTGGCATAAAATAGATTCTGACTCATGGCAATCCCATATGTGTCAGAGTAGAACTGTGCTCCATAGGGTTTTCAATGGCTGTTTTTTGGAAGTATATCACCAGGTCTTCTGAGGTGCCTCTGGGTGGACTCGAACCTCCAACCTTTCAGTTAGTAGCCAGCTTAGTAACCGTTTGCACAACCCAGGTACTCCCCTAACCAATAACAGCCCACAATTATTGAGTGTTTACTATGTGTCAAGCATTGTACGTACCTTCTCTCATTTAATGTTCACATCACATCAACCATGCAAAATATGTGTCATAAAACTAATTTCACAGTGATGAAAAAAATGTTTAGAGGCATTAAAATATCCAAGGTCACACAGTTGTTATGTGGCCTAGTGGGAATTCAAATCCCAGACCTATTTGTCTGCAAAGCCCTCGATGCTCTACTGCCAGTAGTCCCTGGGAGCCGCAAATGGTTAAGCACTCAACTACTAACTGAAAGGTTGGCAGTTCGAACCCACCCAGAGACACCTCAGAAGTAAGGCCTGGTGATCTGCTTCCAGAAGGTCACAGCCTTGAAAACCCTATGGAGCAGTTCTACTCTGCACACATGGGGTTGCCATGAGTCGGAATCGACTCGCCGGCAACTAACAACAACAACAAAGCTATAAGTTAACGCAAGTTTAAATAGTAAATGCCTGTCAGCTGCTGAAATAAAGCATCTGAAATTTAATTGTGAAAAACTTCAGCATTTTAACTAAAACAAAACAAAAAAAGAGTGACAGAAAATAATTATCCGTTGCTGGGGACATTATAATCCCTCCCCTCAGGAGGCATACTTTAACTAGGAAGTATAGCTTATGCTTGGATTAAATCTGCTTAAACTATTCATTTTTACTTATAAATACATTTTAGAGCTCATGATTTGAAGCCAGTTAGTACAGGCACAGACTGAACAAGTAGTATTTTCAAGATTATGCCTTGCTATTGTAAGCTAGACTCTAAGCAGCAGTAAAGCAATAAAAAAATTTAGAAAAAACAAAATCCCTCAACGCTGCCTGACTTAATAACCCAAGGTTATTGAGAATCTGCCCTCTCAATTTCTAAGGAGCCACTATCATAAATTAAAAGTCGGAATACTCTCACAATAGAGTGGATGGGTAATAGCCATATTCTGCCACAGGGCAATATTATTCTCAAACTTTTATGCTTCAAAAATTTTTGTTTTTGCTTAATGAATTTTGCTAATTGACTAGTAAACGAAAGTGCGAAAATAGGTTCAAATAATATTATACTGTTGAACACTGAGCAAAAATACAAAATATTTCACACTGGCTGCCAACTTTTTCTTTGTTTTACAAGTGCAATCCAACTCCCTGCTAAAGTATTCTGGCTTTTCTTTGAAAGCTACTTATTTGCTTCTTGACTAAGATCATGTGCTTTCAATTTCTTTTGCATTTTACCACCTATTTTCTACAGCATTCTTTTATGGATGAACGGCTGCCTGGCAAAATAGAAACTGAACCACAGTATGTAATTAAGTTCTTTGCACATGGAAGTTAGTCATCCACACAGTTAAGCCACTGGCTTCAAGATCCAGCACTGAAGGAATGAACAGTATAACCAAAAAGCATTCATTCCAATGAGATTTTCCTAAATCACGGGATTGAAGAGCTCTGCCAGCTTTTCTGCTGTCACAACAAGAATTCAAAATAAATTCTTCTTCCAAAACTAAAAATAATTCATGGAAGACAGTATCTTGTTTCTTCACTATTCATTTTCTACAAAATTTTCACCGTTTCTGAACTCCAGACAGATAATTCAGACTATTAGCAGCAACATATAATAATTTAGAGATGTTTTATGCTCAAAGTCTAGACAAAAGTGTCCCAAAATATAAAATGTACTTTTTTTTACACAAAATAATATGATACTTAATGTGATAATTACTTTGATAAAATATAATATGTAATAGTTAAAATACAATGTATTTTAATGTTTTTATGTCCTGAGGTATGCTTTTTTAGTTTTAAGTAAGAACGGTATGCTTTAGAACTGTTTTAACTTCTGTTATGCAAAATTCAATTTTAGGTTGATGGTTGGTACAGCAGGTACATATCTAAGTCCCAAATAGCACAGGTTCATTTCACTAATCATCATGAAACTACTTAAAGCATAATTTTCTCTTAGAGTACGTAAAGTGTCTGCTTGAAAGGAAAATTATTTTTTGTTTCTTTCTAAATAATTTATCTCTAAAAACATTTAGAGAATTTTCAAAGTGAGATTTGAGAGTAAAAACATTGACAAGAAAACCATCCAAGGTCAATTTATCAATTAACCAAAAATCTTCAAACTACCACTTGCCCTCTAACAACATTATTAATTAAAATCATATTAACAGGTTCCAGCTGAAATGTTTATCAGTTAAGACAAAAAGCATAACATTGGAAAATGTAGACTTCTACATTTAAATAGATGTCATAAAGTTGTGATAACATTCAATAGTTTTGTGACTTCAGTAATTGTTATAAAGTATAAAAACTTGTGTAAAGAGGGTTTATTGTTTATGAGTTACCTGGAACATTCTTTGACATTTTCTCCATCGAATTTTCAGTATGATAAATAGCGTATGTAGATTTGACTACAATCACATGTGCAAAAATATAAATAGCTATAGAACTCCAAAAATATGTTGCAGTTCATATTTCTGATACTCTTTTTCACTAGGCATTTGTTTTTCCTTTGTTAAAGGGTCATGCATATTTTCTGGTTGAGAGTAATTGAATATGGATACTTATCTTACTTCTATAGCCACTAAAGAGCCCTGGTGGCCCCGTGGTTAAGAGCTTGGCTACTAACCAAAAGGTATGCAGTTTGAATCCACCAGTAGCTTCTCGGAAACCTCACGGGGCAGTTCTACTTTATCCTATAGGGTTGCTATGAGTCAGAATAGACTGTACGACAACGGGTTTGGTTTTTTTTTGGTTGGTATAGCCACTATAGTATTTCATAAAATATAAATTTGGGGTAAAGGAAGGGCAGCCATTACATTGCTAGTAGAATAATGGAAGAAATATGGGTATATTGTGAGTAGGCATGGTTTGGTTTTGGAAAATTTTATTGTTTTCAAATTGCCTACCCACCTCCCACTGGAATGCACTTCCTAGATTCTCCTATAGGACATAAAAGCATGTTTCCTCTTCTTCGAATGTTACTATTTCCTCACAGCGTTTTGCTATAACTATTTCCCCCAAGGAATTTATCTTTTAATACATTGGTGAATATGTGTAGATTAATAAATTGCATCCACAGGGAAGACAGGGAAAGCCCTTTGCCTTATACCAGAGAGACTTCTCAAAGATGTCAATTTTCAGGCTCTAAGGATACTTGTTGGGGAGCACTTTGAGACAGATTTTCCTTTTTCACATATAAGGTAGGTAGGTTGGCAGCCACATGACCTGTAGCAAGGACAGGCGGTATCTGGACTCAGGGTTGATATCACTAAGACCGTCATCTGGTATAATTTTAAACAAGGCTACAGTAATCTAAGTCACTAAAGAATATAGTGGGAGATAAAATTAACTATCCTATGATCAAGTTAGAGACTGATGCAGGTGAGTTGTGAGAACTGGGATTAAAAAATAAAATTGGAGGAAAAAACCTGGCAACTGGAACTTAGCGGTTTTATAGCAAAGAGTTTTTCGAAAGATTAACCATTAGGGGAATGGAGTGAGACAGTAGCAGGGATGACCATGAAAAAAGATCGTCAGGATGTCTCAGCATGCATGCTAAAGCTCAGTCAAGAAGTCGAAGTCAGGAACACCATCAGGGGCGTGGTTGTTCTGACCACCTTACAGTCTGGCCATTCAGATCTTCCTTGGTCTCCAGTGGAAACAGCATCAAGAAATGTGCAGGGCCTCTCCCATTAACTATTTTAAGTGGGGTAATTCTCCTTCAATTTATTTCATGCATCTACTCCCAAATTATTTACTGTATGTGCACTTGCTATATTTCATATGTTATAAAATATGAATCTTGATATCTAAGAAGATACAATATTCTACCTGAAGAGAAAAATAAGTACCTGAACAGTTCAACACACAGGTCTTGAAGAGAACATGGAAGGTACATGTAACCCAGAACAAGGGGTTCAGGGAAAGTTTTCAGGGAGCAGTGGCTCTTTAGAGGCAATGAAAGGCAAAGATGAAGGATAAGAATGCTCCAGGCTGTACTACTCAAGCTATTTCAGAGCATAGAAAAGGGAGCAACACTTCCAAATTCATTCTATGAAGCCAGCATAATGCTGATACCAAAACCAGGCAAAGACATCACAAAAAAAGAAAATTACAGACCAATATCTCTCATGAATATAGATGCAAAAATTCTGAACAAAATTCTAGCCAATAGAATTCAGCATCATATCAAAAAAATAATACACCACCACCAAGTAGGATTCATACCAGGTATGCAAGGGTGGTTCAACATTAGAAAATCAATCAACGTAATCCACCACATAAATAAAAGGAAAGAAAAGAATCACATGATCATCTCAATTGATGCGAAAAAGCATTTGACAAAGTCCAACACCCATTCTTGATAAAAACTCTCAATAAGATAGGTGTAGAAGGGAAATTTCTCAACATAATAAAGGGTATCTATGCAAAACCAATGGCCAACATCATTCTTAATGGAGAGAGGCTGAAAACATTCCCCTTGAAAACAGGAACAAGACAAGGATGCCCTTTATCACCACTCCTATTTAACATTGTGCTGGAAGTTCTAGCTAGAGCAATAAGGCAAGAAAAAGAAATAAAGGGCATCCAAATTGGTAATGAAGAGGATAAACTGTCCCTATTTGCAGATGATATGATTCTATACATAGAAAATGCTAAAGACTCCACGAGAAATCTACTGGAACTAATAGAAAGATTCAGCAGAGTAGCAGGATACAAGATAAACATTCAAAAATCAGTTGGATTCCTATACATTAATAAAGAGAATGATGAAAAAGAGTTAGAATTATGTTCTACAATTTTCTCCAGCTCTGTCCGGGACCCTCTGTTGTGATCCCGGTCAGAGCAGGTAGTGGTGGTAGCCAGGCACCATCTAGTTATACTGGACTCAGTCTGGTGGAGGCCATGGTAGTTGTGGTCCATTAGTCCTTTGGACTAATCTTTTCCCTGTATCTTGTTTTCTTCATTCTCCCTTGCTACTGAAGGGGTGAGACCATTGGCGTATCTTAGATGGCTGCTCACAGACTTTTAAGACCCCAGACGCTACACACCAAGGTAGAATGTACAGCATTTTCTTTATTAACTGTGTTATGCCCGTTGAGCTGGATGTTCCCCGAGACCATGGTCCCCACAGCCCTCCACCCAGAAATTCAGTCCCTCAGGGAGTTTGGTAGTGTTTATGGAGCTTGCATAAACTTTACTTGTACAAGTTGTGCTGGCTTCCCCAGTACTGTGTACTGTCTTACCCTTCACCAAAGTTACCACTTATCTATTGTCTATTTAGTATCCCGCCCCCCCCCCGCAACCTTCCTATCCCTCATAACCAACAAAGACTGTCTCTTTTTGTGAGTAAACTTTTTCTTGAGTTTTTACAGTAGAATCTCATGCGATATTTGTCCTTTTGTGATTGACTTATTTCACCCAGCATAAAGTCCTCCAGTTTCATCCATGTTATGAGATGCTTCACAGATTCATCATTGTTCTTTATCATTGCATAATACTTCATTGTGTGTATGTACCATAGTTTGTTTATGCATTCATCTGTTGATGGCCATCTAGGTTGTTTCCATCTTTTACTGAACAATGCTGCAATGAACACGGTTGTGTGTATGTCTATGCATGTGATGGCTCTTATTTCTCTGGGATATATTCCTAGGAATGGGATTGCTGGATCGTACGGCATTTCTATTTCTAGCTTTCTAAGGAAGTGTCATATCATCTTCCAAAATGGTTGTATCATTTTGCATTCCCACCAGCAGTACATAAGAGTTCCGATCTCCCCACAGCCTCTCCAACATTTGTTATTTCCAGTTTATTTCGATTCGTGCCAGTAATGCTGGGGTGACATGGTATCTCACTGTGGTTTTAATTTACATTTCTCTAATGGCTAGTGATCATGAGCATTTCCTCATGAGTCTGTTGGCCGCTTGAATGTCTTCTTTGGTGAAGTGTCTGTTCATTTCCTTTCCTCATTTTTGAATTGGATTGTTTGTCTTTTTGTTGTAGAGGTGTTGGATTTTCTTGTAGATTTTTTTTTTTTAATTGTACTTCAGGTGAAGGTTTACAGAACAAATACTTTCTCATTAAACAGTAGTACAGATATTGTTTTAAGACTTCAGTTAACAACCTCAAGACATGTCAACCCTCTCCCTTCTCGACATTTTTTTGTTTTTGGTGAAAATATACATAGCCAAAGATACACCATTTCAAAAATTTCTACATGCACAGTTCGGTGACATCGACTACACTCTTCCAGTTGTGCTGCTATTCTCACTTTAGATGAAGGTTTACAGAACAAAATAGTTTCTCATTAAACAGTACACATGCTGTCCTATGACAATGGTTAACAACCCCACTACATGTCAACACCGTCCTTACTCAACCTCGGGTTCCCTATCACCAGCTTTCCTGTCCCCTTCAGCCTTTTAGTCCTTGTCCCTGGACTGCTGTACCTCATTAGTCCCATTTAGTTTTATGGAGCTGTCCAAACCCCAGCTGAATGGTGAAACTACCTAGGAAGTGACTTCACTACGGAGCTAAAAGGGTGCCTGGGGGCCATACTCTCGGGGTTTCTCCAGTCTTCTTTAGGCCAGTAAATCTGGTCTTTTGTGTGTGCGTTAGAATTTTCTTCTACATCCTTCTCCAGTTCTGTCCAGAACCCTCCACTGTGATCCCGGTCAGAGCAGTCAGTGGTGGTAGCCGGGCACCATCTAGCTGTACTGGACTCGGTCTGGTGGAGGCCTTGGTAGCTGTGGTCAATTAGTCCTTTGAACTAATCTTTTCCTTGTATCCTATTTTCTTCATTCTTCCTTGCTCCCAAAGGGATGAGACCAGTGGAGTATCTTAGATGGCTGCTCACAGGCTTTTAAGATCTCAGACGCTACTCACCAAGGTAGAATGTAGAACATTGTCTTTATAAACTGTGTTATGCCAATTGAGCTAGATGTTCCCCGAGACCATGGTCCCCACAGCCCTCCGCCCAGCAATTCAGTCCTTCAGGGAGTTTGGATGTGTCTATGGAGCTTCCATGACCTTTCCTTCTACAAGTTGTGCTGGTTTCCCCTGTATTGTGTACTATCTCATCCTTCACCAAAGATACCACTTATCTATCGTGTATTTAGTATTCCCCACCCACGCACCCACCCCTCCCATCCCTGGTAACCAACAGAGATTGTTACATGTTGTGTGTGAACTTTTTCATGGGTTTTTACAATAAAGGTCTCATACACTATTTGTCCTTTTGTGATTGACTTATTTCACTCAGAATAATGTCCTCCAGTTTCATCCGTGTTATACGATGCTTCACAGATTCGTCATTGTTCTTTCTCGTTGCATAGTACTCCATAGTACTCCATTGTGCACATGTACCATAGTTTGTTTATCCATTCATCTATTGATGGGCATCTAGGTTGTTTCCATCTTTTTGCTATTGTGAACAATGCTGCCATGAACATAGGTGTGCATATGTCTATTAGAGTGACGACTCTTACTTCTCTAGGATATATTCCTAGGAGTGGGATTGCTGGATCGAATGGTATTTCTATTTCTATCTTTCTAAGGAAGCGCCATATCATTTCCCAAAATGGTTGTATCATTTTGCATTCCCACCAGCAGTACATTAGAGTTCCGATCTCCCCGCAGCCTCTCCAACATGTCTTATTTCCAGTGTTTTTGATTCATGCCAGTAATGCCGGGGTGAGATGGTATCTTATTGTGGTTTTAATTGCATTTCTCTAATGGCTACTGATTGTGAGCATTTCCTCATGTGTCTGTTGGCCGCTCGATTGTCTTCTTTGGTGAAATGTCTGTTCATTTGCTTTGTCCATTTTTTAATAGGATTGTTTGTCTTTTTGTTGTAGAGTTGTTGGTTTTTCTTGTAGATTATGGAGATTACACCTTTGTCTGACTTGTACTGTCCAAAAACTTTTTCCCAGTCTGTAGGTTCTCTTTTTACTCTTTTGGTGAAGTCTTTTGAAGAGCATAAGTGTTTGATTTTTAGAAGATCCCAGTTATCTAGCTTATCTCTGGAGTTAGTGTGTTGTTGTTATGGTTTGTATCCTGTTAATGCCGTGTATTAAGGCCTGAAGTGTTGGTCCTATTTTTTCTTCTATGAACTTTATAGTTTTTGGCTTTATATTTAGGTCTTTGATACATTTTGAATTAGTTTTTGTATGTGGTGTGAAGTATGGGTCCTGTTTCATTTTTATGCAGATGGACATCCAGTTTTGCCAGCACCATTTGTTAAAAAGACTGTCTTTTCCCCATTTGATGGACTTTGGGCCCTTGTCAAAGATCAGGTGACCATAGGTGGGTGGATTTACAGCTGGGTTCTCATTTCTGTTCCCTTGGTCAATGTATCTGTCATTGTACCAGTAGTAGGCTGTTTTGAGTACCGTAGCTGTATAGTAGGTTCTGATGTCAGGTAGTGCGATTCCTACTACTTTATTCTTCTTCAATAGTGCTTTACTTGTTTGGGGCTTCTTCCCTTTCCATATAAAGTTAATGATTTGTTTTTCCATCTCTTTAAAGAATGTTGTTGGTATTTGGATCGGGATAGCATTGTATTTGTAAATTGCTTTGGGTAGAATTATCATTTTCACAATGTTGAGTCTACCTATCCATGAGCATGGTATGTTTTTCCATTTATGTAGATCCTTTTCGGTTTCTTGCAGTAACGTTTTGTAGTTTTCTTTGATAGGTCTTTTACCTCCCTGGTTAGATTTATTCTGAACTATTTAATTTTTTTAGGGTCTATTATAAATGGTATTATTTTCCTGTTTCCTTTTCATCGTTCTCTTTATTAATGTATATGAATCCAACTGATTTTTGCATGTTTATCTTGTATCCTGCTACTCTGCTGAATCTTTCTATTAGTTCCAGTAGTTTTCTTGTGTAGTCATTTGTGTTTTCTACGTATAGTATCATATAATCCACAAACAGGGACAATTTAACTTCTTCATTACCAATTTGGATGCCCTTTATTTCTTTTTCTTGCCTTATTGCTGTGGCTAAAACTTTTGGACAATGTTAAATAGAAGTGGTGATAAAGGGCATCCTTGTCTTTTTCCTATTCTCAGGGGCAATGTTTTCAGCCTCTCTCCATTAAGAAAGACTTTGGCTGTTGCTTTTGCATAGATGTCCTTTATTATGTTAAGAAATTTCCCTTCTATACCTATTTTGTTGAGAGTTTTTATCAGGAATGGGTGTTGGATTTTGTCGAAAGCCTTTTCTGCATCAATTGAGATGATCATGTGACTCTTTTCATTGATTGATTTTCTAATGTTGAACCTTTCTTGCATACCTGGTATGAATCCTACTTGGTCATGGTTTATTATTATTATTATTATTTTTGTTATGATGTTGAATTCTATTGGCTAGAATTTTGTTGAGATTTTTTGCATCTATATTCATGAGAGATATTGGTCTGTTATTTTCTTTTTTGTGGTGTCTTTGCTTGGTTTTGGTATCAGCGTTATGCTGGCTTCATAGAGTTAATTCAGAAGTGTTGCTTCCTTTTCTGTGCTGTGAAATAGATTGAGTAGTACTGGTACAAGCTCTTCTGTGAATGTTTTGTAGAATTCTCCAGTGAAGCCATCTGGGCCAGAGCTTTTTTTGTTGGTAGTTTTTTTTATTATTGTTTCAATCTCTTCTCTTGTTATGGGTCTGTTCAGATTTTCAACATCTCTTTGTGATACCTTGGGTAGGTAGTGTGTTTCTAAGTTTTCAAATTTGTTGGAGTATAGTTTTTCATAATAGTCTGTTATGATCCTATTTATTTCAGTTGGGTCTGTTGTAATGTTCCCCATTTCATTTCTTATTTGGGTTATTTGTGTCCTCTCCTGGTTTTCTTTCGTCAGTCTGGCCAGTGGTTTGTTTATTTTGCTGATTTGTTGATTCTTTCCACAGTTTTACTATCCTCTATTTCATTTATTTCTGCCCTGCTCTTTATTATTTCCTTTCTTCTCATGGCTGTAGGTTTTTTTTTTTTTTTTTTGCTGTTCTGTTTCTATTTGTCTGAGTTCTGTAGTTAATGTTTCGATTCTGTCCATTTCTTCTTTTTTGATTTGTGCATCTATTGCTATAAATTGTCCTCTGAGGACTGCCTTTGCTGTGTCCCAAAGGTTTTGGTATGATGTATTTTCATTCTTGTTTGATTCTAGGAATTTTTTGGTTCCATCTCTAATTTCTTCTATTACTCAGTAATTTGTAAGCAGGGTGTTATTCAGTTTCCGTATAATTGATTTTTTTCTTGCTGTTTCTGTTGTTAATTTCTACCTGATGGCTTTGTGATCAGAGAAGATATTTTGTATTATCTCAATGTTTTGGGTCTTGTTGAGGATTGCTCTGTGGCCTAAGATATGATCTATTCTGGAGAATGTTTCATATACATTGGAAAAGAATGTATACTTTGCAGCTGCAGGGTGGAGTGTTCTATATATGTCTATGAGGTCAAGCTGGTTGATTGTGCCCTTTAGGTCTTCTGTATCTTTGCTAAGTTTCTTTTTAGTTGTTCTGTCCTTTACTGAGAGTGGTGTGTTGAAGTCTCCTGCTATTATTTTGGAACTGTCAATTTCTCTTTTCAGTGCTTTTAGAATTTGGTTTATGCATTTTAGAGTGCTGTCATTGGGTGCATAGATGTTTATTATTGTTATGTCTTCTTGATGGATCTTCCGCTTAATCGTTATAGAGTTTTCTTCCTTGTCTTTTATGGTAGATTTTCTTTGAAAGTCTATTTTATCTGATATTAGTATTGCAATTCCTACTCTTTTTTGGTAGTTGTTTGCTTGATATGTTTTTTCCATCCTTTGATTTTTAATAAATTTACGTCTTTGTTTCTAAGGTGTGTCTCTTGCAGACGGCATATTGATGGATCTTATCTTTTTATCCATTCTGTCACTCTCTCTTTATGGGTGCATTTAGGCCATTTACAGTCAGTGTAATTATTGACAGGTGTGAGTTTATTGCTGTCATTTTGTAGTGCTTTTTTGGTGGTGCTGATGTTTTGTTTGTTCCTCTTACTCTCTTGGGCTGAATTCCTTTTGTTTATGGATTTTTTTTCATTTCTTTCATTTTTGTAGGTTTTGTTTTTACTGAGACTTTATGTTTTTCCTCTTTATTCTGATGAGTAGATTTGTTGACTTTCTTTGTGGTTACCTTGAAATTTACCCTTATCTTCCTAAGTTCAAAGCAGTCTATTATTACTTGATATCACCCTGCCTTCCTCTCCATTAGATAGTTCTATACCGACACCTTTATTCCCTCTTCTATTGTTCTGAAGTTGTTGTCATTTACAGATTAACTTCTCTGATTACCTGTTGTATTTCTTTTGGTTTTGGATAGTCCTTGAGCATTCATTTCCTAGATTAGTATCTGGCTGGTACGATCCTGTGTCCTAGATTCATCCCATGAGCTGATGTTGTTTGTTCTCAGATCGAAGGACTCCCTTTAATAATTCTTGTGAGTTTAGTTTGGATTTTATATATTCCTTTAATTTCTGTTTATCTGGAAATGAACTAATTTCACTAACATATTTGAATGAAAGTTTTGCAGGATGTATTATTCTTGGCTGGGACCCTTTTTTTTTTTTTTTTTTTTTTTGAAGATTTTATATATGTCATCCCATTGCCTTCTTGCCTGCATGGTTTCTGCTGAATAATCTGAGCTTAGTCTTATTGTTTCTCCTCTGTATGTGACTTTTTGTTTTTCTCAAGCTGCTCTCAGGATTCTTTGTTTGTCTTTGGTTTTGGCGAGTGTGATTATGATATGCCTTGTTGATTTTGTTTTGGGGTCTATCCTATATGGGGTTCGTTGAGCTTCTTGGATGGCCAGCTTTTCATCTTTCATGATATTGGGGAAGTTTTCTTTTGGCAGTTCTTCAATGATTCTGTCTGTGTTTTCTATTTTCTACCCCTGTCCTGGAACTCCAATCACTTGTAAATTTTTGCTTTTGATTGTATCCCACATAATTCTCAAGGTCTCTTCATTTTTCTTCATTCTTTTTTCTGATTTTTCCTCAGAGTTGTATCCAAGTGTTTGTCTTCAATTTCGCTTATCCTGTCTTCCACCGTGTCAAACCTGCTCCTCAGACCTTCTATGACACTGTCCATTTCTGAAATTTTGTTGTTTATCTTTTGGATTTCTAATCATTGTTTTTGTATGATTTCTAGTTGTGAATTTATTTTGGCATTTTGTTCCTGCTTTATTTTCTTGAATTCTTCCACTTTTTTTCTGTATTTTCCATGAATTTGTCTATTTTTTCCTCATTGTTGTCTGCTTGTTGCTTCAACTCTTGGATAGCTCTGAATATTAGAGATTTGACTTCCCTGTCAGGTAGTTCTAGTGCCTTTTCTTCTACTGAAATGTCATCTTGTGTTTTATTTTGGATGCCTACTGGAACCATCCTGTCCTGTTTTTGTAAATGTTTTGATATTGTCTGCTGTCTTCAGGGCATTCGGTAGTTATTTTCTTCATTTATCGATTCTGGATTTGTTTGTTTCATCCTGATTTTTTGTTTTATTTGACTATTTCTGAGCAGACTGGCTGTGCCTTCTTTTTTGTTTGCTCATCTGTGGACACAATACTTTTCACCTCATTTTCCAGTTGGCAGGGCTGGTCACTCATATATGGTACAGCAGGGCAGGTCTACCTGAAGAGGAGTTGTTTGGATGAGTTGTCTGTGGCACTTACGACAGTCAGCAGGGTGGGCTGGGAATCAGTGAGGGGCAGGTTCTGGTAGGCCATGCCTGTGCTGCTTGGGAGTGTGATGTTCAGTGCACAGTGCAGGTAGGCAAGATGGAGCGTGAGATTGTGATGTTTGGAGCTAAGATTGGTATGGGAAAGAGTAAAGAGAGGAGAGAGGAACAGGAGACAAAAACATACAAACAAAAGAGTGCTAAGGGAGCTTGCTGTTGGAGTGGAGAAATGAGAGACTGAGAAATGGAGAAAAACAAAAAGGAGAAAAGAAAAGAAAAGAAAAAAATGAATAAATAAATATTAGAAAGAAAAAATAAAAGCAAATCCCCCAGGGATCCCACCTGTGCAACTGTGAAATCTGGGGAAGTCACGCCCAAGCCATGAAGTACAGCCTGGCTAGAAGGGGTATAGGTGTCACTCAGTGCAGTTATTCAGGAGACAGGAAGAGAAGGTAAGTATAGAGAAACTGAGTAATGAATAAAGACAAAAGGGAAAAATAGAGAAAAGAAAACAAAGCAAACATATAAAAAAAAAGAACAAGAGAAACAAAAGAAAAAAGAAATACCCTCAGGGATCCCTCTGCATGTCTGTGCAAACTGAGGGGTTAGGTCCCAAGCCACACAGTACTGCCTGGCTAGAACGGGCTCCCAATTTGAGAAAAGAAAAAGAAAACAAACAAACAATTCAAAACAAAACAAAAAAGCCACAGAATCCCACCAGTGTGGCAGTACAGGCCAGGAAGCAGTTTCACATTCGAACAATGTTTCACAGCCTTTGGGGAAGAAGCAAAGATGGTGCATGGAGCCAGGTATTTGAGAGAAAGGATTGGGAGGTGGTGAGAGGTATGGAAGAAATCAAAAGAAGCAGAAAAAAGCAACACTAGTAGCCAACAGATAGCACTCAGGGAGCCGGCCAGTGCAGGTGAGTGGAATCCAAGCAGCAGTGGGGTGAAGCTTGTGCTTCCCGGGTCAGAGACTGTGGCCGCAGGAAGCAGAGAAAGCCAAGTAAGGGTGGAGAAGTGTGGGGTGGGGGAAAGAGTATATCACTGGTTACCAGTTGTTTTGTCTCCTGCTGGAAGCTCCATGAAGCTGCTTTCCTGTACATCCTGTTCACCGATCTCCGATAGGAGTCCAAGATGGCAGATCCGTGCTTCGTTAGCTGATAGGGGACCTCTGCATGTATCTCTCCTCATTATCTGTTCTCTATCAGGTTCTTACTCTATTTGGTGCTTGGCTGAGTTCTTTATCTCTTCATTTGATGCTTAGGGTTTCAGGATTGCTGTTTTCTTTGTTTGGCTTAGTTTTTCAGATGTTTGCTGTGGAGGTACACTGTGGTGCTTCTGTCTATAGCAGCATGTTGCCCAGAGGTCCCAAAAATTTTTTTTTAATGTAGTGACCATTGAGCTTATACTTAATTCTATAAATTCTCTTTTATTGTTTTAAATTTACTTACAATTTCCAGGCAAGGAATGTAATGGACTATGTCAGAAATGGACAAACCCGATCAAGAGAAGATATCTTCATTAAACAAGCCTCTATAGTAAGTAAATAGGAAATTCAGAAATAGGGAATATCATTTTAAATTCCTTTTTATAATTACCTCCCAGAGTGAAACTTTGCAAAAGACTTTCCCTCTAAACCAGTGCTCAGTTTCCAAGAGTAAGAAAAGAACATGCTTTTGTGGGCTGCTATTAAATTGTAAGAGTGGTTTGACCACTTTAAAAATATTGTATTAGCAAAAAAAACTCAATTTTTCCTGTTTCTGCATCTATCACTGCTTATTAGTTTTTCTCTTACAGAACTTTTTAAGAAATAGAGTGAGTCATTGAGATGGACACATACAGTATAACAATAAAAACAAAAGTCTAATATATTGATAATAAGAAAAATAATGATTTTACTACTAGAGGATAACTAAAATTCTGTCTTCTGTTAATTTTTCTAAGATCAGAATGAATAATTCTAAATTTTATATTATAGACTGGCTATATTTATTGACAAAATGGCTTGGACATAAAAGTATGTGGATTTGAGTATTAATTTCTTCTCCTGCTGACTATATTTCAAAATTTGCTCTTCTTTTTATGCTTTTAGACCAAATAAACTAGGTGATTGTTAATATTCTATGAGTCTTTTGAGTCTAATCATATACAATTTAATAAACATACAGACCATTTTATAATGACAGTAAAATAATAAAAACATTTAAAGATGGCCAATATTTCTTTTTTTCACTTAAGAGTCCACCTCAATTTTCCTGAAATTCTCTTTGCTATAAGAAACAAAGCCAATTCTTCATCACACATCCTTAATCATTGAAGATCATTTCTATTTAGTTAAGCATAAAATATAATTTATGTAAGCCAACAGTTCCAATTCTGGAATTAAAATTATTTTATGATGGAAGAAAGGATGCTAGTTTGTTGATCTTTTGATTAATGCTTTTAGACAGAAATGAACTAATTGTCTCAAAATACATGCATAAAAACCCAGAGCACAAAGATCTAAGCTTCATTGATCTAAGCTTCTTTGCATTGTAAGAATCTTCAAATTGCTTTAAAATGGCTACATATCACAATTATTAAAGATATTTAACTCTGAGAGATACTAATTATATGTTTGGTATTAAAATCTCAGTTTTAAAATGATAATTATAGTATAAACAAGAGGTCTCTAACCCTGGGAATTATAGTATCCTAATGGTTTGTAAAGGAAGCCTAGTGGTGCAAATGTTAAGTGCTTGGCTGCTAATTGAAAGGTCAGTGGTCCTGACCCTCCAGCCACTCCACAGGGGAAAGATGTGGCACTCGGCTTCGGTAAAGATTAAAACTAAAAAACCAAACACTTTCCATCAAGTCGATTCTAAATCATACTGACCCTATGGAAGCAGACTGCCTCATCTTTCTCCCGCAGAGTGGTTGGTGGGTTCATCCTTTAGGTCAGCAGCCAAGCACCTAACCACAGGTCCACAAGGGCTCCGTGGAAACCCTATGGAGCTGTTCTACTGTGTCCTGTAGGGTTACTGTGAGTCCGAATTGACTCTACGGCAACAGGTTTTTTTTTTTTTAAAGGGGTTGTAAACCTTTCTAGCATAACATTATTTTCAAACCACTATACAGTGGTGAATCCACCTTAACTGACTATAACTCAAGTATTCTCCTTAAATGATACACTTTGGTGTAAAAAAAAAAAAAAAAAGGATTGCAGAGATTTTAAAATTATGCTTTGACACCACAAAATTTTCTCAGAACACCGTAAAATCTGATGACTTGTTAGTAGCCCCAGGCTTGGAAAATACAAAAACTTTAAAAGAAAACTTTCCCTATAGTGCATATACTGTTTATCGCATGTCTTTTGCACACTGTATGTTTGCACCTATTCTGTCCAGTGCATAAGGATACTCCCAAGCTGAGCAATTTGCATGTTTCAGTAACACTACAGTAAAGCCTTTGAGAGTCTGTGATAGCTGGAATCACAGCCAAGAAAAATTCAGCATATTTTATGATCCTTGGAGCCAAAAATCAATGCAAATTTCAAAAATATACGTGTTTTGAAAAAAGTTCATCTCTTATTGCACAATATATGAATATTTTGATACTATATGTGACACAAGCAGTTTGCAATAGGCTGTTAACATAAAGGTTGGAGGTTCAAACCCACCCAGTGGCTCTGCAGAAGAAAAGGCCTGACAATTTGCTTCCAGAAAGATTACAGCCAAGAAAATCCTATGGAGCAGTTCTAGTCTTTCACACATGACGTTGCCATGAGTCAGGGGCTGATGCAACAGCAGTTGAAAACAACAACAATCTACTTTAAAAAAAAAAAAAAATCTGATTTATTACTTATCATGTTTTCCCCACATTTATTTTAAAAAAAAACTGTTCCCAGTATCTCTCCAACTAAGTACATTTATCGTCATTATTTGAGTTGAATGAAAATGTCTCAAATACAGTCAGAACAAAGTATAGTCAATGGGGCTATAATGAAGTAGAAATATCAAAGTTCAGATGTTCATGCTTGAAAACACGAATTTCCTGTGTATAGATTGAAACTGAATTTTCTCGGGATTGATCAAGTAACTAAACTATGATAGACTTGTGGGCAGGCCTCAGATTGGAGCCAGGTGGGGTATGAGTGGGTTCAGACCATAGTTTTAAAAATTTTTGAACCAACATTAAAAATTAGAAATTTCCATATAGCAATCCAGTTATTACTTTGTTTTTGAAAACTAAGAAAGATCTGGAGCTGGACTGAGTCTTCTTTTGGGGATTCAATTACATTCAAGACCTATAAGCATCTGAGTTTGATCTAGAGTTTTGGATCAACTCAATGGCTTCCTGTCTTTTTGATACATTATCCAAAAGTACCAGTTCACCAGAAATATTGTGAAGAGGAAACTTCTGAAGGAGTTACATATATATGGCCAGAAACGTGCAAGATAAACCCTAACTAAACTTCAGTTAAAAGAGCAAATTTAAAAGTTAAGTTTTAATGATATTTCTGCAAAATTATAGGCATTTGTTGCTCAACATCAGAATCTGATCTTAAAAATCAGACAGCTTGCCTGAACACATTAACCTGAAGCCTATTTCGTCCTATTGTAAGAAATCATAATACAGCTTGTGAACTCAAGATGTCTCAATTATTGTATAAAACATTACAGAAAGTTTGTGACATTTATTTTTACTGTTCATAAATAACTTTTATTTTAATTTGAATAACTCGTTTGTAATAGATGAAATTGCTGGATAGTTAAAATTTCAGAGGTGATGTTACTGAACAACCAAAGTAGATTTTTATTACAACAGACTATGATTATAAAGGAGAGTGAAACAATGAAAGAAACAATAACTACAAAAAAAAAAAAACTATGGAGACATCATGCGCACGCATGCCTACATTTTTCTATTGCAAACTCTGGGGTTATTATGAGAAGCCAAACTCTAAATTTTCTTAGAAAACATATGTGGAGAAAACAACCACAGGGGATGCATGCAGAATTTTAAAAGATTTATGTAGGAGGAAAATACACACATCAAGCTCTTTTTCTAAAAAATCACCAATTGTCATATAAACTTCCCACCAATGTTGTTTTTGGGAGAAGTGGTAAGCGGAAATCATTTTTAAATAATGGAGGCAAAGACAAAATCTTATTCTAACTATAGACAATTAATTAGGATTGTGACTGCTCATAGCTACTTTGCAGAATGACACTATTTAAAAATGTATTAATAAATTTTAATAATGCCATTTGTGTGTATGTGTGAAGTTTGCAAAGTCATGCAACAGTCTAATATTAATTTAGGCAGGAGTGTTGATTCCCAACTTACCAAGAGCACTATTTCAAATATTCAGAAAGTATGAGAAGCACATGAATACTTTTTTAAAAATTAGATATAGAAAGCTCTCAAGGAGGGATTATGTTCATTTTGTCTTGTGGATTTAGTTTTTGAAAAAAGAAAGGGATATATATATATATATATATGTATATACATATGTACTCGATAGACAGTATTTCATTGTCAGTTTTAAGATAATAATAGGAAACATAATTTTATGAGTCAAAGCTTGCTTGACTTTAATCCTTTTAGACATTGCAGCCATTTGATTAAGTGCTGTATGAGCTTTCTCCCCCAACACTCTCAAAGTGTCATCTGTCATAGCGTTGCTGCCACAGGCATGAAATATGACTGTCTAATGATATTAGAGCCAAGAAATACGATGTCGTATTTGGCATTTCAGATCACAGTGAGTCCTTACTGTAAACCATGTAGTATGGTCTCTGTGTACATAATGAAAGAAAATAAGATATCAGTTGAGATGGTAAACATGGCTGATATTGACAAAAATAGGCAGAAAAAATGACAACTTTATTCTTTTCTGCAGTGTTCAATGAATACTAACAGGAAAATAAAAATCTGTTCTCCTCTAATTTTAATTTCTTCCTAATAAAAGTATTATATATTTATTATTGTATGCAAGTGGAAAGTTATGCATTTAGGCAAAATCATCTGATCAGAACATTGATCCAGCTGGAGTTGTGTAGGTTAACATTATATCTCAAAAAGAGCAACTGTGGATTTGTTGCCACCTAGTTTCTAAAAATATTAACCTAATATGCTGCTGACATTAATAGTGCCAACTAAATGTGGAACGTAGTCTCCTGGGCTTGGAGTAAGAAAATAGTACCCATTTTCTGTTCAGGAATGTATAATTCAGCTGTGTGATACTGAAAAATTTACTAACTTCTCTTTCTTATTTTCTTTATTTTTAAAACTATGCTTCCAATATATTAATTGCAAATGTGTGTGCGTGTTTGTAAAAATATATGTGAAGAATTTAACAAAGTGCTTAAAACTTAGTATGTGCTCAATAAAAGGTAGCCAAATCTATCATTAGGAATATTCGTGCAAACTTATTGGTAAATCTGTTACTATTCCTTTACAATACTATAGTTTCTATAAACACATGATTTGGAAATTTAGGTTACCATACCTTAAAATGATTGAACAGCTTGTAGAGAGATCAAGGAAGTGCAACAGAACTGAGGAGATAGAGTGGTTTTTAAGAATCATTGTTCTGATTAGTGAAGCTACATGGATTCTAAGATCTGTCAGAGTAGACAAAAACAAAATGTGAATAGCAGACATGGGCTACCAGACAGGGAAGATGACGGTGGATGGGAAATCCACATACTAAATGGTAGGAGGTCTAGCCAGAATATCAGATGTGGAAAGTATGGCACATTGTTTTTAGCAAACATTCACTGAAAACAGTGAGCAAAACTCAAAGGCATTGGCTGTTTCCTCATAAAACACATATGTAAGTTGAGAAACTGGAAAATATATAAGTATTGTAAGATAAACTTGCTAGACTGCAAAAATGTACAAAGGACCAGAAACTCTTATGGAATGATGATGTGAGGATCTGCTTTGAGCTTCTTCCCAGTAAAACAACCATAACTCATGAAAATTGTAAACAAAAATAAAAATAAAAAATAGTTCAATCTCTGTAAATCGTTCTAAAGGCATGCATTAAAATGTTGAAACATTTATTCAAGAAAATATATAAAATCTCAGTAAGAACAGTGAAAGTCCACAGCATAGTATGCAAAATCTGGTCCATCTTTCCCCCAGCTCAGTGTGACAAAAGCTCTACTCTGGGAAGGTGCAGCAAAGTAAATGGAACTCACACCGCAGAAGGTCTCTTTCAGAACAGCCTAGAGTTTTTGGGTTTCTTTCCTTCACCCAGATCTCACCTCTTCAGTGGAAACTCTAACCCAGGTGTTGCAGGCTGAGAATACTGGGACCTAGTTGTCCCTACCCCAGTTCACTCATAGGGTGACAATTTCCACACCAGAAGATGCAAGACAATAGGACAGGGCTAGTATGTCATCCCTCACCCTCACCCCAGTGCCTGCTCCTAGGACACAGTAGTCACTCCAAGAGAAACAGGCCACCATCCTCATCACCATATCTGAAGCAGTGGAGAGAGGTTCTGTGTAGGGGGAAATTCAGTCCACAAGGACAGAAAGCTCTGTACTTCTCTCTAAGGGAACTGATTTTGTCTGAAACATAGGATGAACATTCATTTTTAAGGGCTAAATTGAAATCAAGGCAATCTTGGTGGTGAGCAATTAAGAGAAGACTGGTACCTCCATGATAACAACAAGTAGAATGGTAGATCAGCTAGAAGTTTAACAGAAAGAGCCAGGGGAGACTCAACTAAGAGTATCCCTCTTGGGGTCAAAGAAAGCCTCAAAGACTGACCTGAAAGACTTTTTTGAGTCTACCTCTGAAAACGGGACCATATTTTATTTGGATAATGCTGTGGAATAATTTAAGCCCACAGTATTGTCAAAATGGTAGAACAACCAGCTGTAATTAGTGAGGGCTAACAACTGGGTGTAATGCAACAGGAGTCCAACTTAACAGAGAAATCAGGGATAGAGATAGACAAAGAAAGCCCAGCTGAAATCATAGTCATCTCAGTTTAAGTTAGGAGGTCAGGGAGATTACGAACATTCCCATGGCTGCACACTCTGAACAGCAACACCAGAGGCTGCACACACAGGAGAAAAAGATTAATTTATTGAATTAGTTCAGCTAATCACTAGACAAATAAACAAGCAAACAACAACAAACCCCAGGATAGGAGATCAAGATCCAGAGTTGCTACAATGTATTATCTAAAATGTACAATTTTCAATAAAGAAATTATGAAATGCACAAAGAAAAGGGAAAGTATGACCTATATATAATAACAATGTTGTTGTATTGTTGTTAGCTGCCCTTGAGTCAGTTCTGACTATTAGTGACCCCATGTACAACAGAACAAAACACTGCTCAGTCCTGTGCCATCCTCACAATAGTTGCTAAGCTTGAGCCCATTGTTGCAGCCACTGTGTCAATCCATCTCATTGAGGGTTTTCCTCTTTTTCACTGACCCTCTATCAAGTATGATGTCCTTCTCTAGGGACTGATTGCTTGTGGTAATGTGTCCAAGTATGTGAGACTTAGTCTCACCATGCTTGCTTCTAAGGAGCATTCTGGTTGTACTTCCAAGACAGATATTTTCATTCTTTCGGTAGTCCATGGTATAATCAATATTCTTCACCAAAACTACAATTCAAAGGTGTCAGTTCTTCTTTGGTCTTCCTTACGCGTAGTCCACCTTTTGCATGCATATTAGGCAATTGAAAACACCACGGCTTGGGTCAAGTGCATCTTAGTCTTGAAGATGAGATCTTTGCTTTTTAACACTTTAAAGAGGTCTTTTGCAGCAGATTTGCCCAATGCAATGCATTGTTTGATTTCTTGACCCCTGCTTCCATGGGCATTGATTGTGGATCCAAGTAAAATGAAATCCTTGGCAACTTCATTCTTCTCTCCATTTATCATGATACTGCTTATTGGTCCAGTTGAGAGGATTTTTGTTTTATTTATGTTGAGGTGTGATTAATACTGAAGGCTATCGTCTTTGGTCATCTTCAGTAAGTGCCTCAAGTCCTCTTTACTTTCAGTAAGTAAGGTTGCATCATCTGCATTTCACAGGTTGTTAGTGAGTCTTCCTCCAATCCTGATGCCACATTCTTCTTCATGTAGTCCAGCTTCTCCAATTATTTGTTCAGCATACAGTTTGAATAAGTATAGTAAAAGGATACAATCCTGATGCACACCTTGTCCTGACTTTAAACCAAGCATTATGCCCTTGTACTGTTTGGACGACTGCCTCTTGATGTATGTACAGGTTCCTCATGAGCACAATTAAGTGTTCTGGAATTCCCATTCTTCCCAATGTTATCCATAATTTGTTTTAATAAAACACAGGTAAACATCTTTCTGATATTCTCTGCTTTCAGCCAGGATTGATCTGACATCAGCAATGATATCCCTGGTTCCACATCCTTTTCTGAATCTGGCTTGAATTTCTGGCAGTTTCCTGTGGATGTGCTGCTGCAGCCATTTTTGAATGCTCTTCAGCAAAATTTTACTTGCATGTGATATTAATGATATTGTTTGATAATTTCCACATTCAGTTGGATCACCTTTCTTTAGAATGAGCATTAATATGGCTCTCTTCCAGTCAGTTGGCCAGGTAGCTCTCTTCCAAATTTCTTGACATAGATGAGTGAGCACTTCCAGTGCTGCATCCATTCGTTGAAGCATATCAATTGGTATTCCATCAATTCCTGAAGCCTTGTTTTTTGCCAGTGCCTTCAGTGCAGCTTAGACCTCTTCCTTCAATACCATCAGTTCTCGATCATATGCTACCTTCTGAAATGTGAACATCAACCACTTCTTTTTGGTATATTGACTCTGTGTATTCCTTCCATCTTCTCTTAATGTTTCCTGCATCATTTACTATTTTCCCTGTAGACTCCTTCAGTATTGCACCTTGAGGCTTGATTTTTTTCTTCAGTTCTTTCAGCCTGAGAAATGCCGAGCATGTTCTTTCCTTTTGGTTTTCTAACTTTAGGTCTTTGCATACGGCATTATAATACTTTACTTGGTCTTCTCGAGCTGCCCTTTGAAATCTTCTGTTCAGTTCTGTTACTTCATCATTTCTTCCTTTTGCTTTAGCTAATCAATGTTCAAAAGCAAGTTTCTGAGTCTCTTCTGACATCCATCTTGGTCTTTTCTTTCTTTCCTGTCTTTTTAATGACCCCTTGCTTTCTTCGTGTATGATGTCCTTGATGTTATTCCACAGCTCATCTGGTCTTTGGTCGTTGGTGTTCAATGCATCAAATCTATTCTCGAGATGGTCTCTAAATTCAGGTGGGATATACTCAAGATCATACTTTGGCTCTCATGGACTTGTTCTAATTTTCTTCAGTTTCAACTTGAATTTGCATATGAGCAATTGATGGTCTGTTCTGCAGTCGGCCCCTGGCCTTGTGCTAACTGACGATATTGAGATTTTCCATCGTCCCTTTACAGAGATGTAGTCAATTTTCTGTGTATTCCATCCGATGATGTCCACATATAGTGTCACCGTTCATGTTGTTGCAAAAAGGTATTAGCAATGAAAAAGTTATTGGTCTTGCAAAATTCTAACGTGCAATATCCAGCATCGTTTCCATCACCAAGGCCACATTTTCTGGCTACCAATCCTTCTTGTTTCCATCTTTCACATTCCAGTCACCAGTAATTATTAATGCATGCTGATTACATGTTCAATCAATTTCAGGCTGCAGAAGTTGGTAAAAATCTTCTATTTCTTCATCTTTGCCTTAGTGGTTGATGCATAAATTTGAATAATAGTCTAATTTACTGGTCTTCCTTGTAAGCATATGCATATTATCCTATCATTGACAGTGTTGTACTTCAGGATAGATTTTGAAATGTTCTTTTTGACAATGAATGCAACACAATTCTTCAAGTTGTCATTCCCAGAATAGTGAACTTGCAAGGATTATGTAACATGAAGAAAAATAAACAGAGCCTCAGAGAAGTGTAGGGACACCATTTATATAATGAACCAATATGTGCAAAATGGAAGTACCTGAAAGAACAGTGAAGAGAAGAAAAAAATTCAATAAAACAATGCCTGAAAACTATCCAAAATTGATTTTTTTTTTAAGTAAAAGAACATTTGTCTACACTTTCAAGAAGCTCAATGAACTTCAGGTAGGATAAACACGTAGAGCACAAAGAGATTCATACCCAAACACATCATGGTCAAAATGCTGAAAGACAAAGAGAAAATCTTAAAAGCAGCATGCAAAAAATAATTGGTCATATACATGGGAGCTTCAATAGAAAAACTGCTGACTTCTCATTGAAAACAATGGAAGTAAAAGATACATTCAGAGTGCTTGAGGGGGGGTGGCATGGACTGCCAACTGAGAATCTTACAATCAGAAAAACTTTCTTTCTAAAGCAGGTGAAATTAAAAAGTCCCTAGTATTTAAAAAAAAAAATACAGACTTTCTTACTAGCAGTTCCACCATACAAGAAATGCTAAAGAAGTTACTTTAGGCTGAAAGTAAATAATACCAGGCAGTGACTTGGGTCCACACACACACAAAAGGTAAATGTAATTATGTAGGTAATCATAAAAGAAAGTATAATTTTATATTTCTTTTCTTTTTCTCCAATTCTTTCTAGGTACCCAGAATTACCCTGATACAAAGCCAGACAAATACATTACACACACACACACACACACACACATAAAAACAAAAAACACTGCAGACCAATACCCTATAGCCACCCTATAGGACAGAGTAGAACTGCTCCATAGAGTTTCCAAAGAGCAGCTGGTGGATTTAAACTGCTGACCTTTTGGTTAGCAGCTGAGCTCTTAACCACTGCACCACCAAGGCTCCATACAGACCAGTAGCTCTGATAAATATCAATTCAAAAATCCTAGACAAAATACCAACAAACTGAGCTGAATTCAGCAACATATAAAAAACGTATATGAATGTATTATATGTCATGGATAAGTGGGGTTTAACCCAAGAATGCATAGTTGGCTTAAACAATAACAAAAAAAACAACAAATGTGATTTACCATATTAATGGAATAAAGGATAAAAACTGTATGATCATCTCAACAGTCATAGAAAAAGTTTGAAAAAAAATAATAAAATCCCTCAACAAACTACAAAATAGAAGTTAATTTCCACATATTTACAAACAGCATCTATAAAAAACCCACAGATACAATCATACTTAAAGGTGAAAGAATAAAAGATTTTCCTCCAAGATTGAGTCCAAGAGAAATGTATCTATTCTCAACGTTTTTATTCAAAATTGTACTGGGTTCTTGTGAGAGCAATTAGAAAAGAAAAGAAAGAAAAAATTCTAAGGCGTGCACTAAAAAAAACTATTAGAACTAATAAATCAATTCAGCAAGATTGCAGGATAAGAGATCAATACTCAAAAAATTGTGTTTTTATACACTAGCAATGAACAATCATTAAATAAAATTAAGAAAAGAATTTTATTTACAATAGCATCAAAATATAATAATGAGGGATTAATTTAATGAAGAAGTGTAATACCTGTGCTCTGAATACTTCAAGGGGCCCAGGCGGTGTGGTGGTTAAGAGCTATGGTGTGCTATGGCTGCTAACCAAAGGTCAGCAGTTCATTTTGAAAGAAATTAAACTTTCTACAAAGCTACAGTAATCAAGACAGATTGGCACTGGCATAACAATAGACATCTAGATAAATGGAATAGGATTGAAAGTCCAAAAATGACCCCTTAAATTTATGGTCAATTGATTTTTGTCAGGTATGCCAAAACAATTCAATGAGGAAGAAATAGTCTTTCCAAAAAATGGTGTAGGGATAAGTGGATATCCACATGCAAATAAATGAAGTTGGACTCCCTCCTTATGTAATAGCACAAAATTAGCTTAAAATAGCTCTTGCATTTACATGAAATGTCTAATATAGATAAACCTATAGAGACAGAAAGTAGATTAGTGGTTGCCTAGTGTTAGGGTTGGGGACATTGTGAGTGCCTGATAATGGCTACTGGTTTTTTTTTTAGGGTTGTCTTGGTTATCTAGTGCCTAAATAACAGAAATACCACAAGTGGATGGCTTTAACAAAGAAGTTTATTCTCTCACAGTCTAGTAGGCTAGAAGTCCAAATTCAGGGCACAAGCTCCAGAGGACGTCTTTCGTTCTGTGCAGGCTCTGGGGGAAGGTCTTTGTCAACAATCTTGCCTTGGTCTAGGAGCTTCTCTGTGAAGGAACTCCAGGTCCAAAGGATGCACTCTGCTCCCGGCACAGCTTTCTTGGTGGTATGAGATCCCCTGTCTCTCTGCTTGCTTCTTTCTGTTATATCTCAAAAGAGATTGGCTCAAGACACAATCCAGTCTTGGGTCCTGCTTCAATCTTCCTATCAGTCCTGCTTCATTAATATAACTGCCGCTAATATCATCTCATCAATGTCATAGAGATAGGATTTACAACACATAGGAAAATCACATCAGGTGACAAAATGGTGGACAATCACACAATACTGGGAATCATGGCCTAGCCAAATTGTCACACATATTTTTGGGGGACAAAATTCAATCCATGACAAGGGTAATGAAAATGTTCTAATATTAGATTGCGATGATTGTTTAACAACTCTGTGAATATGCTAAAAACCATTGAATTGTACAGTTTAAGTGGGAAAATTGTGTGATATGTGAACTGTATCTCAATAAAGCTATTAATAGCTGTACAAATGAAATTCAGCTAAACTTAGCAGGAATTTGTTGTTGTCGTGTGTGCCGTCAAGTCGATACCAACTCAAAGTGACCCTATAGGACAGAGTAGAACTGCCCCATAGGGTTTCCAAGGAGCTGCTGGTAGATTCAAACTGCCAACCTTTTGGTTAGCAGCCTGAGCTCTTAACCACTTTGCCACCAGAGCTCCAGAAATTTAGGTAGGGCAAAATCAGACAAAATGTGGACACCAGTTAAACATAGGTAGAGACAGCACATGTTAAAATGTGGCTAGAGTACATCCCAAGGAGTCTGGTAGCAGGCAACATGTAAAATAACACATTCAGTTTGCAGATGTTTAAAATGTTTAGCACTGGAAAGTAGTGAGTAGTGGACATTTTTACAGAGGTTCTCCTAGGAATAAAAAAAAAAAAAATCAAGATCTAGAAATAATGTATATAAAGGTTTTTGAGAAGTGGTTATGTCCAGGAAGAGAGAAAAGTTTCAAGGGTAGAGAAGTAGTCATAATCAGAGCTGATCAGGGTACATTGGATCAGATGCAGAGTAAAGGACAACATTTGAGAACAAACCCTGAAATAGGAAAATGACAGACTCTTTCACATGCTAAAAGATACTTTTTTCCTACATTTTTGTTACTTACAAAAGTTTAACACTTTTATAAAAACAGGAGCTTCGTTCCAAGTTAAAGTCTATTTCACCAGGCTGTTGTCTCTGGGCACAGACACCGTGAATGTACCACTATTGCCACTTGTGCTGGACACTGAATGCAGCCTGTACTGATTCTGGAAACTCTGTAGCTGCTGCTGCTGACACTGGGATCACTGGCCCAGAGGAGATTCACTGTGGTTGCAGCTTATCTCACTAGCTTCAAAAAAATGGTGGGAGCATATGGTTGACAGAACCTAGAAACGGCTCATTCTATAGTTGTAAATGAGAGCTGGAGAGTGAATATATATGACATTTTTAGAATCTTAAGTACTGGATAGACTAGGTCTCCCAACATGGAAAATTTCTCAACCACAGGAAGACCGATTGAATGACATGTAACCAAAAAAAAAAAAAAAAGGCTTTCGCCACTCATGCTTGGAAAACAAAAATATCTGTCTAATGAAGTATAATTTAATGCCTGTGTGACACACACAAGTTGCCTCAAAATTCCAGTCAGCCAGAAGACTGCTAGGATGAGGATTCCACCAGTAACGTTAACTACTTCTTAAGTGTTTCATCCACTTAGTCTGAGACACACATGTGAGATACTTACAGAGTGTTAGCAAATGAAAAATGTTTATTATTTATAGAAAGTAGCTTACTTTTTGTCCTAAATATTTTATTTATTTTTGGTGACAATACACACAGCCAAATATATATCCATTCACAATTTTTACATGAACCGTTCAATAACATTGGTTACATTCTTCATATTGTGTCATCATTTTCACCATCTCTACCCATACTGTTTTATCACCATTGATGTATCCTCTTTGCCCCTTAAAGTTCTCATCTGTGCTTTAGATTAACTGTGGTCAGATTATGCTTATAGAGATAAGTCTTGATAAGAGCACTACGCTCAAGGAAAACTTTCTTCCTTTTTATTGGACTAAACTGCTGTTTAGTTTTATGATGGCTTCATGGGATAGTTTCATTTCAAGGTTTAAAGATTATTTCTGGGCATTAGTTTTAGAGTTCCCCTGGTCTCAATGTATCCATTAAGTCTGGTTTCCATGTAAGTTTGAAGTTCTGTTCCAAAAGAAAGCAACTTACTTTTATTTATACGTAACATCCACCAAAGTAGCCGTCCAGAAATAAAAATTGCCTACAAGCAAATCCCGACTCATAGTGACCCTATAGGACAGAGTAGAACTGTCCCATAGGGTTTCCAAAGCTGTAACCTTTACGGAAGCAGACTGCCATATCCAATTAGCAGCTGAGCACTTAACGAGTATGCCACTAGGGCTTCTTTGTAACCATTTGAAATCAAAGATCAAAGTAACCATCTAGAATCCCTTACTTGTTTGTTTTTTCTCCTCCAAAACCTCATGCTTCCCTGAGTCATGAGTCATTGCCATGGATCTCATTTTTATTGACACTAATTTGTGGTATCAACCCAGTCTAGGGAAATTTTAGCTTCCCTCCCCTGGTCAGTCAAGAGCCCAGCTGCTGTACACAGCCCTTTCTCTTTAGGGGGACTAGGTTAGTGGGTGCTGGCCACAAGTTAGTGAGTTTCTGTACCTCCCCCCAACTTTAGACCAGCAGGCCCTCCTACTCCCTTATGTTCAATGATTTGTTACAATAACTCTCACCAACTCCTGGAAAAGTGCTATTTTTAATTCAACAGAGAAAGTACACAAGCAGAAAATGGATATACAATAATGTGAGGTTGGGAGTGGGTCTCTGTAGAGGGCTTCAACTCCCCAGACACACCATGTCCCCAGACACAGGTCGTCCTCCCACATATATCACCATTCTGGAAGATCCAAGGAATTTCCATGTCTCAGACCTTTATTGGCTTATATACAGAGTCAATAACTAGGACTTCATTACATATGCATGACGGATGGAATCAACGAATATGCATGACTGATTGCATCATGCCCTTCTCCTTTCCTAAAGTTATTTGCCAGGTGTGGTCTTTGGGCTTCCACTACATTTACACTTAAAGGCATCTTGATTGTTGGGAAATTCCAAGGGATATTTTCAGGAAACCAGAGACAAAGGCCAAACCAAGTTCTTTGTTCCACAATGTCATTAGTATAAATAATCATCAGCCGTTTATCTAACCTAATAAAATGCTTCTTGAATTTTTATGTCTATAGGATAAGGCAAATTTCAAGCCCAAGTTTCTTTACGTAGTTAATATTCCTGATTGCAGATTTGGTGTATATAGATATTGTAATGCTTAGAAACAGAGAAAGGGCCTCATTTACCTGTAAAGGCGATTCTATTTGATTGGAGACTACATGTCAGTGACAGAAGAAAGAATGACTGAATAGGAAATAAATTAGACCAGCCAAATCAATATCCGTGTTATATATGTTACAGCAGTTCACCCTCAAATCTTAAAGAATAAATAGTCTAAATAATGCCAGTTGGTCAAATCATATTTCTTCTTCAAAGGCTAGAAGATATCATATAATTTTCATACTAGTAATGAAAATAGTCAATCTTATGCTTTTTCTTTTATATGAAGAAGAATACATCATAAGGATTGGAGGAAGACTTATTAATAAACTGAGATATGCAGATGACACAACTTTCCTTGCTGAAAGTGAAGAGGACTTGAAGCACTTACTGATGAAATCAAAGACTTTAGCCTTCAAGTATGGATTACTCCTCAACATAAAGAAAACAAATATCCTCACAACCAGAAATAAGCAACATTATGATAAATGGAGAAAATATTGAAGTTGTCAAGCATTTCATTTTACTTGGATCCACAATCAATGCCCATGGAAGCAGCAGTCAAGAATTCAAACTATGCATTGCATTAGACAAACCTGCTACAAAAGACCTCTTTAAAGTGTTAAAAAGCAAAGATGTCACCTTGAAGACTAAGGTGCGGCTGGCCTAAGCCATGATATTTTCAGTCACTGCAAACAAATGCTTAAGCAGGACAATGAATAAGGAAGACTGAAGAAGAATTGACGTCTTTGAATCATCGTGTTGGCAAAGAATATTGAATATACCGTGGACTGCCAGAAGAACAAACAAGTCTGTCTTGGAAGATGTACAGCCAGAACGTTCCTTGGAAGCGAGGATGGTGAGATTTTGTCTCATGTACTTTGGACATGTTGTCAGGAGGGACCAGTCCTTGGAGAAGGACATCATGTTTGGTAAAGCAGAGGGTCAGTGTAAAAGAGGAACACCCTCAACGAGATGAACTGGCACTGTGGTTGCAACAATGTGCTCAAACATAGCAACGATTGTGAGGATGGCACATGCCTGGGCAGTGTTATGTTCTGTTGTGCCCAGAGTCTCTCTGAGTTGGAACCGACTCAATGACACCTAACAACGTGCTCACCTGCACTTAACGTGCTGCTTCCTCTCTTCCAAAAATGAATAATTTACTAAAAGTCTGGGGGCTTTATGAGACCTATTTTATTATTTTATGGATCGAATTTTATTTTAAATAGCTATTATTAAAATCAACTTAATTGTATATTTTCGTAGTTTTTTTTGTCCCCCATGTATAAATTCCATGGCATATTTTCAGACTTCACTATCTGAACTATCTAAGGAACTAAAACCAAACCCACTGCCCTCCAGTCAATTCCGACTCATAGGGACCTCATAGGATTTCTGGGGCTGTAAATCTCCAGGGAAGCAGACTGCCTTATCTTTCTCCTGCGGAGCTGCTGGTGGTTTCAAAACTGTGGACGTTTTGGTTAGCAGTCAATCGCTTTAACCACTTCACCACCAGGGCTCCTTATCTAAGGAACTACTTATTACCTATTTAAGGAGGCTGGTTGCTCAATGGTTAAGCGCTCCGCCACTAACTGAAAAGTCAGCAGTTCAAACCCACTAAGGACTCCATGGGAGAAAATACCTGGCCATCTGCTTTCGTAAAGATTACAGCACATACTCTGTCCTGTAGGGTCCCTATGAGTCAGAACGAACTTACAACACACAACAACGTTACGTGTAATTTAATCCTTTTAATTAATATACTCTGGAAATTCCACTGATAATAATGTTTAGACGGACAAGTAATATCATAAAAGCTATTAATTTAGATTGTCTAATATCCTTGTTGGAAACCCTGGTGGGGTAGTGGTTTTAAGTGCTACGGCTGCTAACGGAAGAGTCGGCAGTTCAAATCCACCAGGCGCTCCTTGGAAACTCTGTGGGGCAGTTCTACTCTGTTCTGTACAGTCGCTATGAGTCCGAGTCGAGTGGACTCGACCTCAATGGGTGTGGTTTCTTTTGTTTGTTTGTTTTAATATCCTTGTTTAAAAAAAAAAAAAAAACTCAAGATAAAAATGTTATGGAGATCCTATATGTAACACTTTTTTTCTTTGCCCTAGAGTGGCTAAAGATAATGTTAGACAGAAGGAAGCATTACCTGTCCCGGACAGGGGAAATTCAACTGAAAAGACCAGATTTTTAAAATTTAAAGCTAAATGTTGTTGTTGGATTGAATAGATTATCTTTCATGTCCATACACACATGAAACAAACCAGATCCCTGCTGACCACCTCCTGTCTGCGTTTTATTTTAATCCGCTTCAGTCCGACTGAGGATGAACTTCCCGATAAAAAACGATTCGTTACTGGAGTTTGGAAACAGTAGTGTTGGTTTTGCAGGCTCTAACCCAGAGCCAGTGACATGGACAGATTTATATTAATTCCAGTATTGGCTGGAAAACGTCAGTTTAGCATGGGAAGGAGAGTGAGATATGAGTCACAATCACAGAATGCTTTATTTCATGTGAAACTGGTGTAAGTGAGAACTTTAAATGGTATTGACAGGAGTGTGAATTTTCTTTTTGGAGAGTTCCACCTGCCTAAAGTGGAAGCTTCCCCTGCTGCTGCCCATGCTGTCCTCATTTGAGGCATAAACAGAAGCCTCCTCTCCAAAACCCTGTCAATCCAGCACTTTTTTGAGGCACTGAATTAATTTAGGGGGAAAAATGTGTTAAACGAATACATTGTCAAACTAAAATTGATTTTAATTTTCTAAGGGGAAACTTGGCATACCAATTATTCTGAATAATTGTCTTCGCAACGTGTAGTTTTAACTGCTACTATGGTAGTGAGAAATTCAATATCATGCGTACTATTTTAATCAGCAGTCACTTTCATTGTACAAAGTGTAAGTAGGAAGAAATGGTTGCAGCATTTATGCATAAAGGCCATAGGAGGTAGGAAGCAAAGCGTGCTTCGCTCTGCATCATCACAATAAATGTTAATATAATTGAAGAGTGTCTGCTTTTATTTGTTAACATTAATCATAAACCATATTAAAAAAAGAAGATTCTGATATTTTAAAAAAATAATGAGTTTTATGATTTGTTGATAGAATGACACTTTTATTTACAGGAGAAATTTACTGAAATGTAAACTTGCTATCTTTGACTTTTCATTATTTTTCTATTTTGGTTCAAGCAAGTTCTTAAACAAGCACTTTATTATGCTTTTTAAGGTAAAGAAAAAAAATAAATTTTTTGTGTTCTCTTTCAATTTAGAGATTATTATAAGTCATTTGTCTATGTGTATACAATGGAAAAGTACGTAATATCCCCAGTTGAGATACACCAGTCTTCCTCTTTCCAATAATCCAGTCTGGAACATTTTTAGAGTGCTCCTTTCAAGCAGTGCTCTTTAATTCCAACTCATTTGCTGGTAGAGGGGACCTGACAAAAGATGGGATCTAGTTAATACTCCTGATCCATTGTGTTCACATCCACTTTCTCTACGGTGCTGTGACCGTGAGCAGTGCACAATAGGAGACCTTTTGGTAGTCATTGTGCATAATTATTAAGGTGTGACTAAAGGATGGAGGAATTGCAAAGGCAATCTGTTCTTCAATCTGGGCTGTCTGAGGACCCTCTCAGAACTGCAGAGTGTTAATTTCCTGAGCGGCTCATGATAAGCAGAACAAGGCTTCTCTGACAAGAAGGTGGCCCTAAAAACAAGCTGTTGCTGGATGATTTATTCTCCAATGTAATAGAAATCCTAGTTAAATAAGAGGGTTAGTTCTCCTAGGTAAAGAAACTCTCCAGCTTCTGTAAACAACTGGGCCCCACCTACCAAGGGGAAAAAAATACAATTTGCTTATATTTTGAAAATGAATTAATCTCCTCATTTGCTACAGTTTTTATTTCCTGTAAGTAGTGACAAAAAAAAAAAAAGGTATTTTTCATGATGATTTGTAGTGATAAAAAGTTCTTTCCGCTCCAAACAGAGCAGTTTGCAAAATATCCTAGACTGTTACTGGTGGCACAGTGGTTAAGAGCTCCACTGCTAACCAAAAGGTCAGCAGTTCAAATCCACCAGCTGCTCCTTGGAAACTCTATGGGACAGTTCTACTCTGTCTCATAAGGTTGCTATGAGTTGGAATCGACTTGATGGCAATGGGTTTGGTTTTTTGCTTTGGTTACGGAAGTGGAGTTTACCAGTAAATACATAGTATCTACTTAGGATTTTTTTTTTTTCCTTAACTTGTGCATTTTGTTCCAGATAACTGAAAATCAGTAAACACAGTAAAATTCCAAATGTATGTACCCTACAATAAAGTTATCAACTTAAATAAAAATACTTCTTTAAATATGATGCAATTGAAAATAAACTCTGAAGAGTTCTGCTTTAACAGTCTTTAAAATATCATCTTTAAAGCAAATGCCCTGTTCAGGAAAATGAGTTGAACTGATAATTTGATTTTTCTGAACTGACCTGAGTCAGAGAAAAAGAACAATTACAATAAATGATACCAAATACCTATTTTCCCCTTTGTTTGAAATATCAAGTTATGTTATGCCAATTTTGATCTGCAAATTGACCCACCAATTCAGGGGTAAAAAGCTGTATTCCTTACCCACTTGAGGTTCCAGACCTGGTTACCTTGGAGATTACTGCCTTTCTTACTCTACATCTCAGGAGTTTCATAAACCATCCAGAGAGTTAAAAGCAGTGGTCTTTAGTCTGAGCCTTTCAAAAGTAAAGGAAAAAATCAAGAGCAGACAGTTTGGAACGTACATCCTCTTGATTCACATACATCTGACTCCACTGGTATGTTCAGCAGTTTATGCAGTTCAGCTCCATATGACTGATTTTTAGACGTCTGGTTTTAAAAAGAATCTTAAACTTCTTTTTCTCTACCTCATAGTTAGGAATACAGGTAGATCAAATCAGAGAAAACCCATTTCAAACTGGGTATCTATTCTATGTAGAGAGAAACAGCAGTTCATTCCAGTTACGGTGTTCCCTAAAGTAGAAACTAGAAGTCTTAAACCGAGACGTGTAACAAAGTAGGAGTACTTTAGTTACACTCTGAAGATCAGTGTTTCTCAAATTTAGTCTGTTAAAAATACAAATTCTTAGTTCTTTCCATCAGAAAGTCTGATTCAGGTCAAGATTGAGGCCCAGGAATCTGCATTTTTTGAGGCATGGCCAACATAGCAGAGTAGTTAGATGCTTCCTATATCCCTCTTACAATAAAGACCTGGAAAAACGAGTGATTTGATTCTATATGAATGTCTAGAAGCCCTGAACAAGGCAAAGTTGGGGAATCAGACTGAGTGGTGGCAGGAGAAGGAGACAGTTTGGAAGAAGCTAAGAGCTCCAGAGCCACAGCAAGGAAACTGCAGCTCTGCAGGCACACGGGTCCGCAGTGAAGCAGGCAAACAGCTGTGCCGTGCACGCGCTCAGGAAGCAGTTTCCACATCGAGAGAGACCCGGCAGCAGAGATTCTGCTTGGACACTCCAAACCAGTGAAAAGCAGCTCCCAAGTGGCTAAGATAAGTACAGGCATGTGGCCTTTCGCGGGGATTAAAAAAAAAGCCTTTTGGGAAAAACCTTTCTTAGTTTTACCTCCTCCCTCCCCACTCTGCAGCAAGAGTTTGTTGGGCCGGAAGTAGATCCCAAAATGCACCCTGACCCATTCTCCTGGCCTTGGAAAGGGAACAAATAAGCTATTGGCTACTAAGCCAGGAACACAGGGTCGGCACAGCTCCTTTGCTAGGCACAGTTATAAGGGGTCCACAGACTCTGAGTGCCTTACACCTCTGTATAGTCTTGTGGGGACCCATGTCAACAGCGTTAGCCCTCACTACCACAGTACAACAGGGCAAACATCTGAAGGTTAACTTCAACTGCTTCAGCTGTGTACTGGCAAATTTGTGACCCTCGAAACAGCCCTGCCCCTTAAGTAGGCACTATCATCGATCTGCAACAGGGGCTTGAGGACTGGTAGTATCACCTAAAGCTCCTAGTCACCTGCTACAGGAGTCCAAGAAAAAGGGGTGCCCTCGAGTTTCTACAGCCAACAGAGTGGGGTGCTCGTAGTCCAGCTGCAAAACTCACCTACCTACTCACCCTAGAGAATAGGGACACGCTTTCCTTTCAGACTCTCAGGAGCAGCAATCAGCCCCCTGCCTGGCTCAGCACATGATCCCCTACCACAGCCAGAGTCCAGTGCCTGCACCAATCAACCATGCCTCTCTAGGACTCGGGGTGAGAGCCTGCATCACACACTTGGTGACCAACTGCCTAGACACCTGAGCTGAACCCATATAGGAAAATCTAACGGACTCCTGTGTGCACATACTTAGTTACAGAACTAACTACCTGGTGACAGGACGTTAGAGATTCAAAGGTGTCAAAAATCAAACTAGTGCACATGAGCAGCCTGTCTGGGCATACCAAAACAAAACAAAACAAGAAGCTAGATCTCACTAAACAAATATAAAATAAAATTATAATCAATTATTGATGGCTCAGAGACAACAGTCAATATCAAATCACATAAAAAGGCAGTCCATGATGGCTTCAGCAAGCTCCCAAAATAAAGAATCAAAAAATTCTCTGGAGGAAGAGAACTTCTTGGAATTACCAGAGGCAGAATACAAAAGGTTAATATACAGAACTCTTCTAGAAATTAGAAAGGAAATTCTACATAATGTAGAAACATCCAGGGAACACACAAACAAAGTACTACTGGAACTTAAAAAAGTTATTCAAGAACATAATGACAAATTTAATAGGCTACAAGATCCATAGAGATACAGCAATCAGAAATCCAGAAGATTAACAATAAAATTTCAGAATTATACAACTCAATAGAAAGTCATAGGAGCAGAATTGAGGCAGTAGGAGTTAGAAATAGTGACATTGAAGATAAAGCTCTTGGCGTCAGCCTATTTGAGGAAAAACCAGATAAAAGAATTAAAAAGAATGAAGACACTCTAAGAGTCATGTGGGACTCAATCAAGAGAAATAACCTACGAGTGACTAGAGTACCAGAACAGGGGACAACAGAAAATACAGAGAATTTTGCTGAAGATTTGTTGACAGAAAACTTCCCTGATATCATGAAAGATGAGAAGATATCTATCCAACATGCTCATCGAACCTCACATAACGTAGATCCCAAAAGAAAGTCACAAAGACATATTACAATCAAACTTACCAAAACCAAAGATAAAGAGAGAATTTTAAGAGCAGCTAGGGATAAAAGAAAAGTCATCTACAAAGGAGAGTCAATTAGAATGAGCTCAGACTACTCAGCAGAAACCATGCAAGCTAGAAGGCAATGGGATGACATACATAAAGCCTTGAAGGAAAATAACTGCCAGCCAGGAATTATATATCCAGCAAAACTGTCTCTCATATATGATAGTGAAATTAAGGCATTTCCAGGTAAACAGAAGTTCAGGGAATCTGCAAAAACCAAACCAAAATTACAAGAAATACTAAAGGGAGTCCTACGGTTAGATAATGAATAACACCAGATAACAATGCAAGACTAGAACACAGGACAGAGCACAAGATATTGACTCAGACACAGATATCGAAAATACATCAAAGCTAAAACATTGAAAATAGGGAAATAGATATCAATATATAAATAAGGACAACATTAAAACAAAAAAGAGGGACTTAAAAAATGGAGACATTGATTTTTCATATGGAGGGGAGGTTAAGTTGATATAAAGTAATAAAAGACTGGTATAAACTTAGAAAAATAGGGGTAAATATTAAGGTAACCACAAAGGAATCTAACAATCCTACAAATCACAATAAAAAAGTAGAAAAACATAAAGACCCAGCAAACACAAAATCTACAACAAAGAAAAAGATTTTAAAAAAGTACATACAGAAAAACAACTCAGCACAGAAAATTGAGGAGAACAAAGAAACTGTGAACAACACACAAAAAGAGATATCAGGATGACAGCACTAAACTCATACCTATCAATAATTACACTGAATGTAAATGGACTTAACGCACCAATAAAGAGATGGAGAGCGGCAGATTGGATTAAAAAACATCATCCATCTATATGCTGCCTACAAGAGATGCACCTTAGACTTAAAGACACAAACAGGCTAAAACTCAAAGGATGGAAAAAAACATGTCAAGCAAACAACACTCAAAAAAGAGCACAAAGTTGGCAATATTAATCTCTGACAAAATAGACTTTAAAGTAAAATCTACCACAAAGGATAAGGAAGGGCACTGTATAATGATTAAAGGGTCAATACACCAGGAGGACATAACTATAATAAATACTTATACACACAACAACAGGGCTTCAAAATGCATAAAACAAACTCTAACAGCTCTGAAGAGAGAGATAGACAGCTCCACAATAGTAGTAGGAGACTTCAACACGCCACTTTCGGTGAAGGACAGAACATCTAGAAAGAAGCTCAACAAAGACACGGAAGAGCTAAATGCTACAATCAACCAACTTGATCTCATAGACATATACCGAACACTGCACCCAACAGCCTCCAAGTATACTTTCTTTTCCAGAGAACATTCTCCAGAATAGACCACATATTAGGCCATAAAGCAAGCCTCAACAAAACCCAAAACATCGAAATCTTTCAAAGCATCTTTTCTGACTATAAAGCCATAAAAGTGGAAATTAACAACACAAAAATCAAGGAAAAAAAAATCAAACACATGGAAACTGAACAACACCTTGCTCAAAAACTACTGGGTTATAGAAGAAATTAAGGATGGAATAAAGAAGTTCATAGCATCAAGAATGAAAACACATCCTACCAGAACCTTTGGGACACAGCTAAAGCAGTGCTCAGAAGTCAGCTTATAGCAATAAACGCACACATCCAAAAAGAAGAAAGGCTCATAATCAAAGCATTAACCCTACAACTGGAACAAGTAGAAAGAGAGCAGCAAAAGAAGTCCACAGGTGCCAGAAGGAAGGAAACAATAAGAATTAGAGCAGAATTAAATGAAATAGAGAATAGAAAAACAATTGAAAGAGTTAACAAGTCCAAAAGCTGGTTCTTTGAAGAGATCAACAAAATTGATAAACCATTGGCCAAACTGACAGAAGAAAAACAGAGAGGAAGCAGATAACCCATATAAGAAATGAGATGGGTGATATCACAACAGACCCAACTGAAATTAAAAGAATCATAACAGATTACTATGAAAAAAATTGTACTCTGACAAATTTGAAAACCTAGAGGAAATGGACAAATTTCTAGAAACTCACTACCTTCCTAAATTAACACAAACAGAGGTAGAACAACTAAATAAACCCATAACAAAAGAAGAGATAGAAAAGGTTATTAAAAAACTGCCAACAAAAAAAAGCCCTGGCCCAGATGGCTTCACTGGAGAATTTTACCAAACTTTCAGAGAAGAGATAACACCACTTCTACTAAAGGTATTTCAGAGCATAGAAAAGGATGGAATACTCCCAAACCCACTCTGTGAAGCCAGCGTAACCCAATACCAAAACCAGGGAAAGACACCACACACACAAAAAAAAATTACAGGAATCTGCATTTTTTAACAAACATTCTTAGAATCACACTTTGAGAAACCCTGCAATATGTTAACTTTTAGCAAAATTTATAAGTAATTCAACAATGTACTGAACATCACAACTAATTTAAAGCTACAACATGGTGTGAATATAGTTTTGTTTCAATCACTTCTCTCAGAGAGGATTTATAAAAGTTCACACAATTAGTTAAGTATCTCCACTAAGTGTCTTGAATATTTTTGGTCTACTGTGCTTTTATTTTTTCTAACATCTTATGTGCAGTTGTTTTACTCATTTTTTCACAGCTTTTTAAGTCTATCTATTTGTTATGTTCCCAAGGCATTTCTACCCTGATTCCAAATCCTTATATATTTTGTAAATAAAGGAATCAAACTATATTTTCCTCCACCACTACCTTACCGGTAACTCAAGGTGGGAAAATTCTTAGGCAAGAGAAGTAAAATTCAGAAATGCAATCCAGCCTGAGGTTCTGAAAATGGTCATGGGAAGTTTTGGCAGCATTTTCACACAGCTATCAGTCCTGGTGGCACAGTGGTTAAAGCGACCGACTGCTAACTGAAATGTTGGCAGCTCAAAACCACCAGTGGCTCCACAAAAGACATCCATGTCTTAACCACTGAAAAATGTGAATATTACCTTATATATGGCAGAACTGATTAAGTTAAGGATTTTCAGCTGGGGAGATGTGCGAGTTTGCTTTTGTAAAAGATTTACAGCCTTGGAAACCCCATGGGGTAGCTATGAGTTGGAATCAACTCGATGGCAGTGGTTTTTGTATTATCAGTCAGTAGACCATTCTGTAGTGGGCTCTGCTTATTATGCAGGCTTGCCAACGTGAACATCCTGAAAACCTGAGGGTTCACAGAAAGACAGCTCACTGCTCTGCCCAGGGAACAGAAAGAAATCGGGAGTGGGAGAGAGGGGAAAGAGAAGAAAAGAAGGGAAAGAGAAGAAAGAGTAGAGCAAGAATGTATTAGTTTCCTGTGGCTGTTGTAAAAAATTACCATAAACATGGTGGCTTAAAACCACAGAAACTTATTCTCTCACAGTTCTGGAAGCCAGAAGTCATAAATCAGTATCACTAGCTGAAATCAAGGTGTTCGAAAGGCTGTGCTCTCTCCGGAGGCTCTAAGGGAGAGCCTATTCCAGCTTGTGATGACTGCTGGCATTTCTTGGCTTATACCTGCATCACTCCCATCTCCAAGGCCAGTAACTTCAAATCTTTCTCTGTTTCATCTACACACTGCCTTATGTGTGTGTGTGTCTGAAAAATCTCCCTCTGCCTCCTTCTTATAAGGATTCCTGCAGTTGTATTTAAGGCCCAACCAGATGAAAAAGGATAATGTCCCCAATTCAAAATCCTTAACTTAATCAATTCTGCCATATATAATATTCACATTTTTCCAGTGGTTAGGACATGGATATCTTTTGGGGAGGGGATTTTTTCAGCCTACCAGCGAAATAAGACAGGAAAGAGGATTTGTATTAAGAGGCTGAAGTTGGTAGAGAAAGGCAATCATTGGGAAAATCGTAAATGGAGGAGCAGCCGTAGGCTTTTTAACAGGAATCTCCAAAGTCAATTTGATCAATATTTTCCCAATGGTTACCTTTCCCTATTAGTTTCAATCGCTATTCCAAGTCCTATGGGAAATCCTGCCCTCAATATTTCCAAGGATAAAAATTCTCACAGTTACTTCTGAGAGAAGTGTCTGCTTTTGCCAAACTCAGATAGCTTCTCCTACAAGGCTTTGTTTTTGAAGCAGTGTTCATTGAAAATTTAGAATGATCATGATGGTTTTTATCCCAGATTAACTTCATGATGACACCTATGTAAGTGCTATGCATATGTAGTATTGTCTGGCCTAAAAATACCCCTGTCACATCTGAAAGAGAGGCCTTCTTTGGTGAATGGTAATGTTCACATCAGCGTTTATGAGGAGGTGGAAATAAAGAGATTTTCAGTCAGTGGGACTGCAGGCACTAGGCTAACAGAAGATCCACTCATGCTGTATTCCCAAATACAAGTGGGTTAAACAGTGTTGGTTGTGGTTCACGCTTCCTTAAATTTCAATATTCATGGACATCTCCAAAGGTTGGAAAATATGAGAGATAGTTGAGAATGAGGTCCCAGACCTTATTTGCAGGGCATTCTAACACCCTACATTAAAGATGCTTTTCCTCCAACTTGAGATTGCACTGAGGATGGTCCTGGAGATTCAGGGGCATGCAGAGGAGAGAAGGTGCTTTCCCTCCACCTCCAAGTAAGGAGGGGGAGAGTCTCTAAGACAACCTCTCAGAAAGCTTTATAAATTTCCTCTAGAGCTTAGGAAGCCAGTGTGTGGTTGTTGCCAAGAAAAGTTTAAAGCCAGGGTACTGTCTCCAGAATCAAACCTTCCCGACTGCTCAATAAGAAAGGACTGCACTGGCAGGAACGGTACTTCTGCTTGTGGGACAAGAGCTTGTGAATTTTCCTATGAACTAAGTTAGCCTATGGTATCTGGTGTCATTTTAAAAGTGACAGTGACCTGGAAAACCCTATGGAGCAGTCCTACTCTGCACATGTGGGGTTGGGTTGCCCTGAGTTGAAAATGACCGGATGGCAACTAACAGAAATCAAAATGACCTAACTCCAGAGGACTACCTGGGTTGGTGAAGGGACATTTAAAAAAAAAATCCTTTATGTGGGCTGGTAGGGGAGATTTTAAGTTCTAACTACAGTATCTGGATTGAAATAGAGTTTAATGGTGTATGATGGAGAAATGTAATGTTATTGTGCTTGCACCACGTCCAGTCCACTTCACTCAACAAAAGATAGATACAAACATAATCGGAAAGTTCAAGGGCATTTTGTCTTTGATTTTTACAAACTGATTAGATAATTTTTAGAGATGTTAGCACTTTTTTATATCATCATACATTAAACACTAAAAAATAAAATTAAGATTTTAAATAATTATGCCTTATTTTCTAATGTCATCCCCCATTACTCTCATGCACATCACACATCATTATTCCACCACTGACTGGTCCCTGAACACACTTTATTTTTCCATCTCTTGAAATCCTAACCACAGATTACTTCAAATGTTACCTATTCCATGAAATCTTGTTTTTTCTACAGCTATATGTAAAATTCACCCTTGATTAAAGAGTGTAGGTCATTTGTGCTTTCATGATCACTTGTTGAATGCCTATTATGTGCAAGGAATGATGTTGAGTTCCTTTAGTGGAAAGAGAGTTTATCTAGGATAAATTCATGAAACTCACTGCCATTGAGTCGATTCTGACTCATAGCAACCCTATAGGACGAAGTAGAACTGCCCCACAGGGATTACAAGGCTGTAATCTTTATGGAAGCAGACTGCCACACCTTTCTCCTGTGGAGCAGTTGTTAAGTTCCAAATGCCAATGTTTTGATTAGCAGCTGAGTGCTTTAACCACTGTACAACCAAGGCATCTGTCTTAGGCTGGGTTCTCTAGAGAAGCAAAACCAATAAAGCATATAAATATATAGAGAGAGAGATTTATACCAAGGAAATAGCTCACGCAATCGTAGAGGCTAAAACTTCCTAAGTCCACAGTTCACAGTAGAGGCCTCTCCCAGTTCACATAGCCACAGAAGCTGATGAACCCAAGGCAGGCAGGTCGGAGAGGGGCTCCCACTCACAGGCTGTGAAGGTCAGTGAATTCCAAGATCAGCAGACAAGGCAATCAGGTTTCTCCTGATTCACGTAGCTGCAGGGGAACTGGACTCTTGCTTGCAGGCTGAGAAGTTGGATGAATTCTGAGATCAACAGGTAAGCTGCTAGCTCAAGTCCCACGAACCAGAGGTGAGACAACAAGAGGGAGCTGCTGAGTCTGGAACAAGCCAAAAACCTTGGCAAGGCGAGCAGGCAGAAGGTAACTGGTGGAAGTCAGAGAGATGATACTGAGAGGGCGGTGAGCTGCCACAGGCCCTGCCTCCACCAGTACCACTCAGCAGATTCCATCATGGGGGTGATCACAACATTATACAACTACTAAAACACGGAGAATAATGGTCTAGCCAAGTTGACACACAATCTTAACCATCACAGCATCTTATCAAGGATAAAAAACAGAAAACCAAACCCACTGCCATAGGGTCAATTCCAACTCCTAGTGGCCTTATAGGACAGAGTAGAACTACTTCATAGGGTTTCCAAGGATCTGCTGGTAGATTTGAACTGCTGACCATCTGGTTAGCAGCCACGTTCTTAGCCACTACACCTCCAGGGCTCCTTATCTAGGATCCAATTGCCATTGAGTTGATTCTGACTCGTAGCATAAATTAATAGCATTCAAACTATGCTTTGAAGAGAAATCAAACAAAACATACATTGAATGTATCTCTGTATATACTGTGTGGAATACAAATGTGAATCTGATGCAATTGTGCCCAGACAAAGAAGAGCACACTGTTCACAGATTAATTTTAATATAGTATTGTATATAGTAAAATGTGACAACTGAAAAGCTATGGGTTTCAGTTACAGTGACACAATGTCTTGAAGGGGAAACAAAATTTACAGCATGGATTATAAGTAGGGTCTTGCTTACAACTGTTCTATAACCTTATATAAGGTTGCTTACTTTTTGAATAAGGTAGCATCATTAGACAGAAAGATATTGAGACCTTCGTGTAATAAGCTCTATGCCAAATAGGGGAAATTCAAAGATGAATATGATCTATACCCTAACCTCAAAAAGGTTGTTGTTGTTTTTGTTAGGTGTTGTCAAGTCGGTTCCAACCGATAGCCACCCTACATACAACAAAACGAAACACTGCCCAATCCTGTGCCATCCTCATGATCGTTTTTATGCTTGAGCCCATTGTTGCACCTACTGTGTCAATCTGTCTCATTGAGTGTCTTCCTCTTTTTTGCTGACACTCTAGTTTACCAAATATGATGTCCTTCTCCAGGGACTGATATTCCCTGATAACATGTCCAAAGTATGTGAGACAAAGTCTCACCATCTTCACTTCTAAGGAGCATTCTAGTTGTACTTCTTCCAAGACAGATTTGTTCCTTCTTTTGTCAGTCCATGGTATATCCAATATTCTTCACCAACACCATAATTCAAAGGTGTCAATTCTTCTTCTATCTTTCTTATTCTTTGTCCAGCTTTCACATGCATATGAGGCTATTGAAAACACCATGGCTTAGGTCAGTCAGGAACACCTTAGTCTTTAAAGTGACATCTTTGCTTTTTAACACTTTAAAGAGGTCTTATGCAGCAGATTTTCCCAATGCAATGCATCATCTGATTTCTTGACTGCTGCTTCCATGGGCATTGATTGTGGATTCAAGTAAAACGAAATCATTGACAAGGTCAATCTTTGCTCCATTTATCATGATGTTGCTTATTGATCCAGGTGTAAGGATTTTTGTTTTCTTTATGTTGAGGTTCAATCCATACTGAAGGCTGTATTCTTTGATCTTCACCAGTAAGTGCTTCAAATCCTCTTTACTTTCAGCAACAAGGTTGTGTCATCTGCATAACACAGGTTGTTAATGAGTCTTCCTCCAATCCTGATGCCCCATTTTTCTTTATAAGGTCCAGCTTCTCAGATTATTTGCTCAGCTTACTGATTGAATAAGTATGGTGAAAGGATACAACCCTGACACACACTTTCTTGACTTTAAACCGCAAAGTATCCCCTTGTTCTGTTCTAACGACTGCCTCTTGATCTATGTACAGGTGCCTCAGGTGCACAGTTAAGTGTTCTGGAATTCCCATTCTTCATAAAAAGGTGAGAACCCAATAAAAGCAATTGAAGTTTATGGAAACTATTCTAATGAAGATGTGTGTATGTGTGAAAGGGGGGGGTGTGTGTTTCCAAATTAAGGTTCATAAAAAAGTGTCCACCACTATTGAGGAAAGACAGAAAATTGTGAAAAACAGTAATGATTTAAGAAAAGCAAACTATCACTGTACGAATACCTCTTATCCAAACCCAAGGGAGGTCAAAAGCCAGATATAGGTCCCGGGCAACCAAGGAGATTGATTTAACTTCAATGGTTGCTGCTAACTCTGCTTGTCCTGAGTGGAAAAACAATTTATACCTAGTGTATCACCAGCGCTCACGTGCCATCAACTGTAAGCACCTGTCTTAGTTCCAGGGCTGCCATAACAAAATTCCACAAAGTGTGTGGCTTTAAAAAACAGACATTTAATTTTCTCACAGTTCTGGAGGCTAAACATTTAGATCACGGTCTTAACCATGCCAGTTTCTTCCATGGGCCTCTCTCCTGGTTTGTAGTGACTGGCAGCAATCTTTGGCATTCCTTTGCTGCTTATAAGGAGTCCTGGTGGTACAGTGGTTAAAGCGTTCTACTGCTAACCGAACAGTCAAAGGTTTGAAACCACCAGCACCTCTGTGGGAGAAAGATGGGGCAGTCTGCTTTTGTAAAGATTTACAGCCTTGGAAACCCTTTGGGGCCACTATGAGTCAGAATCAACTCGATGGCAATGGATTTTGCTGCTTATAGATGCATCTGCCTCCATAGTCACATGGTGTCACACACCCTGTGTGTGTGTTTCTTTGTGCCTATACACCCCTTTATAAAACACCACTCAGAAGGGATTACATTTAGGACCTACCTGACTCAGATATACCCTCATTAACATGACAAAAGAAACAATCCATTTCCAAAAGGATGGCATTCACAGGTATAAGGGTTAAGAGTTCAACATATATTTTGGGGGGACACAATTCAATCCACACCAGCACCATATTTAAAAAAAAAAAAAAAAAACACTTCAAACATACTCTTGTCAAACACAGTTCTAATTTCCTGTAGCAAAGAACTCGATTCTTTCCTGTATTTGATGATCTTTACTACTAATCCTGTTGTTCTTTGTCCCATTTCTTTCTCCCTAACCTCAAGTCCCTTTTTTGATGTTATAAACTCTTCCTGACAAATATCTTATCTTCTTTCATCAAAGATTTGGGTTTTCTACAAAGGCTACTCTGCCTTAGAGCAATGTAGGTACACCTACCTCCCAAATTTGACTAAACCTGAAACTCTCACAATGAGAACGTCACTTGTCTTAGTTATCTAGTGCTTCTGTAACAGAAATACCACAAGAGGGTGGCTTTAAAGAACAGAAATTTATTTTTTCACCGTTCAGGAAGCTGGGGGTCTAAATTTAGATTATGGATCTAGGGGGAGGTTCTTCTGTATCTATTTCAGCTTCTAGTATCTGGTAATCTTTGGAATTCCTGGGTTTATAGATTTATCTGCCTCCATCTTCATCAGATAATGTCTGTCCTTCTCCTGTGTCAGCTTACTTCTGTATCTACTCTGCTCTTTTTATAACTTAGAAGTGATTAGGTTTAGGACACACCCTACACTGATATGATCTCATTAACATAACAAAGAAAAGCTTATTGCCAAAGGGGATTACATCCACAGGTATAGGGGTCAGGATACCAACATATATTTCAGACAGACGCAATTCAATCCATAATACCACCATCACAGGCATTCTTATCATAAGACATGTGTTGGCCACAAGTGTTATATTTGAACACTGTTCACAAATACTATGTTCACAAATGTCAATAAAATTAGATTTGTTGGCTCAACAGAGATTATAAACATTTACAAGAAGTAAATGGGGGGCAATTGAAATTTAAATTTGTTTCTGAATATTAAAACAAATATATAAGTTTCTTTTGACTTTTATATTTTTGAGTTGGTTAAATGTAAATAAGTTCTGGAAGAATAAATACTCCATGAAGTACATACTGAATAGAATGTAGATTTGCCGTAGAGCTATGGGAAAATAAACCTTTGAGTTTTTTTTTTTTCCAAAACTAAACGCAGAGACTTACTGCTTTGACTGTGATGGACTAAAAATGTTTGGGGACTCGATTTTTGAGTAACACATGCAGAAAAGAACTGCTAAAACAAGAAACAATTTTCTTATTTTCTCTTTTTACAAGACTTAGCCAGCCATATCAGAAAGACCATATGTTGGTTGCAAGAAAAGTTTGCTCTAAGTTCTTTTAGCTAAAATTTTGATGTTTGAATACTGTGTATGAGAAATATACTTTCAGAAGAGACTGAAAGCTATTTAGTAATGCAGTCAAACTCATTGTGATGAGCTATCAGAAGACAGCCCCCATTTTACAGGTTTCCTATGCCAATATTTTTGGCCTCCCCACCAAGGTGCATTGCACCACCCACTCAAAACTTGGTTTAGATATTAAAGCTGATGATGCCGCATAGACACTGAGAAAGAGGGTATGAAAGGCTTTATTACTAACATAATGAGGTTTCTGGGCAAGAGCAAAATGGCCCCTAAGCTGGCCCAAAAATAAATTGAAAGTGTAGGAAAAGAAGACTAGCTTTAGAGTCTTTATGTTGGATAAGAGATGGGTATGGGATAAGAGTTACCCCACATGTCCTGAGGATTATATGGTTTAAACTTGTCATTGGCACCAAAAGAGGGAGTACCCAGGCTTTCTCATCAGCATGTCCAGATGTGGGAAGAAGGGGAAAAGGAAATGTTGAGATTGAAAACCATCTGCAATATGTGTGGGGACATGTGTGATCTTGATTTATTTATTTGCAAATCTTTGAGGTAAGAAATTCCAAGAGTTCTTTAGTTGAAAATAGGCAACCTCTCAGATAATCAATTGTTGTTACTACCATTGCCCGATCAGACAGTCAGATCATCGGCATTGACTAGGAGATTGTAAAGATGTACAGAACGGGCCAATTGCTGGCCAGGATTTTTAATGCTAAGATTACTGCCTCTATTTTAGCCGGTTCTTCTGCCCTTTGGATCCCGTTCTTGATCAGGAACATCCCAGTTAAGGGATAAAATGTAGCAGTCCTCCAGTGAGCTCCATCACATGTGATGGTGGTGCTGCAGTCTGTAAAGTATATCATCTTCCTTGTTCACTCAGCTTATACCAAAGGACTCCCAAAGTAGTCAAGGAATTCAGGAATAAAGTTTCTCCTCTAGATCCATAGCATCTGGCCAGATGTTGAAGACGGGGAGAGGGGACACACCTTCCTGCAGATGGGATATGACAGAGCACCCATGTTTGACTCTATCATCTAGAAGGGAGTCTCTGTGGTTGTGCTGAGCTTGTGGGGGTGCTGCTTCTATGACCCCAGGCATAATGGGTAGCTGTGTATGGAGAGTCATGGGCTCAGGACCTGTGAGAGCCCTTGCTTCCAAAGGAGCGCAGTGTGCAGCCAGCAATTGGTATATACAGTGTGATCAAGGAGGACAATTTCTTGAATCAGAAGTCCATGGAAAATTTATAGCCATTTTGTGTATTTCAGAGGCTCCAGAAGGTATGAGAGGGGTTGCTAAAGATGCTACAGTTAAGGAGTATATAGGAGGAATTAATGGGAGTGTCTGCTCTATTGCAATTTGGGCACTTTCTTTGACTTTTGTTTTAGGGGGCTCCATTTGAAGTGGGCTGATTAGTGGATAACAGTATCAATGTATTAAGTAAAATTTGTAAATGAGGAACATGGTGCCTCCAGAATCCAAAAAGACCTGAAATATGTTGGGATTATTTTAACATTGTGGGTGTTGAGAGAGTCAATAGCTATTTCTTTGCAGTGCTAAGGATGGAGTGGCCCTCAGTTTATAAATAATTTTCAGGAATTTAATTGAGGTGATGAGGCTTGTACTATTTGTGGAGCAATGGTTCATCCCCATTTGTGAGCTCCTCTGTGTGTATTTGTATATCATGGGTGAGTGTGTTAAATGAATTTCTTTGGAGGAGGATGTCATAAATATGTCATGTCTGCATTGCTGGAGAAAGTTGAATGTGGCTTATATCTTGCCTGCAGAGATTGATTGTGTTGGCAAGTCTATCAGGTTACTCATATATAGCTGGATAAAGGTATTTTGGGTCCCTCAAGCACTAAAGGCAAACTGCAACTGAGAGGCTGTTGAAATAGGCACTGAACAAAACATAATAGCCAACTCTATGACTGCAAATTATTTACAAATTAGTGATTGGATGGAGACAGTAATTTAAATAATATTGAGTATACAGGCCTTGATGGATGAGATCACTGCATTAAAGTTGGGGTAATGCACCTTTAGGCACCATTCATTCTTTCCAAATTTAAGAACAAGTCAAATTGAGCTATTAAATAGAGAAGCAGTGGAGATAATCACCTCTTCTCTAAATAGGTGTTTCATAATGGGTTTCAATATTTGAAGGCCAGATTTGAATTTATATTGAGCTGAATTAACTATTTTAACTGGAGAGAAGGCCCATGGAGTCTCATTTTGTAAAACTAATTAGAAGTGATAAAGACTTAATTTATTATTTGTTGGGTAAGAACCTCCATGCCTGGTATGAGATATTTTAGGGCAATGGGTACTATGGCTAAGGTGAATTTAAGCAAAGCAATAATAGTTCCAGTGGTTAAGGTAGGGCATACTTGTTTGTCTTCTATTTTGTGTTCAGGAACTCCTTGAATATTATAGAGGGTACCTTGTTTAAATTTAGTGGAATTCCCGTTAAAACTGTAATTTAAGCCCCATGTATTTGATTATGGTCGTGAAGATTTGCCAATTGGTGCATCTCAGAAGATATTAAAGTTAATTCACTACATATGTTGTAGAAGTGAAAACCCAGTCAGTACCCTTTATTTTTTTTATTGTGTAAATTCTTTTACTTAATTTTGAATTTCTATTTGGGTCACATTGTGGACTTTTGTTTCCATATTTTGTTTCTTCTCTCCATATCTAATTTCTTTCTTCTTTTTCATTCTTTTTTCTTTCATTTGTTTTATTATTTCTGAACATATTTCAGGGTAAAGGTTGTTTTTACCTTGCTCATATTTATAAATGTCCTCCTCCAAAGAACCTCCAATAATGATTAAGATCTCTCCAAAGTCAATGGTTCTTCCCTTCTGGTTTTCTAACTCCAGGTCTTTGCACATGTCATTATAATACTTTATTTTGTCTTCTCAAGCTGTGCTTTGAAATCTTCTGTTCAATTCTTTTACTTCATTATTTCTTCCACTTGTTTTAGTTACTCAACTTTTAAGGGCAAGTTTCAGAGTCTCTTCTGACATTCATTTTGAACTTTTTTTTGTCTTTCCTGTCTTTTTAAGAACATGCTTGGCATTTCTCAAGCTGAAAGAACTGAAGAAAAATTCAATGCTCAAGTTACAATATTGAAGGATTCTATGGGCAAGATACTGAATGATGCAGGAAGTATCAAAAGAAGATGGAAGGAATACACAGAGTCACTGTACCAAAAAGAATTGGTTGATGTTCAAAATTTCAGGAGGTAGTGTATGGTCTAGAACTGACGGTACTGAAGGAAGAAGTCCAAGCTACACTGAAGGCATTGGCGAAAAACAAGGCTCCTGAAACTGACAGAATACCTATTGAGACGTTTCAACAAACGGATGCAGCACTGGAAGTGTCTACTTGTCTGTGCCAAGAAATTTGGAAGAGAGCTACCTGGCCAACTGACTGTAAGAGATCCATATTTATGACCATTCCAAAGAAAGGTGATCCAGCAGAATGTAGAAATTATAAAACAACATCATTAACATTACACACTAGTAAAATTTTGCTGAACATCATTCAAAAGCAGCTGCAGCACTATAACAGGGAACTGCTAGAAATTCAAGCTGATTCAGAAGAAGTGGAACAATGGGTATCATTGCTGATGTCAGATGGATCCTGGCTGAAAGCAGAGAATACCAGAAAGATGTTTACTTGTGTTTTATTGCCTATGCAAAGGCATTTGAGTGTGTGGATCATAACAAATTATAGATAACAGTGAGAAGAATGGAAATCCCAGAACACTTAATTGTGCTCATGCAGAACCTGTACATAGACCAAAAGGTAGTCATTCGAACAAAACAAGAGGATATTGCATAGTTTAAAGTCAGGAAATGTGTGCATCATGGTTGTATCCTTTCACCATACTTATTCAATCTGTCTGCTGAGCAAGGAAGACTCATTAACAGCTTGTATTATGCATAAGACACAACCTCATTTGCTGAAAGTTCAGAGGACTTGAAGTACTTACTGAAGAAGATCAAAGACCGCAGCCTTCAATGTGGATTACACTCAACATAAAGTAAACAAAAATCCTCACAACTGAACCAATAAGCAACATCATGATAAACAGAGAAAAGTTTGAAGTTGTAAAGGATTTCATTTTACTTGGATCCACAATCAACATCCATAGAAGAAGCAGTCAAGAAATCAAAGGACACATTGCATTGGACACATCTGCAGTAGACCTTTTTAAAGTGCTAAAAAACAAAGATGTCACCGTGAAAACTAAGATGTGACTGACCTAAGCCATGGTGTTTTCAATTGCCTCATATGCATGTGAAAGCTGGACTATGAATAAGAAAGACTGAAGAAAAATTGTTGCTTCTGAATTATGGTGTTGGTGAAGAATATTGAATATACCATGGACTGCCAAAAGAATGAACAAATCTGTCCCCAAAGAAGTAAAGCCAGCATGCTTCTTAGAAGTAAGGATGGTGAGACTTCATCTCACATACTTTGAACATATTATCAGGAGGGACCAATCCCTGGAGAAGGACAGCCTGCTTGTTAAGTTGACCATTAGCGAAAAAGAGGAAGCCCCTCAATGAGATGGATTGACACAGTGGCTGCAACAATGGGCTCAAGCATATCAACAATTATGAGGCTAGTGCAGGACTGGGCAGTGTTTCGATCTATTATACATAGGGTCACTATGAGTTGAAATTGACTCAACGGCACCTAACAGCAACGACAATGTCAGTGGTTGCTTTACAGGATTTAAGGACTCCAGATTTAAGTCAAATTTTAAATAATCCTTTGTTATTCCATGGGAGAGCCATGGGTGTTCTTCCCTATAAATCTAAGAATAAGAATCTTTGTTGCTACAAAGGTGTATGCAACAGCAACAAAGGCATTTTGAGTAGTGAGTCTTCTACTGTTAGGACTGTCACCTCAGCATGACACATGGTGACCGTTTTTATTCCACTTAAGCAACCACTCACTTCACCTATATACTTTACAGGTCTTTCTCCTGACTGCTCTATATAATGGGTTCCAATGTCTGGTTGAGACACAGAGCAAATGATCACAGACTAAGAGTCACTCCACTGAACCTAATATCAGTCATGGATTATGCTGGAATCAAGACATGTGATTCAATCTGAAGCAAACAGTGACGTATGGATTGCCACACATGACCCATGATTACTTAAAAGAGAGTCCCAATCCCATACTCCTGTTCCCTAAAAGCCAATTATTGAAACTTCTAACTTAGATCAGTTAAACATATAAGAGCCCCAACAGAATTCAGCAAATGCAGCACAAAGCAACACAGCTCAAAGCACAAGCTAGCAAGCAGGCAGCAGAGACAGTTAGCAAGTTAAAGCAAGAAAAGAAAGATGCCCAGCGGTTGTGGTAATTCTCTAGACACACTGTTTGCTGTACCAAATGTTGTGGTCATCCACAGTAGAAAGATGGATCCCTCCACCCACCCAACATTTGGTTCCAATATCAACACTGATGAAGGCACACATGTACCAAAAGAGTTTGAAAAGGCTTCTTATTCGCATACTGGGGCCTTCTGAGGAGAGCCTGATGACTCCCAACAGATCCGGTAATGACTTAGGAGAGTGGGGAGAAGAGACTAACTTTGATGGTTTTAAGGTAATTAGGGGTGGTTTTGGAATGCGGGCTCCCTCACAAAGATTTAGGTTTGCGTGATTTGAACTTCCTACTGGCACCAAAGGAGGGAGCACTGGGCTTTCTTATTAGCTGCTCAGATGTGGGGCAGAAGGGAAAGGGAAGTGGTGAGACTTGAAAGCTGCTGGCGGTCAAACATCAGATATGGAATCAGACACTTTATTATACATTGAGTGTGTGTGTGTGTGTGTGTGTGTGTGTGTGTTATATGTATGTTACAAGAAAAGATTTGATTTTGAATATTGTTACAACTTCACCTATACCCAGAGTAAAACAGTGATACATAGGGAGCCAACGCAATCAGGCAGACCTGAATTCGCACCCCTAATCTGCCATTATTTTTTTTGTGCCCTTGGGAAAATGTCCTTAAACTTTCCACTGTCCTCCACCATACAGGATAGAAGCCTCACAGAACATAATTGCAGGGAAGGATTCAATACTTAAATGCACACAGACTGCATGGCCTTGTTCTTGGCTAATGGGAGGTATTGTTAATACTAGTTTCACCCCTTTCCTTCAGTCATTCAGTAAACTCTTGTTTATTTCTTAATGAAAACCCTGACAATAGTAAGTTTTTTGTTTTGTTTGTTTGCCTTTTTTTTTTTTTTTTTTTTTGGTCAACCAATTCTCAGTTATACACAAGTGAGTCAATCTTTTTTATAATAACCTGAGTGCCTCAGGAGTTTCCTAGCTGCCACTTCAGCTGGCCAGCATGCCTCAATCTAGAGCAAACTATGATACAAAAGCAAGTAATTTAATCACATTTAAATTGTATTATGCAAGGCCGTTTTCTCCACTATGTGCTTCTAAGCCATAAAAAAGTATTTTGAGCTTTTCTACTTAATCCCAGTGATCAGTTGACTTTCTAGCTGCGCACTTCAAGATGCTTACTACATACACTTTTATCGCTCTTCTTCTTTTCAATAAATATTATTGAACACAATGTGGAAGATCCCAGTGACACAGTGGGCCCTAATGATGCAGTAATGAAGAGAAAAATATTTCAAAAATATGTATATGTGGTAAAACAGAATACGTTATTTGTCAGTAAGTAGGCCATCTACTGCCACATCCTATTCCTTTACCCAACGGCATCAAAGGCAGCAAATCTTTGACTATGAACTTCTCTAACTTGTTGGCTTCTTCACTTCATAAAAGCCAGTTCTAGCCCTCTAGCTGATGTTTTGCTGCCCAGCTATATTCCTTAGGACTGACAGTTTCAGTGAACACAGGCTATCTCCAACTCTGTTATCTGTATCCCTGTGCATGATGACTTTCTCCAAATTCAGAGGCTACTCTACTCACATGCCAGCCATCGGATAAACAGCAAGGATTTAATACCCTACAAGAGTAGTTCCCAACCAGTGACTGATGGGAATTGGTATGTAAACAACCCATCGTTTTTGTCTCTTAGATGGCATAACTCAGAGGCATAAATTTTACATGAATTTTGCAGAGTTTTCCCAGTGGGATTAAACTGCAGTCATACACAGTGGTAGCTGGCTTTATATTCTACCATTTGTTGATTGTTTTCTCTTCCCTATCTCATTTCTCTAATTGTCTAACAGTGTTTCCTGCTAATCCCAAATAAGATACTTACACATATCCTTGATTTAGATCTGCTTGGGAGGGAAGCCAAATTAAGATAACCATCAAAATGCTGGTCTATTTTGTTGAGGAATTAAGAAAGCATTAAGGGGTTGTGTATAGTCACTTGTATCTGTCAAGAACTGTGAAGGGTCTTGGACTTTACCCTACTTGTGATCTAATAAGCTAATTTGTTTCTCTTTCTATTTCATGGAAGCTGGCAGAAGACATGCTATTCCTGGGTCAGAGACAATAAACATTACTCACAGCATAGCAGGCAGCATGAGTTACTTGTCTGTATCAGTTCCCCTTGATGTCCAAACTTCATGAGGTGATGCAGAGGGACCTATATGGACGCCGGATATGCAGTAGGTATGCATCACAACTGAGGAATACTGAACTGGGGAACTTCACTGCTTTTTTAACGAGTGGCAAGCAAATCTACTTTTTACCCTGCAGGAGTCGTTACCTCATCCCTCAAGGTTGTTCGCAGCAACCACAACCCCAAGCAATGGCCCAGGTAAAGAGAGGGAGGGCCTCACATTCTTGGTATATCCAGCAAGCATCCACAAGACAATCAGGATCCATGGAAAATTGCTTCTATTAACAATATCCTTGTCTGGTTTACATTCTTCGTAATTTTCAGTTGCCTATTCACTAGTAAACTGAAGTGAAAGCAACCTGAACAGCGTCTTCAGTCATCATTTTCACTTCTGACACGGAGCATATCCTTTTCTTCTAGTGTAGCTAACACCTACCATGAGCTAGGTGCTTTCATACTTCACCTAATTTGAAGGCATTAGTGATCAACTAATGATAATGCAGTGCAGTAAGTCCAAGAAGAGAAGTGTAAACAAAAATGTTGAATTCATAGAAAGGGCAGCAATTTGCTTTTGGGAGGTTTCTCAATTTTCACAAGAAAGTGTCGTGTGAGTTGTCATGAAAAATAGCTAGCTTTACAATGAAAGAGAAGATGAATCACAATTAGAGAGTAAACCATGAATGGAAGCTTCCTGGAACGTTTAGGGAAGGTCTGTAGGGTAGTATGAAGCATAAGGAGAGGAAGGAAGTAACTAAAGTGTGGTCAGTGACACAGTGGTCACTGGGTTATGAGAGATTGTGATGTCATTTAATGTTTATTTAACAAATGTTAATTGCACTTCTATTATATGCTGCTCCAAAAATGCAAGCTGCTCTCTCAGGGTCTCCATCTCATATTTTCCCTTCTCTACCCCCACCCCCCAAGAAAAACCGTTGCCTCAGACAGTAAAGCAGACTCAGCAGCCCCTTCTCCCCTGTCGTCCAGAGGATTCTATTGCAAGCCATCAGGTAATGGTGTCTGTTGAGACACTCAATCATTACAGTCAGACAGAAAATTCTGTTTTCAATATTTTTTTTCCTGTTTCTCTAGTGAAGTTTAGTACATATGAGAATATCATGGGAATGGTTCGCTGTAGGGGCTAATATATCAGGCCTGAATTCAAACAGTTAAGTCTCCAATCCCACAGATGAGACTTGTTAGCAGTATGGCCTTGGACAAGTTACATAACATCTCTAAGACTCTGTTTCCATCTCTATAAAATGGGCATAATTATGTTACATTCCTCATGCAAAATTTTCTGATGATTGAATGAAGTAATTCGTGTAAAGTATATAGTGGGGAGCCTGGCATATATTAAGCATCCAATGCAATAGTTATAATCATAACCTGCAGTTTTATACTACTGTCACAGATGGTTGGCAGGTGGCAGTATTTGATAGACCAGCACATATAAAATCAATCCATTGGGTTTATTTGACTGCATTATTAAAGTATTTACAAACAGTCTTCCAAACGAGAGATAGTCATAATGTTTACAAGTTGTAACATTCTTATTAAAACTGAAATCTGCTCACAATATCAGAATCTGACTGTGTATACTCAAACAGTGCCAACAGATTATCAAAGACACTTTGAAAGATGTATCTGTAGTTTATTTTTAATAAAACTCCCACATATTTATAATCAAGAAATAATTCATTATCTTTAGACAGATTATTTCCACATGCTATGGTAGATTGAAAGACTTAATATACTTTCCAAACACTATTAAGTGACTGCCAAAAGTTTAAAATTGAAGAAAAAAAAATAGTTACAGAATTTAATAGCCAAGGAATACAAAACACGGAAGATTGGATTCAATACCTGATGTTATTCTCCTATACTTTGTTGTAATTGGAAGTGAAGAAGGATAAGTATGTGCAAGCCTGTACCACAGGCGCCTATAACACTTCTCTTGGGCAAGCCCCAACCCAGAAGCCACAAAATATGCCCTCTTGGATAATCTGGGGCTTCCCCACTTGTATGCACTCTGACACAAGTCACAAACAATGTTCTTGCCAACAATTACATAACTCACTTTGTAGCTACAATACCCTTGCTCCTTCCTCTCTGGGGCCGACTCAGTCATTGCTCATTTATTTTAATGCTGGCCTGTCAACTTTAACAGGCCCTATAAGTCCTGGTACCCAGTCTCTTCACCACACAGCTCGCTCCGTACAAATTGGCCTTGAAACCCTGGCACGTTGCAAGAGATTTCCTTCCTAGCATTCATCTCCGATGTGACCCTGCTTCCTCCAAATCCATTTCTGAGCCGTTGCCCTGCATCTACCTTTCTCTTTGCAGTTGGTATTAACGTCATATAATTAATTCCTAGGGATGATAGCAATGGTCCTGTAATCTAGCCATCTCACTTTACAAATGATGAAATGATCTCATTTTAGTAACTTGTATATTTGAATATTTCCCAGGAGACTTTTGCAGAAATATTTATAAATCACTTCATATGCTTGGTTAATTTCTGGAAAATTCCCACAAGTGCCCAGTCTTCTCTTCTGTGTAATGTTGATTCTTAATAGTTTTTATTCAGAGGATAAAATAACTAAATTTTCCCTGAGGGAAAATGCTTTTTTTTTTTGTTAAGTCTGTTGATCAGAAGAGAGAATGTATTGTCTTTACATGTGGATGCACAGGACTCAATTCTTCTTTTTTTACAAATCTTTAGAAGAAAATTCTTTAAAAGAAATATTTTAGTCACATCATTATATCATCTATGTGAATACACAGTGGAAGTTATTCCCTCTTTCTTTGGTTCCCCTCAAATTCACCAATTTTAATTTATATAGTCCTTTTTAGTGTTTAAATTTTATTACTTCATATCTACTAATAATAGTAAATAATGTTGGGAGGGGAGCATATTACTTTATTTTATAAATGAAGAGACCATGATCATTTCTAGATGTTTTGATTTGACTATTGAAAGAAAAAAATGTAAAAATATCAGGGATACTAGTGAAAAATGGAATGACACAATAGTTAAGATCTCCAGATTCCATAACTTTATCTCCTCAAAAGACCGAGTGTTTTAAAATATTCATAGATGGTGAAAATATCCAATATAGGGTCTCAGAGTAAGTCATTCTCTGGTTGTGCCATAAGCAAGTCATTAGGCATTTTAAGAACTAAATCCCCTTGATGGGGTCCATTTCACAGCTAATTCCTCTCTGCCTTTATAAAATTGTTGCAAGGTTATTGTGTCTATATTTGCCTTTGAAATTAGTCTAGATAGATTATGAGGACAAACTTCTTTTGAATTTTGACTAGTGTGTGTTGTCTAGGGTAAATAACAAAAACTTGACAAATGATAATTTTTGAAAGAGCTATTGGGGTATTTCAAACTCTATGGGAAAAAATATCTTCTAATGCTCACTCTCGGAAGAGAGTACATGAAAAAGAAAAGAATACTAATGTTGTGTCTGACTTTTTTCCTCAAACCAATTTCCTGGTCCTCGTTTGGAAATTTTGGCTTATGATCACAGGAAGGAAAAAAATCACAAGTTAATTCATTAAATACTTCAGTGGCTCACATCCGTATCAAACAATGAAGAGCTTTCCGCCTCACTTTGCTATTCTGTCACAGTCAGAAACACTTTAATCTTCTCTTCTTTATTAGAACGTGGTGACTTCCTCTAATATTTTGAATGAACCTCAGTCAAACTACTCCATCAACACTCTCTTTGTCCTTTCCCTCCAACTACTATTTCTTTCATGTTATTTCCAGGATTTCTGTAAAAGTATCTTTTCCTCTTTCAACTGTCAAGTTTTACAGCTTAAAATATATGTGCTACTGTACCTCCCTAGACCACTGGCTGTGACCAGTGACTGAACATGAGTTGGCTCCTCTTTAGGAAAGATGTCATAGTCCCCCAACATCACCTCCGCTCTGTAGCACAGACTCTCATTCAACAAAGCTATTTTGTTGAAAAGAACAACCACTAAATAGAAAAATTAGTTAAAATGGTTGTTTGTTACTTTGATGTTTTTAAACCAGTTATTTAATACTAACGTCTGCTCTCAGCATTGTCAGCAAAATTATCTTTTTCCTAGTAATGCATAATGCAAATTGCTACACTGTTGCTCTACCAAATAAACTATGCAGCCATTGTTTATTAATCCAATAGCAAAACTAGAAACAATAAGGATCAGCAAAATTTTTGCTTCAGTGTTCTTATATGCATAGGCATCAAGTCAACTTCATGCATTTAAAAACCAGATTTGTGTCTTTTCTAGGTTACTTGTGACACATTGAAAAAGGCAGTCCACAAGAAGCAGATCTGTATTCTTTAGCCAGCTCCGCAGAAAAGTGGTTGTGTGACTCTAGGCCTGATTGGCTTCTGTGTGACCCAAAGACTGAAGAGTTCTAATGATAGATAGACAGACAGAGACGTAGAGACAGAGGTACAGCTATAGATGTGGGTGTACCTACAGACATAGATATACACAGATATATATATGATGATGTAGATATAGATATAGACATGTTGTTGTTGTTAGTTGCTGTGGAGTTGGCTCAGACTCATGGATACCTTATGTATAACAGAATGAAACATTGCCTGGTCCTGCGTCATCCTTACAATTGTCGGTATGTTTGAGCACATTGTTGCAGCTGTTGTGTGAATCCATCTCATGGAAAGTTTCCCTCATTTTTGTTGATCCACTAATTAACAAGCATGCTGTCCTTTTTTTGGCAATTAGTCTTTTCTAATGACTTGTCCAAAGTAAGCAAGATAAAGTCTCGCCATCACCACTTTTAAAGAGCATTCTTCCTTCAAAACTGATTTGATTGTTCATCTGGCAGTCGACCCTATATTCAATATTCTTCGCCAAAACCATAATTCAAAGGCATCAATTCTTCTCTGGTCTTCCTTATTCATTGTCCAGCTTTCGCATACATATGAGGCAATTGAAAAAAACCATGGCTTGGGTCAAGAGCAGCTTAGTCCTCAAGGTGACATCTTTGATTTTTAATACTTTAAAGAGGTCTTTTACAGCACATTTGTCCAATGCAATATGTCATTTGATTGCTTGATTGCTGCTTTCATAAGTGTTGATTGTGGATCCAAGTAAAAGGAAATCTTTGTCAACTTCAGTCTTTTCTCCTTTTGCCATGTTGTTGCTTATTGGTCCAGTTGTGAGAGTTTTTGTCTTCTTTACGTTGAGGTGTAATTCTTACTGAAGACTGTAGGCTTTGATCTTCATCACTAAGTACGTCAAGTCCTCTTCACTTTCATCAAGCAAGGTTGTGTCATCTGCATATCAAAGGTTGTTGATGAGATTTCCTTCGATCCTGATGCCGCATTCTTGTTCAATATAGTCCAGCTTCCCTGATTATTTGCTCAGCATATAGATTCAATAAGTATAGTAAAATGATACAACTCTGATGCACACCTTTCTTGATTTTAAGCACGCAGTATCTCCTTGTTCTATTTGAATGACTGCCTCTTGGTTTATGTACAGGTTCCTCATGAGCACAATTAAGTGTGCTGGAATTCTCATTCTTCATAATGTTATCCATAATTTGTTATGATCCATACAGTCGAATGCCTTTGCATAGTCAACAAAACACAGATAAACATCTTTCCGGTATTCTCTGCTTTCAGCCAAAAACCATCTGACATCAGCAATGATATCCCTCATTTCAAGTTCTCTTCTTAATCCAGCTTGAATTTCTGGCAATTAACTGTCCATGTATTGCTGCAATTGTTTTTGAATTATCTTCAGCAAAATTTTACTTGAGTGTGGTATTATTGATATTGTTTGATAATGTCCACATTCTGTTGGATCACTTCCAGTCGGTTGTCCTGGTAACTGTCTTCACAATTTCTTCGCATAGACAAATGAGCACCTCCAGTGCTGTTTCCATTTGTTGAAATATCTCAATTGGTCTTCCACCAATTCCTGGAGACTTGTTTTTGACAATGCCTTCAGTGCAACTTGGACTTCTTCCTTCAGTACCGTCAGTTCTTGATCACATGTTACCTCCTGAAATGGTTGAATGTCGACCAATTCTTTGCAAGTCACCACAGTATGACAAACTGACAGATGAGTGGTGGCATAAGTATATAGATATGTGTATGTATGGATATAGATATGTAGATAGGCCAGTGCAGCAGCTCTTTCAGTGTACTGTCCTGTCCTTGACTCAATTTATGAATACTACCTGGTTCTTGTAAGCATACGAATTCCCATCTTTCATCCTAATAAATTTATAATGATGGAGAAAACTTTGCTTTACAGAAAAAGGTCTTTACATATTTGGGGTAAGCCAAGACATTTTCTCAGATACACATGTACGGCTGTTACTGTCAAGAAAGCACATATGAAACACTCCAATGAAGAACTGCATATTGGTAGAAAAATCAATCCTTCATTCCTTAAAACATGCAAATTTTCAGAGGGCTGTTAGTGGCATTAAAATAGATGCACAAATACACACACAGGCACATGTGCACACACACCGCACAGATATACCCACACAGGTACACATACACATATGAACACACAAGTATAGGAGCAAACCAGACACACACACAACACACACACACACACTGTTTGGAATTAATTTAAGAGATGTTGCTATTAGATTGACCATAGTGTTACACAGATGTAACTTTTTCACTATTTTCTCTTCCAGATATATTGTTTCTTTTTTTCTCTTTCCAGATACATTGTTTTCATTTCCAAATATACTGTTTCAAATATGTCCAATTGACCTGCTAAGTGTGAAAGAGGTCAAGCCAGGATTAAACAACTCCACTTTTAATCCGAGTGATCTGAAAAACATTGTACAGTGGAGCCCTGGTGGCACAGTGGTTAAGCGTTCAACTGCTAACCAAAAGGTCAGCAGTTCAAATCCACCAGCCACTCCTTGGGAACCCTATGGGACAGTTCTACTTTGTCCTATAGGGTTGCTATGAGTCAGAATCGACTGGATGGCAAAGGGTGTGTTTCTTTCTTTTTACCCGTACAGTAATTTTAGTCACAATAGTATATTATCTCCACACACAAAAAAGAAAATACTATAGGAATACATGTACTGATAGATGGTAAGTTTGATATATATGTTTAGTATGTATTGACCAGTGTGGCAGATTGCACTAGTGGTTTTAGATTTATCTGCTGTGAATGTGAATGCTACATTCCAACATGTTGATAGACATTTGATTGTTGTTTACTTGTTCTGTGCTCACATGGTTTTTGGCTCATAGCAGGCTGTAGGTCTCTTACCTATTCCCTCATGAGCTGATATAATTGTTTGTAAACATAGTATGAAATGCAAGAGACCAAAAACAACAACAATAACAACAAAACATGGAAAGCCATTACTAATCACTGGATATTATTTTGGCATAAGAAGAATAAAATATCTTCCAAAAAACTAAAACATTTCTCTTGTATATAAAACCTAAAATATCCTTTAAATGTTTTGCAATCACTCATGTGTTTCTTCATCTTTTCTATGGTCTTCTGGCATTCTGTTGGAAATTATGGCAACTAAACATTTATATCTTAAGGTTGGGAAACCAATAACTTGCGCTGTATAGCTTCTGCAGCAGTAGTTCTCAAATTAGTGTGGGTGAAAATCCACTGCTGGGTTTGGAAAGGGTTGGCATCCCTAGACTGTGGAACAAAAAATTTAATACAGTGAGTGTGGAATGAGACCCAAAATCTGCATGTTAAGTAGTATCTACCTTACCCCATCCCATTCTAATTCAGTTGACCTTTATAATACACTTTGAAAAAATATTACTCTAGGGGTAATGGATAACTCTGGAAATAATCTCATGTTTAAAGTTGGCAAATAATTTTTTATATAAAATACCTATTCCTTGTGGGTTTTTTTTTTTCCCCCCTTGAGAATGTTTTTTCTTACTACCTGGGGAAAAAAAAAACTAACAAACCCATTGCTGTCGAGTCAATTCTGACTCTTAACAACATTATAAGACAGAGTAGAACTGCCCCATAGGGTTTCCAAGCCTGTAATCTTTACGGAAGCTGACGACCACGTTTTTCTCCCAGGCGTCTTTCTACCAAGAGCAGAGTAGCTGGTGGGTTCAAACAGCCAACCTTTCAGAAAGCAGCCAAGCACCTAACTATTTAGCCACCAGGGCTCCTGAAAAGACTAGGCAAACAATGAGAAATAATGATTTTTTTTTTTTTTGGCAATTATCTAAAAATAGATTTGAGTTCTTAGAACAATCAAAAGAATGTTTGCCAGAATAAAAATCTACCAAATAAACAAAGGGAACGGAAAAAGTAAAATAGATACTGATATGAGAAGGAGCAAGGGAAAATATAATGAATATAACAAGTTCAGGATCTTAGAAATTCTACTCTCTGACTTAGGCACTCCCAAGAAGAGGTCTTTGTTTTTGAGAATTTGTGTCTGTAAAAGAGAGTATATATGAGTGTGTATGCATATATATATTTTTTAATATGTTGATGCTTTGGAGGATGGACAATTCAAGGAAAACATGTGAAAGTCTAATTTTCCTTTTGGAATAACAAATATAAGGGAGGGGAAAAAAATGAATGTTTTTGATTAAGGTTTTCAATTGTCTATGTATGTCAAGAGTTTCCTCTTTTTCCCCAAAGTTTTGAAATGTTCAGAAACATTTGACGGGGTTTTATTTTCCTCTAGGTATTTCTTGGATACTCTCTTGAGTTCTGAGAGTCATTACTCAATAGGATGGGGCTGGGATAACTCCAAATCTAAAAATAAATAACAAATACAGTTAAAGGCTTAGGAAATAGGATTATGCAGAATGACAGTAGGAAAAAAAGTGAATTTTCATTCTGGAATACATGAACAAAAGGTACTACAATTCTTTCAGGAATATCAAAGTAATTACATTGAGCACTTATCCAGGTGTTCTTCATCTCCATTGAGGACAGAGTAAGAGGAAATGGATGAAACTGGATTATTTACTTCAAATATGAAATAGATTCCTGAAACTGAAGACAAACTACCATTGTAATTTTTTGTTGTTGTGGTTTTTTTTATTGTTGTTTTAAAAAGCTTTATATTACCATAAGATTTTAAAATTGGAAGTCTCTCGTCTCAGTTGGTTTAGGTACGGGACTGTATGAGGGAAAACAGCTAAGCTGCCTCTTAGAATGTACTCTCCACCTATCACTCTGTAAACTCAAAATCCTAGTGGATATTTTGTTTTATTCAGATAGTTTAGATGTCTTTAGGCAGTTTTTCCTGAGTTAAACATTGATTTCTCTCCATGATCTTTCTCTCCTTTACTTTTCATCTTATTCATTCCCAATTATTTTCTTTCTCATGATAATGGTAGCTGAAGAGGGTGGGGCACAAACAGAATGTTTTAGATGCAGTCCTTCCTGTCTGAGTTAAAAAGCAGCATTTGGAAAAATTTTTCTTGCAACTTTTCTGCGATCCTAAAATAGAAATCTTATTGATATTAGCTTTTTGAAGAAAACTTATCAATAACAGTAGAAATACTGAAAATTAGTTTATTAATTTAAAATACCACTTTAATTATAACAGGGAATTATGAATTGTTCATTTCGAAAAATAACTGAATTTGATAGATTTACGAAATGCTAAATTGTATTATATAATTGCTATATAATTATATAATTCTGTAGTGGCAAAATTCAATGTATGGAACAAAGAAAAGATATTAAAAAGTCTTATGGTGTCTCAAAGGCATCATGGATCTGAGATAGCTGTTAGAAATAGCTTTTGCACTTTTAGAAATAAAACCTGTGTTGTATTCTGAAGATAATAATTAACTATTCATTGATATTTTTAATTCCTTACAGCATATATATTTCTCAAATTTATTTTTATCCCAAAAACGCTTTTCAATGGTTCGTGTTTACCTGTCATTAAAGGCAATACAGAAGTCTACTCTTGCTGAAACAAAAGGATCATGTCAAAAGTGTCTGTACATCAGTCTGTAGCTATATGTATCACCTGTTTAACAAATGAATGACAAAAAAATTAAATAAAAACAATGCTTGCTTATGCCTGGCCTTTTCCCTCTATTTGCCCTGTCTTCTTTAATAACAGAATCTTGACTTTGTTTGGTGTTGCAATGTGCCCACACTGGAGTTTTTTCTTTTCCCCAGATTGTTGCTTTCCCAGGCTTCCCTGAAGCCAGGAGTCACCAAGTAACACAGTTTTGTTCAGTGGGACACGAGAGAAACATGTTCAGAGTTTTTTCAAAATCTGTTATTACCTCTTTCTTATTCTTCGTGCCTTCCACATGAATGTGATACCTAGAGCTGAATTAGCCATAAGACAAAAAAGCATAAAAAACAAAATCTCTGCAAAGCATAGAGTAAACAAAGAAATAACAAAAACTTTGATAATGATGGCGCGCTGGTGGTGTAGTGGTTGGGAGTTCGACTGCTAACGAAAAGGTCAGCAGTTCAAATCCACCAGCTGCTCCTCAGAAACCCTATGCGGCACTTCTACTCCGTCCTGTAAGATCAATATGAGTAAGAATTGATTGGACGGCAACGGGTCTGGTTTTTTGGTTTTGATGATGGTATAAAGTTTTGTGCTAACTCTATGTCTAGACTCCTGGTTAGGAAACCAATAAATATCATTATGATTTAAGTCATTTTTACTCACAAATTAAGTTACTTGCAGCTGAATTCATTGTTAAATGATGCACCCTGAATGAGTTTTTGAAGTATATGCTGAAGACAAGGTGAGGGCATGACCCAAATACTGACCTATAAATAATCTTAAATCAGAAAAACAACTACCATTTGCTTTTTTTGTCTTTCAGAAGGCATCTTCTAATTTATTTATTATAGGAAAGTATTTTTTAAAATGAGACAATATTCTATCCCTATTTAATTTTACTAGTACATTTCATATTTCTGAGATGTTAATTTCCATAATTGTAGACAGTCCATATTTATATGTGGCAAACATTTTGTTAAATAAAAGTTTTCTCCTAACAGTAACAGGTAAAACGTCTTTGAAAATATTTTCTTTAACAGAAAACATTTCTGGATGAAACATACTGTCTTAATTAATGCTGTTAGTAAAAAAAATAGCCAAAGTAAGATAATTAATGTTTGTTTATCTTATCTTAAATACCTACTAACAGAAAAGTCAACAATTCAAACTCACCAGCTGCTCCTTGGGAGAAAGATGTGGCAGTCTACATCAGTACAGATTTGCAGCCATGCCAACCCTATGAGACAGTTCTACTCTGTCCTGTAGGGTCGCTATGAGTGGGAATTGACTTGATGGCAATGAGTTTTTTGGGGTTAGTGTTTGTTTTAACAAAGATTAACTTCATTCACCCTGAAGAGGAAGATTTCCATATCAGAAAATACACAAAAATTATTTCTACCGCAAAGTAAATAATATATCCAAAGTTTTAAATACATCCTTGCAATTAATGCAGAAAAATGTGGAGATATTTGCATTCGTTTTTCCTTTCTCTATCTCTCACACATAGACACTCTATACACACATACTACCTATCTTCTATCTGTAAATTTTTGTACGTATTTGTAGTTGTTCCCAATGCAAAGCAGAATATAAGTAATTTTAAGCACACTAATCTTGAGTAATTTTGAGACTCTGGAAAGGAAATTCTTTATTACTTTAGTGGTCTTGAAGATTCAAAATAAATACTTAGGACTTATCAAAACTTTAATTCAAATATATTCTGTATTTAGTCGTCTTGGTCAAAGGGTATTGCAAAGGCTGTCCAAATAAATGCTTAGCATTATGGTTAATGAAAATGGTTAAAGACTTTTCATTTGTTCATTATTTTTGAAATTTGGCTAGAAACTTTTTAAAGAAGCTATAATTTCCCTTTTTAACTAAGCAAGATCACACTAAGAATTCATCATTGTTAATTTTGTTTTGCCTTTGTGAATCTATCTGAATATGACACAGAACATTTATTTTAAACTTTTATGATGCTAAGTTAATGGAATTCCTATAATGTTATAAAAACTATGGGGTGCAGCAATTGAATATATCTTAATATAAATATTGCAATATTCACGCCTCAACTATGATGATTTGGGCAAAAGAAACAAAAGGAATAAATTAAAGATAATAATCTTATTGAGTCCCAAAGACCACTTTCTTAAAAACAGTGAAGTAGTGAGAGACTTTATAATAAAAGGGGAACTGAAAGTACAGGTCTGTCTCTTCAGCCCTAGGTGAGACAAGTATTTTATACATTTTATAAATATTATATACATTATTGAATGAACCTATATTATCTTTGTGAAGAATATGAAGAAAAAGAATTTAATTCAGAAAAAAAGGGGTTAACGTTACTTAAGAAAAGTGTTGCCCAAAAAAATAGATTTGGAAAAAAGGAGAAAGAAAAAGATTTGTAAATTACTGTATATAGTTTTGATTTTCTCCTTTATGTACAGAAAGTCTGTGAGGAAATCTCTTTCATAAATTTCATTATCTTTATAAATTTTTTTTAATAAATTCCATTTTGTGGCCACTAACTCTGTTGTCTTCGATACTATCTTAGTAGTTTCTTAAATATACTGATGTTGAAAAATTCTAAATTTTCTATAGGCAGTGTCTAAAGGGGAACTATAAGCGACTGATAGATTATAATTTATTTTCTCTGAACTCTACCCTTTAATGTAACTACGCCATTATATCATATGCAATAACCCTGATCACTTAAGTTTTTACTTTTAGTGACAAAAGAGATCTCTGAATGAAACAGACAATTCCTAGTTCTTTTCTACCTCTCTATCCCCTAGGTGGATTGAAAACAGCCTTGCTTCATCAGACCGGGTAAGTTTTATACAGACCTTTCAGAAACAATTAGAAATTGAGTAAGATGATAATGAGTTTGCCGTTGAAATTGAGGAGAATGAATATGCAGTTAAAACAAGTTTCTAATCACTTTCATTATGAAAGAAAAAAAGAAAGAAGGAAGGAAGGAACATAAACTTCATTATCAAATGAACAGAGGGGAAACTTAGGCCTTCATCATAAAGAATTCCTTGGCAGTGTTTCTTCTTTTCTTCCTAAATAAACCCTCACATGAGGAACAAAGAAGCCAGTGCCTTTCCTCTCATCTCTCCCCTTGTCCCTACTGTTTTTAATAATGTACATCTGACATGCCAACAATCAAGTATGTGTTCTTTCATTGTTGTCTGATCTCAGCTGTCTGATAAAGGCTTAAGAGAAATGATGAGTGGAATCACACATCAAGGGTCTCCTTTGTTGGTAGTATAACCAGGGGTGTATTTCCAATTTGTAGTTGGTGCTGTGGCTTTAGAAGTGCCACATTTGTTTGATATCTACTTGATGGTGTGCCATTAATCTACCAAACTCAGAGGTCAAATGTTTGACAACGTGTGAATGAGGAATCAAAGACATGGACTTTGAAGAAGTTTGTGAAAAATAAAAGAAACAGTTTGTTTTCTAGTTTTTTATTATTGTTTTTTTCATCTCCAGACGTAAAATAATAAAATACCATCTGCAGAAATCTAACTATACCAGAGGATATATACATATGACATACCTTTTATAGATTTGGCCTCAAATATGTTTTATGGTTTCCATAATAAATGAAGAGTCAAACTGGTCTATGCTTTACCATTTGGAATTAATCTAATACCAATTATTTTCCAGATTATTTTTACAAATTCTCTGCATCTTAAACTTCTTTTTTGTTGTTGATGTTGGAGGGGATATCTTTTCAATACTTTAAACATTTTCTACTATGAGCATGTGTTACTTGGGTAATAATATAAGATGTCTTTATAAGCAATAAAATCTGATTAAAAAACCTATAAAAATTAAAACTTTATGAATCAGAAAAAATCAGAAAGTTTTATGTTAGAATATTAACTTTTTCCTCTGCCAATACTACCATGTTGTTTTCATAAAAACACTTTCAGAAAGGACACTCACTCTCTAATTAACCAAAATACATTAGTAATATCGTTGTTGTTATTGTATAACTGGCTTGTGATTGAAATTAAGAGTTTTTCTGGTGTTGGGGACACATTCACAGACTTGAAGTCATCTAAAAAACATTTGGCTTCCTAGAATATACATATATAACGTTTGTAACTTTCTTCCATTTTTCCTTTGAGTAAGAATAAAGGGGGTAGAAAGATTAAACTCTACCTCCGTATGATTTATACCCTTTAAACATTGTTAATTACCTCTCAGAATATTGTGGTACAGGTGAATATATGTGCCCTAGATAAACCCACTTCTTATTCAAACACTCCTACTAAATTTGATTTTAACTTCAAGGCTCACTGGCGTGAAGAGTTTCAGAAATACTCTTAATTGTATATGCAAATTGCCTCAGTACTATAATAGACACATATTTAGGATAAGATGTTCTGTGCACGTGGGGTCACATAAACTTAGTGTGTAGTAATTTTATTATTTTACTAGTTTGAATTGTTATTATTGTTTTTCTCCTGCGCTGCTGTGGTAAGAACAAAAGAATAACATTACCATGCATCAGTTTAGTGAATACCTCTTAAATGTAATAATTGAAGAGAATAAGTGAAGAAATGACTGAAAATCTGTGAACCAAATGGTAGGCCATAATAAATATAGAGAGCTATTAAATTAATAAGTCTGCTATGCCTTAATTTGTTTCCGTTCAATGAAAACTCTTTTTGAATGAATACGTGCCAACCGAAGAACTTGTTCATGGAATACTGTTATTTTACTCACAACCTAAACACTTAAGAGAACTGTTGTACCCTCTTCTCATGGGAAAATCTACTACCCTTAAGGGTTCTTCAGTAAACAATCCATTGTAACTCTTTGTAGTCCAATATGTTTTTTTAAGGTAGGAATTCCTCTGAACAGAATTTATTAGGTCAGACTGTACATTCTCTCTTTCAAAAGGCTGTTAGAATTTATGGAACATTTTTACTTATTAAATAATTTTTCAAGTGAGAAAATAGGCTGTAGAAGACTATGGGTTTTGGAATAAACTTTTAATAGGACCTGTACACAAACCTATGAAATTGTTAAGCCCTCAGCTACTAACCGAAAGGTTGGAGGTTCAAACCCCTCTATGGAAGAAAAATGTGGCAATGTGCTTTCATAAAGATTACAGCCTTAGTAGCACTGAGGCAGTTCTACTCTGTCCTATAGGGTCACTATGAATCGGAATCGACCCAGTAGCAACCGGTTTGGTTTATACACAAACCCCACTACCAGTCTGTCAGTTTGTCTTACTGTGGTGGCTTGCTGTGATGCTAGGCCAAAGAAGCAATGCCACTGATATTTTAAACACCAGTATGTTAGCCAGGTTTCAGGAGAGCTTCCAGACTGAGATATACTAGGAAGAAAGGCCTAAGAAACTATTTCTGAAAATTAGCCAGTGAAAAGCTTATGGATCACAACAGAACGTTGTTGGACTCTCTTGCTTTGGACACATCAGCAGAAGGGATCAATTGCTAGATGAAGACATCTTGTCTGGTGAAGTAGAGGGCAAGAAGGGTGAGGAAGACCCTTTGTGAGATGGATCAGCACAATAGTCAAAATAATGGACTGAGCACTGGGCAATGTTTCCTTCTGTTGTATGCAAGGTTCACACGAGTCAGAGTTGACTTGATGGCATCTATCCATCCATCCATCCGTCCGTCCGTCCATCCATCCATCCATTCATCTATCTATCCATCATCCATCCACAAACCATGGTTTGAGCAAGAGGCTCTCAGGTAGCCTTTATGTGATGATATTTTTCTTACAGTGACTATAATTGCCCTGTGTAATGAGATGGGATAGGTTTTGATCAGAGAGTAAAGGTAAGGATTATATTATTTCTCTGGGAAATGAAGAAAGGGAACGTTAAAATCATCAGGATAGCCTCCAAGTCAAGCATAAGTGCAGCAGTTTACCCCTGAAATGAGCACTGTTTTCAGCTCCTGACTAGCTAGATATTGTGTTTCTAGGATTCTGATAACACCTCACAATATGCTATAGCTCAACTTGAATACTAAAGTTGTCGTCAAAACTCAACAGGGTTCAATTTTACCTTATATTGGCCTGATAATTATATTGAAATGCGTAGCTAAATTTTTATAAAGGGATGTATACTATTTTATTCTTTCTGCCATGCCTGTGATGTTGACAATAATAGTTGTTTTTCATTTGGGGTAAAAATACAAACTTGGACTAAGTTTAGATTAAGCATGATGTTAAAACATACATCTTTATTAGTGAAAGTAAAACCCTATCATCTTTATTTAACTCACTTCATATTCATTTTGAGCATTAAAATGTCAAGTTTGACCGCCAATATTCTTTCATGGAGTTTGTTGTTGTTAGTTGCCCTCGAGTTGGTTCTGACTCGCAGCAACTCTGTGTCAACAGAATGAAGTGTTGCCTCTTCCTGTGCCATCTTCATGATCTTTGGTATGTTTGAGCCCATTGTTATGGCTTTGGTGTCAATCCATCTTACTAAGCATTTTTCTAATTGTTGTCAACCCTCTACTTTGTCAAACACAATGTTCTTTTCTAGCAATTGGTCTTTCCTGATGACTTGTCCAAAGTAAGTAAGCCAGTCTCACCATTGTGGCTTCTAAGAAGCATTCTGGTTGTATTTCTTCTAATGCTGTTTGTTTGTTCTTCTGGCAGCCCATGTATATACAATATTCTTTACCAACACCACATTCAAATGTGTTAATTTGCTTTTGTCTTCTTTTGTCATTGTCTTGTTTCTACATGCATATGGAAGCGATTGAAAAGATTATTGCTTGGTTCAGGCACACCTTAGCCATCAAAGTGACATCTTTGTTTTTTAATCATGGGGTTTAGATGTTTTCCTAAACTTACCTTTTTTTAGAAAGGTGCTATTTATAAGAGAAATGGCAATGAATTTACCTTTAAAATAATCTCTAGAAGAGAATAATCATCCATTTTGTCATGGAGACAATGGAGACTAAGTGTGATCAAACGGTAAATAGAAACTACCAAGTAAAATTACTATAATACTAAAAACTCTTTATCCAAAATGCTGCACAATATAAAATTTACTCGTGTTAAAATGTGAGTGTGAAAAGGAAGGTAGCTTCTTTGCTCTTATTTGTTATAAGGTCAAACTCCACAAAGCAAGAGAAAGAGCTTTGCAATTTAAAAATAGTACAGTCTTTTCTAGTTTAAACAGGCTGTTTTTGATTTAAACACCGAATCTATTCAAAGTTCATTTTACTATAGAGTTGGTTTTGCTAACTCACTCTCTTTAGTTAAATGCTCTTTCAGGTTTTATCCTCTTTCGCTTTCATTCCCCCTCCCCCAAGATGGCAGTGGTATGTTTGGGGAGGGAGAGTGTCCTTTAGCAGTGAGGCAGTAGGGGTCCTTGAATGCGTGTGGAATCCTCAGATCCTCTATGGTCTTTCCTTTGGAGTGACTTCAGAGATCTATTCTACTTTATTGAGTGCGGCTTTGATTTTTTTTTTTTCCTCCACATAATATCCAGCTATTAGCCTATGGCAGCAAGCCTCATGGCCGAGACATCATAGATGAAATGTTTTTTTAATCTACATTGTGGAAGAAACTCCATAATCTGATTCCTTTACATTTGTTTCTCACTATGTTAAAAAAAAAAAAGAAATTCCTTTTTCTTCAAAGCTTTTTATAAAATTATATTTTGGATGCTTCATACTGTCTACTATTTACTCTTTGTTTTGCATTCCTTTTGCAACAACTTTAATTATCCCTCGTCAAATCTACTCCGCTGAGATGAATAGGAAATAGGGTGATATTGATAAAAATACAGAAGGAAAATGGAAATTTTAATATATATTCAAAATAGTACCCTTTTAGAAGTAAAGATAATTTGGGTTAAAATACTAAAATATAAACCTAATTCTTAGCAATGGTTCCTTTAACTAATTAATTAATTTGACAAACATTTACTGAGTCAACATACATCCTAGGGAGTGTTCTGAACTCCAGGAATACATCATTGAACAAAACAGAAAAAACACTGCCCTACCTGAGCAATTTCTGGTGGAAGGCAGAATATAGTTGGTCGTATTCTTTCTTATGGCTTTACTTACCATCTGTATGTTGAAAACTATTAGTCAGAGTTTAATCTGGAAAACAGAAACCACTCTAAGTATTAAAAAAAGAGGACTTTAACAGAGGCAATTGGAACATAGGTGATAAAAATAGCTAAGAAGAAAAACAGGAGACAATGAGGTAATCCATGTGTCACCAACACCTACAGTCTTAGATTAGAGAATCAAAAAATGGAGATAAAATTATCAGATATCAGACACTGGGGCTCACCAGATGGAAACTATAATCGCAGCCTGTAGGGTAAGATCTGAAACAACAGATGCTGTTCAGGCACTGCTAGAGACGTTACTCAAGGCAAAGGTCAAGGGGGAGAAACACCCTTTCTTCTCCATTCTTCAACCTTCCAATCTCCCATCAGTGCTTCCCATTGACCAAACCCAATGAGAGACATGGCCAACAGGGGATAGTGCACTTGTGATACAGAACAGAACAGGAGAAGTGTGAGGAATGTGTCTCAATAAACAGGCACAACTACAAAATTTATATCTTTTGTTTTTATTTTCCTTTTGAACATCAGACTCACGTGTTCAAATGCCTGTGTGAGATTTCCCTTTGTTATGTAAAAGACACATATACTGAATACCAAAAATATCAAACCCTTGCCTGACACACAGACACACATACGCACACACACATCAATAAGACCAAAGAAAAAATGGACCCTCTGATATTTCCCTGGCACACTGAAAACAGTATCAATGACCACGGTTGTTCAAGCGTTAAACTTAGGGCTTCATCCCTCATTCTTCTCTTACCTTTACCTCCTTCCTCCTGAACCTGTTATTCCATCTGTAAGTCCTATCTCTAAAACATATTCTGGATCTGTCTACTTTTCTTCTTTTCCAATACTAACACTCTAATCTCAGCTCTGGATTTTTATAATACCTCCTAAATGTCCCACTGTGGCAGACTGTATTTTTTGAAGATGGCCACATCAACATAATTTATGTCTCATAATTTTATGCAATATGACCTTTCCACAGCCATCTGGAGGTAAAAATCTGGTTTTCTAAACCCTTGAATTGAGAGGGATTGTAACTAGCTTGACCAATAGGATACAATGGATGTGACACTGTTTCAATCCCAAGGCTTCTGTTTTCTGATTCTTGAAGCCAGCAGCCATATAAAAAAAGTATAACTACCCAGAAATTATCATGTTGTGAGAAGCCTAAGCCATATGAAGAGATGTTGGAAGATGAGACAACCTATGGAGGGAGAGAGGTCAAGAAACACCTCTGGCATCAAATATATGAATGGGGAAGATATCCTGGAAGTATATCTACCAGCCCCAGCTGCCCCAACAGATTTCCTTAAAATGTTAAACATAGAATTACTGTATGGTATAGAAATTCCACTTCTACTTATCTACCCAAAAGAAATGGAAGCATATATCCACACAAAAACTTTTATATCAATAGTCATAGGAGTATTATTTATAATAGACAAAAAGAAGAAAAAAAATTCATCAGCTGACAAATGGATAGGCAAATTGTGGTATGTCCATGCATACACAATGGGATAGAATTCAGCAATAAAAAGGAATGGAGCACTTAAGCATGCTACAACATGTAGTTGTTTTATTTACTTGAAAATATTATGCTAAGTGAAAGAAACCAGTCACAAAAGATCACAAATTATATGATTCCATTTACATTTAATGTCCAGAACAGTCAAATCTATAGATCAGTGGTTTCCTAAGGCAGTAGAGTTATATACGGGGGTGGGGTGTAGGGGTTGGGAATAGAGTGTGGGTATGGAGAGTGACTGATAATGAATACAAAACTTCTTTTGTGAATGATGAAACTATACTAAAATAAGATTAAGGTGATGGGTTGCAAAACTCTGAATATACTTAACACTGTTGAATTGTACACTTTAAATGGGTAAGCTATACTGAATGTAAATAATATCTCAGCAAAGCTGTTAAAAACGAAAAGAAGAAAATGACTCTCATCAGATCAATCCAACTCCTTCTTAAAATCCTGCCTTGATTTTCCATTTTCCCAGAATAAATTCCTAATTCCCACAATGAGGTCAAGAACTTATTTACCTTTCTGAACATCCTCTTTCAACTCTCCCCCTAGGCTACTATATTTTAGCCACGCTGATGTTTTTCCAATAAGTCACATAGACTGAGTTTGTTTACTACTTGTGGTAATTTCACCACCTGTGCCTGGACAACTCTTCCCCAAGGTCTTTGCATTGTTACATTATTTTAGTCATTCACGTCTCAGCTAATAATTTGGTGGTTTCTTAGCTTATTAAGTTTTCAAAGGATGCTTAAATTAGGATTTCACTGTTGGGAAGGTCTGTTCTGGAGACAGAAAAATTTTTCTGAAGAAATTAGGTGTGTTTTTCATGGATACACTCAATCATGTCAGCAATGGCCAGGAATAGAGATGGTGGTGTCCAGGAAAGATCTTCTGGGCCCAGAGGGTAGAGCTGAAAGTCAGAGAAGTTTGCTCCCAGGCCTTGAAAGCTAATGAAATTTGTCAGGCTGGATTTTAATATTTTTTTGGTATTAGTGACTCTGTTTTACTTTATTATTGTCTCTTTTGGAATAGAAATTTTATAAGTGCTATCCTATGCCTAGCTGTAGTGAGTTTAAGGGAATTTGGTGCTAATCAGGAAAAAATGATATGGTCAGTGTACAGCAACTGCTCTCTATTAGCTGGAACAACAGAGGAAGAAGGAGAGTTAGGAATAGGAGAAAGAAATTAAATATGTGGCTAATTGCTTCCATAAACAACTGTCCCCTTTGCCATGAGACCAGAAGAACTAGATAGTATCCAGCTACTGCTACAAACATTTTGATCAAAGATTCTATAGAAGAATCCTGATCAAAAGGGAGGAAATGTAGAACAGAATTTTAAACTCTTATGGAATCCAGATTTTCCGGAGCCATGGAGGCTGGATGAACTACTGAAACTATTGCTTTAAGATAATCTTTAAACCTTATATCTTAAAGCAGAATTATCCCCTGAAGTCTTCTTAAAAACCAAACAATAGATTTGCTTAACTAGTAAAGAATATCTGCCTTGAGCATTGTCCTCTTTTAAGATATGTCTATATGGGATCAAATTGCCAAAAGCAGCTCAAAAGATTAGATAGGAAACATAGGGCACAGAGAGTTTATATTAATGGGGTAGAAACAACTCAGAAATGAAGGGTGAGAATGGTTCACAACTTGAAAAAGCTAATCAACGTCACTAGAAATTGTTGAATGTATGTTCTGCTACGTATATTCTCAACAACAAAACAAAAACAGAATAAATTATTTAAAAAAAAAGATATGGCAAAGACATAGATTGCACATTAAGTTATTTACTGGGACAATGTATTGACAGCTGCATGCAAGAGGTGGTCATCTACAACAGGAGGTCTTCCAGAGGCAAGCTGTGCAGGGAGCCACCAGAAGGGGAAGAGGGTCTGAAAAAACTAATGGGGAAAAGGAGAAGGGGGGCGGCTTACATGCACCTTATGTGATGTTCTTCTGTAGCCAGCGAGGTCAGAGAGCCCCAAAGTCAGCAGCAACTTATGATCTGTGTAACACAGAATTTTATCTTATCTAGAGCTAGCAGTTGGTAGGTGCAATTTCCCAGGGTATGTGTCTTAGTCATATAGTACTGCCATAACAGAAATACCACAAGATATTTATTCTCTCACACTCTAGTAAGTTAGAAGTCAAAATTCAGGGTGTCAGCTCCAGGGGAAGACTTTCTCTGTCAGCTCTGGAGGAAGGTCCTTGTCATCAATCTTCCCCTGGACTAGGAGCTTTTCCAGGCAGGAATTCTGGGTCCAAAGGATGCATTCTGCTCCTGGTACTACTTTCTTGGTGGTGTGAGGTCCCCCACTCTCTGCTTGCTTCCCTTTCCTTTTATATCTTGTAAGACAAAAGGTTGTGCAGACCACACCCCAGGAAAATTCCCTTTATGTTGGTTGAGGGGTGTGACCTGAGCAATGGTGTTACATCCCACCCTAATCCTCTTTAACCACAGGCAGAGATTATGATTTATAACACATAGGAAAATCACAAAATGAAGGACAACCACACAATCCTGGGAATCATGGCCTAACCAAGTTGACATATGTTTTTGGGAGACACAATTCAATCCATGACAGTATGTAAAATAGGAAGGCACTAAGTGGCTAAAAATGTTCTTATCTGGGCTATTTTTAAAACAATTGAATGTGTTCAAATTTGAGTTTAGCAGCTGTAGGCTTTTTTGGCTAACAGATCTTAGTTTGCTATGAAGAAATAAGCAACTTGGGGCCAATACACAAAGGCCATTGTTGACTCATTTATATAACAATGGTGCACTATGGTATTTTGGTACTAGATAACTTGTTTTCTAGTTTCATAGGCCCACAGATGGGAAGGAATTTTACCCTAGCATGGATCATACTAAAGAGCCCTGGTGGCAGCAGTGATTAAGCCCTCGGCTGCTAACCGAAAGGTTGGCGGTACGAACTCACCAGCTGCTCTACAGGACAAAGATGTGGCAGTCAGCTTCCTTAAAGATTACAACCTTGGAAACCCTATGGGACAGTTCTACTTTGTCCTATAGGGTTACTATGAGTCAGAATAGACTCAACGTCAATGGTTTGTGGTATGGATCATAGCAAGAGTCTCATCCATACCTGATTTAGATGATTTATTTGATGAGATCTGGGAGTTTTGAGCTAATGATATTTACATGAGATTCTGGACTCGAGTTAATGCTGTAATACACTGAAACTATTGGGGATATTGTGATGGGTGAAAGTATTTTGCACGTGGGATGGACATGAATCTTTGAGGGCCAGAAGGGTGGACTCTAGTGGGCTGAATCCTGGACCAAAAGGTATGTTCATATTCTAATCCCTGAAACCTGTGAATATCACCTTACATGGAAAAAAAAAAATAACCCTCACAACTGCACCAACAAACATCGTAATAAACAGGGAAAAGACTGAAGTTGTCAAAGATTTCACTTTACTTGGATCCACAATCGCCGCCCTTGGAAGCAGCAGTCAAGAAGTCAAACGACGCATTGCATTGGGCAAATCTGCTGCAAAAGACCTCTTTAAAGTGTTCAAAGGCAAAGATGTCACTTTAAGGACTAAGGTGTGCCTGACACAAGCTATGGTGTTTTCAGTTGCCTCATATGCATGAGAAAGCTGAACAATGAATAAGGAAGACCTAAGAAGAATTGAGCCTTTGAGTTATGGTGTTGGGAAAGAATGTTGAATATGCCATGGACTGCCAAAAGAACCAACAAATCTGTCTTGGAAGAAACAGCCAGAATGCTCATTAGAAGCAGGAATGACGAGACTTCAACTCTCCTATTTTAGACATGTTATTAGAAGGGACCTGTCCATGGAGAAGGACATCATGCTTGGTAAAGTAGAGGGCCAGCAAAAAAGAAGAAGACCCTCAACAAGATGGACTGACACAGTGGCTGCAACAATGGGCTCAAGCATAACAATGATCTTGAGGATGGTCCAGGCCAGGGCAGTGTTTTCTTCTGTTGTACATAGGGTCGCTAAAGTCAGAACTGACTTTATGGCACCTAACAACAGCATGGAAAAAAGAGTGAATATTACCTTGCACAGCAAAAAGATGCGATTAAGGTTCTTGAGAGGAGTCACTTATCCTGTATTATCCAGTGCATCCTTAGTGCAATCATATGCATCCATATAAGAGAGAGGTAGAGGAGGTTTTGACACAGAAACAAACACAGAAGAGAAGATGATGTGAACATGAAGCCTCTGCGGGGGTGTGGCCCTGCCAACACCATGATTTTGGACTTCTGGCCATCAAAACTGTGAGAGAATAAATATCTGTTGCAGCTACCCAGTCTTTTTACAGCAGCCGTAGAAAACTAATACAACTATGAGTGTGTGAGTATGTGTGTGCGCATGTGCATGTGTTTAATTTAACTACCACTGGCTCCCAAATTTGTATCTCCAAACCTAACATCTCCCTTGATGATTGTAATTGTAACTGATGAATTCACTCAGATCTAGTAGTCATCTCACAATTACCATGTCAAAAATATTTTTTTATTTGACTTATTTTTATTTTTTTTAAGTTTTTTTTTTAATTGTAATTTATGTGAAGGTTTACAGGACAAACTACCTTCTCATTAAACAATTAGTATACATAGTGTTTTGTCACATTGGTTGCCAACCCCACAACATGTCAACACTCTCCTCTTTTCACCCTTGGATACCCTATTACCAGCTTTCTTGTCCCTTCCCGCCCTCTTGTCCCTGTCCCTGGGCTGGTGTGCTCATTTAGTCTCATTTTGTTTTGTGGGCCTGTCTAACATTTTGCTGAAGGGTGAACCTCAGGACTGACTTCGTTACTGAGCTAAAATTTGTCCGGGGGTCACACTCTTGGGGTTTTTCCAATCTCTATCAGACCAGTAAGTCGGGTCTTTTTTTTTTTTTCATGACTTATAATTTTCTTCTACATTTTTATCCAGCTCTGTCTGGGCCCCTCTATTGTGATGTCAGAGCAGTCGGTGGCGGTAGCAGGGCACCATCCAGTTGTGCTGGACTCAGTCTGATGGAGGCTGTGGCAGTTGTGGTCCATTAGTCCTTTGGACTAATCTTTCCCTTGTGTCTTTAGTTTTCTTCATTCTCCCTTGCTCCAGATGAGGTGGGACCAGCGGGGTATCTTAGATGGCCGTTCACAAGATTTTAAGACCCCAGATGCTACTCACCAGAGTAGAAGGTAGAACATTTTCTTTATAAACTATGTTATGCTAATTGAGCTAGATGTTCCCCGAGACCATGGTCCTCCCAGCCTTCAGCCCAGTAATTTGGTCCCTCAGGGAGTTTTGGTGTGTCTGTGGAGCTTCCACAACCTTGCCTTGGACAAGTTGTGCTGGCTTCCCTAGTATTGTGTACTGTCTTATCCTTCATCAAAGTTACCACTTACCTATTGTCTATTTAGTGTTTTTCCATCCCCACACCTCCCCTCCCTCGTTTCCTTCAAAGATTGCTTCTTTTTGGGTATAAACTTTTTCATGAGTTTTTATAGTAGTGGTCTCATACAATATTTGAAATAAGTCAATCACAGAAGGACAAATATTCTATCAGGCCACTACTACAAAAACTCATGAAAAGATTTGCACTCATATTTTTTTAATGAAAATTCAGCTGATTTTTCAGAAGTAGAGAACCAGGTATTTCTTCTTAGTGCCTCTGGGTGGACTCAAACTTCCAATCTTTTGGTTAGCAGTTGAACACATTAAGCATTTACACCACCCAGTGACTTCATGCAAAGCGCTAGTATTGCCTAAATGAAAACCAGAGTCCTGATGCTCAAGAAGCTTATAATAAAATAAGGGAGGCTGACATGTATAAAAGAAGCAATAGTTAAAGTACTTCGCTGCCAACCAATAGGTCAGTGGTTCTAACCAAATAGTCACTCCACTGGGAGAAAGATTGGCAGTCTACTTCTGTAAAGATTCCAAAAAAAAAAAAAAACCTGTTGCCTTCACGTTGATTCTCATAGTGACCCTATACTACAGAGTAGAACTGCCCCATAGGGTTTCCAAGGAGCAGCTAGTGGGTTCAAACTGCCAACCTGTTGGTTAACAGCCATAGCTCTTAATCACTGCACAGCCAGGGCTTCCTGTAAAGATTATAGCCTTGGAAACCGTATGGGAGCAGTTCTACCATATCCTATAGGGTCATTATGAGTCAGAATTGACTTGATGGCAACAGGTTTGGGTGAATATGTATAAAATTAATATTGTTGATACACTGTAATTCGGTAGAATGATTTTATAAATAAAATCATATAGGGTCACAGAACTGCAGCAATAAAATCTAACTAAAGAACCGAAGATAGGGCTACACAAGTGATATTCCAAGTAAATTCTCAAAGATGACCACCACCCATTAGAGAAGGATGGTGAAGATAGGGAAAACTCACCCAGGTAAGGAGACAAGAAGAACAAAAGCAGACAAGTGTGGAAGTGCCTGCTGATGAAAGTTCAGCCTATGTGCAGATGCAGAAGCTTTGGAAAATAGAGCTGGGTTTTGTTGAAGACAAGAAATATCATGTGATGGAAGTCAGGGTTTATTCTTTGGGAAATGCAGAAGCAACCAAGTTTTGGATCAGGACATAGATGATCAGATTTATGCTTTAGAGAGATGGATCTGTGACCATGATTTTTTTTTTTTTCCTGGAAGGAAGTGGATAGAAATTTCTCAATGCAGGAGGACAGAGATGAATTTCCTACAAAAGTACAAGAAAGCACATTGGAAATGAACAGGAGAGATATGAGAAGACAGATTTAAAAGACAAGGTAGCTATAGAATCAATAGGAAAGGTGACCAGCTGACTGTGATTACTGGGAAGACAGGAACAAATTAAAGGTAGTAGCAAGACTCTTAGTACAGAAGAGGTAACCAATGGTAACATTAACGGAAGGTCAAAAAAGAGAGGGGTTTGTAATGAAGATAAGGATTTAACTTGCAAAATATAAGTTACAAATATTTGCAATAATTTCACACGGAGCAATTTAGAAGTTAGCTAGAGGACCTAGCATAAAGAGTCTACAAAGATCAGTATCTGACACTGAAGCATTAAACAAACACAAAAGCCTAGGAGACAGTGTGTGTGCAGAGATAAATGGAAAATTGGTTTCTAAAGCTTCAGCTGAGTCATAAAGATAAGTCTGGAGAGGCTGCACAACATGGTCATTAAAAATCATTGGTAAGTTTTTAGTTTAATCTTAGTTGTCTAGTGAGAGCAGACGTCAGCTTGCAGTGAAAAGAGGGAAGGCATAAACCAGGGATGATGAAGTGGATTACTATCTCATGAAGTTGCCAGAAAGAGAAGAATTATCATGTTACTCCACTGCACTAAGCCCTCCAGTCACTTCCAATCTCAGTCCAAATGAAATATAAAGTTCTTATCATGGCCTACAAACCTCTGCACCACTTGGCCCTCTGCTAATTCTCTGAACTCACCTCCCCTCTCTCCCCACAATTTGCTACAGTTCTGTTGTAGCCACATGGGCCTCTTGACTGTTTCTCAAACAAAACACACACACTACTGTGTGTATGTTTTGGCCTTTACATCGGCAATTGCTGCAACTTCTCTAGTTACTGAAATTACTAACTCTGTTGTTTCTTTATGACCAAATACAACTTTAATAGATAGACTTTTCAGCGCTACCCAGTTTAAAATAACTCTCTCCTTTCTATCACTCTCCTACTCTGCCTCTTTTTTTTTTAAGCACTTATCACAACCTGACATATTAAAAACGTATATGTTTTTCTACCCCCTCTTACAATTCCCCTGATGTTTCAGTTACAGTAGAGCAGAGATTTCCTCTGTTTTGTTCAATGCTGTGTTCCTAGTGTCTAGAATAACGCCTGGCACATACTAGGTGCTCAGTTAAAACTGGTTAAATGTGTGATATGTTAAATGTGTAACAGTATGAGGCTGTACCTGAGGGAGAAATTGGGTTAAATAAGGAATTTTTTTTTTTTTGTTTTTAGTTGGAGGCAATCTTGAGAGTATTTATGTCTGGTGAGGAAGAACCAATACTGAGGAAGAGACTGGTGACAACTTGCAAGGAGACAGGGTGCACGCAGACAATAGAGCATGTTCTGGAAGGGGAGCACAGAGGACTGCATCAAGGCAACAGGTCAAAAGAATAGATCACATAAAGTAATAGAGTTCCTGTGTCTGAAGTTTAAGGGACAGAAAATGGATGGATAGCAACACAAATGAAATCTGAGGAAGAAAAGTAGAAGCATTGGTTCTTAAAGTAGGAAGTATAAATTAAGAATTCTGACAGGATAAAAGGAAAAGTTGGGCAGAAACTTAAGAAGAGCCAGGGAAGTGAAGTTTTGGACATGCTACTTAGGGTGAAAGGAGAAGAAATCTGTATTTCCTGGAAGTTAGTCCAGGGCAAGATTCTTTCCCTTCACCAGACTTGCCTTGCAAATTGTTTTCAATTTAGTTGCCTTTCTGGAACAGAACCATCTATACCATTTAAAATGAATGTTTAATTCTACTAAGTTTTTTTTTTATATATAGTCTAATTTTCTAGATATAGGCTGATATGAGATGTCAAGATATGCTACTCCTTGAAATTTATGTATCTATATCTATCTGTATCTTTATTCTTATGTGTGTGTATATATAGGTATATATATATACAGCTGTCGAGTTGATTCCGACTCATAGTGACCCTATAGGACAGAGTAGAACTGCCCCATAAGGTTTCCAAAGCTATAATCTTCATGGAAGCAGACTGTCATATCTTTCTCCCCCAGAGCAGCTAGTGGGTTCTAACCACTGACCTTTCAGTTAGCAACCAAGCGCTTTACTACTGCACCACCAAGACTTCCTTTCCCTCGCCCTCTTCCTCCTTCCCTCTATCCCTCCCTTCAATTTACCGTACAAGAGAAATTAGCTAGCTTTTAGATTTCTCGTACTTTGTCTAGTGGACTTGCAAATATGTAGTATCTTTATCTCTTGAAACTAAATTTTCCATTTGATTCCTGTCAGAAATCATCATAACCTATTCAGAATGATGGCTGTTGTTCAGACTTTAATGGTAAATACCACAGAATATGTATCCCCTTCCAATGATCCAACTGCTTTCTAAATGTTGTCATTTCTTTGCACTGTTCTGGCACTATAAAGCAAATGACAATGTTTTTTTCATATATAAAGTAGTACATGCATATTAAAAGAAAATGAAGCCATGCAATAAAGAATATAAATTTACCCATGATTGCACCATCCAGAGTAATCGCTTCTTAATTTTTACTGTTTTTTTTTTCAAACTAATTTCTATGCATATGTGCCTAATTTTTAAATGCTCTAAATCAAAATGTATGAAACTCTATAATCCCTTTTTTTTTTCCACTTTTTCTAGCAATAGCATTTTTCTGGTAATTAAATGTTCTTGGAAAGAGTGTATTGTTTATAGATGTATAGTATTCTATTATGTGGTGGTCCTATAATTTATTTAACCATTGATGTATTTTGGATTTGTTTGTTTTTTTCTGCTATAAATAGTATTAAAAAAATTTTCTACATGAATTTTTTTTTCTACTTCAGGGAATGAGTTTTAATATTGAGTGAAATATCATTGCTTCTGTGAAGCATTATCATTATAAATGCTGCTAGGGTGTTCTTTTTAAATCAATATATAAGATAAAGCATGGATACTAATAAGTAATTCCATATTTTATATTGATGCTTATAGTGTCTGAGAAGTTGTATTTTAGGTTGTAACCCTCTTAACTCATAGTTGTGAATTTCATGAATTTGTGTTCTAAAACTGTTTCGTTTTGTATATTCGTTAAATTAGTTAAAATAGAAGAAGTAAATGTTGTGCCACATATGTTCATGTATTCATTAAATTAGAAATAGTGCTCAATTCAGTGTTGGGATCATACTTTTTATAATAATCATTGGGAATTATATTATTTTAAAATCTGTTACAAAGATTAGATGACATTATCATCTCAACCAAAATGTTGATATTGGGAGTTACTTTGTGTCTTAGGCTGGGTCCTCTAGAGAAGCTAAACCAGTGAAGCATGTATATCTATATCTATCTATCTATATATATGGAGAGAGAGAAAGAGAGATTTATCTTGAGGATACGGCTCATGCAGTTGTAGAGGCTGGCAAGTCCCAAGTCCGTGGGTCAGGCATCAGACTGGAGGCTTCTCTTGACTCTCATAGTTTAAGGGGCTGACAAACCCAAGATTGGCAGGTAAGACAGCAGGCTACTGAGTCAAGTCCCAAGAACCAGTGGTCAGATGATGATGAGCCAGATGCAGGGTTCAGAGAGAGCAAAAGTCAGTGAGCTTTGCCAGAACATCCATATATACTGGATGCAGGCTGCATCTCCGAGAAAACTCCCCTTATGAGTGAATGGCTGATCAGATTAGGTAGATGATATTATATCACAAAATGGAGGATGTTTACATCATTATATAACTGCAAAACCACTGAATCATGGCCCAGCCAAGTTGACATACAACCTTAACCATCACAATTTGAAAATGTTTTATTTAAACTTAAGTGGATTTTTTTAAATCAGAATATCCCCTGCTAGTTTTAAAACAGATATTGTAACTCTTCCAGAATATACTTTATAAATGAAATGCAGTTATGTGAAAAAGTTATGTGTTTTTCCCTGGGCAGAAATATTCTGCCCTGTTGAATTTCTAGAGCTTTTTCTCTTTGTTGTTCTTGTTCCAGGAAAATAAATGTTCCTGAGTAAATGGATAACTTGGGTGAGAAAAAAGCATAGAGGAGAATAAATCTCACATGTTTCTATTTGGAATTCACCACCGGCATCTGCTGATGTTCAATGCAGACAAAGTTGCTTAAAATGCAAATTTTCACTGTTCCCACCACAATCAATATTGCACATCTTTCATACTTTAAAAGCTGATTTTACTGTAAATCTGCTAACATTCCTTAAGTGATAAATGGCAGGCTTTTAGGGACCAGACCATTTCAACTAACATGACAACTGTATTTCTACGATTAAGATTTATATAAAAGAAAATGTACTTTGTTTCTGTTATAAAAGCAGGAAAAAAAAAAAAAAGACTTGCTACTATCTTTCTCACTTCTACTGCCAATATTTAGACTGGTGATAGCACACAGGTAGTGTTTAGTTTCATTTGTTTATGTGTTTGCTTCTCATTGAAACTTAAGATGCTCCTTGGAGAGTGTTGTAGTGTGGAGGGAGGAATGCCTTTTAAAAAGTACAGAAATTTCTCCTGGATCTCTTACCTTCTAGATGAAGGCACTGTTAGAAAGTTAACTAATTCTCAATCCAACCCAATCCTCCCATAAGCACAAATTATTACAGCGACGTAATAACAAAAACGTTTGGGGGACCCTCGGAAAGGGGATGCCGTATTTCCTCTGATAGTTATCTCAGAGCTGGACTCTAGGTCATTGGCATAAGCACCTTGATTCTTGCGTAAATCTGGTTGCTGGAGAGAGAGTGAGAGGAAACAAAATGTAGCTTGACAAGTGCTTCAAGAAAAATGTAACCGAATATCTTTAAACTGATGTGTAACTGAGTACATCTTAAAAAAAAAAGGAAAAATCCATTTTAAATTTTCTGAACATTCTCAGCTTTGCCAAAAATAGAGACTTGAATTGGCCTTAGGGGGTGTTCATTTTTTGTTTGTTTGTTTGTTGACTTCCTTCTAAGGAAATCAATTTCATTTACTAAAGATGTTTAGAGATGTTATGTTTTCCAGGATCTCAAAAGGCTTGCCTTTCTGGAAAAGAACATTTTTGGCTTTGTGCTGAGCAGAGAGGAAGATAATGGAGGAAATGTCATAGTAGTTCCATCCAGTCCCCTGACGCATTAGTATTAAATAATTTTTTTAATGATTTTTTAAAAGATGCCAAGACAATTTAATTCACCAAACAAAAATAATGTTTTTTCAACAAACGATTTGGGATAACTGGATATCCACAGGCAAAGAATGCATAAGACTGCTTTCTTACACTATACACAAAAAATAATTAAAAATGATTCATAGACCTAAATGCAAGAGCTTAAACTATAAAATGCTTAGGAAAAACATAGAAGCAAATCTCATGTCCTCGGAAAATACAAGTGACAAACAAAACATACATACATTGACATTCATCAAAAATAAAAACTTTGTGCTGCTTGGGATAACATCAACAAAGTGAAAGGATATTCCACAATGGGAGAAAATATTCACATAACTGTTGAGGGACTGGCATTCAGACTATATTTAAAAACTCTTACAACTCAGTAATCAAAAAGGCAAATCCATTAAAAAGTAGACAGGTTATTTAAATAGATATGTCTTCAAAGAATGGGCAAAAATCACATGATAGATGTTGAATATTGTTAATTATTAGAGAAATTAAAATCAAAACCACAAAGAGATGCCATTCCACATCCACTAAAAAGGCTATTAAAAGAAAAACAAAAAACTAGGGAAGTCATGGATAAATTGGAACCCTCATTGACATGAATTCAAAATGAGAATGAAAATGGTACAGCACTTTGAAAAACAGTTTTACAGTTCCTTAAGAAGTTAAACATAGATTTACCATATGACCCAGTCAACTACTAGGTATGTGCCAGAAGGAAACAAAGGCATACAGTCGCACAGAAACTTGTACATGAGTGTTTCTAGAAACACTATCCACAATAGCTAAAAAGGGGAAACAGCCCAAATGTCTATCAACTGCTGGATAAATAAAATATGATATATTTACACAATGGAATATTATTCGGTAATAAAAAGGAATGAAGTACTAATGAATGCTACAAAATAAATGTGCATTGTTGTTGTTGTTGCTGTTAGGTGTCATCAGTTTCTACCTAAAGCGACCCTATGTACAACAGAATGAAACACTGTCCTGTACCATCGTCACAATTGTTGTTATGCTTGAGCCATTGCTGCAGCCACTGTGTCCATCAGTCTCATTGAGGGTCTTCCTCTTTTTTGCTGACCCTCTACTTTACCATGCATGATGACCTTCTCCAGGGACTGATCCCTCCTGATCACGCGTCCAAAGTATGTGAGATGAAGTCTCGTCATCCTTGTTTCTAAGGAGCATTCCGGTCGTACTTTTTCCAAGACAGATTTGTTCATTCTTTTGGCGGTCAATGATATAGTCAATATTCTTTGCGAACACCGAAATTCAAAGATGTCGATTTTTCTTCGGTCTTCCTTACTTATTTTCCAACTTTCACATGCATATGAGGTAATTGAAAATACCACGACATGAGTCAGGAGCACCTTAATCTTCAAAGTGACATCTTTGGTTTTCAACACTTTAAAGAGGTCTTTTGCAGCAGATTCGCCCAGTGCAATGCATCTTTTGATCTCCTGACTGCTACTTCCATGGGAGTTGATTGTGGATCCAAGTAAAATGAAATCCTTGACAACTTCAATCTTTTCTCTGTTTATCATGATGTTGCTTATTGGTCTAGTTGTGAGGATTTTTGTTTTCTTTATGTTGAAGTGTAATCCATACTGAAGGCTGTGGTTTTTGATCTTCATCAATAAGTGCCTCAAGTCCTCTTCACTTTTAGCAAGCAAGTTTGTGTCATCTGCATAACGCAAGTTGTTAATACATGTTCCTCCAGTCTTTATTTGTGTGTGTGCTTTAAGTGAATATTTGCAGATCAAGTCAGTTCTTCATACAAAAATTTATACACACGTTGTTATGTGGCCCTAGGTGCTCTCCCTGTAATGTGACAGCACACTCCTCCTTTCCACCCTGTATTTCTCCTGTCAATTCAACCAGCTCCTGTCCCTCTCTGCTTTCCCATCTTGCCTCCAGACAGGAGCTGTTCATTTAGTCTCATGTATTTACCTAAGCTAGAAAGCACATTCTTCACAAGTATCATTTTTTGTCTTATGATCCAGTCTAATCTTTGTCTGAAGAGGTGGCTTTGGGAATTGTTTTAGTTTTGGGCTAACAGAGAGTCTGGGTGTCATGTCTTCTGGGGTCTCACCAGTCTCAGTCAGACTATTAAGTCCAGTCTTTTTACTAGAATTTGAGTTCTGCACCCCACTTTTCTCCTGCTCCATCAGGGACTCTCTGTTGTGTATCCTGTCAGGGTGGTCATTGGTGTAGTTCTTCTGGTCTCAGACTGATGGAGTCTCTGGTTTATGTGGCTCCTTTTGTCTCTTTGGCTAATATTTAACCAGTATTTTTGGTGTTCTTCATTCTCCTTTGCTCCAGGTGGGTTGGGACCAATTGATGCGTCTTAGGTGGCTGCTTGCTAGCTTTTAAGACCCCAGATGCCACCTCAAAGTGGTATGCAGAACATTTGCTAAAGAAAATTTGTTATGCCAATTGACGTAGATATCCCCTGAAACCATGGTCCCCAGACCCCTGCCCCTGCTACTCTGTCCCTCAAAGTGTTTGGTTATATTCAGGAAACGTTTTAGCTTTTGATTTAGTCCAGTTTGCTGACTTCCCCTGTATTGTGTGTTGTCCTTCCCTTCAACTAAGATAATTTTTGTCTATTATCTAGTTAGTGAATACCCCTCTCTCTCCTTCCCCACTCTTGTAACCATCAAAGAATGTTTTCTTCTGTGTTTAAACTTTTTCTTGAGTTCTTATAATAGTGGTCTCATACAATATTTGTCCTTTTGCAACTGACTAATTTCACTCAGCATAATGCCTTCCAGATTCATCCATGTTGTGAGATGTTTCGAGGATTCATTGTTGTTCTTTATCATTGCATAGTATTCCACTGTGCGAATATACCATAATTTGTTTATCCATTCATCCGTTGATGGGCACCTAGGTTGTTTCCGTCTTTTTGCTATTGTTAACAGTGCTGCAATGAACATGGGTGTGTATATATCTATTCATGTAATGACTCTTATTTCGCTAGGATATATTACAAGGAGTAGGACTGCTGAATTGTATGGTATTTCTATATCTAGCATTTTAAGGAAGCACCAAATAGATTCCCAAAGTGGTTGTACCATTTTACATTCCCACCAACAGTGTAGAAGTGTTCCAGTCTTTCCACAACCTCTCCAACATTTATTATTTTGTGTTTTCTGGATTAATGCTAGCCTTGTTGGGGTGAGATGGTATCTCATTGTAGTTTTGATTTGCATTTCTCTAAAGGCTAATGATCATAAGCATTTCCTCATGTATGTGTTAGCCACCTGTATATCTTCTTTGGTGAAGTGCCTGTTCATATCCTTTGCCCATTTTTTAATTGGGTTATTTGTCATTTTGTTGTTGAGGTTTTGCAGTATCTTGTAGATTTTAGAGATTAGACTCTGATCAGATATATCATAGTCAAAAATTATTTCCCAGTCTGTAGGTTGTCTTTTTCCTTTTTTGGTGAAGTCTTTTGATGAGCATAAGTGTTTGGTTTTTAGGAGCTCTCGGTTATCTAGTTTCTCTTCTCGTGTTCATGCATTGTTAGTAATGTTTTCTCTTCTGTTTATGCCATGTATTAGGACTCCTAGCATTGTCCCTATTTTTTCTTCCATCATCTTTATCATTTCAGATTTTATATTTATGTCTTTGATCCATTTTGAGTTAGTTTTTGTGCGTGGTGTGAGGCATGGGTCTTGTTTCATTTTTTTGCAGATGGATATCCAGTTATGACAGCAAGATTTGTTAAAGAGATTGTCTCTTCCCCCAATTAATGGACTTTGGGTCTTTGTCAAATATCAGCTGCTCATAGGTGGATGAATTTATGTCTGGATTCTCAATTCTGTTCCATGGGTCTATGTATCTGTTTTTGTGTCAGTACAAGGCTGTTTTGACTACCATGGTGGTATAATAGGTTCTAAAATCAGGTAGTGTGAGGCCTCCCACATAGTTCTTCCTCTTCAGTACTGTTTTACTTATCCGGGACCTCTTCTCTTCCCATATGAAGTTGGTGATTTGTTTCTCCATCTCATTAAAAAATACCATTGGAATTTGGATCGGGATTGCATTGTATCTGTAGATTGCTTTGGGTAGAATTGACATTTTCACAATGTTGAGTCTTCCTATCCATGAGCAAGGTATGTTTTTCCACTTATGTAGGTCTTTTTCAGTTTCTTGCAGTAGTGTCTTGTAGATTTCATTGTATAGGTCTTTTACGTCTCTGGTTAGATTTATTCCTAAGTATTTTATCTTCTTGGGGGCTATTGTAAATGATATTGATTTGGTGATTTCATCTACAAAGATCTCTTTGTTGGTGTAAAGGAATCCAACTGATTTTTGTATGTTTATCTTGTATCCTGATACTTTGCTGAAATCTTCTATTAGTTCCAGTAGTTTTCTTATGGATTCTTAGGGATTTTCTGTGTATAAGATCATATCATCTGCAAATAGGGACACTTTTACTTCTTCCTTACCAGTTTGCATGCCCTTTATTTCTTTTTCTAGCCTAATTGCTCTGGCTAGGACCTCCAGCACAATGTTGAGTAACAGTGGTGATAAAGTGCATCCTTGTTTTGTTCCCGTTCTCCAGGGGAATGCTTTCAAACTGTCTCTATTTAGGGTGATGTTGGCTGTTGACTTTGTATAAATGCCCTTAAATATGTTAAGGAATTTCCTTTCTATTCCTATTTTTCTGAGAGTTTTTATCATGAATGGGTGTTGGACTTTGTTGAATGCATTTTCTGCATCAATTGATAAGATCATGTGGTTCTTGTCTTTTGTTTTATTTATGTGATGGATTACACTGATTGTTTTTCTAATGTTGAACCATCTCTGCACCGCTGGTATGAATCCCACTTGGTCATGGTGAATTATTTTTCTGATATTTTGTTGAATTCTATTGTTTAGAATTTTGTTGAGAATTTTTGCAACTATGTACTTGAGGGATATTGGCCTGTAATTTTCTTTTTTTGTGGTGTCTTGCCTGGTTGGTATCAGGGTTATGCTGGCTTCATGGAATGACTTTGAGAGTATTCCATCCTTTTCTATGCTCTGAAATACCTTTAGTAGTAGTGATGTTAATTCTTCTCCAAAAGTTTGGTAGAATTCTCCAATGAAACCGTCAGGGACAAGGCTTTTTTTTTTTTTTTTTAGAGTTTTTTAATTACCTTTTCAATCTCTTCTTTTGTTATGCATTTATTTAGTTGGTCTACCTCTGTGTTAGTTTAGGTAGGTAGTGTTTCTAAAAATTTGTCCTTTTCCTCTGGGTTTTCAGATTTGTTAAGAATATAATTTTTCATAGTATTCTGCTATGATTCTTTTAATTTCAGCTGGGTCTGTTGTGGTATCACCCGTCTTATTTCTTATACAGTTTATTTGCTTCCTCTCCTGTTTTTCTTTTGTTAGTCTGGACAATGGTTTATGCATTTTGTTGATCTTTTCAAAGAACCAGCTTTTTGGTCTTGTTAACTCTTTTGATTTTTTTAATTCTCTATTTCATTTAATTTTGGTCTAATTTTTATTATTTTTTTCTTCTCTGCCCAAGGGCTTCTTTTACTGCTCTCTTTCTATTTGTTCAAATTGTAGGATTAATGTTTTGATTTTGGCCTTTTCTTCTTTTTGGATATGTGCATTTATTTCTATAAATTAACCTCTGAGCACCACTTTTGCTGTGTCGTAAAGGTTCTGGTAGGATGTGTTTTCATTCTCATTTGATTCTGTGAATTTCTTTACCGAATCCTTAATTTCTTCTATAACCCAGTATTTTCTGAGCAAGACGTTATTCAGTTTCCAAGTGTTTGATTTTTTTTTCCCTTGGTTTTTCTGTTATTGATTTCTACTTTTATGGTTTTATGGTCAGAAAAGATGCTTTGTATTATTTAGATGCTTTGGATTCTGTTAAGGCTTGCTTTATGGCCTAATATGTGGTCTAATCTGGAGAATGTTCCCTGTGCATTGGAAAATAAACTATACTTGGCTGCTGTTGGGTGGAGTGTTCTGTATACGTCTATGAGGTCAAGTTGGTTTATTGTAACATTTAGATCTTCCATGTCATTATTGGCTTCTTTCTGGATGTTCTGTCTTTCACTGAAAGTGATGTGTTGAAGTCTCCTGCTATTACTGTGGAGCTGTCTATCTCTCTTTTCAATGCTGTTAGAGTTTGTTTCATGTATTTTGGAGCCATGTCACTGGATATGTAAATATTTATTACGGTTATGTCCTCCTGGTGTATTGACCCTTTAATCATTATATACTGTCCTTCCTTATCCTTTGTGGTGGATTTTACTTTAAAGTCTATTTTTTCAGAGATTAATACTGCCAGTCCTGCTCTTTTTGTTGTTGTTTGCTTGATATATATTTTTTCTATCCTTTGAGTTTTAGTTTGTTTGTGTCTTTAAGTCTAAGGTGTGTTTCTTGTAGGCAGCATGTAGACGGATCGTGTTTTTCTATCCATTCATTCTGCCACTCTCTATCTCTCTGTTGGTGCATTTAGTCCATTTACATTCAGCATAATTATTGATAAGTATGAGTTAGTGCTGTCTTTTGATGTCTTTTTTTGTGTGCTGTTGACAGTTTCTTTGTTCCACTTAATTTTCTGTGCTTAGTCGTTTTTCCTTATGTATTTTCTTTTCATCTTTTTCATTGTTGTTGATTTTGTATTTGCTGAGTCTTTTGTTTTTCTTTGTTTTATTTTGATGTGTAGGATTGTTAGTTTCCTTTGTGGTTACCTTAATATCTACCCCTATTTTTCTAAGTTTATACCAATCTTTTATTTCTTTATATTGCCTTGACTTCCTCTCCATATGAAAGATCTGTGACTACATTTTTTAGTCCCTCTATTTTGTTTTAATGTTGTCATCTTTTACATATTGACATCTCTGTTTCCCTGTTTTCAGTATTTTAGCTTTGATTTATTTTTGTGACTTCTCTATCTGGGTTAATATCTGGTTGCTTTGTCCTGTCTTCTAGTTTTGGGTTGTTATCTGATGTTATTGATTTTCTAACCAGATGACTCCCTTTAGTATTTCTTGTAATTTGGGTTTGGTTTTTGAAAATTCCCTAAACTTCTGTTTAACTTGAAATGCCCTGATTTCACCATCATATTTAAGAGACAGTTTTTCTGGATATACAATTATTGGCTGGCAATTTTTTTCCTTCAAGACTTTATATATGTCATCCCATTGCCTTCTTGCTTGCATCATTTCTGCTGAGTAGTCCAAACTTAGTCTTATTGACTTTTCCTTTGCAGATGACTTTTCATTTATCCCCAGCTGCTCTTAAAATTCTTTCTTTATCTTTGGTTTTGGCAAGTTTGATTATAATATGTCTTGGTGACTTTCTTTTGGGATCTACCTTGTGTGAGGTTCAATGAGCTTCTTGGATAGATATCTTCTTATCATTCATTATATCAGGGAAGTTCTCTGCCAACAAATCTCAACAATTCTCTCTGTATTTTCTGCTATCCACCCCCCATTCTTGTACTCCAATCACTCATAGGCCATTTCTCTTGATAGAGTCCCACATAATTCTTAGGGTGTGTTCATTTTTAAAAATTCTTTTATCTGATTTTTCCTCAAATAAGTTGATGTCATGTGTTTTATCTTCAATCTCACTAATTCTAACTTCCATTGCCTCAATTCAGCTCCTATGACTGTCTATTGAGTTGTCTAATTCTGAAATTTTATAATTAATCTTCTGGATATCTGATTGCTGTCTTTCTATGGATTCTTGAAGCCTGTTAAATTTGTCATTATGCTCTGCTATAATCTTCTTAAGTTCTGCTATTGTTTGTCTGGGTGTTTCTTGGCTTGTTCTGCACTTTGCATGATCTCCTTCCTGATATCTTGAAGAGCTCTGTATGTTAATCTTTTTTATTCTTCCTCTAGTAATTCCAGGAAGTTCTCTTCCTCTGGAAGATTTCTTGATTTTTTGTTTTGGGAGCTTGCTGAAGCCATCACGGTCTGCCTCTTTAAGTGATTTGATATT